>CM033635.1:33949819-34686657 GCA_019453435.1 Rhinogobius similis | reverse complement strand
TCTCATTGGACAGTCTAGATTACTGCACATTCCACTCATTGCACAATCAGCATTATTGCGCAATCCACTCATTGCACCGTCGCTACCATTGCATAGTCTTCAAATTGCACAATCCACATTATTGCACAGTCCACATTATTGCACTATTCACTAACTGCACAATCAATATATTTCACATTATTGCACAATCCATTCATTGCACAGTGCCTACATTGCATCGTCTCCACCATTGAACAGTCCTCTCATTGGACAGTCTAGATTACTGCACATTCCACTCATTGCACAATCAGCATTATTGCGCAATCCACTCATTGCACCGTCGCTACCATTGCATAGTCTTCAAATGGCACAATCCACATTATTGCACAGTCCACATTATTGCACTATTCACTAACTGCACAATCAATATATTTCACATTATTGCACAATCCATTCATTGCACAGTGCCTACATTGCATCGTCTCCACCATTGAACAGTCCTCTCATTGGACAGTCTAGATTACTGCACATTCCATTCATTGCACAATCAACATTATTGCACAGTCCACTCATTGCACAATCCACATTATTGCACAGTCCACTCAGTCACATATTCAATGAATGTATATTTTACATACACTCCATCATATTCAGCCCATACATGCAGTTATGTCTCAATAGAAAGTCTGATTAAAAACTGCCACAATAATTAATACAAGTTTGGTTTGACCAGAGACACTTTTCTTGATTCTTGCCTGAACAAAGATTCATTTCAGAATTAACAAATATTTCCCTAAGTGTAATTCAGACCCAGTAAATTAACAGCTTACCCTATTTCTAGCCCTAACCCCTTAATTAAGTGCTTACTAAGCCTGAATCATTCTTATTAAAGAATTCATTAAATCATTTCATTATGAATTAAGAGTTTTTTTTTGATGTATTAAGCTTTTGTTCATGATTAAGAGGCTAATTAAGGTATAGTATATAGTATTATGCAAGAACATATACACATGGAATGAAATAAATGCTGTGGAACATTTCAGCAAAGTGGTAACATCTCCATTAAGACAAACCAGAAAGTCACACAGTGCACCTTTAAATGCAGAAACGTTGAGTTGAATTATGTTGTGGACGTTACCTCCAAGCATTCCACAGACCTGCCCTCCCATACTTATTTATTTCCCCCCCAAAAATCCTGGCAATTGGGTCTTGAATAACCTTTGAAATCCCTTTTTGAAAGCACAACTGTGATTATGGAATGTAATACAGTCTAATACACCATAACTTCCTGAGCTGGCCTGGTCACAGTGTGTCCTGGTAAAGGCTTTGTGGCAGGAAGCCAGCGTGTTGTGTTAGCGCTGAGCTGTCTGCAGGCTCATTAGCTCGGGTCTATTCCCACCAGACACGCACCCACAGACCCCAACCTGCCACAGAAAAGACCGGGCCTATATTTAGGCCTTTATTCTTCCATATGTGATAGCTGGAACGTTGTTTTTGGGGCACAGTATTTTATTATTATACACAAAAGTTTGAGCTGTTGAGGGCTGAAGGGCAAAGGTCAAAGGTAAACGTAGCACATTTATAAACAGATACACTGCCCCAAAGTGCTGCACAGGTTCAAATAACACGATAGAAATAAACAATTTAATTCTGAAAAAATAAATAAAAGTTAAAACACAATGTAGGTGGAATAAAATGTCTTGGTCAGCGTGAATTAAAAGCAGTGCAAAAAGATGAGTTTTTGCAACGATTTCAAACTTTGAACAGAAGTAGAGGCTCTTATTTTCAGGGAGAGAGAATTCCATAGTTTAGGACCAGCAACAGAAAGAGCTCCTGAGTTTAGTCTAGACCTGGGGCGGTCCTGGATCTGTTGGTCAGCTGACTTTAGTGCTCTGCCCGGAGCGTGCACAATGAGCATTTCCGATAAATAAGACGGTGCTAGATCGTGCAGACTTCAAACTGGATTGTGAAAACAACAAGGAAACTGTTAAAGGCAATGAGTTTTCCTTAACAATATTGTACATTAAAAAAGGTTTACTGGGATAGTCCTGTATTAGTGATCTTGTATCATTGGTAATACGTTGTTTCAATACAGTTCTGATATTTTTTGTAATATATTGCTCTTTTTAAAAAGTATATTATTGTGATGGACCTATACTTGTGCCTATCCTGCCCCTAAATCCGTCTCATGTTTACATATTAAACATACAGCATGGAAATACATAAAGATCAATTTATGGCTGCAGCTAATGAATACTTTTGGTTATTGATTTATCTGTCTGTATTTAAGTGTATAAGTGATGTAAAAATACCAAATTTCCAACTTGATTTCAATGCAGCCCGGTGGATAGCACGCTCGCCTCACCGCAAGAAGGTCACGGGTTCAACTCCCAGACCTAACCTAACCCTTTGGTGTGCAGTGTGCATGTTTCTCCTCTTGTCTGGGTGTGGTTCCTCCGGACACTCTCCTCCAACAAAGGGACTCCTGACCAAGCCTGAAGCAAGCATGAAGGGTACCAATGGCACAATGTAGTAATGTCATTTTCATAACAAATAATAGCAGTTCACTCACTATGTGGAGCATTCAAAAACTACTCCCAAGTGGTCTTAATTTACACTGTGTACCTTTTTATTATCAATCTAATTTCAATAATAGCAATTAGAATCAATAATAATTTGACACAACACATAATCAACACATAATCTGATTAGTTCTTTCAGCCCTAAAATAGCCTGATTCTTCAGTCTTGTGTTATGTTTCTTGCATTGTTCTGCTGATCTGTGCCAAGGGCCTTTTTCCATCCTACCTGTAAGGTGGACTTAAATTAAGCAGTCACTGAAAAATGCTTTTACTTGTGCCTGAAAAGTCCCCATAATGAGCTGTTACAATTTATATAGCAAAGGTAAAGGGTCACTTCAAAGTTAAATCATTTATTTCTCTTTAAGCTTGCAGGCAGCCAGCTTTTATTGATTGATTGGTAACTTTTTGCAGGAGTGACTGACATATGTTTGATTTATGCTTGGGACTGGGGGGGCGGGCCTTAACTGGGCCTGTCCGTGTGAATTATGAGCGCAGCTAATGGAAGTTCTTCTAAGCTCTGTGCCGTAGGTGGGCTGGGAAAGTGAATCACTCTTCCCAAATATATATATATATATATATATATATATATATATATATATATATATATATATATATATATATATATATATATATATATATATATATATATATATATATAAATCAAACTCCAAATCCTAAATGTCAGATAGAGCCTTTTTCAACTATAAAAAACATGTAGTTCTGCAGTTGATCAATGATGTTTTTCCGATTTTATACGTCACTTATCCAAGAATCTTCTACTGTTTTAAGTCCTTAAATCATTGCCAGACTCGTTCTGCGCATTTCTGCTGTTTAAACACGATAACTGCTACTGCTAGCCTGATCATAGCATGTCACGCAGTCCCTTAAAGTGCTAACATAACTAAATTGTGCTAGGCACCATCTACAGGCTGCATAAACTCTGTAAGTACATATATTAAAATATTTTATTTCAATACAAATGCAATGCAAATGCAAATTTAAAGTGTGTATGACAGGTTTTTATGATTTTCTAATTTTGACTTTATTAGGTGTATTAAAACCCGTTGTATATAAATTATATAAATTATGGTTTTACCAAGGTACCTGTTTGTGGAGTAAAAAATGAAAAATCTGTTGAAAATTACAAGTAAACAGATTGATGACATCACACTATAGGGAGAAAAAGGTTATAGCATAAATTACAAAAAAAAGAAAGAAAAGGAACTATTTTTTTTTACCCTTTAAACATTAATTCAACAAAATAAAGACGTTCATGTATATTTTTATTTGTTAAGTTAATGTGTGACATTAGATCAGTTTTGGTTCAGTGTACAGCTTCTTAATTTGCTAGTGTGATGTCATCATTTACAAACAGGAAGTAAAATTAAAAAACAAATAAATCGCTAAACTGGGTTAAAATTTGTAACGCATTTTTGCAAATTTTAAAATATATTCATCTTAACTGCATTTTAGTTAAATGGGTAATTCAACCTATCATAGGCACTTGTTTAAAGGCCATGTACCTGATTTTTAATGTTTTAAAATGTGAAAAACAGAACTAGTTGATGTTAAAGTCACGTTTCTCTTGCTTAGCAAATGCAGTCTCAGCATCCTAAATATTCACAGCAACGAGTTGATAAGCACTTTTCACCAGTCTCTGAGCCCAGAGCGTCACAGCAAAGCTAACAAACATTAGCATGCTAACGGTGCACTTCCTGATTCTCTTGTAGGATAAAATGCTCTATAAATAGATGCAGAGTATAGGTTGTGGTCTCATTTCACCTGAATAGAAGCTTTTACAATATATATGTAGTGGGGCAACACAGATTTTATTTTATTACATGCAAAAAATCAGGACTAGTTCTGTTTTACCCATTTCACAACAGTAAAAAAATCAAGTACAGCCCCTTTAAAGGATAATAATACAAAAAATGCCTATTATTTTCCTTTAATTAACACTAAATAGGCTATCTAAAAACACATAATATGTCACCTTAGTTGTTTGAAAGTTGTTTCAATCAACCAACAAGGTTTTAAAAGCCCTACTTACTTCATACTAGTGTGAAATAAGTTAACACTCACACAAACACAGCTAAACTAGGTAAAATATGTAAAATGTATATCAACATTAAAATATAATAACAAAATTAAAATTTAAAAAAGTATTGAATTTTACTGTGAAGGCGCCACCGGAAGCTCGCGTGGGCTGGCGTGGAGCGCGAGGCAGCTTGTCACCGGTGAGCGTGGTGCGTGCGTGCGTGCGTGCGTGAGGCGGCCGCAGGTTGGCTCCGCTCTCCCGCCTCTGCCTCTGCCTGTGCTGGTTCTCCGGAGAAGCAGAAGGGACACATCCATGGAGCAGCCGCGGCTCGAACACCTCTCACTCACGGACTAGAGCTAAACAAGCGCCGGCTACGAACCGACAGGTACGACTGCACAGTTATACGTACGTTTAAGTCGACACGTACAAAGTGAATAAGAACAAAAAGTTAGACAGAGATATTATTTTGAAACTCTTTCTGTAGTCTACTTAAATGAATGTATGAAAAATTTATTTGACATTTTAAATTAGGTATTGTTTTCAAATAAAAAACAGACGGTTAGTTTATGTGAAAAAATCCTAAAATTGCACGTATTTGGGACATATCCTGAAAAAGTAGATAGAGCCAGGATTACATTTCTTTCTTCATTTTGGATTTTAATATCTGATTTAGAATTAACTACATTTATTGAAGATTGATGAAAAAAAAAAAGTAAAGAAAAAAGTTAGTCAAGCTTAGAATTAGATCCAATAAATCCTTCTGTACAATCAAAGTCTTGTTAAGTACAAGATTGCAAAGTTTGGCTAAATAGCCACAATATCTTCCGCATGAATTATATTGTTATTCCAGTATCCTGCAAGACCAGACTAGACATGATATTGGGTCTACAATCTTTTTCTTTTTTTTTTTTGAACTGCTGAACTGCTTTTTGTAACTACAGCTCATCATGAGGTTAACCCTTTGCTCAAGCCAAATGTAAACACATTAGGGGAAAATAAAACTATTTTTCACATATGCACAATCTTGCAGAGCTGTACGTCTTGAATTAATTGATGGATTGTGTCTTATTAAACTAAAATCTTTATTAGTTTATTATTATACTGTATGTACCGATTCAAGAGTGAATTGTGCCTCTTCACATGTGCACTTTTTCTTTACTTATATTTTGTTATTTTTGCATGCATTCCTGTGCACTTTGTTTGGGTCACATATTTGGTCAGAACATAAAGATAGTTAATATTTTTGAGAGTTTTTATGAGCTACACCATGAATCGATGCGCTTCTTGACTTGACTACAGCCTAGTGATTACTTATTTCATTCATTACTTATGAAATGAATGAAAAGGTTTTGGTCATTTGTCCTCTAGTGTTATTGTAGGAAACACAATCATTGCATTGCATGTGTATTAAATTACACTGAAATTGGACCATATACTTGTACAGTCACAAAAAGATTTTTTTTTTTTTTTTAAAGGTCCCATATTCTGCTATTTTCCCCTTTACACAGTCTATTCTAAGGGCTTTGTTGATCAAATTTTGCGTTGTGCAATATCCATAACATAACAGTTTCCAAAAAACACCCATTTCTTGGACTGGCCCCCCTCCTTGCAAAAGCAAACGGCTCACTCTGAGATCTGACCCCCCCGAACAGAGAGCAGGCTGCTCCCCCGCCCAACTCGCGCGCCGCCCCCCGCCCAACTCGCGCCGAAGCCTAGAGCGGAGTTTGTGCGCATGCGCCGTGTGCTCCGGTAAACAGCGATACACAAACACGGGAATAAACCTTTTATCCGTCCTGACGGTGCGTCGTGCTGAGTCCTACGTCCTGGATCTGACCTGGAGTTTGACGTGCTCCAGTACCTCGACGACGGACGTTGTAATTACTGTGTAGCATTAGCATTAGCTGTTTTTATTCTGCGGCTGCGCGCTTCCCGGAGGCATGGCTTAAACACCGCGTCATCCATGGGAAGCCGCGTCATCCATGGGATGAGCCCCCGTCTGCCTGCTCAGCCGAGGGGGACGGAAAAGACAGTTCTCTAGCGAAAGCATGCGGGAATCAATCAAAAAACCACTTTGGGCACACATACGAGGCCCAAATAGCACTGTAGGAAGGTTAAAACCTCTGAAAAGTCGATTTTGCATGTTATGGGACCTTTAAGTAAAAAGTAGCACATTTTATATGTCATTTTCCACAGGAAAGGTTTGGGCGGGCAAATAAAGACGTATCTGTAGTTTTAACATAGTTACACTATATGACAGGGTTTCTCAACCAGGGCATTTACCAGAGGGTACTTGGAATGGCTTCAGGTTTCAAAAGAAAATGGTTAAAAAAAAAAAAAAAGCACTGGAAAAAGGAAAAAGGTACTGCCTGAAGTGTCATTAGTTGTAAATTTAGCATCTTTTTGGAGGATCTTGGACCATAAATATAACTATAAAATATAGTTGTCAATATACGACCAGTAAACCCATTTATTTGCCCGAAACTCAAGTTAAGGTGTCCTCTGTGTATGAGACAAAGCTTAGGGGGTACTCGAGACAAAAAAGGTTGGGAACCACTGCTATATGAAATAGAAGGTTATGATAAATGAATTTAATTAGTTAGGGTTTCAAAATTCATATAGTTTTTCATCATGTAATGTTTTCATTTAAAAAATGAACAGTTAAAGTTAAAAGTTGAATAAATCAGGCTTAGAATTAGATATCAGCAAATCCCTCTGGATAATTCAGTCCAAGATTGTAAATCAATATTGTTGCTGTTTTCACATGAAAGCCGGTATGTTTAAAGACCAAACTGACAGAAAATAAAATAAAATAAGGACAAAATGTCCAGAAGTGTCTTAAGACTGTATAACCAGTGCCCCTTCGAACCAACGGGGCGACCTTTAACTGTGTGAACCTACACAACAATATTCCTTGATTAGCTTGATTGTCCTGAAGGTTTTGCAGTGACCCGTCTGAGAGCGACTTCTGTCCTCATGATGCTCGTGCTGTGTTCCTGTGCGTCTGCTGCTCCTCAGAGGCTGTTTTGTCTCCCTCTTGTGTTCATTGAGGGTAGTTAACACTGTGTGCAACAGATGTAACTTAAACTGTTCAGACATAAATTTCTCAACAGAACTATTACGTTGATGTGTGATTGCAGCTTGCATTATTATTTTATACCTCCTCTACCCACCCACTTCTACTGTGACCATACTAATGTTCAAACTCATTTTCATACTAAGGATTGGGAATATACAATTCTCGATATTGATTTTGATATTAAAATGTGTTTATTTCTTTTTTAAATTATTTTTTTTCCTTTTTACCTGAAGGCTTTATATGACAGAGCAGTTGTAGAGTAAAAGTGGGAGAAAGGGAGGGTAGAGACATTCTGCAAATGTTGAGGACTGGACAGCAGCAACCGCACATGTGCAGCGCCCTCAACCACTGCACCACCGGTGGAGCTCAAAACAACAGCACATTCTTTGTGTTATCATCAGGTCTTAATGAAAGATCATTCTAAACCTGTTGAGGAAAAGTCACATTTTGTTGTGTTTCAACTATCAATATTGACTTCAAATGAGTATCGTCTTATGATACTAGTTCTAGTATCGATCAGTCAGATTTTATACTTTTAAAGGTGACATATAATGCTGTAGATTTTGTTCATTGTTTCATTGTAAACTGCAGTATTGATCTAAAATGGTTTAATAATAGAGACAGATCCATTGACTTCCTGTTCAAAACTTCAAAACTGATAAGCCCTGCCTCTTCATAGTGACTTTCACTATAATAGCACCAGATTGTTTATTACTTTTTATTTATGAAAAGTGACTATGTGTCATTGTAGATCTCCACATGTGTCACTCTTAGTCTGAATTTTTCAAATGTGGGCAAATGTAAAATAGTGATTTATGTATGTTTATTATTAACTACTAGGATAAAAGCATAATATGTCTACTTAACTTTTTTTTTTATGCAGTTAGATTACAAAAAAACATATCTGTCTCCAATCCAGGGCTGAAGAGTGACCATGGGCTGGATCCTGCACTCCCTCATTCTACTTTTGGGCTGCTCACATTTAATCCAGTGTCAGCAGAAGAGAAGGAAAGGGCCGCGGGACGATAACCGCGTGCTGCTGAATGAAGCCAAAGGTTTGTTTCTCCACATGGGTCACACCACCAGAAGTTAATCATTTATTTAATCAAACCAGAGATTTTTCTTCAGCCTCACAAAATATTTACATGATTTATTTTTCACTTGGTCACTGCTGGAATTAAACACTTAATTTTGTTGAAAATAAATACATTCAGAATTAAGTTGCATTTTTTCATCAGACTTCCTACAATATTGAAATCCTGAGGTTAATGGAGTGCAACCTTAGGGCAGACAGTCCTGGTTCTGGATGTAAATTGACATTATAAATATCCCATTGATGTTTAAAGGCACTGCCTGCTGGCTATAGCCACGTTTTGACGCCACCCAAACATAACAAACTTGTTCTTAATTAGTAAAAAAGTAAAATCTAACTCTTACCTAAATTATACCTGTTACTCATGAGGCTCGATTCACAAAAATATGTTATATTTTAAATTGATGCTGCTATGAGACGTGGCTAAAGCTAGAGTAAACAGGAAACTACTTTCGTTTGTTTTTTCTGTATTTATTTCACTATTATTATTATTGATTTATTCATTTCACTTCACTGCAGGGCCTCTTCGCTGTGTTTTAGTGGCTCTTAATATTATGCATTGGGTTTGGAAAATGTTAATAACGATAACAGTTATATTAAATAATAATTCAGTTTTTAAAAAATACAATGATTTATGAGGCTTTTACTTCCGTAACCAGAAGTACTGTCCTTTTCTGAGCTCCATGTAATACTTACATCCATACTAACCATGTGCTGTTGTTAAGACTATGTTTATGAACTGGAAACTGGTAATGCCTACAGTTTGTTTTGAACACGTGCAGTGCTGGTGTGCCCGCTGGAGGTCCTGTTCATGGTGGACAGCTCAGAGACGGCTAAGGGTCCTCTGTTTGAGCGTCAGAAGGACTTCATCTCGAGCTTCAGTCCTCAGCTGGTGCAGCTCCACTCCGCGGGCTGGAGGATGAGGATCCGCCTGGCCGCCCTGCAGTACAGCAGCTCGGTGTCCCTGGAGCACAACTTCAGGGACTGGCAGGACGTGGACGTGTTCCAGAGCAGGGTCGCAGCCATGAAGTTCATCGGGCATGGCTCGTATTCTGCCTACGCTATTACCAACGCCACCAAGGTGAGCCAAACCGATGCAGTCCATTTGTGAAGCTCAGAAGCACTGCTAACCAATCAGTATTTTTCGGGCTCAGTATTTATCGTGTGTACATTTTCTTTGCACTAGCAGGAAAAGTTTTGTCATTTTTTGTTTCTACGATAGATTTGAGCTGTTGACGATGGAATAAGTGACTTCTATGACTAATTATAAATACAAAATAAATCCTAAAGTGTTTTATCCTCCTATTCATTTATTGCAGCTTGTATTTTTTAACATTATACATATTTAGAAAATTATTTATTGGGGTTTTCCTGCTTTAGAATTATTTTGACATCCACTTAAAGAAGTTTCAGTATTGTCATTTATCATGATATTTTTATGTATTACACTCCAAAATGTGTTACATGACAGGCCTACAGCTGACAGTTGTTGTTACTTTAATTAAGGCAGTATAACACTAATAGTGTAAATTAATCATCATAAAATCAAAATTGTGATATTGACTTTAAACTCCAAACATGATTGAATTATTTTAAAAAGTAAACTAAACTAAACTGAAACTTTATGACAAATGCCATTCACTGTGGCTAGGTTTATATGCTGGTGTGAGGGGTCTTACACCTGAGGAGAGGGGAGTGAACAGTCCTGTGCTGGTGTGAGGGTCTTACACCTGAGGAGAGGGGAGTGAACAGTCCTGTGCTGGTGTGAGGGTCTTACACCTGAGGAGAGGGGAGTGAACAGTCCTGTGCTGGTGTGAGGGTCTTACACCTGAGGAGAGGGGAGTGAACAGTCCTGTACTGGTGTGAGGGTTTTACACCTGAGGAGAGGGGAGTGAACAGTCCTGTGCTGGTGTGAGGGTCTTACACCTGAGGAGAGGGGAGTGAACAGTCCTGTGCTGGTGTGAGGGTCTTACACCTGAGGAGAGGGGAGTGAACAGTCCTGTGCTGGTGTGAGGGTCTTACACCTGAGGAGAGGGGAGTGAACAGTCCTGTGCTGGTGTGAGGGTCTTACACCTGAGGAGAGGAGTGAACAGTCCTGTGCTGGTGTGAGGGTCTTACACCTGAGGAGAGGGAGTGAACAGTCCTGTACTGGTGTGAGGGTCTTACACCTGAGGAGAGTGGTGTGATCAGTCCTGTGCTGGTGTGAGGGTCTTACACCTGAGGAGAGGGGAGTGAACAGTCCTGTGCTGGTGTGAGGGTCTTACACCTGAGGAGAGGGGAGTGAACAATCCTGTGCTGGTGTGAGGGACCTGAGGAGAGAGGAGTGAACAGTCCTGTACTGGTGTGAGGGTTTTACACCTGAGGAGGGGAGTGAACAGTCCTGTGCTGGTGTGAGGGTCTTACACCTGAGGAGAGGGGAGTGAACAGTCCTGTGCTGGTGTGAGGGTCTTACACCTGAGGAGAGGGGAGTGAACAGTCCTGTGCTGGTGTGAGGGGTCTTACACCTGAGGAGAGAGGAGTGAACAGTCCTGTGCTGGTGTGAGGGTCTTACACCTGAGGAGAGGGAGTGAACAGTCCTGTGCTGGTGTGAGGGTCTTACACCTGAGGAGAGGGGAGTGAACAGTCCTGTGCTGGTGTGAGGGTCTTACACCTGAGGAGAGGGGAGTGAACAGTCCTGTACTGGTGTGAGGGTTTTACACCTGAGGAGAGGGGAGTGAACAGTCCTGTGCTGGTGTGAGGGTCTTACACCTGAGGAGAGGAGTGAACAGTCCTGTGCTGGTGTGAGGGTCTTACACCTGAGGAGAGGGGAGTGAACAGTCCTGTGCTGGTGT
Organism: Rhinogobius similis; assembly: GCA_019453435.1. Taxonomy (NCBI): domain Eukaryota; kingdom Metazoa; phylum Chordata; class Actinopteri; order Gobiiformes; family Gobiidae; genus Rhinogobius; species Rhinogobius similis. Next base: position 34,675,059 of record CM033635.1, on the reverse strand, counting down.
GAGGGTCTTACACCTGAGGAGAGGGGAGTGAACAGTCCTGTGCTGGTGTGAGGGGTCTTACACCTGAGGAGAGGGGAGTGAACAGTCCTGTGCTGGTGTGAGGGTCTTACACCTGAGGAGAGGGGAGTGAACAGTCCTGTGCTGGTGTGAGGGTCTTACACCTGAGGAGAGGGGAGTGAACAGTCCTGTGCTGGTGTGAGGGTCTTACACCTGAGGAGAGGGGAGTGAACAGTCCTGTGCTGGTGTGAGGGTCTTACACCTGAGGAGAGGGGAGTGAACAATCCTGTGCTGGTGTGAGGGACCTGAGGAGAGAGGAGTGAACAGTCCTGTACTGGTGTGAGGGTTTTACACCTGAGGAGGGGAGTGAACAGTCCTGTGCTGGTGTGAGGGTCTTACACCTGAGGAGAGGGAGTGAACAGTCCTGTGCTGGTGTGAGGGTCTTACACCTGAGGAGAGGGGAGTGAACAGTCCTGTGCTGGTGTGAGGGGTCTTACACCTGAGGAGAGGGGAGTGAATAGTCTTTTGCTGGTGTGAGGGGTCTTACACCTGAGGAGAGGGGAGTGAACAGTCCTGTGCTGGTGTGAGGGGTCTTACACCTGAGGAAAGGGGAGTGAACAGTCCTGTGCTGGTGTGAGTGGCCTGAGGAGAGGGGAGTGAACAGTCCTGTGCTGGTGTGAGGGGTCTTACACCTGAGGAGAGGGGAGTGAACAGTCCTGTGCTGGTGTGAGGGTCTTACACCTGAGGAGAGGGGAGTGAACAGTCCTGTGCTGGTGTGAGTGGCCTGAGGAGAGGGGAGTGAACAGTCCTGTGCTGGTGTGAGTGGCCTGAGGAGAGGGGAGTGAACAGTCCTGTGCTGGTGTGAGGGTCTTACACCTGAGGAGAGGGGAGTGAACAGTTCTGTGCTGGTGTGAGGGTCTTACACCTGAGGAGAGGGGAGTGAACAGTCCTGTGCTGGTGTGAGGGTCTTACACCTGAGGAGAGGGGAGTGAACAGTCCTGTGCTGGTGTGAGGGTCATACACCTGAGGAGAGTGAAGAGAACAGTCCTGTGCTGGTGTGAGGGTCTTACACCTGAGAAGAGGGGAGTGAACAGTCATGTGCTGGTGTGAGGGTCTTACACCTGAGGAGAGGGGAGTTCTTACACCTGAGGAGAGGGGAGTGAACAGTTCTGTGCTGGTGTGAGGGTCTTACACCTGAGGAGAGGGGAGTGAACAGTCCTGTGCTGGTGTGAGGGTCTTACACCTGAGGAGAGGGGAGTGAACAGTCCTGTGCTGGTGTGAGGGTCTTACACCTGAGGAGAGGGGAGTTCTTACACCTGAGGAGAGGGGAGTGAACAGTCCTGTGCTGGTGTGAGGGTCTTACACCTGAGGAGAGGGGAGTGAACAGTCCTGTGCTGGTGTGAGGGTCTTACACCTGAGGAGAGGGGAGTGAACAGTCTATGATTAATGGTATGATTAATGTACTGACATCCATTAATCATACCCGGAATAGATTTATTTTAGAACATACTGCAGCTTGTTTCTTGTCAAATAAAATGCAGAGCGTATGTGATGTTGTATGTCCGTGTGTTGTTGCAGGTGTTTATGAGGGAGACGTCCCCCAGCAGCCTGAGGGTGGCTGTGCTGATGACCGATGGCACAGATCACCCCCGCAGCCCCAGTGCAGTGTCTGCTGCAGCAGAAGCCAAGCAACACAACATCCGAGTGTTCACGGTCCGCCTGTCCGCTCTGCCCGGGGACGGGCCCATGGGCACCAGGCTGCGCTCCATCGCTAGTGCCCCCCCACAGCAGCACGTCCTCAGCCTCATGGACAGCCAGCTGGGGGACAGGCTGCTCAGTCAAATGGTCAGTCCATACTAGTGCTGCTGCAGACACACACTGGCTCACTGACACACACAGACAAAAGCATGTTTCATTTGTGTTGTTCTTTTCCTTTCAGAATTCTATATTAAAAACAGAGGTAAGTCCAATAATATACATATCTTTCAGAGTATAATTTCCTGGTACTATTTTCATCATGCATATGTTTTAGTGTCCGCAGCCCAAGTCTTGTCGGTGTGACAAGGGCGAGAGAGGTCATCCTGGAAGCCCAGTAAGTCTCATTACATTCTTACTCACTCCATTTACAATAATCCATTTTTAAAGTCATGATTTTGAAAGATTTAAGATATTTCATCTGTCTCAGTTTTGATTTTAAAACAGGTTTCAAAAACTCATCAAACTCATCTTGTTTAATCTGAAAAAATAGGGTAACGCTTTAGATTAATGTTCCTTAGTAAACCATTTATAAGTCCTAATACCTTATAAATAATAAGTAAATAACCAAAAACATGTATGTATATTTGCTAAACCGCATGTACAGAACGTCAATAAGTAGCTTTTTTTCCATAATCATGTGATAAATTCTCGTACAACAAGTGCTTATTAATGCATTATAAATAGTTTATTACAGAACCTTAATCTTAAGCATTACCGAAAATGGAAACTTAAAACTTTTTTTTCATAACTAAGAAAGTAGCATTAATAAATCGAAATGTCAAAAAAGAATACACTATTTCTGGTTTTCAATAATAATAATACACTTTTTCATATTTATTCTCTTTCTAGAAGCCTTCAGTAGCTATATTACAACCTTTATTTGGCCAATAATGTATTTAAAATGTCTCAATGTACAATAGAAACAATCGTTTGACTAGTGTACTAATTGAAGAAATACTTGGTGACTGGTCGACGACTAAAATAATATAACAATGAGAGTCAGTGCTTGCTCAGTGACCGGGCTGTAACCTCTGCAGCAGGTGGACATGTTTCCCACAATGTAAGTGTAGCAGGTGTCATCAGAGCGGGACAGAGAGCTGCTGTGTGGAACTGCAGAGGTCAAGGACGCAGGATTAGGCTGTAGTCCCGGTTTGTTCTGCAGGGGCCACAGACAGGTCACCCCCAGTGTCCTGCCTGACTCACGCTGAAAAGGGGCCCGAATGATCTTGTTCTGAACCTCTGCCATACTCTCATGCAGGGAAAACCAGGCGAGCCGGGATCAGATGGCCCTCCAGGTCCAAAAGGCTCTCGCGTAAGTCTCTATTGTTCCCCAAATCCAGTGTTGGTAACAGAATGAATCCATGAGCAGAGCTTTGATGTGCTGTTTTGTCTGGGCTGGTTCACACAGGGCGAGCCGGGGATCAACGGAAGACCAGGAATGGAGGGTCTTGAGGTAACGACATCTTAACATAAATATTTTATGCTAGACATTTAGGGGTAGACAATATATTAAATTTTAGATAATACTGTGAATGTATTTTTGAAGATATGCAAAATTTAAATGTCGAGTATCGCTTATTGGAAAAAATGCAGGTTAAAAATAAAGCTTTAAAAAAGTAAGCTCTTTCAAATAAAGGTAAAATGTGATATTTCTGCACTTTTATGATTCATTTTACAGACATTTCACTTTTGTCTGATAAGCAAACCTGAAACTAATACGTTTAAAGACATATTTTAACACATTTTTGTTGGATTCACATAATATTGCCTGACTATTGTTACAATAGTCCAGATACTGCAAAACAATTCTGATATTAATTTTGTCAGTATCACCCACACCTAGAGACATTAAAGCAGGGGTAGCCAACTTTTTTTTCTTCTCATAATTAGTACATTTTGTTTCCTCCCCAGAAAGTGCAATCTAAAGGCAGATCTTTGGGGGGAAAAAATCAGTGAGAACATTTAAATATAAGGGTTGTATGTTTTCCTTTCCTTAGGGTCGCCCCGGCAGCAAAGGAGAAAAGGTATGTATATAATACTCCAATGTTTTGCAGCATTGCTATAGCTACGGACAGCGCCTGCAGCTGACTGTTCGACTGGCAGTTTGGATCAGTGCCAGATTAAAATGACTGTGTTTAGGGTGAACGTGGTGAATGTGGTGCTCCTGGAAAAAAAGGCCAACAGGTGAGACTCCTGTGTAGGTTTTTATGCTGGACCTTTTTTAATTTCAATAACGTTCTCTGATGATATTTTCAGGGAACAAGTGGACCCCCAGGTCCTGCAGGGCCTAAAGGAGAGAAGGTGAATATTAAACCTATTTAACCTTTCCTACATTGGATACACATTCTTCTAGAGAAAATGACTTCAAGCTGACACACTGCATGTGTGAGTTTTGGCAAATTAGGGGTTGTTTGCAACAAGCCAAAAAAATAAATAAAAGGATGCAGTTCAAGAGGGCACATGATCACTTCAGCCCTCTTGTCATTGGTCTGTGCTGTTTCACTCAGGACGAGGTGGAGAGGGAAAGAGATATAGTGGAGCAAGAGTAAATTCAATTATACTTTTCTGAATGTGCGTTACCTGCACTTAAATAAATACATTTTAAAAACATCAAATGAACGTATGAAAATTAATTTGGATTAAAACTTCTAACTACAATATTTACATTAATAATGCAATACTTTATTATTCACTCGTTAATTACGGGCTTTCAGTTCAAATTGGGCTCCCGTTCCTATTAGGTACACTGATTGAGAGAAACAGAATGTGACAGATAAACTGTGATGGGAATCACAATAACTGTTTATAGACTGTTCATAGATTATAGATCCATGGTGGGTCATGGTCCGGGGCCAGGGATCAGAAGTGTTTTAGATGAGTGTCCACTTCCCCTGTGCAGCGGTCATTCTGTCTGACTGTCACACATGACCTGCACATGAGGAATGTGAGCTGTGGATTAGGCCTTATCCTTCTCCAGTGTAGCAGCCCACCAGAGCCCACCAGAACCCACCAGACCCCACCAGAACCCACTGTCAACACACAGTGTCCCACAGCATTAGGATTTGGCCATGTTTCTATCCAGAGCTTCTCTTTCACAGGTCATGTCCCCATAAATTGAATTCAGCATAGTACTAATCAACATTCTCATTGACATACTGCTGTGCTTATTCTCTTGATTGTTGTCTTTTTAAGTTATTGTGTGAAAGAGATTGTAATTAAAAGTTTACAGGTGAGTCTTTTGTGCTTGGGGCTTAAGTACTCAGTTATCAGCCTTGTCAGCAGAGGGCAGTAGAGTCCATGCAAACACTGTTAAATGATAGTAAAGACAGAATTGCTCTTCTGGTAAGTAAGACTGAATACATGTTTATTGATGATCCTTTTGTAGGGGACAAAGGGCTCAGCTGGAGACCAGGGCTTAGAGGGGCCAGCTGGATTTAAGGTAATAAAACATGTAAAATATTCATTATGGGATTAGTCGCATAAACTGGTACAATGTTACAAGTATATGTTGTATATCTATCCCTCAAGGGTGAGCGAGGGGCACGAGGAGCCCCGGGCCCTCCAGGAGACAATGGTGTGGGTTTCCCTGGTCCAAAGGTAGGGGGATCTTCTCAAATGAACTGTGTCCTATGAACTGGAATGGAGTAAACTCACCTTCTTTTTAGGGGGATAAAGGAAACCAAGGCAGAGCAGGGCCACAGGGTCCAATGGGAATGGGTGAGCCTGGCATGACAGTAAGTGTACATACGTATACATGAATACACAGTTCAGTATGGAAATACACTTGTCTGTGAAACATGTTTGTTCTGTTCAGGGTCCTGCTGGTCCTCCTGGCATGCAAGGTTCCCCAGGGTTTCCCGGTGAAGGCCTCCCTGGACCAAAGGTAGCCTGCGTGTGCTGTGTTCCTCTCATTCAGCCATAGTGTTTTGACCCAAACATGGTGTTATGTGTGTGTGCACAGGGCGACAGGGGCTATGAGGGCCCCAAAGGCAGCCGCGGGCCTCCGGGAGTTGGCTCTAAAGGTGATAAGGTAAGCTTCTGGTTATTATGATATAAAATGTAACATTACATTGTGTAAAAGACGTTTTGCCTCTGACCTTCAGGGAAACAGTGGAGCCCCAGGGTTACCGGGTTTGATGGGATTTCCCGGAGCAGGAATACAGGGAGACAAGGTGAGCCTGTAAAAGTATGCTCATGTTTATTCTCTGCCATATTTACCTTATAATCCTATATCTGTTTAAGGGTGACCAAGGGCCTATTGGGCCTACTGGCCCTAGAGGACCTCCTGGAATTGGCATTATTGGTCCAAAGGTATGTCATAGCCATTGACTCCCCTGTTGTTGTGTTTGACTGTTACTTGAAAGTGGTCTTGGTGCTGTGTTTTCAGGGAGATCAGGGCTTTCCTGGTGAGCCTGGACCCCAGGGTGAGCGAGGAGTGGGTGAACCTGGACCAAAGGTTGGTCATGCACAAGTCACATCTGTGTCAGGCGTCAAGGATGTGTTACTAAACCTCTGTGGCTTTCAGGGAGAAGCAGGTCCTGAGGGAGCAGCTGGCATCCCAGGGATTCCTGGAGAGGACGGAGCAGTTGGAGCCAAGGTCAGTCCCAGTATCTTCGATGTGTGGTTAAGGTTCATGTTATTGGGAGCATATGTGATGTGTGTGCTTTCTGTGAAGGGAGAGATGGGCATAGCAGGGCCACGAGGGACTGAGGGAGCGCCCGGAAAAGGAACACCCGGAGAAAAAGTAAGCCACTCTATCTCTATTTCCAAAGAATGCTAGAGTAAGCTAATAATGCTTGTGAATGTAGCCTTTTTTCTATTTCCTTACAGCCTATTCCCGTTTCCTTAGGCTCAATGTTAAACTTAGATTTAAATATGTTTTCTCAGAATCAGAATCAGAAAAAGATTTATTGCCATTGTCAGTGAATGAAATTCACAAACTAGGAACTTTTTTTCCGATAAGGTGCGACATAGTAGCAAAAATATTTAAAGGAAGGCATGCATAAAATTAAGAATAAAATTATAAAAATAAATTAAAATAGACTTAGACTATACAGAAAATACAGTTGGCTAGACAGTAGTGCTTACTTGGCAGTGCGAATAGATAGCTACTTTTATTATATGATTGTTAAAGTAGGGGTGTGGCTGTGGCTCCTGTACCACACGGTGATGGAGGAGGTGAGGATGGACTCGATCATGGCTGTGTAGAACTGCATCATCTGCACTGGCAGCTTAGCTTTCCTCAGCTGCTGCAGGAAGTACATCCTCTGCTGGGCCTGACTGATGATGGAGCTGATGGTCGGCTCTCACTTGAGGTCTTGAGTGATGGTAGTGCCGAGGAAGCGGAAAGAGTCCACGGTGGTGATGACAGAGTCTGTCAGGACGAGGGGGTTAGGGGGACTGAGGCTTTCCTGAAGTCCATGATCAGAATCAGAATCAGAATCAGAAACTGTTTATTGCCATTGTCAGTGAAATTCACAAACGTAGGAACTTGCTTCGGCGTAGGTGCAACATAAAGCAAAGGATAAAATATAAAAAATATATAAAAAGGCATGCATCTCCACTGTCTTCTGAGCTCCAGGTTGTTGTCGCTGCACCAGGACACCAGCCGGTCCACCTCCCTCCTGTAAACAGACTCATCGCCGTCCCAGATGAGTGAGATAAGGATGGTGTCATCCGCAAACTTCATAAGTTTTACAGAGTCAATACATAATACAATAGAAATTGTATTATGTTTCTTTTTTCATTTGTATGATGAAAAAACAAAATGAGAAAACATAAAACATTTTACAGCATTCTTTTCTTGTAATTTTTTGGGGCTAGAGAAATCATGGATTCTGTTGCCATTGACAACTGAAGCAAAAATCTTGTGAGTGGAAAAGCAATAAAATTGTAATGGAAAATAATGTAAAACAGGCCCATAAGAACGCTACCTGTGTCTGTTTGGACATTTTCCCTAAATTATGAAAATAAAAATGTAAATAGCCAATTATCAAAGTGTTTGAGAAAAGCATTATAAAAATCACAGCGTGGTGGTTGGAACTGGATGTTGGTTGGTTGCCATGATGATGACCTCTCTGGCCTTTATTATAGCTCATTGCTGCCCATGGGATTGTTACTTTATTGTTGATTGTTGTTAGTACGGGTCCAAATGTTCAGAGTTCCATTGACACAAACAGCAGAAACAGCGAGTTTGTCTGAGCCTCTTCATTCATTATAACCATTTCTGCATGCTTTTTCCTTTGTTTAAATTTTTTATGGAAAAAAAAATTGATCAGTTATGTCTAAAATGATCTATAGAGGAAGACCGGTCTTCATTGACAATTATTCAAAACCCTGAAGTTTAAAATCATCAAAGGCCATAATAGTTAATAGTTAGTGACCCCTATCCCTCTTGAGGGCGCTGTTGCCTGCTGTGACCATGGTAACTGAGAGTGAAGACTATCAATGAGCAGGAACCATATAAAGGTCAGGATGATTTAGAAATCAGCCTAGAGCTATAAGGTTCAACTGGTTCTACTAGAAAATGTAGGAAAATTGGAAAGCCCTTTGGCCCTGGGCTGAGATGCTAAAGCTCAATGAGAGTTTCTTGGTTAAATAAAGGGTCATTAAATAAATAGAATATTAGGCCTCATGTTTACCACTGCTGCTGTGTTTCCCTAAGTACAGTAGTAAAAAGCCTGACACATGCTTTTTGTTCACAGGGTGACCAGGGGGAGCGAGGAGCCCGAGGACTACCAGGACCTGCCGGGCCAGCGGGACCCGCAGGAGCCAAGGTACGCAGCTCTGCCTCAGGGGAGGCTTTGGGAAAAAAGCTTTAAACAAGTGACCAACAACCAAGAAAATAAGTTAATAAGCAACAAGTTAAACGTGTGTCACTGCTAACAGGTGCTAATGAGATGCACATATTTGCAATAGCATATTTATATTCCCATAACGATTTGAAATTAATGAACTATTACCAGCCTGTATTTCAATCATTACTGGTTTTTTTTATTGTGAAACAGAAAGGCTGAAAATAACTTCTTTAATGATGTAAAAGTGCCAATCGAAACTTAGATAAAATTGTTGTTTAAAACAGTGGTTCCTAATCTGGGGGCGGTGACCCTAGGAGCCACTGGTTTAGAAGATTTGCAAAATTTGAAAAATGAATATATCATTTTGTAAAAATAGTACAAAAAGAAATGATTTAGGTGATATTTTGACACTTCTGTGATTCATTTTACAGACATTCCACATTTATCTGATAATGAAAGCCAACTAATACATTTAAAGACATTTTTCAACACATTTCTGTCGCTATTGTTTATTCAAAATATGAATAATAATAAGATATTCATGATATAATCCATGTCTATGAATGTCTGACATTTCTGTCATCTCTTAATTCTTTCAAACACACCCACAGCCCACAAGAGAGCACAGAACGTACCGTACCGGAATAACAAACATCAGCAATACTATAATTATAAAACCCTTTGAGCCCATGAATCCTGGCATTGTCATCTTGGAATCACCAAAGCAGACATTCATTAATGAAATGACCTGGTCGTCCCAGATGTTCATGTTCAGTTGAACTCATTCTTTGGCCACATTGTGCTGCTGAACATAGACCTGACCAAGTGCAGCAGCTCCAGATCATCACACACACAGGCTTATACAGGAGGAACAAGGCATGATGGGAGCATCACTTCACCTGCCTTTCTTCTTACCCTGATGTGCACATCGCTCTGCAACAGGAAAAACCTGGACTCATCGGAACACATGACCTTCTTTGATTGTGCCAGAGTCCAATCTTTATGCTCCCAAGCAAACTGAAGCCTTTTTTTCAGTTAGTCTCACTGAGTGCTTGTCTAACAGCCAGCTTTTTAGTCCCAATCCCTTGAGTTCATCCACATTGTTCTTGTGGAAATGCTCTTACTTTCACTATTAAACACTGACTTGAGTTGTACAGATGTTTTTCTCTTATTCGATTTTGCCAAACGTTTGAGTGCTGGTGAGCCCGATCATTCAGGATGTTAACTTGACCACAGTTGTTTCTTAAAGACCTTGGTTCCCCAATATCTGTCCAGTTTTTAATAATGCATTAGACAGTTCTTAAGTCAATTTTAGTAGTTTGTGCCTTAGATGTTTCATCTGCCTGATGCCGATGATTTGACCCTTCTCAAACACACGACCACAGGATTTGTCTGATGCTGGTGTTCCATGGCTGGTGGAGAGACTCAGTGGGAGGGCTCCGTCTCTGTGATCTGCCCAGCCAATTTGAGAACCCCCTTTCAGAGAGTGGAGGCTGAAAACAGAGGTTATATAGAAGGGGAGGCAGGACAGGCCCAGAGAACAGACTCAATGGGTGACTGAGGCATTATGCTGGTATAAGAAGGCTCCTGGGAAAAGGAAGTGTGGTCAGGTGATGGTGGTGGAGGTGTGGTCCTGCTCACGAACCTCAAGTAACATTAATACATATATACAAGAACTCGTATAAATATAACCAAAAAATTAGGTCAAAATAAAACGAACATAGGGTAAGCAAGGGGTGAGCCTGTTGCCCAATGGGCCGACCAGACAACCTTGCCTGTTTTTAATGCACAGTATAGTTAACACAACCTACACACACCACTGCAATATCAGTTTATTTGTTCCATGAACAATCCTCAAAAGCCACGCCAATTCTATAAACATCCTATTCCATATTTTCCAATACCAACAATAGAACGGTAAGGTGGTAGTCATGGCAGCGACAGCAGCACAAAGGTTGCCTTACGTCACTCACTGCTCTCTGCATTCTCAACACATACTCTACATACAACTCCTACAACAGCAACACCAGTGAAACCTGATCTGTTATCTCCCCTAGAAAACTCTGAGAAACAGACTTTTGTAACTATGTATGTCATTGAAATGCTCAGGGCCAGGTGGACAATAAATGTCGACCCTTTTGTTCAGGGAGAACCTGGGAGCCAGGGACTGGTGGGGCTGCCTGGCGCTCCGGGCCGTGGGGTCCCAGGACCAAAGGTGAGTCATGATTACAGATGGACGGCCCTGTGCAGCAGCACCTTTGTCACAAGGTCAACTGGTGTCACTGGTGCGACCCGTTTTTCAATTTAGTTGAACTAATTATTTACACAGAAAACACTTCCCTATAAAAGTTTTGCATGTAGCATTCTGGAGAGTCTAAGAGAGTCTATAAGAGAGTCAAAAGTGACCTTTTCCCCTGTAAGAGCTCTAAAATGTTAAAAAGCTGCTACAGACTAATAACAAATATAGAAGTCTACTCTTAATATTTTCTACTCTAAATATTTTATTTTTACATGACATGTAAAAGAAAAAAATCATGTAAACAGTTGTAGAAAACCAGATAAACAACGGGAACACTGCAGCTGCTCACACATTTATCACTGATACAGACTTTAGTTTTTAGTCACAGTTGAACTCATTAACTTCCACTCCTCAAATAACATGTTTTTGTTGAGGAAATTAATCGTTTGATTGTTTTTTGGGTTTTTTTTTTGGGGGGAGATTTAGGAGACACTAAATGCTGTTAACAAATAAGCTAGCTAAGCAACGACGGAGAAACTATGTTTCCATTTTGCTGCATAAAGTTAAAATGAGAAAAACAATAGCTCCATGGACAAAAATACAGAAAAAAAATCAAAGAAGCAAATTTTATCAGTTTGTACTGCTCTTAATTCTACCACTCAGTTGGGATGTTGAGGAGCAGTTTTCATAAAGAAAGTGGTGCATAACTTTTATTATACAGCCTGGTCCAATGGCAGGACACAGGCTCATTTGCAAATGCCACTAACGCCACTGACAATGCATCTGCCCAGTGAAATGGGTTAAAGGCATTTGAAGCACGTGTTGCAGGGATAATCATCATTGACACAGAGCTGTGGGCCTCCTCGTCGCACCACCGCGGTACCCTTTGACCTCTCGCTTTCTCTTGTTCACAGGCAGTCTTATGCCAGCTTTTTCTGTGTCTATACGTTCACAATCAGCGTGGTGTAATACGATTTAAATGTTTGACAGCCACAAATTAGAAATTCTCTCCTGTAGTCCAAGATTTAAATCTCATAAGAACATTCACTTGCAATAGACCCTTTAAATTCCAGTATGGAGGCAAAAGCATGGAACATAATGCGATTTCAGTGGATTAACCTCTGAATATTACAAAATATGTAAAATCAAGTTGTTTTTTTCAAATGAAAATCACTCGAGCGTAATGTTTAGACCACAATTGCTTTTAATTTTATCTACAGCTATATTACACCAAAGGTAGGAACTAATTTGACCGTTAGTTTCTGCTTCTGTTGTTATTAGCTCCAAGTATACTTTAGCGACATTAGCATGAAGACACATTTATAAGTGCAGAGCTGCAGTGCAGGTGCAGTTTCACAGACATCGGTGGACATGAGAGAGCAACTAAAGGACTATCAATGTTTCAGCAGCTAAGCTTTTATCCAAGGGCAGTGCATACCCATGTTGGAATGTATAGCTTGGATAATCTCAGGGTTCTGAATTGTTCCCCGAGTTTCCAAATAAGAATTTCGAGAAGTGAGAGTGTTCCTGTATGAGTTTACAAGTTGGAACTTGGAAACTCTGACCTCTAAAGACAACTGGAACGCAGTATAACACTGAGCTAGCCCACAGCCCATTACTTAAGTTTTTAAAACTTTGTCCTGTTTAGGCTGCAGCTATCAATTATTTTAGAAATCAGGGATACGTTGTCTTAAATGTATCCCATTAATTTTAATGAGGCTCCAAGAGTATTTGATTGAATCAAGATCTGTTTAAATCATTTTTGAGCTTATTAATCCAGAGGTCGTGTTGTGTTAAATGCCACTGATTAAAAGTCATCTTGTGTTCATGAAATTCATATTTAAAGAAGTTTGTAGTTAGTTTATAGTTTTTACAAGAGAAAAAAACTATGAATGATCTCCCCAAGGGGAAAATCTTCCTTCATTACCTTTTTAGCACAGAAAAGTTCTATTTGACATACTGTTAACCGCTTTTAAAACTGTTTAGGCTCTATATGTTACTGTCAGTCTCCATCTTCATTTTCCTGTGACATCGTCCTCACAGGGAGAGCCTGGAACAGTGGGACCAGCGGGACCTGTTGGAGAGCCTGGACTTGGAATCATGGGACCAAAGGTAGAAGGACAATGAGGCTTCACTAAAGTAGCAAAAACATGTTAGCAAGAGTTTGATCATTATAGAAGAGTTTAGTCCTTTTGCATGGATCACAGAGGTCACACAACCAGAAGACAGAGAACCAGAGACGTTCAAACTAACATAATAGTGTAATACATGTTTTATTACTGTATAAGTGTATAGTACATTAGGAGCCTTCTGCAGTACCTTTGTTTTTTCAACTTTTTGTTTGTACCAGCTCCTTTAGACTGGCTATATACATATGAGGAACCAGGAACTGCATGGGTGGCTTGGGGGGTTCCAAAGTGTGCTGTGGGGCTACAGGAACTCAGTTCACCTTTGTATGCAAAATCCCTTTTAATTGTAAATATTTATTTTTCTGAAGAAGCCTCAATAACAGAGTGCATGACAGTTATGAATCATTTGATTTTGTGTAGGTTAATGGCACAAGTAAAGTAATCTACGCCACCTGGTTAACTAAACTGTGTTCCAGGGAAACAAAGGCAACCCTGGGCCTGCGGGGCCTGCTGGCCTGAAGGGTGAGGGTCTGCCTGGAGCTCCGGTAAGAGAAGCTTCAGTACAGAAGCCCACATTTCAGTGCGTCTGTGCTAAAGCTAAAGCCTGTCTGTTAGGGGCTGCCTGGTCTGCCAGGGATACAAGGAGACATGGGACCAGAGGGCAAAGGGCTGCCTGGATCTAAGGTGGCCTTTACTAACTCTAAACATGTAGAAAAACTGAAAGTAGAAAGTCACATTTATGTGAATGTAATCCATCTTTCAGGGGGACAGAGGCTTACCAGGGGTTTCGGGGCCAATGGGCCCCCCTGGGATTGGTCTTTTTGGACCAAAGGTTGGTCTTCCAAATATACAACATTTTCTTTTAACACAGAGTAATTGAAACATGTGACTGTGCTATTTCCAGGGCTCCTCTGGACAACCTGGCCCACCAGGGATGCCAGGACCTCCAGGGGAAGGCATTCAGGGCCCGAAGGTGAGACTGGTGTAAAAGGTTTCTTTCCACTGTCCCAGCCACTTATTTGTCTGTACCATCTTCACTTTTAGGGTGAGCCTGGCTTCCAGGGGCCAGTGGGCCCTCGGGGCCAACCAGGGGACGGGCTTCCTGGAGAAAAGGTACGACAGTGTGGGCAGACAGCAGAGAGGGGAGTTTTTACAAAGTGCGTGTGTTTGTGTCACACAGGGAGACAGAGGCGTCTCTGGAGAGCGGGGAAAGAAAGGAGACAAGGGAGACCATGGAGAGCCTGGATCTTCTGGACCAATGGTGACCTGTCCTTTTTTACATGTGACTCCCACATGTCCTGGCTGGAATCTGTTTTAAGACAAGCTTTCTCTGAACAGGGCAGAGTGGGGGAAAAGGGAGAGCCCGGATTATCAGTGAGTACAAAAACAGTGGCCTTATGAGGCGCTGGGCCCTGCGTCTGTCTGCTGCTTTGTGAAAACACAGGTCTCCATCGACGGAAGACACAGGATTCAACTACATTTTTTCTCATTGAGTTCCGCTTTGTCACATGTTTTAACAAAATCACACTTTCATCTCGTCACTTTTTCAGTCAACCAGCAAAGCTGTGAACCAATAGTACAGATGTGATTTGGACCGAGAACCAGTCAGTGAGCAGCCCCTCACAGCTGTTCACCTAGCACACAGCGGCTGTAGATTGTCTTTGTATCACATGATGGTGAACATTTTTTTCATACAAAACAACAAAGCTGTAATCTTCTGTGTTTTATACCGTGCCCCATGCCCACACTGAGTATATCTTCATCATGGTTTGGAACAACACAAGTTGAAGTCCAGGCAATTGGGGTTTGTACAGACATGGGGACATTTCCTGCTGTTGGTTGATTTCATCAGACGAAAGACATGATTAACAAAAACTGTGCAAGAAATACGACTGAGGGCAAATGGATTTAGATTCCATATGGCAGAAGAAACAGGCTCCTTCCTCAGTGGAGATGATTCACTGGCTTTTTCTTTTCTTTGTCCACAGAGAGAGGAGGTTATGCAGGTCATAAGAGAAATATGTGGTAAAGCTGATTTCTATTTGAGAGTCAGTTCCACTAAATAAGCAGACCTCTTAAGTTCTCTTTGGTTTCTCACAGGCTGTGGCGTGCGGTGCAGAGAGCTCCCCCTGGAGCTGGTGTTCATCATTGACAGCTCTGAAAGTGTGGGTCCAGAGAACTTTGAGCTTATCAAAGACTTTGTGACGTCTCTACTGGAGCGCCTGACCGTCAGCAGACAGGGCGCCGGTGTGGGTCTGCTGCTCTACAGCCACGTCAACATGGTGATGGTGAGCCTGCAGCAGCGAGCCGACCACGAGCACCTGCGGGCCGTGCTGCGCAGGATGCCCTACCTGGGCGAGGGCACATTCACGGGCAGCGCTATCCACGGTGCCACTCAGCTGTTCCAGTGGGCGCGTCCCGGGGTCAGGAAGGTGGCCGTGCTGCTGACCGACGCACAGGCCGACCCCAGGGACACCATGCAGTTTGAGGAGACCGCCACACAGGCGCACGAGGCGGGGATCGAGCTGTTTGTGGTCGGAGTGCTGAACCACACAGATCCGCTGTACGCAGAGTTTCAGGCCGAGATGAGCGCCATCGCCTCGGACCCGGACGACCAGCACATCTACCTCATCGATGACTTCAGGACTCTTCCAAGTAAGGACACACACAGCACTGACAGACAGGCCCGCTGAGACGCACCAGAGGGAGGGGACTGTGCTAAACAAGCAGCTCGTCACTCAGTGCCCAAGTCCAGATGTCCTCTACACACATGTGGCACCACTGGCAAAATCACCCAGAATCAGGGCTGTAATCAACTGAAGAAATTCTTGATCGACTTAAGACAATCAATTAGTCAACTAAACAGGGGTGTGGCAAAAGTGTAGTAGATTTTGAATCGTTATGTAACAACGGTTAAATCATTCCCTGAATGAGAACACAAATGAATGCACAAATGCATTTTTAGCTTGCATAATGAGACTTGACTCTCTACAGTCAGTTTAGTTACAGAAATCTACTTCACTCGTCCATCTGGAGCTTTGTCAGTCCAATAAATAGCTCCGTCTGTCTTCTGCCTTCAATCTTTTGTACATCCTGGTACGCAAAAATAAATAATTATCTCTGAAATGCCGATAAAGTTTGACAACGACACAGAGAATACGAGTGATTGCGATGATGTTCCAGCTGGGGTAGAAGATTTAGAAAGTTTCTTTTTTTTAAATTTGTATTTTATTTCACATTCAAAGCATACATACATACAGGATTTTCCAACTTAAATATTTCACATCTGTTATACCTCAATGTGAGCAAGTCCAATCTAGCTTTTGATACATTTTTAGATATATAAACATACAAACATGAACAAAAAAGAAAAGTGTAGCTTAGAACCAGGGTGTGAGGATCTTCACCTTTTTTTCCCTTCATTAAGTAACAAATAACTGTTTATATAATCTTCACTTAAATTTATTTTATGCCCCTTCAAATTCGAAATAACCATCACCTCTAGTCCGATTTTTTTTCCGAACTTAACCTATACAAAGTCAGATCTGTATTTCCCAATAGTAAGTAACCATCCTTTCCAAATATCATTGAATTTATCAGATTCCACCCTAACCGATGCTGTAAGTTTTTCCATATTGTAAATACTAAGCATGACATCCATCCACTCGTCCACCTTTGGCACCTGATCTGTTCTCCATCTCCTGGTGATTGCTTTTTTGCTCGCCAGCAACATAATTCTCATGATCTGATAATCTTTCCTCCTTCTCAAATTCAATATTTCAATTTTTCCCAAACACAAAACTTCAAAGTTTAAGGGAGTTTTGAAATGTATTACTTCATCTATAATGTTTTTAATTCCTATCCAATATTGTTTCATTAATGGGCAACCCCAGAAGATGTGGAAATGATCTGCTTTAATGGCACCACAGGACCTCCAACATTTAGTATCTCCATACTTTCTCTGGGCAGGTGTCAGAAAATATCTATTTATGGTCTTCCATCCATACTCCCTCCAGAACAAGGAGTTGGTGGTTTTCCACTGACATGCGCTTATTTGTTCCCAATCCTCTCCAGAAATTACGATGTTTGCTTCCTTCTCCCATCTTTCTTTTACATAAATCGTGGTGTCCCCTTTCAGAATTTCTAATGCTGTATACATCTTTGAAATTATTTTGCCATTTAATTCTGATTTATATGCCTTCAAAACAATATTCAAAATATTTTGTTGAGTCAGATCCGAATTCGCCTTTGTAATTTCTTCCCTTAAATAATGCCTTAACTGAAGATATCTATGAAAGTCCCGATTACCCAGACCATACAAATCCTTTATCTGCTGAAAGCTCATCACAATCTCTTTTTTGATTATCTCCCAGTGCATTCTTGGGCCATTTTCCCACATTTTGAATGTGCCATCCAACTGATTCGGGGCAAAATCAGTGTCAAATGCAATCCATCTCAAGAATCTGCACTGCTCTACTAACTTGTACTTTTTCATTACTTTGTTCCAAACAGTCAGAGACACCCTCAGCCATGGATTAATGTTTTTCTTCCAAATTGTTTGTAATTTAATATCACACATCAATGCTTGTATTGGTGGTTCTATTTTCTGTTCAATGTTTTTCCATTCTGCTACATATCCCGGATCACACAGATTCAGCAAGACCTTTATCTGAGCAGCTTGATAGTAGCTTTTTAGGCATGGTAGAGCCAGACCCCCCTTGTTTTTTGCCAATTGTAAAGTTCGATATTTAATTCGGGGCCTCGCTCCTTGCCATAGATATCTAGATATAAATTTGTCGCATTCTTTAAAGTCTTTATCTGTGACCTCCACTGGAAGATTCTGAAATATGTATAACAATCGGGGCAAAATATTCATCTTAATTACTTCCACTCTCGATGCCAAATTTAGATATGGGATTAAATTCCATTTAGATAGATCCGTTTTTATGTTTGAAATTATATTATTATAATTTGATGCTTTCAGGTTTCCAAGTTCTTTGTCAAGTTTATGCCCAAGTACTTCATTGATTGCTGTCCCCATTTTATCAAATAATTCTGACGTACATCTTGGCTTGGCTCATAATTGAAAGTAATAGCTTGTGTTTTTTGAACATTGATTTTGTAGCCAGACATTTTACCAAATTCTGTTAACATTGTCATCAGGTTTGGTAATGCTGAATTCGATCCTTCAAATAAATCAGAACATCATCAGCAAACAATGCTATCTTCTGTTCTTCTCCTGACTTAACTATACCTTTAATACTGGTGCATTGTTTTATCCACTGGCTCAATGGTTCTAGGAAAATGGCAAATAAAAGTGGGCTGACTGAGCAGCCCTGGCGACACCCCCTTTCTAATTTGATTACTTTAGATAGACTACCGTTGACCTTGATCCTTGCTATAGGATCTGTATATAGTGCCCGTAGGATCCCTATGTATCTCTCATAAAAATTAAACTTTTTCATCACTCTAAACAGAAATGCCCACCTAACGGAGTCAAATGCTTTTTCTGCATCCAATCCCAAAATTGCAGCCTCCATTTTCCCTTCTATGATATGCTGTATGATATGCATTGTCCTTCGGATATTGTCATGCGTTTGCCTATTTTTAATAAATCCGGTTTGGTCTAAACTAATAATTTTTGGTAGAATGTTCTCCATTCTTCGGGCTAGGATGGCTGTAAATAGTCTATAATCCACATTTAGTACACTTATAGGTCTATAATTTGAGCAGTTAGTTCCATCTTTACCCTCTTTTGCGATTACTGAGATTATTGCCTCTCTCCACGAGTCAGGAATTTTCCCTCCTTTTAGAATCCAATTAAATGTTTTATGTATCAATGGAGTTAGTGTTTTGCTATAGGTTTTATACCATTCGGATCCATAACCATCCGCCCCAGGACTTTTATTATTTTTTAGCTTTGAGATAGCTGAACTAATTTCTTTTACTGTTATTTCTGCAGTTAATGTCTTGTTCTGTTCTTCTGTGATTTGTGGTAAATTCAATTTTTCTAAAAACTTTTCTATTTGGTGCTCATCATCCATTTCTGTTTGAGAATATAACTGATTATAGTAGTGTTCAAAGCTCCTATGAATATCTTCCGTTTTGTACACTATATCATTTGTTTGTGGGTTCTTAATTTTATAAATATGTCTTGTTGATTGTTGTCTTTTTAGTCTATAAGCTAGTAGTTTTGCTGCCTTACACCCCGCCTCATAATATCTTTGTTTAGTATAAATCATTTTTTTCTGGGTTTCTTGTGATAGAATATTATTAATCCCTTCCCTTTTCATTTTAATCTCATCCATAATATTTTTTGTAGGATTATCTTTATGTAATTTTTCTAATTTTCCCAGCTCATCTTGTAATGTTTTGAGTGTAGCTTGATTCATCTTTTTCATGTGTACAGATCTAGCTATCAATTTTCCTCTCATTACAGCCTTGCACGCGTCCCATACTACCGATGGCGACACTTCACCATTATCATTTTGTTCAATATATTCACAAATGTCCTTCTCAATTTCTTTCTTTTATCTTACCTTTAACAGGTTTAGATTTAGTCTCCATATTGTATTTTTTTTCTCAGACCCAATGCATATCCTCATTACCAAGGGGCTGTGATCAGACAAGTCCATTACCCCTATGTCACATCCCTCTATTCTGTATCGATCCTTGGCTTGTATTAGGAAATAGTCAATTCTTGAGTATATGGAGTGAGGTGCAGAATAATAGGTATAATCTTTTTTACCTGGATTAATCTCCCTCCATATATCCAGAATTCTGAGATCTGACAGTAATTTAGAAATTCTTTTCCCTAATGCGTTTTTTTGCTGGACTTTTCCCGATGAATCTAGCTGTGGATTAAGCCTTTGGTTGAGATCACCTGCTCCCACTAGTACTCCTTCACTCTCTGTAGTCACCAAATCAAAAACATGTTTGTAAAATCCCCACTCTGAGCCTGGAGGGGCATATATATTAACCATTGTAACTAGAGTTCCCTCCAATCTTCCAATAACTAGTACATATCGACCTTCCCCATCCTTTATTGTTTTTAACATTTCGAAGCAAACTCTATTTGATATAAGTATACATACTCCTCTTCTATGCCCTGATTTATACGCGGACGAGAACTCCTGGTTATAGCCATTTCTTTTTAATTTTTCATGCTCTTTCTCCGTCATGTGGGTTTCTTGTAAAAATAGAATCTCAACTCCATCTTTTTTCATTTTACTTAATACCTTACTCCTCTTAATCGGGCTGAGCAGACCATTTACGTTGTAAGAGGCTATTTTTATTTGATTATTTTGCGTTCCAAATGAGTACATAAAGCAAGAACTTAATTTGCTCCGCCCTTTGTGCTACAAACCCAGAACTTCGAAAACTGCAAGTGTAACTTGTTAAATAGAAAAAACATACATTCCCGACTTCCATACGTGAGGTCTTAGAACCGACCTTTTTAGAGCCCTTTCCCAGCTCTGAGGGATAACCCCTAGCCTCATCCGGTAGGGGGCCCTCCTGGCCACTTTTGGCCCTGTTCATTCTGTCTAGAACGTGCAAAAAACAAAAACAAAACCAAGAACAAAGCATCCCCGACTTATGCTCCAAGTTATAAGAGGAAAGTCATTCATCTCTATGTCAATCTTTTATGCTGAGTTACAGATGATAATAGTACCTTAACTTCCAAGTTTGTTCCTTTTCCAGTAAGGAGACCTAGGTCTAGGCCTCCTCACCGACTCTTCTAAAGGCTTGGAGTTTCTGCTTGAATCCCACAGATGGACCCTGACCCGGGCCACCTGCTACCTGAGCGGCTTCCCACATCTGATGCGACATTTTCTTTATGGGGTCGTCTGCAGGTTTAACAATGCGCACCTGAAATCCTCTTGATACCATATCTTTAGTAGCTTCTGTTGCCGAGTTGTAGATGAGTGTCTCTCCTTCATAAAAGACACGGAGTTTTGCTGGAAACGGTGTTTGATATCTGATCTTCTTCTCTCTCAATACCCTTTTTGCTTCGTTGTATTCCTTTCTCTTTTTTATTATCTCCGGTGCATAATCATGATCCACATAAACACGCTGTTCCTCATACAGAAAGCCTTTCTTCTCCCATGCCCTCTTTATTATTTCTTCCTTACATCTGTAGCTGGACATCTTCACTATAATCGACCTTGGGGGGGCCTCCTTTGGGGGACGGGGACCCAACGATCTGTGGGCTCTCTCCACACGTAGTTCCAAAGAGGACGGCAAATCAAGTTTTTCCCTGAGCAGAGCCTCCACAAAAGCTCCGACAGACCCCGCGCTGTCCTCCGCCCCCTCTTTAACCCCGTGGAGACGGAAATTGTCTCGCCTGGCCCGGCTTTCCTGATCAATCTGTCTTTCCTCAATTCTTCTCTGCAGTTTGATCAGCTCGCATAAAGTCCCTTCAATGCACTGGATGCGATCCTCTGCATCCCCGACCCGTCTTTCTGCCTCATCGATGCGTCCGTTCGCTCTCTTGAGTTCGTCATGTATGTCCCTAAGGGATTCCGCGTTTTCTTGGCGAAACTCTTTTATTTCTCTCAATACCGTTTCCAGTTCGGACATTTCCACGCTTCCTCGTGACTTTTCAGGCGCGTCCTCTGCTAACTCTGTAGCCTCCGCAAGCTCCGATGGTAGCCTAGCTTGATTCCCGTTTTCGTTTGTGGTGGACTCAGCGGTAGAAACTGACTTTTTGGCTTTACCTCTTTTCATTTTCGAGCCCCCCGGTACTTTCGTAATATTTTCTCCTTTCTCTTTGGGTTTTGGGTCTTCGGGGGGCGGTTTCTCCACTTATTGTCGGGGGTCCGAGGTTCTACGCTGTCGCCATGTCTGAGTCCCGACCGGAAGTCGATTTAGAAAGTTTCAAGGAAGTTTTAACACCCAAAAAATTGACTTCAGTGTGAGTGAAATCAGAAAAGCCACTGTACAGAGCCAGAGCATAGACAACATATTATACAGTGGAAATCACTTGTAAGAAACATTTGAAAGTCACTGAAGAAGCTGCCGCCTCCCTCGGTGGTAGGCAAAGATCTCTGCTCTGCTCCAGTTCAGATAAAACTAGTGGCTGCTTTATTTTAGTGTGGTTTAGACAGGCCTTGTCCTCATAGTTCCAGGGCAAACATGTTAAAGCCTACTGTATTGCAGGTAATAATTAGCGTGGCTCTGATGCTAGATATATGTGGAGCTGCGTTTAACATTGGAGTCATATGTGGCCCATTTATCTGCTCACTTTTAAGTTTTTCTTCCTATCTTGGCACCGTCCCAGAGACATAATGGAGGTGATACTCTATTACAGGGGTTCCCAATCTTTTCAGACTGGGACCCTTAAATTAACACCAAAACCAATTAGTGGACTCCACAGCAAAATTAATTAAGACCTCTGTAATAATTTCAAGTTTTAAATGAGTTACAGTTTAATTGTATTTATTTAAGTTATGTATTGTTTTATCTCAGGGTGCGCAGTGGCAGAGCGGCTAGAGCTTCTGCCTCTCAATAAGGAGATCGTGGGTTCGAATCCCAGACCACCCCAACATCGTGGTTTCGAATCCCGGACCACCCTAACATCACACGATCTCTCTGGGTGGAGTCTGCATGTCCTCCCCGTGTTACCGTGGGTTCTCTCCGGGTTCTCCGGCTTCCTCCCACCGTCCAAAGACATGACTGTGTAGGTTAATTGACAACTCTAAATTGTCCCTAGTGAGTGAATGTGAGAGTGAATGGTTGTCTGTCCTTGTCTGTCTCTCTGTGTTAGCCCTGCGACGAGTTGGCCACTGTCCAGGGTGTACCCCGCCTAAGGCCCAAAGTCACTGAGATAGGCTCCAGTCACCCTCGACCCCTAACGGGAATAAGCGGTAGAAAATGAATGAATGAATGAATTGTTTTATCTGACCCAGTTTCACTGCAATCAACTGTTTTCAAAAGAGAGTAAATACAGCATCATATTATTAAACATTATATCTTGAAATCATCTTACGACCCCTAGTTTTGGCTTCGCGACCCACAGCTCTATTTTATGAAACAAAATCTACAGAAATCTCGGTTATAAAACGACAAATACCATCCAAAACAGTCCGTGCTCTCACCGCGTTGAACTCACTATCTGAGCACAGACACTGGCTGAGGAGGATCTAAAGCAGCTGAAAACAGAGTTAATAACAGGTACAGGGTTGTTTCTCAGTTCCCCGGATGCTTCCTCCAAAGGCCTGTTTGGAGTTGGCTCGTTTGAAGCAGAGCGACACGTGCTGTGTCACATGACCAGATTAAAGGTCATACAACTCAGAGTTATTAGAA
This sequence comes from Rhinogobius similis, assembly GCA_019453435.1. Taxonomy (NCBI): domain Eukaryota; kingdom Metazoa; phylum Chordata; class Actinopteri; order Gobiiformes; family Gobiidae; genus Rhinogobius; species Rhinogobius similis. The sequence continues at coordinate 34,651,834 of CM033635.1, read as the reverse complement.
AAAAGCAGATGAAAGAAGAAAATGTGTAAAAAATAAAGGTTTTGTGCCATTCACTTATTCAGACTGGCAATTGTTGGGAAATAAATAAATTCCTAGTAACTCTTTGACCCCAATAAAAAGACTGGCATACCCAAACAAAACAAGCTACATCTAACTAGCTTTCTGTAATATAAACAATTACCTAAAACATTTAAACTGATCTGATCTTAATGTTATCCTCATTAGTGCTGGCTAAAACCATGAACTATTTAGTTATTTGATTGTATAGTGTTTTTGTATTTTATTAAAGTATTTGACCGCTTAAATTAAGTTGACAAAAAATGACAGTTGAATAGCTCCGAAGTGGCCAAGGATTCACAGGTGCATCCTGGGTAAAAGAGCCAAACGGAGGAGTGGAGCTGTGGAGGACGTGAGGGCTTTGGGTGAATTGGAGCTGCTCTTGAAGGAGCTCTGACCATGTGGATTCCTGGAGTGCTTAAGGATCCTGGCAAGTGGGAAACACCATTGTGTTAGCTTTCCCTCTGCTTTGTCGTCACAGAGCCATAAGGGAGAACAGGCTGAAGGCGCTAACTTTGAATCAGCCACGTGCTCTCAGAGTTCTGAGGGACGTGGGACCTCAGACTTTTTCTTAATTTATTCCTGTTTATCCACTATCTGATGAAAATAAACTGTCAAGCTTTTGGACATGTTAATTATAAAAAGAAAGCTGTGGCCCTCTTATTTCCAGTCAAATCAGCCATTCTGGGACGAATTAGAGTAAATTTGTTCTCCAAAAGCACAAATAAAGAAGGTATCTTAAAATTCAGTAAATTTTTACTGGATGAAAGAAAGAGAAATTGTAAAAACCCAACAAATGTCCAAACTAGTGTCAATCAGGCCATCGCCAGCTTCACTTCTTTATTCACAGTATTTAACTAAGAAAATCAAGGCTGAAATCATAATCTGATATTCCTCTGTTACCACAGTAAATCAGAGGCTAAAACTAGAGAGTCCAGACAATAGTTTGTGCTACAAAGGCTGCAGAAACAGCTTCAGTTTGAATTGTGGCTCATTTTAGGCAGACGTTTTAGGAAAAATAGGCCCGAAGCTTAAGGGAAAGTAATGCTCTAAAGCTGTGGATGACTTTAAAACATTATTTTTCAATACAACTAATGATTACAATTCTTTAGGTAGGCCAATTTTATTAAGGTAACAATTAAAAATACTAAACAGGAAAGAAGATCAAATTGGCATCGGAAATGACAAACATCAGAAGATTGACCAAAAAACTGGACTGAGACCTCACTACTTTGAATCATGTTATAGCGTTGTTCCCTCAAAAACACACCTGGAGTCTTGTTTCATGCACACTTGAATCCTCTTTAGTAAGTCCTCTCCCTCTGAGCCTCACAAAACATTCATTACGTCCATGTATCACCAGACTCCCACTGTCAAATCACGTTCATCACAACTGCGTTCCTGCATTTGCATGTCGGGGCAAGCTAGGTTTATCACATCTATATAACATCTATATAATTCCCTCTGCTGCCAGTAGATGGAGCTCTAACTCACTTCCTGACGTGACTGATAAGACGTCGTGTGTGCTTTTTGTAGACACATTGTTTCAAGTTCTAAAATATGAGATGCCAACACAGCAGAACATAATTGTCTTCTTTAAATATTGCATTATTTCAGTATAATACAGTATGTGCGAAGAAAAAATATTTAACTGAGTTGTTGAAAGTTTTGCTGTTTCTCTTCTTTTTCCATAGCACTAGAGAGCAAATTACTGAACCGGATCTGCGAGTATGAAAACAGACTGGCTTTCCTACCAGACAGCATTTTCTCATCTGTGGTTCCACAAACTCCTGCCCCCACACAAAGGCTGTCCGACGACAAGAGCGCACCCGTGAGTTTGACACTTTGAGCTGATGGGGATATCAAGGGCAACACATACAAAGAATGTAAGTGGCAACTTTATAGGAACCCTATTTGTGCTTTGAAATGAGGTTTTAATCAGAATCAGAATCAGAATCAGAAATTGTTTATTGCCATTGTCAGTGAAATTCACAAACGTAGGAACTTGCTTCGGCGTAGGTGCAACATAAAGCAAAGGATAAAATATAAAAAATATATAAAAAGGCATGCATAAAATTAAGAATAAAATAGACTAAGATAGACTATATACAGAATGTACAGTTGGCAGATAGTGCAATGTGCAAATGAGTAGTGCAAATAGATTGTTCTTAAATAGTATTATTGTTGAAGTGACAGGTGTTACAAAGTGTTCATGAGTCCAACGGCAGAGGGAAAGAAACTGTTCTTGTGGCGGGAGGTTCTGATCCGGATGGACCGTAGCCTCCTGCCCGAGGGGAGTGGCTCAAATAGTCCGTGTCCAGGGTGAGAAGGGTCAGCTGTGATCCGACCTGCTCGTCCCCGAGTCCTGGAGACGTACAGGTCCTGGACAGATGGAAGGCTGCAGCCGATCACCTTCTCAGCAGAGCGCACAATGCGCTGTAGTCTCTGTTTGTCCCTGGCTGTGGCTCCAGCGTACCACACGGTGATGGAGGAGGTGAGGATGGACTCGATGATGGCCGTGTAGAACTGCACCATCATCTGCGCCGGCAGCTTGGCTTTCCTCAGCTGCCGCAGGAAGTACATCCTCTGCTGGGCCTGACTGATGATGGAGCTGATGGTCGGCTCCCACTTGAGGTCCTGAGTGATGGTGGTGCCAAGGAAGCGGAAAGAGTCTACGGTGGTGATGGGAGAGTCTGTCAGGCGAGGGGGCAGGGGGGCTGAGACTTTCCTGAAGTCCACGATCATCTCCACTGTCTTCTGGGCGTTGAGCTCCAGGTTGTTGGTGCTGCACCAGGACACCAGCCGATCCACCTCCCTCCTGTAGACAGACTCATCGCCGTCCGAGATGAGTCCGATGAGGGTGGTGTCGTCTGCAAACTTGATCAGTTTTACAGAGTCGTGGCTGGAGTTGCAGCAGTTGGTGTACAGGGAGAAGAGCAGAGGAGAAAGTACACAGCCCTGTGGAGTTCCTGTGTTGATAGTCCGAGTCTCTGAGACATTCTTCCCCAGCCGCACGCACTGCCTCCGGTCCGTCAGGAAGTCAGTGATCCACCTGCAGATGGAGTCAGGCACGTGGAGCTGAGAGAGCTTGTCCTGGAGCAGAGCAGGGATGATGGTGTTGAATGCAGAGCTGAAGTCCACAAACAGGACACCTGGCGAGGTTCCCGGGAGTCCAGATGCTTCAGGATGAAGTGGAGGGCCAGGTTGATGGCGTCGTCTACAGATCTGTTGGCTCTGTAGGCGAACTGCAGTGGGTCCAGGGCGGAGGAGGTGAAGGACTTGAGATGGGGCAGGACCAGGCGCTCAAAGGACTTCATGACGACAGGCGTCAGCGCCACAGGCCTGAAGTCATTAAGTCCAGTAACCCGCTTGATGGACGACTTGAAGCAGGCTGGGACATGGCATGACTCCAGGGAGGTGTTAAAAATGTCTGTGAAGACAGGAGTCAGCTCGTCCGCACAGTGTCTCAGGGTGGCGGGGGAGACTCCTTCTGGTCAAGCAGCTTTCAGTTGGTTGGACTTCCGAAACTGTTTCCTTACATTGTCAGTGTGTAGTGAAAGGCCAGTGGGGGATGTGGGGGGACCCGGGGTGTGATTGGCAGAAATGTCTTTTGTATTGAGATAGGTGGGGGAGGGGTTGAGATTTCGAATCGTGAATAGAAGGAGGCGAGCTGTTCAGCGAGTTTCTGGTCGTCAGCAGCATGGGGGGCTTTGGGCTTGTAGTTGGTGATCTGCCTAAGTCCCCTCCAAACCGCCGAGGCGTTGTTAGCAGAGAAAGACTGCTTTAGGCGCGTGTTGTACAGAGATCTTGCTCTTGACACCTCCCTGCTAAATCTGTACTTAGCACCTTTGTAGCTCTCTCTGTCCCCTGCTCTGAAAGCTGCCTCCTTCTGCTGCCTGAGCTGCCTCAGTTTGGGTGTGAACCAGGGCTTGTCATTGTTATAAATCACCCTGGTGCGTGTGGGGATGATACTGTCCTCACAGAATTGGATGTATGACGTCACAGTGTCCGTGTACTCATCCAAACCATCCGTGGCAGTTTTGAACACATCCCAGTCTGTAATGTCCAAACACGCGCGTAGTTCCTCCACTGCCTCGCTGGTCCACTTCTTAGAAGTCCTCACTACAGGTTTGGAGAGCTTCAGCCTCTGTCTGTACGTGGGGATCAGGTGGATCATGGCGTGATCTGAGAGCCCCAGGGCAGCGCGAGGAACCGCGCGGAAGGACCCACTCACTGTAGTGTAACAATGATCCAGCGTGGTCTGCTCTCTGGTCGGGCATTTAAAACACCTATACAGCTTTAGTTTACCCAAATACAACATGTCACGTATGCAGCCTGTGCTCTCACTGTCTTAAACAAATGTACTACAATCACAGCTGCTGAAAAGCTGCTGAAAGACACGTGTTTGACCTTCTCAGTTCTTGTTCAGGCCATGGGTCATGTTCAGCTCCTCCTTCCGTCTCACTGAGCTGCAGAGGCCAGATTAGCACGGACTGATGAGTGGTGCAGGAGCTCAGAGAGAGACACACAGGTTTAAACTGCTTTAAACACACTGGATTTCAACTTTGAAACTGGCAACGCAAATGAGACTCATGTGAGGCTCATTCTGCTTTCTGATTGGAGAATTGTGTTGAGAACCAAAACACCAAATTATAACATTAACAACTTGGCCATCGTGTCCAATGTTTATGTCAGTGCCAGGGTAAACCAGCATCACAATTGTTCTCAGTAAAAGTTACATCTGACCATGTTTACCTCTCATCTGGAGACACAGACAGGTCATGTTCATGACATTTAAAAACAAAATAGTACATACTGTTTCTTTAAATCTGTTAAAAAAGATAACATATACTTTACTTTATTTAATTGCCATACATGTACACTTTTGATCAGTATCTAATATTATGAATATGTTGTGTAATGTTTACTTGTAGCACAGCTTAGCTTTCATTTAATGTCTAACTCAGTTTAGCTTGATGTGATGTTGGCTCCTCAGGGTGAAGTCCCTACAGAGCCCAGGACTCCGAGTCCTAAGCACCAGCCTGACCCCTCCCTCACAGCCCCAGCAGGGGGCAGGCTAAGGAAAGGTCAAGACATCACTGCAGCAGTGGGCCCCCAGACTCCCAGCCGTGAACAGACAGAGGCAGGGAGCACTCTGGCCCCTGTGAGAGAACCGGGCCCCGCAGCCACCACGCCCTCTATGCCAGGTATGCACCTGCCTGACAGTTACTGTGGCACAGTTACGTTTGAGTCACCCTCAAACAATTACGTTTGAGTTACACTTATCGCAGTTGCATGTTGTAAATTTACTTTTCAAGCAATAAAACAGTTTTGTATTTGATGCTCTGTGGAAAAAATGTATATTGCACACCCAGTTGCACACCCTTTTGAAAAAATAATAATTGCTTCCTATAACCATTCTTACATTTCTCAACCGGAATTTTGGAGCACTCTTCCTTTGCAAACTGCTCCAGGTCTCTCATATTAGAAGGGTGCCTTTTCCCAACAGCAGTTTTAAACTCTCTCCACAGATGTTCAATGGGATTGAGATCTGGACTCATTACTGGACACTTCAGAACACTCTAAAGTTTGAAGCTGTTGTTGCCCAGTTTAAAACCAGTTTTATGATAAGCATAAGCAGGATTAGCCCTAAACCCACACAGACTTTCAGACTGGTATTTCATGCAGGAATAAGTGTGATGAATGTGTTTTCAGATGTGGGCTGTGGACAACCCCTGGACCCCGGGCCCTGCAGGCAGTACTTGGTGCGCTGGTACTACGACCCTGAGGCCAACTCCTGCGCTCAGTTCTGGTTCGGTGGCTGCCAAGGAAATGCAAACAACTTTGAGTCAGAATCCTTGTGCAGGAAATCCTGTGTGTCCACGTAACAGAGTGTTTATAAAGAGGGAGTAAGTACTGTACTGTCCTAGCGTCAGCCCCTGGGCGTCAGCGCTCATGGGCCTGGGCTGGAGCGCTCCGGATGCTTTCACGCTGCAGGTTTTGGACTACATCACTGTGGACACAATGTGTTTGTGTCCACATCTAGTTAAAACATTTAGCTTGTATCGTCAGGTGAGTCTGTATCAAACTGCCATGGTAAATGACACCAGTACTGCGGTTTATAACTGCAAACCAAGCATACACTGTAACTCACAGTATCCATCTGCTCCTCATTAACCTCATGTTGGCTCTGTGACAAACATTTCCCTGTTGACTTTATAGTCTTTTTTCTAAATGAGTTTTATCAGGTGGGATGCATTCAGGTGAGAAGAAAAAATACAATGCTTAACAATTAAAAGCAAAAGCTTGGGAGATGTTCACTTTGTCCAATGAAAGGAAAATAACTAAAACATAAAAGTATTGAAAAAAAAAAAAGTCATTAAGTTGAGGACAAAGTCTCCTAGTCACATTTTACAGACTGAGGTCAGTGACAGTTCATGTTTTATGTTGACTTTTACAGTCATGTTTATAGTCGAGTGTCAAGCTTTGTTGCGGCTGCCCTGATGTGCACCTGAACCCTTCGAGCTTCTGTGGTAAAAGATTTTAATGGCATTTCTGTATTGACTAGAATGCAGGCATGTATGTGTACTTCAGCAGTTTCAAGCTATTATTAATCAGTCGTTGATAAAGTGATCTCAATCCCTAAAAAGTAACATGCCAAGGATCCAAAGGATCCGTCCTGTGCAAATGCATGGAGAGAGTTGTGGGGAATCAGCTGACATGCAACAGGACAAACTGGATCCTCTCCAGTTTGCTTATGAGGGAAAGTGGAAGGTTGAGGAAGCAAACCTCACTTTTCTGAACTCACTGAACATAAGGACATTGTAAAAACGCACAACGGGATTTTATTTGTAATTTGAATACTACACATACTGGGTGCACAATGGCAGAGTGGTTAGAGCTCTCGCCTCAATAAGAAGATCATGGGCCTGATTCCCTGGCCAGCCAGACACACATACATGAAGGGTGGAGTCTGCATGTTCTTCCGGTGTTACAGTGGGTTCACTCCAGCTTCCTCCCACCTCCAAATTGTGACGTGAGAGTGAATGTTATCTGTGCCTCTGTGTTAACCCTGTGACAGAGTGACCCCTAATGGAACAAGCTGTAAAAGATACTGTACTGTCTGACACGCTGCCTCTCTGACCTTCAGATTCACTCCACACTGATTTTATGGATGATAGTTGTTTTTGGACCAGCCACAACATTTTTAAATGTCTTTAAATGCAGCACATTGATTTTAAAATAGAACTTTGAAGGACTGTGTCCTGTCTCCCATACTTTTTTCCCATTTACAGAAATGAGATCCACTGCATCCATTGTCTGACTGAATAGTCACAGACCACACAACAGTTGTCTTTTTATTGTGATGTGTTTCAATGTGCTTCTTTTGTATGATGTGATGATGAATGTGTTGCTACAAAAAAATAAAGTTATTGGCTATCTTGTAGATCAACTAATCACAGCACTTGTTTTGACACATAAGGAATATGTTAAATGAGTAGAGGTCAGAAAGACATTAATTACTCTGTGGTTTCACCTTTAGTGGCAATGGGTGATGGAACATTGGATCCTTGCGCTTGACAAAACTGATCACTTGCCTTTGTAACCTTTAGCTTTTTCATTAGATCATAGCATTACATTCCAGCTTGATTTATGTGTGAAACAATGAAAATGCCATGAATGTATTTGAAGCAAAAGATGCACCTGCAATGTGAACATTCTGCTGTATATACTGTTACATAGAACTACATCTCTGCACTGTATTGTACATGTTGTGGCTGCTCGCTCTGTCACTCGTCATCATCAGCGAGAAAAGAAACACACCTGACTGTAAACAAACTGCTTTTTTATTAACAATGTTAATGTCGCAGAAGGAAACAACATTTGAATAAATAAAATATACTTTTCTATTTTTATGTTACAGATTTATGACATTCACGAGAACGCCTCATACATACCAACAGTTGTCAGACCTGCTGTAACCAACTTGACTTCTGTGGAATTTCACCTCCTCATCTAAAGTCAACATTCACTTTGTGTCATACACAAAAAGTTGTCGTACACCTTACAAGAGTTCTAAAACAAAAGTGCTTATGTCTGTTAGTGCTTTGTTTAAAGGAAGCATATTCATTTTTTTCAGTAACTTAACAATATGTCGTAATTTTACATGTTGCTCATTGTAAATCACAATAACAGCAAAATAAGAGCTTAAAATTTATATGGCAGGTTCCATGTTTGTGTAATTATGACTTAGTTTGGTGGGAGGGCACCTGCGGTAAATATTTATTATAGTTTTACATCAGTCAAGATGCAGTTTGTGAGGAAATTTAGGAAAATAAAACTTATAAATTACAGGAAATAGTGCTGAGTTCTAAAACGGAATCCCTCTGTGATGTCATCAAAACGCGACGTGTCATTGAAAATACAAGGACAATTTACAGCAACTGACACATTTTTCTGACAGTTTAAACCATTCAACAAAATAAATGCCTAACTATTGTGCAATTTAAATGGATTTTGGCCCCTGTTAGATAAATGATTGCTAGGTAACAGTTATGCGCAAACTGGTGACCAATAGTAAAATATTAAATCATGTTCACTACATTTTAGTGAAATGTGTAGTCTAACCTGCAAACTGTAATAGAGAACTGACTTCCTGCAGAACTCTCCATAGTGACATTTCACCATAACAAGCAGCAGATTGTCATTTTACATGTTTTTGTTTTTGCAAAGTGGCAACTTGTTCGTTTGCATAATGACGTGTTTTGTGTTCATTTGCATTAGGACTGATTTCCTAATACATGTGACCTCACCACAGCACACTGTGTAACATTTAAAAGTGCACTGTGTATCTTATCTGATGCAAAGTCTGCCTCCTGCTTGTCTCCATGGAGATGTTATTATTTTTGCCTGAAATACTGTGGAACAAACTGTGGAACATTCTTGACAAGCAAGTGATGGGTCCTCCACCAGGAATTTTCCCTTTAACAACTTTCACCTTTAACAATTTCCCTTCAGGATCAATGAAGTATTCGGATTCAAAAACCCCATTTTGTATACACTGCCCAGACAAAAAAAAAAAAAAAAAAAACAGTCACAGAAAAAAGCTCTAATATTTCATTGTGGTGCCTTTAGCTTTGATTACAGCTAACTGTTAGCTTCTGCAATGTCAAAACATTCAGTTAATTCTTCACCAACATCTTGTATTGATGGAGAGTGTGAGCGAAGCCTTCTCCAGAACCTCCCAGAGAATCTCAAAGGAGGTCAGATCTAGACCCTGTGGAGGTCGATCCATGTGTGAAAATGATGCCCCCTGATCATGAACCACGATGTGGGCCATGAATCCTGAACCACTGTCACAATGTGGGCCATGAATCCTGAACCACTGTCACAATGTGGGCCATGAGTCATGGACCACTGTCACAATGTGGGCCATGGATCCTGAACCACTGTCACAATGTGGGCCATGGATCCTGAACCACTGTCACAATGTGGGCCATGGATCCTGAACCACTGTCACAATGTGGGCCATGAATCCTGAACCACTCTGTCACAATGTGGGCCATGAATCCTGAACCACTGTCACAATGTGGGCCATGGATCCTGAACCACTGTCACAATGTGGGCCATGAATCCTGAACCACTGTCACAATGTGGGCCATGAATCCTGAACCACTCTGTCACAATGTGGGCCATGAATCCTGAACCACTCTGTCACAATGTGGGCCATGGATCCTGAACCACTGTCACAATGTGGGCCATGAATCCTGAACCACTGTCACAATGTGGGCCATGAATCCTGAACCACTCTGTCACAATGTGGGCCATGAATCCTGAACCACTGTCACAATGTGGGCCATGAATCCTGGACTACTCTGTCACAATGTGGGCCATGAATCCTGAACCACTCTGTCACAATGTGGGCCATGAATCCTGGACCACTCTGTCACAATGTGGGCCATGAATCCTGAACCACTCTGTCACAATGTGGGCCATGGATCCTGGACCACTCTGTCACATTGTGGGCCATGAATCCTGAACCACTGTCACAATGTGGGCCATGGATCCTGAACCGCTCTGTCACAATGTGGGCCATGAATCCTGAACCACTCTGTCACAATGTGGGCCATGAATCCTGAACCACTGTCACGATGTGGGCCATGAATCATGGACCACTGTCACAATGTGGGCCATGAATCCTGAACCACTCTGTCACAATGTGGGCCATGAATCCTGAACCACTCTGTCACAATGTGGGCTATGGATCCTGGACCACTGTCACAATGTGGGCCATGAATCCTGAACCACTGTCACAATGTGGGCCATGGATCCTGAACCACTCTGTCACAATGTGGGCCATGAATCCTGAACCACTCTGTCACAATGTGGGCCATAAATCCTGAACCACTCTGTCACAATGTGGGCCATGAATCCTGAACCACTGTCACAATGTGGGCCATGAATCATGGACCACTGTCACAATGTGGGCCATGAATCCTGAACCACTCTGTCACAATGTGGGCCATGAATCCTGAACCACTCTGTCACAATGTGGGCCATGAATCCTGAACCACTCTGTCACAATGTGGGCCATGAATCCTGAACCACAGTCACAATGTGGGCCATGAATCCTGAACCACTCTGTCACAATGTGGGCCATGAATCCTGAACCACAGTCACAATGTGGGCCATGAATCCTGAACCACAGTCACAATGTGGGCCATAATCCTGAACCACAGTCACAATGTGGGCCATGGATCCTGAACCACTCTGTCACAATGTGGGCCATGTATCCTGAACCACAGTCACAATGTGGGCCATGAATCCTGAACCACAGTCACAATGTGGGCCATGAATCCTGAACCACTGTCACAATGTGGGCCATGGATCCTGAACCACTCTGTCACAATGTGGGCCATGAATCCTGAACCACTCTGTCACAATGTGGGCCATGAATCATGGACCACTGTCACAATGTGGGCCATGAATCATGGACCACTGTCACAATGTGGGCCATGAATCCTGAACCACTCTGTCACAATGTGGGCCATGAATCCTAAACCACTCTGTCACAATGTGGGCCATAAATCCTGAACCACTGTCACAATGTGGGCCATGAATCCTGAACCACTCTGTCACAATGTGGTCCATGAATCCTGAACCACTCTGTCACAATGTGGGCCATGGATCCTGAACCACTGTCACAATGTGGGCCATGAATCCTGAACCACTGTCACAATGTGGGCCATGAATCCTGAACCACTCTGTCACAATGTGGGCCATGAATCCTGAACCACTGTCACAATGTGGGCCATGAATCCTGGACTACTCTGTCACAATGTGGGCCATGAATCCTGAACCACTCTGTCACAATGTGGGCCATGAATCCTGGACCACTCTGTCACAATGTGGGCCATGAATCCTGAACCACTCTATCACAATGTGGGCCGTGGATCCTGAACCACTCTGTCACAATGTGGGCCATGAATCATGGACCACTGTCACAATGTGGGCCATGAATCCTGAACCACTCTGTCACAATGTGGGCCATGGATCCTGGACCACTCTGTCACATTGTGGGCCATGAATCCTGAACCACTGTCACAATGTGGGCCATGAATCCTGAACCACTGTCACAATGTGGGCCATGAATCCTGAACCACTCTGTCACAATGTGGGCCATGAATCCTGAACCACTGTCCCGCTGTGGGCCATCAATCATGAACCACTCTGTCACAATGTGGGCCATGAATCCTGAACCACTCTGTCACAATGTGGGCCATGAATCCTGAACCACTGTCACAATGTGGGCCATGAATCATGGACCACTGTCACAATGTGGGCCATGAATCCTGAACCACTCTGTCACAATGTGGGCCATGAATCCTGAACCACTCTGTCACAATGTGGGCCATGAATCCTGAACCACTCTGTCACAATGTGGGCCATGAATCCTGAACCACAGTCACAATGTGGGCCATGAATCCTGAACCACTCTGTCACAATGTGGGCCATGGATCCTGAACCACAGTCACAATGTGGGCCATGAATCCTGAACCACAGTCACAATGTGGGCCATAATCCTGAACCACAGTCACAATGTGGGCCATGGATCCTGAACCACTCTGTCACAATGTGGGCCATGTATCCTGAACCACAGTCACAATGTGGGCCATGAATCCTGAACCACAGTCACAATGTGGGCCATGAATCCTGAACCACTGTCACAATGTGGGCCATGGATCCTGAACCACTCTGTCACAATGTGGGCCATGAATCCTGAACCACTCTGTCACAATGTGGGCCATGAATCATGGACCACTGTCACAATGTGGGCCATGAATCATGGACCACTGTCACAATGTGGGCCATGAATCCTGAACCACTCTGTCACAATGTGGGCCATGAATCCTGAACCACTCTGTCACAATGTGGGCCATGAATCCTGAACCACTGTCACAATGTGGGCCATGAATCCTGAACCACTGTCACAATGTGGGCCATGGATCCTGAACCACTCTGTCACAATGTGGGCCATGAATCCTGAACCACTCTGTCACAATGTGGGCCATGAATCATGGACCACTCTGTGGGCCATGAATCCTGAACCACTGTCACAATGTGGGCCATAAATCCTGAACCACTCTGTCACAATGTGGGCCATGAATCCTGAACCACTGTCACAATGTGGGCCATGAATAATGGACCACTGTCACAATGTGGGCCATGAATCCTGAACCACTCTGTCACAATGTGGGCCATGAATCCTGAACCACTCTGTCACAATGTGGGCCATGAATCATGGACCACTGTCACAATGTGGGCCATGAATCCTGAACCACTCTGTCACAATGTGGGCCATGAATCCTGAACCACTCTGTCACAATGTGGGCCATGAATCATGGACCACTGTCACAATGTGGGCCATGAATCCTGAACCACTCTGTCACAATGTGGGCCATGAATCATGGACCAATCTAATCTAGGCGTTCTAGATGTTCAGGTTCAGTTGATCTCATTCTTTGGGCTCATAGTGTTCCTGAACTTAGACCTGATCAACTGCAGTTCCAGATCATAGCCCCGCCCCCACAGGCTTGTACAGGCGGCAATAGGCATGATGGGAGCATGACTTCCCCTCACTTCTGAAATTGTTGCATTGCTAAAACTATTATTGCACTATTATGGTCTATTGTCTGCTGCTGTTGTTGTCGCTGTTGTTGTTTTGTATTTGTAATTTCACACCCAAAAAAAAAAAAAACCCAAAAGTGAAGGGGCTTGTTCCTCTACAAAGTTGACTTCCAATGTTTACTGGTGGAGGATCTGCCACCTGCTCATCTCAGAATCAGAATCAGAATCAGAAGCGGTTTATTGCCATTGTCAGTGAAATTCACAAACATAGGAATTTGCTTCGGCGAAGGTGCAAACATAAAGCAATAGTGCAAACATAAAGCATGGACATGTTCTTACTTTGCGTTCAAAAACTAATCTGATGTTAACGTTCTATCTCCATGGAATTATGCAGGTTGCGTCCCCACTACCAGGAATCTGACATGCTGCTCCCTACAACTAAAACATAACAGATATTAAAATACAAAATAAATACATTCTCCCCTCATCCTATGTGAATCTGAGAGCATCCTTCATTGCGCCAATAGATACAGTCGGCAACGCGTCATATTGGGTGAAAACTCTTCCTTGATTCAATGGGAAACAGAACTTTTCTCCTCTTAAAATGTTTTCTGTTGAGCACAACTATCCAAGTCGAGTCACAACTGAGTCTTAATGGCGGTTGTTGATGTGGCGTTACCTCATAAAAGTAAAGTAAATGGATTGTTCTGTAGATGTTAAAATACAGCAGGCGGCGCTAGCGTCATGGTTGCATTTAGCTTGAGCTACCATTAGCATTCTTGGACGTTTATACACGTTTATATAGCCATTGAGAGCTACACTCATCCCCATGTCTTCCTATCTGTATTTGGCACAGTATAAGTCCCAACGTCTGCGTTTGTTCCTGTAGTTGCTGAACAGTGAGTGACAGAGCAGCTCTTCCGCATTAAAATGAATGGATTGTCTGTCACTGAGTGCTCACTTGGACGCTGATTGTGTCTGTAGCAGTTACTCAGTCTTATCTTCATAAATATACAAGATGTTGAATTAAAACATAACAGATCTTAAAAAACTTCCCCCTGCTAACTTGCTTTGGCTGTAGTTTTTGTTGTGGTTTTTCCCATAGTTTTTGTCGTTGTTTTACCTGTAGAAGCTTTGGTTGTAGTTTTAACTGTAGCTTTGGCCGTAGTTTTGCCCATAGTTGTGATTGTAGTTTCAGTCGTAGTTTTGCACGTAGCTTTGGTCGTAGTTTTTGTTGTAGTTTTGCCTGTAGCTTTGGTCGCAGTTTTCCTGTAGCTTTGGTTGTAGTTTTACCTGTAGTTTTGATTGTAGTCGTCGATGTAAACCCTCATTCGTCCAGGTGTGGTTCATCGTAGAAAGGGTTTCAGGGGTTGTCATCCGTGTTTGAAGATCGAGACGTTTCGACTTTTATCCAAAAGTCATTGTCAATCAGAGAGCTCGTTTGGAAAATTGTTTGTTTGTCACCTGAAACTTGATAATTGGTCTGCCTTTGTTAGTTAAATAGTTGGCCCTACCCAGTTTCACCTGTGGCTAAGGTCTATTATTGTCTTAGATCTATTGTTCTATTGATAGCTGGCTGTTGCTCCCTCCTCACTGCTGAAGACCTCATTAGCATTTGACTGGTCTATAGATTTGGACCAGGGAGAGGAGGGAGCAACAGCCAGCTTTTGATTGTAGTGTTTGTCGTAGTTTTGCACGTAGCTTTGGGCGTAGTTTTACCTGTAGTTTTTATTGTAGTTTTTATCGTAGTTTTACCCGTTGTGTTAGTTCGTAGTTTTGCCGTAGCTTTGGTCATAGTTTTCCTGTAGTTTTGGTCGTAGTTTTCCTATGGTTTTTGTCGTAGTTTTGGTTCATAGTTTTTGTAGTAGTTTGGCCCATAGCTTTGGTCATAGTTTTCCTGTAGTTTTGGTCATTGTTTTCCCTATGGTTTTTGTCAAAGTTTTAGTCCATAGTTTTGCCCGTAGCTTTGGTGGTAGTTTTCCTGTAGCTTTGTAGGTAGTTTTCCTGTAGCTTTGGTTGTAGTTTTACCTGTAGCTTTAGTTGTAGTTTTGATTGTAGTTTTGTCATAGTTTTGCATGTAGCTTTGGTCGTAGTTTTACCTGTAGTTTTGATTGTGATTTTTGTCGTAGTTTTAACCGTAGTTTTAGTTCAGAGTTTTAGTTTGTAGTTTTGCCCGTAGCTTTGGTGGTAGTTTCCCTGTAGCTATGGTGGTAGTTTCCCTGTAGCTGTGGTGGTAGTTTCCCTGTAGCTTGGGTGGTAGATTTCCTGTAGCTTTAGCTTTTGCTTGTAGTTTTGGTCGTGGCTTTGTCCGTAGGCTTGGTCGTAGTTTGGGCGTAGCTTTGTCCGTAGGCTTGGTCGTAGTTTGGCCGTAACTTTGTCCGTGGGCTTGGTCGTAGTTTGGCCGTAGCTAGGCGGTGTGGTTGCTTGGCTGCGGCGCCGGGTTAAACCTGTACTTGTACCCGTAGGGGCGCAGGTGGTAGGTCATGTACTGCAGCTCGTACATCTGCACGGAATGGATGTAGTGGAAGGACACGGCGTAATCCGAGCAGCAGTTGGGGCCCTGTCACACAACACACAAGACAGATCACACAAACGCTTACTCACATCCAAAATATCAAAAGATACACTTATTTGTTTGTCGTAAAAACATATAACATTTAGTTGCATTGAGAAAAAACAAGAAAAGAATGGCAAATGGTTTGGGGTGAATGAGGTGAGTTAAATGAGTGTTATTGAGTGTCCAATGCATTTTGTTCTTTTTTACAGTGATGGAAAGTAACAAAGTACAAAAGTAAAAGAACTGTATCTGTATCTGTACATTTTACAGTAGATACTTTTTACTTGTATTTCACTACATTTCAGTATTTCCACTACATTTTTGAACTGTACTGAAAAGTTAAAGTATATATTTTTTATGGTTTTAGCCCTGTTGAAAAGGCTGAGGGGTTTATTTATTTATTTTTTAGCACATTTATGGTTACATCTTGACGTTTTTTTTTTGTTTTGTTCCTTTTGAGCAAACAAAACAGCCTCTAAAAAAATCTAAAAAATAACCTGGAAAGTTGCCTATAAAGACCAAAACTCAACAGAATATATCAACTAAGATTACAATGTGATGCTTTAATAGTTCTCCAAACCAAAAATAATTACTTTTACTTTTTACTCTTAAAGTACATTTTTAAAGGACTACTTTAAAACTTTTACTTGTGTAGATTTTAAAATGTGATACTTTTACTTGAGTATTTTTTTGCTGCTGTATCTGCAATTTTACTAAACAAAACGTAACAAAATGGGAGTACTTCATCCACCACTGCTTTTTTATGATTATTAACACAGAGGCCCGAACAGGAAACATGACTAACAGCTATGACATTCCTTGATTGTTTTACACCCACAGGTAGAATCATCCGACTTCTTAACAATAGGCTGTTAAGCTCAAGTGACTTAACTAAAGCCTAGTTTAGGCTGCTGGCTTCAAAACTAGAAAAACACTGTATTGGACACTTAAGTTGGCTTCACCATTCAGCTTCTACACAAATGCAGTGTTTATTTTTGTCGACTTAAAGATTTATTTTAAAAATCACTGATGCAACCAAGCATAAAATAAAAACAAACACATAAATAATCCCATTAAAATCAACTTTAAAAGCATCTCAGACAACACAGCCACTGTTGGCGACATACGAAGGTAAAAAACATGTACGAAAACAGCACCGGGGACAGAAATGCTCATCAGGAAAATGCAGAACACAGAGAAATGAACTGCTGTAAGACATGGGAAATGTGACTCTATTATTTTGTTGACACTAGGTTGTTTGATAGTTGCTCTGCAACTATTTGTTTTGGGCATTCCATTTTATCTACCAAATTATCTTTATTGTGAGGATGCCAAAATAACTCAGCCTATTAAGCAGTTGTTCTGACTTCACACCCACTTGGCCAGGTGCCTGGTGCTGGTTCTGACTTAAAATGACCTGGGCAATGTTAAATGGTAATGTTAATGTGACACTAAATTAAGGATGGGATTCTCATAGACATATATTGGAGTTATTCGTTTGACACATAACACACACAGATTAGATTGACTCTGGGTCTGATTGCATGCACTCGATGCTTCATACGGTAGTTTGCGTGTGCAGAAAATGTGATAATTATAGACTAGAGCGTAGTGGTTTAGGGAGGCGGCGTGTGCAGGCCTTTGGAGGATTGGTGCCTGGAGATGACGGGGAGGTTGTCTTGGAGTTTTTTGTTTTCGCTCAAATTTTTGGTATCTTTTGTTTGATCAGGCTTTGGGTTCATTGCATGTCCGTGGTGTACTCAGGACATGGAAAGGACCAATTGAAAAGTACACACACTGAACAAAGATGTTAAGCTCTTGTGCTGGTTGGATTACGATCAAAACTTTACACCAAACAGCACTGGCCTGAGATGTAAGACAAATACAGCAAAAGGTTTAAAGGTATTTTACCAGATTGTAAAAAAAATATCCAATTAATAGCGTTGATATGCTGAAGGAATCCTTTGACTTAGAGAAACAGGACGCTTACAGGTTTTTAAATCAGAACTATCAAGGGGAATAATATCTACAATATATAATCAACAAAGCACTAGAGACAGTTTTTCACATCACCAGCCCACCTGATTTCAGCGCTATGTATTTGGGCCTCAAAACACCTGCAATGGACACAGTATATGTGTGATTTTTAGTCTTTCGTTGCCCTTTGTATCTATTTTTTGTTTTTGTCTATTGTTCTCTTTCTTGTTCTGTTCAATATGTTTTGTTATATTTTTACTGACTAAAACTAAATAACAAAATATACAGTAAATATATAATCATACAAACTATGACTAAAATTACATACATTTTCATCAACTAAAACTGTCTAAAAGTTCATATTTACTGTAAGTGGGCTTGCATCTCCACAAACCTGACTCGTACTTGGCCTTAAGGAGGAGACTCCTCCTGTTCGTGTCCATGGAAATGTTGTTCCCTTGGCTATATTATGGAATAACGTGTCTATCTCCATGGAGAATGTTCCCAAACTTACTCTCTCCATGAATTATGCAGGTGACTTTCCACCTCCAGAAAGTCACATACTGTTGTTTTAAAGGGCCTGTGCCTGATTTGTACTGTTGTGAAATGGAAAACGCAGAACTAGATCATGTTCCCGATTTTTTACATGTGATAAAGTAAAATCTGTGCCCCAGTACAGATAGACTGCAAAAGCATCTATTCAGGTGAAACCACAACTTTTACTCTGCATCTGTTTACAGAGAGTTTTATCCAACGAGAGAAGCAGGAAGTGCGTTAGCATTCTGATGTTTGTCAGCTCTGGGCTCAGAGACTGGTGAAAAGTGCGTATAAACTCATGGTGGTGAATATCTAGGCTGCTGGGACTGCATTAGGAAAGTGAGCGATACATGTGACTGATGGAAAGACTTTTACATCAACTAGTTATGTTTTTCATGTTTCAAAACAGTAAAAATCACATACAGCGCTTTTAACTAACTTGAGACTAGACAAACAACAGTTTTGTCGGCTAAAAACATACACATGTATCTGTGCCTAAGCTACGTTGAAAAATATCAGTTATTAGTTGACTACATTTTTAATAAAAACTATAAATCAATACATCACTTGTATTAGCCTCGTCACATGGTCTAATTATTATTATTGTGCAAATCAACAAAAGGCATTTTCCTGTTTTCAGAACAGTCAAACACAAAGCACTGATGTGGTGTTTTCAAAATGTCAAGTTTTACTGAAACTGTGGCGTGTTCCAAACTGCTCCCAGTTCTGTAAAGTCATAAAAGTTCAATGGGAAACTTGTAACTTTTGGTGCCAGTACCCACTTGAATGATACTATTACAGTTCCTCCCATTACATACCATTCAAACCAGTCAGCAGCAGTTTTCAATGAGGTGCAGACCGCAACTCGAGCTGATTCAAATCCAGATAATGTCATCATTTCAGATGAAGGATAGGAGCTTCTACAGGGTCATTTTAAGTCATTTTTTTTATTTTGGCATATAAATTTTGGCCTTAAAATGCAATAAAAAGTTTTAAATTAAATCCCTACTGACATTAAATCTAAAAATCATTTTGAAAAAAACCATGTATCCATCAGAACAATAACTATAAATGTAATAAAAATAAGAGAAAATAATGATCACCGTGCATGTCTCTTCAGAGCGCCTGTATCAGCCAATCAGTGGAGTGTGTCTGACATTCAAATTTATTTTGAATCCCAGAATCTAGATGTTAAAAGCTGAGATCAAATCATCTAAAAGGTCAAAGCGATGGTTCAAAACATACTTTTCCATGGTTTAACCCTCTAAGCGCCACAGTTTTTTATTTCTACTTTAAGCCTCAATTGGGATTTAGTGGAAAAAAACAAACAAACCCCCCCTCAAAAAAGAAAGAAAGAAAGAAAGAAAGAGAAAGAAAAAAAATAAAGAAAGAGAGAAAGAAAGAGAACGAAAGAAAGAGAGAAAGAGAGAGAAAGAGAGAGAAAGAGAGAGAAAGAAAGAAAGAAAGAAAGAAAGAAAGAAAGAAAGAAAAAGAGACAGAAAGAAAAAGAAAGAAAACATGCAAAATCAGCTCGAATAATGCACTGGTGTCTGGGGTAGAATTTGTGCCAATACTGGGTGCAACAGGGCTCCAGAGACAACCCACTGAAGAAAGAAAGAAAGAAAGAAAGAAAAAAATAAAGAAAGAAAGAGAGAAAGAAAGAAAGAAAGAAAGAAAGAAAGAAAGAAAGAGTGCTGCTGGGGGTCTCTAACAAAGTCCCAATAGAGTACCATATCCAGAGTACCATATCCAGAGTACCATATGCCGCCCATCGACTTAGTCATTTTTCTGAGTTTGTGCAGACAAGGTTCGGGAGTCCCGGGCTGATTAACGCTGCTCACGCGAAAATCCCTACGCTGCTCCCACGCGAACTTTGACATTTTGCGTTGTTCCAAGGGATAGTCGGGCAGTTTTGGGAAAGCGACGTTTTTGCGATTGACATTTGCACAAATCCTGGTTCTATGCATGCCTGGCACTGAGCTCTGTCTGTGGGCATGAGAGATCCGTTTTCCTGGGCCTTTTTTCTGGTTCTATTGGCCCTGAATGTCCCAAAAATGTGTCCCAACTTTGAAGCACTGTCTCTGGGGTAAAAAAAAAAAAAAAAAAAAGGAGCAGAATGCCAATGGAATGGGACCCTGGTGCAATGTGCCTGGGTAACGCTGCTCTCATTATGAGTCATGCCCAGGGTACAGTGAGTGGCTGGGACGGGGCCAGCCCCATCCAGGGTGCATGGTGTGAAGTGTGTGACCCAGGAGCAGTGTCTGGTCCTGGGTAGTGATTTGTGAGCAGTGGTGTTGGAGCTGGAGTTCTCCAACTTGGGCCTCTGGGGGAGAGCTGAGTCCCAGGATCAGTTAGGGTTAGGGTTAGGGTCAGGGCTCGCCCCATCCAGGGTGCATTGTGTGAAGTGTGTGACCCAGGAGCAGTGTCTGGTCCTGGGTAGTGATTTGTGAGCAGTGGTGTTGGAGCTGGAGTTCTCCAACTTGGGCCTCTGGGGGAGAGCTGAGTCCCAGGATCAGTTAGGGTTAGGGTTAGGGTCAGGGCTAGCCCCAACCAGGGTGCATGGTGTGAAGTGTGTGACCCAGGAGCAGTGTCTGGTCCTGGGTAGTGATTTGTGAGCAGTGGTGTTGGAGTTGGAGTTCTCCAACTTGGGCCTCTGGGGGAGAGCTGAATCCCAGGATCAGTACCTGTTCCTGGGTAAAGCTGCTCTCATTCTGAGTCAAACCCAGAGTACCCCATGTCACCGATGGATTATAACAAAGTCCCAATAGAGTACCATATCCAGAGTACCATATCCAGAGTACCATATGCCGCCCATCGACTTAGTCATTTTTCTGAGTTTGTGCAAACAAGGTTCAGCCCGGGAGTCCCGGGCTGATTAACGCTGCTCACGCGAAAATCCCTACGCTGCTCCCACGCTAACTTTGACATTTTGCGTTGTTCCAAGGGATAGTCGGGCAGTTTTGGGAAAGCGACGTTTTTGCGATTGTCATTTGCACAAATCCTGGTTCTATGCATGCCTGGCACTGAGCTCTGTCTGTGGGCATGTGAGATCCGTTTTCCTGGGCCTTTTTTCTGGTTCTATTGGCCCTGAATGTCCCAAAAATGTGTCCCAACTTTGAAGCACTGTCTCTGGGGTAAAAAAAAAAAAAAAAAGGAGCAGAATGCCAATGGAATGGGACCCTGGTGCAATGTGCCTGGGTAACGCTGCTCTCATTATGAGTCATGCCCAGGGTACAGTGAGTGGCTGGGACGGGGCCAGCCCCATCCAGGGTGCATGGTGTGAGTGTGTGACCCAGGAGCAGTGTCTGGTCCTGGGTAGTGATTTGGGAGCAGTGGTGTTGGAGCTGGAGTTCTCCAACTTGGGCCTTGGTGGGACTACTGTCTGGTCGATGTGCAAATGTGGCCCACCATCGCAGGGCCTCTGTCTTGTTTTATCTTTACAGATGGTTCCTGTGCACTGTGGGTCTATTTTATGTGGGAATGGGAGTCCTAATTTTTCCTACTTAGCCCTCCTGGCCTCCCTATGGGGAAACCGGGTCCCTGCAGCAGTGCTGGAGTTCATTGGTCTGGTTGTCTTACCCCTGTGGTGGCGCCAGACCTTTGTCTGTGGCATCTGCTAAGGTTGGCTGTGCTTAACGTTTGGCACCTTTGCTCCTCTGTAGCAGGACCTCTGCAGATCATTGGGCTGGTTGTCTTACCCCTTTGGGGTGGCACCAGACCTTTATTTGCGTTGTCTGTGGGTCTACACAGGTAAGCTGGAGGTATCTGCGTTTTCCGTAGGACGATAGGAATCCTGGGCTCCTCTGTAGCAGGACCTCTGCAGTTCATTGGGCTGGTTGTCTTACTCCTTTGGGGTGGCACCAGACCTTGATTTGCGATGTCCGTCGGTCTACACAGGTAGGCTTGGGATAACTGCGTCTTGGAGAAATTATGTGCTTTTCAGAACCACAGTCCTATTGGAAGCGAGACCAAGCTGCCCAGTCTGCCTAGCGGTCCGACATAAACAATGTTTCTCAAACCCTTACTAAGAGCAGCCTAGCCTGGGGCGCTCGGACACCTGCCAATGGGCAGGTCACATTGGTGTGAACACCCTAGGCCTGCCTCTGGGTGTCTGCCATGTCTTGGCAACAAATCCCCCCTATGCCTTGTTGCTTACAGGCTTTCTGGATAATCCAATGGTAAGTCTGGTGCTCATGTCGAGTGTCAAAATCTGAAGTGCTGCAAACAAGAGTCGCGGGACTCTTTCTCAAACCTCCATATCTTGATACTTATCCAGCAGGGATGGTGACCCCTATGGGGAATACAGACCTGATTCTCCACAGTTGGAATGGGAAATATTTGAATGGCTAACATCCAAGGAAGAGTTATGGATGCAAAAAGAATGGCATAATAAGAGTCGGGACTCTTTCTCAAACCTCCATATCTCTATACTTATCCAGCAGGGATGGTGATCCCTATGGGGAATACGGACCTGATTCTCCACAGTTGGAATGGGAAATATTTGAATGGCTAACATCCAAGGAAGAGTTATGGATGCAAAAGAATGGCAAATCATCCAAGGAAGGTAGAAATGTCTGTGGCCACTTCCTAAACCACGTGCATCCCGTGGTTTTTGAGGTGTGTGTTACATTACAGAGTACCAGGTGCCTTCTACTCCAGTCAGAGTAACAGGGTCGGTCCAAGGGTGTGTAACCCGGGAGGGTGTAAGGGAGGGTACCCGGGTTCAAGTGGAGCACCGGGTTGTCTGGAGTCTCCAGACAAGGCACCTGATACTCCGCTCCACACTTTGAAATATATCGATCAGGACCCCGCGACCCTGGTACTCCGCTCTTCTGGACACCACTTGAACCCGGGTTGAACCCTGGAGTAGAAGGCACCTGGTACTCCGCTCCACACTTTGAAATATATCGATCAGGGCCCCGCGACCCTGCTACTTTGCTCTTCTGGACACCAGAAGAGCAAAGTAGCAGGGTCGCGGGCCCTGATCGATATATTTCAAAGTGTGGAGCGGAGTACCAGGTGCCTTCTACCCAGTCGGAGTAACAGGGTCGGACCAAGGGTGTGTAGCCCGGGGAGGGGTGCTTAAGGGTGGGAACCCGGGTTCAAGTGGTGCACCTGGTTGTCTGGAGTCTCCAGACGGTGTCCAGAAGAGCGGAGTACCAGGGTCGCTGGGCTCCAGGCGTGCGGTCCAAGGGTGTGTAGCCCGGGGAGGGGTGCTTAAGGGTGGGTACCCGGGTTCAAGTGGTGCACCTGGTTCCAAGGGCCATGATGTATAGTGTGGGACCCGGGAGAAGTAAACCCGCCCTGGGCCAGGGTGAGTGGGGATTTTCACGGGGCTGCTGGAGGTCCTGGGGGCCATTAGGTCAAGTGTGGGACCCGGGAGAAGTAAACCCGTCCTGGGCCAGGGTGAGTGGGGATTTTCACGGGGCTGCTGGAGGTCCTGGGGGCCATTAGGTCAAGTGTGGGACCCGGGAGAAGTAAACCCGCCCTGGGTCAGGGTGAGTGGGGATTTTCACGGGGCTGCTGGAGGTCCTGGGGGCCATTAGGTCAAGTGTGGGACCCGGGAGAAGTAAACCCGTCCTGGGTCAGGGTGAGTGGGGATTTTCACGGGGCTGCTGGAGGTCCTGGGGGCCATTAGGTCAAGTGTGGGACCCGGGAGAAGTAAACCCGCCCTGGGTCAGGGTGAGTGGGGATTTTCACGGGGCTGCTGGAGGTCCTGGGGGCCATTAGGTCAAGTGTGGGACCCGGGAGAAGTAAACCCGTCCTGGGTCAGGGTGAGTGGGGATTTTCACGGGGCTGCTGGAGGTCCTGGGGGCCATTAGGTCAAGTGTGGGACCCGGGAGAAGTAAACCCGCCCTGGGCCAGAGATTTGAGAGATGCCAGGCCATTAGATATTTTACCACCCTTTCTGACAGATGAGTTTTGGAAACCTGAAATAGAGGATTATTGGGCAACAATTTGTCTTACACAGACGCCTGGTTTTGGGAGTGAAGTGTCTAGAAGTAAACCCGTCCTGGGCCAGTGTGAGTGGGGATTTTCACGCCGGGGGCTGCTGGAGGTCCTGGGGGCCATTATCTCAAATATCACATATCTAAATGACACAGTTTATAGTTTTTGACAGTATGGTATCTCTCATTGCAGGGTACAGCACAAAGACCGACACCACACTGACGGCACCTGTACTTTGTCTGGCGCCTGCCTTTTACACGAGAACGGTCTGAGCAGACAACAC
Source organism: Rhinogobius similis (assembly GCA_019453435.1). Taxonomy (NCBI): domain Eukaryota; kingdom Metazoa; phylum Chordata; class Actinopteri; order Gobiiformes; family Gobiidae; genus Rhinogobius; species Rhinogobius similis. Next base: position 34,627,346 of record CM033635.1, on the reverse strand, counting down.
AGTCTGGACGGCCCTCTGCTTCACAAAGCCAGTGACGTTCTGTGAGCCTTTGTGGTATTACCCTCCCTGCTCTTGAAGGCCGGCCACCTTTGCTACCCACCTTTTTGGTGTAACCAGCCAGCAATGCATCAACAACGTCCTGGATGTAGGCCTTCAGGGCTTTGTGTGGGCCCGGGGTGCATTTAGTGTAAATAATGTGTGAGTTGACAACAGAAATACTGAGGATGGCGTTAAAGATGCGGTGATACCACTTCCTGGACCGGTGCGGAAACAGATAGGTTTTCATCCTCTGGTCTGATGTGTCTACACCCCCCATGTACATATTGTACTGGTTGACACACAGTGGTCTGTTTATTGCGCTGAAGCCAGTTGCATTTGTCTTGGACCTGATTCTTTTCTGAACACATGCATTGCCATGCAGTGTAGAGAGCATAGTGACACGTTTAGTGTCTTGCCAAGCACAAGCCAGAAGTTTACCTTTCCGCATAAAAACAGGGTCATCTCCCAATTTTAGATGCAAGATAGGTTTCCCCAGGCTTTTAGGCATGCCTTTCCTTGTACTTCTCACTGTACCACATAGTCCGGTTTCCAAATCAGCTAATTCATTTGCAATTGCTGGTGAGGTATAGTAACTGTCCATGTAAATTTCTGTGGCCTTTTTCCAGTGTAAGGATCGACAAGTTCACTTAACAACAGCATGAGTTGCACTGATGTCGCTGGCATTATCTGTGTATTGCCCTGTGTGCAAGGACCAACGCAAAACATACCCTGAACTGCTCTCACTCAAAACATACACTCTATAGCCATATTTATCTGGTTTATTGGGACTGTAACATTTGAGTGTTGACCTCCCCTTGAATGCTATTGTCATCTCATCTAAAGAAAGTTCCTTGAGTGGACTGTAGACTGCTGCAAATTTGGGAATAATTAACTGTATTATTGGACGGACTTTGAAAAGTTTATCATGCCCTGGTTCACCTTGTCTTACATAATTGTTATTGTTGACCAAATGAAAGCATGAAAGAATAATTTCGAATCTATTTCTAGACATTACACTCCCAAAACCAGGCGTCTGTGTGAGCCAAAATGTTGCCCAATAATCCTCTATTTCAGGTTTATCTACAAGGCCCATAGACAAATGCAATGCAATGAAAGCTTTCATTTCAGAAATGGATACATCATACCACTCTAAAAATCTGGAATGTGGCTTCATCTCCATTGCTGAAATGACCTGTGCTGCATATCTGTTTGTTTCATCAGCGATCAGTTTCCAAAACTCATCTGTTAGAAATAGTGATAAAATATCTATTGGCCTGGCATCACTCAAATCTCTGTCTCCGGTGTAGCCAACAACCATATCAAATGGTTTGATCCACCCTTGAAAATCCGCAATTTCTCTCAGCTGCTCCCAGCCCTCATCCCCACTAGTGTCGTGGGGCTGTCCACCACCTCTGCCCCTGCCCCTGGCCTTGCCCCCTGCCCCCTGCCCCTGCCCCTGCCCCCTGCCCCCTGCCTCCGCCTCTGCCTCTACCACTCGGTGTGTCTTCTTCACTTGAGCAATCATTGTCAGTCTCAGGAAAATAATTTCCCTCAGAATCTGAGTCTGCTGTGTAGTGAACAAGAGAATCGTGTGTACTTCTTCCAGCCATGTTTGTTTGGGTTTTTTTTCTCTTTTTTTTCCCCCCTGCCGGCCGTTATTTATAGGTTTTCAAACGGATGTGACGTGTGTATCAAAACTATGAAAGCTTGTTATCAACGATTGGAATGTTTTGTGGTTTATTATTTATTCATAATTTTCCTTGCACTTGAAAAAAGTAAGTCGCATTACTGCGACGAGGGCGCTTAAAGGGTTAGCTTTCATGTAAATTAGCTTTCTGAATATTATAGTGAAGTTTATTATATTCTGCTCATTCTGCTGCCCATAGAATGGTTAAGAGCCAGAAAGTTAGAAGTCTTGACATGATAAAGCATAAATATCTTTGACATTGATTATTGCATTAAAAATCTTGAAATGCTGCATTAAAAAGCATTCAGTTTGATTTGCTGAAACCTGCATAAACCCAGTTCTAATGTTTATCCTGTTTTAATAAGCCCTTGATGTTTATTTACTGATACAGCATATAGTGTGTTTAACATTATGACCTTTTTTCACACTTTAAAACACATTTACCAGACTTTTATTCAACATTTTATATCCCTGGTCACAAAATGCTGAAAAGTTACTAGAATGCTGTGTTTACAATTACATTTTTTCTTGGTGTTCTTCAGATTTAGGATCATCAGAGTCATTGTAAAGCAATAATCAATCAATGAGTATGCAGGTGGTTCCTAGCAGCAGTCGGCATAATAATAAGTATTATAATTTAAAAACAAGGAATAATAATATTTATTATTACAACTTACTTTCTGCTTCATGCTAAAACATGATTTATGATGTAACATTACATCCAACCGTTATAAAACAAGCCAGTTTGTCCAGGTCAGGTTTTTTAATGACAGTATCTTTCCTCTTAGTCTCTGCTGACACAAGGCTCTTAGTCATTCAAACCTACATACTTTATCTCATTAATGTTTACCTGTCGTTTAAAGGTTAGATAGACAGTATACAGTCTAGTTTTCTCAAATGTATAAAATAAAAAATGTGATTTTGAATAATCTATGCTTTTATTTACTATTGTATTTTTATATGAAAAGTGATCACCGTAATGCTCTTTACACTTTGTGCCATCAGAAGGCACTATGAGCCAGTTAAAAAGATGACCAAAATACAATAATTAAAACAAAAATAACGGCACTCACATAGTTTAAAATCACATTTGTTGGAAAATAGCCAAAAAACAAGATGAGATAAGTTTATTAGTTCTGCCCCCAGTGGTCAGCACGCTCACAGCTGTGTTCTCTACTGCCCCCAGTGGTCAGCACGCTCACAGCTGTGTTCTCTACTGCCCCCAGTGGTCAGCACGCTCACAGCTGTGTTCTCTACTGCCCCCAGTGGTCAGCACGCTCACAGCTGTGTTCTCTACTGCCCCCAGTGGTCAGCACGCTCACAGCTGTGTTCTCTACTGCCCCCATTGGTCAGCACGCTCACAGCTGTGTTCTCTACTGCCCCCAGTGGTCAGCACGCGCACAGCTGTGTTCTCTACTGCCCCCAGTGGTCAGCACGCTCCCAGTTACATGGGCCATTTTCAAATTCTGTCTTGAATGTACTGTATATTTTAACTGAAAGTAGTCAAAATTCCATTCAGCCATTGTTCTTCAAAATTGGACAGTTTTGTTCTTATACTTTTAACACTGCATGACAAATTGTTGATGAAATATATACTCAAGTTGTTCTTAGGCAAAAACAGCCCAGGGAGACTTGGCTTTACTCCACTCAAAGGCCTTTTTTGTTACTCTCTTGTCAGACATATTAATAATTTGGTTTCACCGTCTAACCATGTCACACATTCTTTAGATTGAGCCAGGACCACTGCCTATATGACATTGCCCTGCCAACACTGCAACAACACTTATGAACTCCCAAAAAGAAGCAAATTGCACTGTTTTCTATAGCATCTGTGGCTGAGCCCTGTCTATCTGTCTGGACTGTGGAGGGCATACCAGCAGCATACTGTAGTTTAGAAAAGGAACACGACAAGCCCCATACAACTTGGACTATGTTCCATAACTAAGATCTTTTCATATTGTCAACTTGTCAATCACAGAACCTTGAGCTCAGCAGGCTGAAGCAGTAAAAGATCCACTATCAAAAATCCCAAATTCATCAAAAAATGAACCCCAGGCTTGTGCAGAGGAATATATTCCAGATTTATATTTCAAACACAAGGACATTATTATAGGACTTCTGAAGTGCACTATTTGGGTATTTGCTTGATTGATGACAAGTCTCCACCTACGGCACCAGTGTTGTAACACATTTTACTTTGTCTGTGGGTCCTCCTCAGTTTCATCCAGAAACTGAATATATAGAGCACAAGGCCAAGAAATCTACGCTGTGGTCTGCTGTGGTCTGCTGTGGTCTGGTGTTTGCTGTGAACTGTGGTCTGGTGTTTGCTGTGAACAATGGTCTACTGTGGTCTACTGTGGTCATCTGTGGTCTACTGTGATTGTCTGTGGTCTACTGTGGTCTATGGTCTACTGTGGTCGTCTGTAGTCTGCTGTGGTCTACTGTGGTCATCTGTGGTCTGCTGTGGTTGTCTGTGGTCTACTGTGGCTGTCTGTGGTCTGCGGTCTGGTGTTTGCTGTGAACTGTGGTCTGCTGTGGTCATCTGTGGTCTACTGTGTGGTCGTCTGTGGTCTACTGTGGTTTACTGTGGTCGTCTATGGTCTACTGTGTGGTCGTCTGTGGTCGTCTATGGTCTACTGTGGTCGTCTGGTTTGCTGTGGTCGTCTGTAGTCTGCTGTGGTCGTCTGTGGTCTACTGTGGTCGTCTGTGGTTTGCTCTGGTCATCTGTGGTTTGCTGTGATCGTCTGTGGTCTGTGGTATACTGTGGTCTGCTGCGGTTGTCTGTGGTCTGCTGCGGTCGTCTGTGGTCTGCTGTGGTCGTCTGTGGTCTACTGTGGTCTGCTGTGTTCGTCTGTGGTCTGCTGTGGGATTTCTGTGGTCGTCTGTGGCCTGCTGTGGTTGTCTGGTGTTTGCTGTGAACTGTGGTCTGCTGTGGTCATCTGTGGTCTACTGTGTGGTCATCTGTGGTCTACTGTGGTTTACTGTGGTCGTCTATGGTCTACTGTGTGGTCGTCTGTGGTCGTCTATGGTCTACTGTGGTCGTCTGGTTTGCTGTGGTCGTCTGTAGTCTGCTGTGGTCGTCTGTGGTCTACTGTGGTCGTCTGTGGTTTGCTCTGGTCATCTGTGGTTTGCTGTGATCGTCTGTGGTCTGTGGTATACTGTGGTCTGCTGCGGTCGTCTGTGGTCTGCTGCGGTCGTCTGTGGTCTGCTGTGGTCGTCTGTGGTCTACTGTGGTCTGCTGTGTTCGTCTGTGGTCTGCTGTGGGATTTCTGTGGTCGTCTGTGGCCTGCTGTGGTCGTCTGTGGTCTGCTGTGGCCTGCTGTGGGATTTCTGTGGTCGTCTGTGGCCTGCTGTGGTCTGCTGTGGTCGTCTGTGGTCTGTGGTCTGCTGTGGTCATCTGTGGTCGTCTGTGGTCTTCTGTGGTCTGTGGTCTGCTGTGGTCTGCTGTGGTCGTCTGTGGCCTGCTGTGGTCTGTGGTCTACTGTGGTCGTCTGTGGCCTGCTGTGGTCTACTGTGGTCTGTGGTCTGCTGTGGTCGTCTGTGGCCTGCTGTGGTTGCCTGTGGTCTGTGGCCTAATGTGTTGTATTCTGTGTTCTACTATCTGTGAGATGTTATGGTTGTGTGCTGTTCTCACCTCAAAGACTGGGTCGTAATCGTACTGCATATGCCAGGGCCGTTGTCTTGGGGGTTTCCTGATCACATAATGATCCAGAGGGAACGCGTGGAACGTCTGCCTACCGAGCACGTCCCTGGTGTCCATTGTCGGCACCTGCATGGTCTCCATACACGTGCCCAAAGCAAGGTCTTCTATGGTGGAGAAGTGGGTGCAGGCCCCAGTCTCGAAGCCCTTCACGAACCTTCGGAGGGCTTCCTTGCTGAGGACATAGCCTGCTCCTCCGCTCATGTAGCCCTGTTTGACGAAAGGGGCAAACCTCCGGCCCAGATACCAGGGTTCTTCCGGGTTGAGTGTGGACACGCTGAAACGGAGGTTCTCCGGTACTACAAAAGTGTCGTCGTCCGCTTTGAGGAACCACTCGGCCTCGTCCAGGTGCTTCTCGTGGATGTACTGGAAGGCCCGGATGGTTTTCCAGTACAGGTTCTCCCGGCCCTCGCTCACATTGAGGGCAACAGAGGGAAAGGCGGACTCAAACGAGCTCATGAAGAGAGTGAGGTCGCAACGCTTGGCCCACGTCTCCCTGACATGTCTCGTCCGGGAGTCCAGGTACTTGGGTCCAGTCATGATCCAACACAAGATACGGACTTTGGTGTTCGTGGAGTTATCTGTGTTGTCACCACCTGAGGGTCAAAGTTTATTCAGTGGATCCCCTTTGAATAATGTACACAAAACTTAACGTATTTCACGTATTTTCAAGAAAATTTATTGAAAGTTCAGATAAGAATGAGTGTCACTGTGCTCTGTTCAGAAAGTCTTAGAAGTATTAAGGAAAAATGTGTCCTCAACGAATGAGGGTTTGCACTGGCCAGATGAACAGAGCTAAACAAAAATATCTTTGTGCTTGTCTATAACTGTAGGCAACTGCACTGCTAACATGGTTATCCCTTATGCGTTCTTCGTTTGAGCTATGCACTTTTGGCCAATGAGCGATATACTTTCATATCAGGAAAACAAATATATTATTATATTATATAATATTATTTACGGTAAAAAAAAATTGCTTTTGATCAAATTTTGTATTTTCAAAGGATATACACAAAAATGAGTTAAGCTAAATCATATTGCAAGTGGTGCAAGACGCACAATCGTTGTCAATCTAAAGCTTTTGTCACTCATAGACAGTGTCCCAATTCAAGTAATTCAAACAATTCAAAGGACCCAGCCGACGGAGGCTCCTCCTCCGTGTGGCCTCTGTGGACTGCAAAGGTCGCGACGCACCCGGCCTTCAAATGTAGCCTTTGTAGGACACAGCCATTGAATTGGGACACAGCTATAGATTTACTGACAGTGGAAAGAGAAACCAACAACTCGGTAAGGAGTGTTTGAAGTAGACTTTAAGTACTCTTTGTCACAAGTAGTAATGTGTGATTATGCAGCAACAATGACAGTGATTCTCTGGTATGTGAAGTTCTTTTGTCGTCTAATCTCTACACAGAAAATAGAATATAGGCAGGCCTAGTCACCTTATTCCAGAAATTGCCGTGGGCGCTGTCATCTTTTTGTATTATTGTTGTATTAGTTTACATGGGGTAGACAAGCTCAACAGAAAAAAGGTTCTACATGGACTAAAAAGCCGTTTTCTGGCCGGCCAGGAAATCGGTGCATTGCTGACTTGTACATTAAAGACTTTACACAAATCAGTTTACTTTATATCATACTTTAGATCTACTGAGTGATTCAGGGGCAAGTGCAGTCAAACATTTAAATGCACGTTTTACAAAATTTTAGTTACAAAAATTCTAGTCTATACGACATTTCTCTAAAATGAAGTGAACGTGATTATATATAAGATTTCACTAAACATTTTGCCTATTTGTCCGCAATTTGACAGTTTTTGTAAGGTCTATAATTATACTAACTGGCTGGACAAGGGCAGTAAAGGTAATTGTACAACTGAGCTATAGTTACGATTTCACAAATAATAATACCTGATAACACCTTTATTTTGTTGAATGACGGCTTAAACAATTGTCTGTATTTTCACTGACACATTGCTTTTTCATGACATGGGTTTTCCATTTTTCATGAGGGATTCCATTTTAGAACTCGGCACTACTTCCTGCCATTTTAAACTTTTATTTATCAAAATTTTTCACAAACTGCAACTTCACAAATGTAAAACAGGTTCTATCCCACTAAACTAACTCATAAATAGAAAAATTGTCGTATAGAAGTTTTGATAATATTAGACAATAGGGTATCTGACAGGCTTTTTATCTAAATTGTTGCCAGAGCAGACACAGAATCATCGACACAGACACAGCATAAGACAAACAATCGGTAGTCATCCTGAAATAATACATGCCTGTATTTTTGATTAAGCTTTTGAGATCGTAAAGTTGGTATGGGAGTCGATAATTACACGTAAGTATTTCTCTTGTTCTTCCTGTTCTATGAGTTCATCTTTCAGCCTGTGTTGTATTTTTTTTCTTTTTTCTTTCTTTTTTTTTTTGTTTGTTTTTTTTTTACAGAGAAGCATTTGCATATACATTTGTTCAGCCAATCAGACACTTTTTCCAAACTTTGAGATTTAGCACCGATAACAGCCGAGTTTTGTCGGACACTCAAACTACCGTTTCATCGGCGTATTGGCTGGTGTGCTTTGAAATAAAATGACAATTTGGATTCACACATGAATTTATTTTTCAACCAAAAATATGTGCCGCGACTACACAACTAAAAACGGGTAGAAAATCACTGGGTTACATCATGTTTCTGTACTTAAGTGGTTGATCGCGTTTGGCTAAATAATAAAGACACATTACGCGCTGTCCAGTTTGTGATAAACTTTGTGAAATATTCCCCCAAGATCTGCAATTTTCTGTAAGTTCTGTTATTACACACTATTCCACTGCTGCGTCCGCGCGTAAATGCACTCCACACGCACACAAACAGGCACGCATTCTGATGAAAATAACGTCAGAAACAGTGACATTTTACCCTGCGTTTATTTTCTTGTTTTATATTCACTTGGCTATCTCTATAAATTAAAAGTGTAAACACATTAATACAATAATATAAATAAATACCTCTGTCCGTTCGGTGTAAAACGTGCTCATGTTTGCTTTCATTCCTTATCATAAAAAAAACTTGCGTGGAAATGTCCCAGTCCAGAACCAGGCGCAGCGTCACGAACCCAATCACGAGTCCGGAGGCAAAAATCAAAGTGGACCTGCCGTTTTTCATCCTCGCTCCGTTAAAAAAAAAAAAAAAATCAATCAGCAATTTTTTAAGTATAAAAATGAGATAAGCGTAAGACAGTAAAAATTGACAGTTGAATGTCACACTACACGAAATGCTTAAGGCGTTCTTTGTCGTGTCAACTATTCCACCGTTACACCTGATGCATCACACGTGGGGCGGGGCTTCCTGGAATCTGATCAGATGTGTGCTAAAGTACATCTGCACCCCCCACACGGCTCACACAACATCCTAAAGAGACTTTCAGTTTTTCTAAACCACATTGTAACCCATCCAAAATGCAGTTTTACATTTTAAACTGATCAATTGTCCCTCAAAAGCAAGTTTTACCATCAGAATTCTCCAAATGGTCATGTGTTTTTATGTGCTCTGTCATTCATTCATTGCAGCTCGGACGTCTTACTCCTGCTGTCAGGGACCAAAGTGACCACTGGAGTCTCTGATTGGAGTTCACACTTTACACACGTCAAGTTAGGGCTGGAGGAGGTGTGGCTGATATATTACAACATTTTTGCAGGAAAATATCATTTAAAAAATGCACAAGTTTTGATTTGCAGCATGGATTTGATTATCATATTTATGCTGACAAAAATTGAGACATGTCAACACTGCTTTTGAGGAAAAAATAGAAAACACTCATGTGCATGGGCGTTTTCCCTTCTCTATACATTTGCTACAATAAATGTATTACAGGTGGGGCAACAGATAAAGCTATCAAGTAGGCTTTCTGTGCTGCATCTATCGTTACTGTTGTTATCCTCATCAGACAGATCTGATTGCTGTGTTAGATTTGCGGCTGCCTGAGACAGCAACATGCAAACCAGATTTACTGGATCTGGTGCTAAAAGTATAATGGCAACAACAAAACTGTGTAAGGACCACATGTCATTGCCGAGATATTGAACCCAGGGCCCTCTGCTCTTTGCCCCTCCTGCACCCGCTTGCGTCACCCCAACAGTGAAACAGGCACGTCAGTTAAAAAAGGTTTTTGAAGTACGTGCTTAATACCTGATCAGTACCTGTTCAGACAAGTTTTTAAAGTGTTAAAAACAACCCCTCAGCCATCTTAGGCTTTCTGAGAAAAAAACATTTTATTCAGTTAAAAATGTAGTGGAGTAGAGAGTACAGATACCTGCTCTCAAATGTATTGGAGTAAAAAGTATTCACTGTAAAAGTTACAAGAGAAAAGTACCAAATAATTTTACTTCACATAACTTTTATACATTGTTATTTTTCACCTCTGACCACCAGGTGGCACTCCATCTGTCTCAAAAACAAAGAAGAAGTCTGCTGTGGTCTGTTGTGGTCTGCTGTGGTCTGCTACGGTCTATGGTCTGCTGTGGTCTGCTGCGGTCTGCTACAGTCTATGGTCTGCTGTGGTCTGTTGTGGTCTGCTGCGGTCTGCTGTGGTCTGTTGTGGTCTGCTGTGGTCTGTTGTGGTCTGCTGTGGTCTGCTGCGGTCTGCTGCGGTCTGCTGTGGTCTGTTGTGGTCTGCTGTGGTCTGCTGCGGTCTGCTACAGTCTATGGTCTGCTGTGGTCTGTTGTGGTCTGCTGTGGTCTGCTTTGGTTTGTGGTCTGCTGTGGTCTGCTGTGGTCTCCTGTGGTCTGTTGTCGTCTGTTGTGGTCTGCTGTGGTCTGCTGTGGTCTGCTGCGGTCTGCTGTGGTCTGTTGTGGTCTGCTGTGGTCTGCTGCGGTCTGCTACAGTCTATGGTCTGCTGTGGTCTGTTGTGGTCTGCTGTGGTCTGCTTTGGTTTGTGGTCTGCTGTGGTCTGCTGTGGTCTCCTGTGGTCTGTTGTCGTCTGTTGTGGTCTGCTGTGGTCTGCTGCGGTCTGCTGCGGTCTGCTGTGGTCTGTTGTGGTCTGCTGTGGTCTGCTGCGGTCTGCTACAGTCTATGGTCTGCTGTGGTCTGTTGTGGTCTGCTGTGGTCTGCTTTGGTTTGTGGTCTGCTGTGGTCTGCTGTGTGTGTGTGTTTGTTGTCGTCTGTTGTGGTCTGCTGTGGTCTGCTGTGGTCTGCTGCGGTCTGCTGCGGTCTGCTGTGGTCTGTTGTGGTCTGCTGTGGTCTGTTGCGGTCTGCTACAGTGTATGGTCTGCTGTGGTCTGTTGTGGTCTGCTGTGGTCTGCTTTGGTTTGTGGTCTGCTGTGGTCTGCTGTGGTCTGTTGTCGTCTGTTGTGGTCTGCTGTGGTCTGCTGTGGTCTGCTGCGGTCTGCTGCGGTCTGCTGTGGTCTGTTGTGGTCTGCTGCGGTCTGCTACAGTCTATGGTCTGCTGTGGTCTGTTGTGGTCTGCTGTGGTCTGATTTGGTCTGTGGTCTGCTGTGGTCTGCTGTGGTCTGTTGTGGTCTGCTGTGATCTGTTGTGGTCTGCTGTGGTCTGCTATGGTCTGTGGTCTGCTACGGTCTGTGGTCTGCTGAGGTCTGCTGAGGTCTGCTGCGGTCTGTTGTGGTCTGCTGTGGTCTGTTGTCGTCTGTTGTGGTCTGCTGCGGTCTGCTGCGGTCTGCTGTGGTCTGCTGCGGTCTGCTGCGGTCTGCTGTGGTCTGTTGTGGTCTGCTGTGGTCTGCTGCGGTCTGCTACAGTCTATGGTCTGCTGTGGTCTGTTGTGGTCTGCTGTGGTCTGCTTTGGTTTGTGGTCTGCTGTGGTCTGCTGTGGTCTGTTGTCGTCTGTTGTGGTCTGCTGTGGTCTGCTGCGGTCTGCTGCGGTCTGCTGTGGTCTGCTGTGGTCTGCTTTGGTTTGTGGTCTGCTGTGGTCTGCTGTGGTCTGTTGTCGTCTGTTGTGGTCTGCTGTGGTCTGCTGTGGTCTGCTGCGGTCTGCTGCGGTCTGCTGTGGTCTGTTGTGGTCTGCTGCGGTCTGCTACAGTCTATGGTCTGCTGTGGTCTGTTGTGGTCTGCTGTGGTCTGATTTGGTCTGTGGTCTGCTGTGGTCTGCTGTGGTCTGTTGTGGTCTGCTGTGATCTGTTGTGATCTGCTGTGGTCTGCTATGGTCTGTGGTCTGCTACGGTCTGTGGTCTGCTGAGGTCTGCTGAGGTCTGCTGCGGTCTGTTGTGGTCTGCTGTGGTCTGTTGTCATCTGTTGTGGTCTGCTGCGGTCTGCTGCGGTCTGCTGCGGTCTGCTGCGGTCTGTTGTCATCTGTTGTGGTCTGCTGTGGTCTGCTGTGGTCCTTTGTCATGTGTTGTGGTCTGCTGTGGTCTGTTGTGGTCTGCTGTGGTCTGCTGTGGTCTGTTGTTGTCTGCTGTGGTCTGCTACGGTCTGTGGTCTGCTGTGGTCTGTTGTCGTCTGTTGTGGTCTGCTGTGGTCTGCTGTGGTCTGCTACGGTCTGTGGTCTGCTTTGGTCTGTGGTCTGCTTTGGTCTGTGGTCTGCTGAGGTCTGCTGCGGTCTGCTGTGGTCCGCTGTGGTCTGTTGTGGTCTGCTGTGGTCTGTTGTGGTCTGCTGTGGTCTGCTGTGGTCTGTTGTTGTCTGTTGTGGTCTGCTACGGTCTGTGGTCTGCTTTGGTCTGTGGTCTGCTGAGGTCTGCTGCGGTCTGTTGTGGTCTGCTGTGGTCTGCTGTGATCTGCTGTGATCTGCTGTGGTCTGCTGTGGTCTGTTGTGGTCTGCTGTGGTCTGTTGTGGTCTGCTGTGGTCTGTTGTGGTCTGCTGTGGTCTGCTGTGGTCTGCTACGGTCTGTGGTCTGCTGTGGTCTGTTGTGGTCTGCTGTGATCTGTTGTGGTCTGCTATGGTCTGTGGTCTGCTTTGGTCTGTGGTCTGCTGAGGTCTGCTGCGGTCTGTTGTGGTCTGCTGTGGTCTGCTGTGGTCTGCTGTGGTCTGTTGTGGTCTGCTGTGGTCTGCTGCGGTCTGCTGTGGTCTGTTGTCATCTGTTGTGGTCTGTTGTGGTCCTTTGTCGTCTGTTGTGGTCTGCTGTGGTCTGTTGTGGTCTGCTGTGGTCTGTTGTTGTCTGCTGTGGTCTGCTACGGTCTGTGGTCTGCTGTGGTCTGTTGTCATCTGTTGTGGTCTGCTGTGGTCTGCTACGGTCTGTGGTCTGCTTTGGTCTGTGGTCTGCTGAGGTCTGCTGCGGTCTGTTGTGGTCTGCTGTGGTCTGTTGTGGTCTGCTGTGGTCTGTTGTGGTCTGCTGTGGTCTGTTGTGGACTGCTGTGGTCTGTTGTCTGTTATGGTCTGCTACGGTCTGTGGTCTGCTTTGGTCTGTGGTCGTCTGTTGTGGTCTGCTGTGGTCTGCTACGGTCTGTGGTCTGCTGAGGTCTGTTGCGGTCTGTTGTCGTCTGCTGTGGTCTGCTGTGGTCTGTTGTGGTCTGCTGTGGTCTGCTGTGGTCTGTTGTTGTCTGTTATGGTCTGCTACGGTCTGTGGTCTGCTTTGGTCTGTGGTCTGCTGAGGTCTGCTGCGGTCTGTTGTGGTCTGCTGTGGTCAGCTGTGGTCTGTTGTGGTCTGCTGTGGTCTGTTGTGGTCTGCTGCGGTCTGCTGTGGTCTGCTGTGGTATGTTGTGGTCTGCTGTGGTCTGCTGCGGTCTGTGGTCTGCTTTGGTCTGTGGTCTGCTGAGGTCTGCTGCGGTCTGTAGTGGTCTGCTGTGGTCTGTTGTGGTCTGTTGTGGTCTGCTGTGGTCTGCTGTGGTCTGTTGTGGTCTGCTGTGGTCTGTTGTCGTCTGTTGTTGTCTGCTGTGGTCTGCTGTGGTCTGCTGTGGTCTGTTGTGGTCTGCTGTGGTCTGTGGTCTAAGGAAGATGTCAAAAATCAAAATAAAACAGGGATTCTGTTTTAGAACTGCACTCCTTCCTGTAATTTTCAACTTTTATTTTTTACATTTTCCTTCAACAAACTGCAACTTGACTTATTAAAAAAAATATATAAATAAATAATAATAATAATAATAATAATAACCATGATAAATATTCCCCAGAAGTACTATCCCACTAAACAAACGAACAACGAGAAAAATATGACAACCTGCCTATTCATCCATACACAGTTTAAACAAGAGTCTACACAAACAACAGGTGAACTCTGTAGTTCCTTTACATCTGCCATTTCGTTGTAGATCACATGACTTTGAGTTGAGAAAGTGACATGTGTTTTCTTTGCTGAAAAAGCAAAAACTATTTTTTGTAAAAACAATCTCGTTTGTCAGTGTATTTTTGCCCTCTTTCCCATAGATGTTGATTTTAAGCCCATGAGTAACTTCTCCACATAACGATAGCACCCAGAAGACAATACAAAACCATCAGTCATTGTGTCACTGTGTTCTGTTTAACTTCTCAGAGGTAAAGGTACAATAGCTACAATAGAGTCATGCTCTGTTCACTATAATTAATATGAGAAAGTTCTAAAATAGTATTTATTCATCCCTCCTGCTATCTTCGGGTCCATTTGTCCCCATCTAGATGTTTTGTTTTGTTTTTTATTTAATTGCTATGAAACTGTCATGGGTGATCCAAAACATCACCTAACATTTTTAAAAATAAAATAAGTATACTGTACACTGCTCTTTGACCAAATGTGCAGGGTTAAGTATGTATATGTGGGTTACATGTGGGTTTTTGGATGTTTGTTTGTTCCTGCACAGATGGGGGATGAAAAAAGCATGTATCTGTTGATTAATATTATTAGGCACATGCATTTACTATTGTTAGTATAAAAGGGGTGGTTAAAGCAGCAAAAAGCAAAACTTAAGATAGACTACCCTTATTTCAAAATTATATTCCTCAAGCACTTGTCCATGAAATTACTCAAGAAAGAGTGCAAACTAATTTGTTGAAACTGCTGTTAAACTGTTTGGAGGTAACAGCTAATTTATAATTTTAAGTTCATGCAATTGGAAGGACAAACATTAAATAATGTTTACAGTGCTAAAAACCTAATATTTTTGTATTAGAATATTATTGTCCCAAAAATGTAAGTGTCACTTTTGAGTTGTCTAAGTTGCGTAAAATAAAAATATCTTTTGATGTACTGTAAAAGGAAAATGTCTTTTGATGTATTGTATTCCTGTCTTTTGATGTCTTGTATCATCGGCTGACCACCCGCTTTACAGTTCGAGACTTGAGAACACCCTGCCCTGGAGTGTCAAAAGGTACAGTGTGTTCCTGAATCTGATTCTGATTCTCTGATTCTTTGTTGTCTCTGTTCCCCTCTAGGCCAGTCAACAAAAGGTCTCTTCACTCAGGAGACACAGCTGGTATTATAATTACACCTTCCGGGCCCCCTGTAGCTAGCTACTTTGAGGTGTTACTTCGTTTTCTAATGTACCTCCTACTACCTACTACCTCATTGGCCATCGGGCCTTCGTGTGCCGGCCCACATATGACTTTATAATGCTGCTTTTTTCATTGTACGGTTTGTGTTTTGCTGGTGTAGTTGGGATCTGTCTGGGAAAGTATTTTTTGATCCATCATAGAATAAACACAATCCACCATTTTGAGAAAGACAGCGCTCTTGTGTACTAATATTTTTCCTGGGAGTTACCACATAAACCAAATCAGTCGTTCAACAAATGTGTAGTTCTTCATTTTCTTTTCATTTTCATCATGGAACTAGTCATCAACTATATACACAACTGTCCATGTTTCATCTGATTAACTTTTTTTCATATTGCGCTGTAAATATATCCAATACAGCTTTAATCTCTCTATGTCCCCCTTTTGGACCCACAGTTTGAGAACCACTTCTTTTACTTGCACTGAACTGACACTACCATTTGAGATGTTAGTGCCAAATTATTATTCATTAAAAATGATCCACAGTACATCTTTTCAGAACTTCCTGTACACCTTTGTATACAGCAACCCTGTGGTGTAAATGTAAGAAGGCTACAGTACAGAAGCTTAAAGTAGTGTATAATGATGCTCTCAGAATGCTGCTGGAAAAGCCCAGGTCCAGCAGTGTCCATTGTCCTTGACTCCTGTTCTGTCAGGCTCCAGTCAACACTTTTCAGGCTCTTCTGAGAACTTCAATTGTCACCTAAACGACTCTGTAAACTCTCTAGTGGTGTAGCTCTGTGCAGTCCCAGTCCACTTTATGTACACACTGGTACAGCTGTCTTTTAGAACCTTGCTTGTATTTTTGTTGTACTTGTCTGTCCTGTGTGTCTTATTGTGACCCTGAGTCTGAAATAAATGATGATGATGATGATGATGATGATGATGATGAGTAGGCCTACAAAGCAATAGGTTGGCATCAGATGATATCCCAAATTTGTAGAATGCCTAGGAAATGACAGGTTAGACACATTTCAACAAAAATGTAGTGAACATGATTATATATAAGATTTTTAATAGAAATCAAGTATATTTTTCCCGTTTGACAATTTTGGTGGAGGTAATACCTCAACTGTTACCCAGCAACACAGGGCAAAAATCCTTATAAATTACACAATTGTTATGATTTGACGGATGGTAATACCTGAAAACACCTTTTGTTAAATGATTGTTTATATCGTTGTGTGTAAATTGTCCCTGCATTTTGAGTGGAATGTCACTTATTGATGACATCACAGAGGGATATGTTTGTGTATGCTAAGCTACTTCCTGTTAGCGACTCTCTCATGGTACACAACCTATGGGATATGATATGAATATTATTGATTTATTCATATACATATCATATCCCATGTTGAGTCATTGATTTATTGATTCATTCATTCTTTTTTATTTATTTAAACCAGGTTAAAAAACATTCAGATTAAAATCTCTTTTTCTTTTTTCTTTACATGTTGCAAAAAAACAACAGAAAACAACAGAAAATATTAATGTCAGTCTAGCAAATGTCCCCCCATGTATCTGTTCCATCTGTCCCGGTGTCTGGTGCATTTTCAAGTTCAAAATAAAAGTCAGTTTTTCCATTTTGTAAATGTCAGTGTTATTTCTGTTCATTATGTCAGTGTTTGGGAAGTGTCGATATTTGTCAGTACAGTTCTCGACAGTCAGCTCGGTCCCTGTCCCTGTCCCTGTCCCTATCCATTTCCTTGTTCCTTGTTTATTCGCAACCAAACAAAAGCATGAATCACCATCTCCAACTCTTCAATATACTCTTGGCAGCAGCACCAACAATAAAGTACTGGACTGACATTATAATAAATATAAGGCAAATGGAAAAAAAAAAAAAAATCACATTCGGACTTGATTTGAAATTGGACCAATTTGGCAGACTCTGGACTAAATGGGACATGTTTGTTGCTTGTCATGTGCAGTCATTTTATTATATTTTATGTCAGTGAATGTTTTTTTTTTTCCTTCTCTTCCTTTTGTTTTTTGCTCACTGGGTCATGTTCTGTGATTTGTGTTTGTTAAAATGTGTTAAAAGAAAGTGGGATTAACCTCAAATTATCACAAAATATGAAAAATGGTGGTTTTAGAGAATAAAAAAGACACATGTGAGTGACACCAAAGCCTGACTTAAACACGTACAGTGTTTATTTATTTATGTTTATTTTACAATATTTGTTAATAAGATAGACACTAAGCATTTTTGATGAAGTCTAAACCCTGATTTTTAGATTTTACTGGGCAGATATTGACAGAAATGTTGACCCCTCAATAGTTTTTCATTTAATCTGCACATTATATTTCATACTTTATCACAAATTATAGTTTTTGTGAAGCTCAAATACAATTTTGGGGTTAAACATTTTTATAGTCTCCATCCTTTGTAATAAAAAACAAAGTGAGTGACATTTCTACCCTGGAAATGAAATATTGTTGCTTATTTTGTAATATAAAGACCTAAAATCATTACTATTTAGATTTGGTGTCAGTTAATCATTGAAAGTGTATTGTTAGCCACGTCATTTAGCCTCCAATCCAACCCAACCGGATTTTTTAATACTCTGACGACATAGCATTTTATGGGGCCTATTAACAGATCAGAACTGCCCGGTTGCGCACGCCCATCTCCAGCAGATGGCGCCAGCACACAGTTTGCTCTTACAGCAGAAGCAGAGCCACATCCGGTTAAACAAGGACATATGTTGAATAACGCTCCTTGTGTGTGTCCTCGGCTGTCATACGGTACATCTGTGTCTCACGTCGTATTGTTGGTCCGGTTGTGCTTGTTTGTTTGATGATGGCGGCCCCTGCGCACGTGTCTCAGGTGCGCGCGCTGTACAAGAGGATCCTCGTGCTGCACAGGTTCCTGCCCATCCACCTCCGCGCGCTCGGGGACCAGTACGTGAAAGACGAGTTCCGACGGCACAAGAGCGCGGCCCCGGAGGAGGTTACGGGCTTCATGACAGAGTGGCAGGTAATAGAATAGATCCGTGGTAATGTCAGTGTTAATGGCGGGACGAGTCACAGCAAAAGACTGAACAAGCAGAGCAATGCGCTTTTTCTGTGATAGCAACTAGGGCGAGAGGCGTCTGGCTGCAGATCTTAATCCAGAGTCGCCTCTCCACAGACCTTAACCAGGAGGCGCCCACGTGACCCGTACCTTAACCCAGAGGTCCTACCAGAGCCCGGATGTGTCAAAAATAACCAATATCAACACGCACAGCACCATACGTTTTAATTCAATCATTCCTCTTCTTGTTAATTTATAACTAGGTAGAAACTAAATGAAATATTTGGCTATCCGCTGATTAATCTTAACAAAATGTGATGATTAGAATTTGTATCGTGCTATTTAGATATTACAGCACCACACGCTCTTTAAGTTATCGCTTCTAATGTCTAATGTTAATGGCGTTGAAGTGGAGTTTTAAGTAACATGTTCTGAAAAACTAGGGGTGAAGTTTACTGTTAATCGCAAATTTAATGTGACTTTGTAGATAGATAGATCCATCGTCAATAATGGTGGAGACTGGAATCTGACAATGAAGAATACGAGGAGGAGCTGGAGCTTTTTAAAATCTTATTTGTTTGTGTGGAAGACGCAGACATTTTATGAAGAAGTGGTGGATGGGAGGGGCTTAGTTTTTTATGAATGTAATGAGATGAATGAGTGTAGTAATGCATGTAATCTTTCTTTCAAGTTTTTAATTTTTTCAATACAGTTTTTTTATTTTCTGATTATAATGTTCGATATTTTGATTTGCAGTGCTTTCAATATTTCCATAAACTGCGGCGTAACCTTTTTAAAAAATTATTATTTTTGTCCGCGCAACGTACTTCCGGACCTGTGGGTTAAGGCGCCTCTTGGTTAAGGTCTGCGGGGCTGGCGACTCTGGATTAAGGTCTGCAGCCAGACACTCTTGACTAGGGCTGCAACGATTAACCGACGACATTCTTGATTAATCGTGACTAGTCGACTATCGGTTCATGCCAGATGCGTGAGCCTTGTTGATTCTTCTCGCTAACGTAAACAAATGTAGACTCCAGAAAGTAGTCGTCTGGACACTGTTTTTGAAATCAAGACGTTTTGACCGTCACCGGAAAGTCGTTTTCAATCTAAAGGTAGCGGCATGAGAAATTCAAATGCTGAATTATTACCAAACTTGTCTTTTATAATGTAGCAAATATTGTCAAAGCCCATGAGTCTGTTTTTTGTTTTTTTTAATTTGGCGATGGTTGTTTTGTTTTCTTTTATTCAATAAGAGGTTTTCTGAGACACATCAAAACAGTAAATTATTCCATCGAATCCATGGCTCTAACCCACCTGTTGAGTCTGATCATGGGGTTGAGTTTTTATGCAAAGCTATGGTCGATTGCAAAAAGTTCCCCATCTTCCCAAACTCTCTTTTGCCTTTTTATACCAAATCAGTGTGTGTTTTTCACATCATGAAATTAAATCCATTTTCTCCCATTTGCCTGCTGAAAACTACAGTCGATTTGTCACTAGTGTTGTTGTGATACTAAGATTCAAACTATTTTGGTACTGTGGAATTGGCTCGATACCAAATTCACATTGGAGACAAAATTATCTTTTTTTTAGTCAATAAACTTACATTTTCTACACAAAATAATAGTACTTTCAGATAGGTTTCCATGTAGTCTTATTCTGGTATGAAACGCTCAAGATGTCCTGTGCATGTGTTTTATTTATTTAGTATTGAGAATGTTTCGATACTAGTTTGTAACTTATTTTTGATACTTTTGACAACCCTAATACAGTATGAAGTCTTCTCAATATATAGTCCTCTGATGAAGTATAAGCAAAACAAAGAACGCGACACAGAGAGGGGAGCATACAAATTATACAATAATAGTTCTATATATTTAGTCCTGCAAATCTGTCCATTAGTCCATTTTCAAATTGAGTCCGAATATCATTTTTTCCATTTTGCCAATGTCCAGTGTAATTTCGGTCCAGTCCTAAATAGTCGATATAATTTGTGATTTATTTAGTGAGATCTTTTTTCTCTGCCATCAAAAATATGCTCCAGAGGATTAAAGGATTTCACAGTATATTACAGTGTGGATTAGTTATGCCAGTGCTTCTCAATTATTTTCTGTTGCGCCCCCCCTAGGAAGAAGAAAACATTTCGCGCCCCCCCTATCTATCAAATTGTTATTAGTACACCTCTGCATAGCATTGTATTCTTTATTGACATTAAAAACAAAAAAAAAGAAAGAAATTTACAACAAAGAATAACTTTATTAACACTGTTTTCAATCTGTAACAGAAAAGATTTAAAGTGCACCAATTGCCTTATTTCAACTGTAAACATTTTTGACAACTTATTCCACCATTTGATAATGAAAATAAAATCAATAAATAATATCAAATAATAATAAAAATAATACTCAATAAAATAATAATATCAAATCACTTCAGCAACAGGAACTCAGAAACACAAAATATTAAGCATTTTAACGTGTAAAACAACTTGTGCTGATTTATTCTTTTTAAATTAACCAAAATAAGGAACTCGGGATTAATGACTACAATGAGCAGGTTTTGCAGTGCACAGCTTTTCAAAGCGAGGTTTGAAGCACGATATTTTCTGTAACTCTCTCAGCTCCTGCTCAATGTTGAGCTGGGACCTGTACTTGGATTTCAGGGCAGCAACAGCAGAGAAGCCAGTCTCACAAAGGTAAGATGTTGCAAAAGGAAGCAGAATGCCCATAGTCCTCTGCCCTAAGAGTGGATACTGCCTCTCTACATTCAGCCAGAATTCACTCAGTGTCTGTGATGTGAACCTCACTCTCAGTGTGGAGTCAGATGTCATGTCAATGAACTGGTCCTCCTCTGCAGAGCTGAAACCAGTTGTTGCTGGTGCATTAAAAGGATCTCTCACCCAGTCATACTGGGAACTGTTTTCAGGAAAGTACTTTTTTAAGAATCCCATCAGTGATGAAATATGCTGCTTAATGTGTGGAATTAGTGAGGTAGCATCATAGTCAGCAGTGTCCAAAAATTCATGCAGGTTCTCAAATGAATCAGTATTTCCTTCATCAAGTCGCCTGCCCCACATTGTAAGCTTTCGTGTGAAAGAGGTGATCTTGTCTGTGACTTGAGGGAGGTGTTTATCTTTCCCTTGAAGCTGTAGATTTAATTCATTTAGCTTTCCAAATATGTCACTCAGGTAGGCCAGTTTTCCCAAGAAGTTCTCATCACAAAATTTTTCTGCAACTTCATACTTGTTCTCCTGCTCCAAAAACACTCTTATCTGCTCTCTGAGCTCAAAAACCCGGGACAAGACTTTTCCTCGTGACAGCCACCTTGCTTCACTGTGATAGAGCACAGCTTGATGTTCAGCTCCCATCTCCTTACAGATAGCAGAGAAGACTCTTGTTTTCAGTGGTCTGGTCTTTATAAAATTGACAACACCTATAACTTCGGTCATAACCTCACTTAATTCAGGGGAAAGGTGCTTTGATGCAAGTGCTTCTCTGTGTATGATACAGTGTGTCCACTCAGCATCAGGCGAGGCTTTCTTGATGAGTGCCCTAAGACCTTTTCTCTTTCCTGCCATGGTTTGTGCACCATCACTGCAAACACCAATGCAGTTCTCCCACTTTAGCCCATTCCCAGTCAGAAAACAGTCCAGCATTTTGAATAGCTCTTCAGCTGTGGCTCTGTTTTGGACATATTTACAAAAAAGTAGATCCTCACACAGGGAGATTGTCATGTCAAAACGTACATAAGCAATAAATAAACAGTCTTTGTTGCTGTCAGTTGCTTCATCAAATTGTAAGGCAAAACGTTTGTCTTTGAGGTTATCTATCAGCTGTTCTTGAAGATCGTTTGCAATGTCATGTATACGTCTGGCGACAGTGTCATTGGACAGAGGAATAGTTTTTATTTTTGCAGCACTTGCGTCATCCAGCATGACAGAGACCATGTCTAATGCTGCTGGCAATATCAGTTCATCAGCTATTGTGTGTGGTTTTTTGCACTGCGCAATTTGGTACGCAACCTTATATGACGCCAACAATGCTCACTGGTTTGTCGAAGTGGCTTTCACAAAGCGGGATGACTGTTGGCGATATTCAGCAAGTTTACGCTGAAAAAACTCCAGCGGCTTATCAGCGTGATCGGGATGTAATGTGTTTAAGTGACGCTTTAATTTACTTGGCTTCATACTGTCCGCTGCCAACACTTTTAAACACAGTAAACACACCGGTCTTTCCTCGTCTCTTCTTCTTCTTGTGTTTTTCTGGCGGGTGGCAACCAACGTTTAGGTGCATTTTCCGCCACCTACTGGGCTGGAGTGTGGGCCAGAGTACCTGCAATTCTACATTTTACTACTTAAATCCTTTTTAAAAGCCCCGTTTCTTTCAAAAAACGTAATAACAAATTAAATTCCCCTTCTGCACTTTTCAATATATTATTTAAGCTAAACACCTCTTCTCTACTCCTCTGAAACTCCCGTTTAAAAACCTCCCGCTTTTCAACATATCTACTACAGTGCAAAACAACATGTTGTACAGTCTCTGGCTCTATTCCACACTCACACATACCTGTTGGATGTTTGCTAATTAGAAATAGGGTTTTATTCAACCCAGTGTGTCCTAATCTTAACCTTGTTATTGCCACCTGCTCTCTTCTACTCATTTCCAGAGCTTTAACTCTCCCAACCTTCTTTTGAAATTGATACAGGTGTCTCCCCTTTAGCCCTTCATCCCAGCGCCGTTGCCACTCTGATACAATCTGAGTCTTGACAATAGCTTTCACCTCTGATTTACTGAGGGCTATCTCCAAGACTCTCTCCTGTTTAAGAGATTGCTTAGCCAGCCGATCAGCCATCTCATTCCCAACAACCTCTGTGTGAGCAGGAACCCACATAAATCTAACTACAATATGCACAAGACTAAGACGAAACAAAATTTGATATACTTCAAAGAGTAGGTCAGGTCGGCTCTGCGATGAAAAGGCAAGAATAGAAGTTAATGAGGCTAACGAATCTGAACATATAAGAGCTTCCCCCACTCTATTTTCTTCTACCCACTGTAATGCCATCACAATGGCCATCATCTCTACCGAATAAACTGCAAGGTGATCAGAAGTCCTCTGGTTCTTTTGAATATTTAACTCCGGTACCACAAACGCCAAACCTGTTTTCCCTGATTCAGTCTCTTTTGAACCATCTGTATAAATGACCGTGCAACCTGAATAAATATTCTCAATTCTCTCATACACAGCCTCCACTAAATTCCTTCTTCCTCTACTCTTTAGCTCATGAACATAAAAATCAACATCAGCATTAGGTAAAAGCCAGAAAGGCGTAACTGGACCCGGCACAACAGCACTATACTTTATCCCCTGGATTCCCATCTCTTTTGCAGTTTTACTTGCAGTCCAAGCAAAGCATGCAGTTTTTGCCTTCCCACTTTCCCAACATGGCAAGAGTGTTTTAACTGTAGGATGTCCCTCCTCCGTATGTCCCTGCAAATTAACCCAGTACTGCATCATGATTTGTTTATGTCTCAAGTCCAAAGGTAATTCTCCCATCTCCACTTGAATCGCTGTAACAGGAGAAGTCTTTAAAGCCCCACAGCATATCCTAAGCGCTTGACTTTGAATAACGTCTAATCTACATTTTAGTGTCTTAGTCGCTTCCCTGTACACCAAGCATCCATAATCCATCACTGACCTTATTAATGCAATGTATATATTTCTAAGAGCAGTTCTATCTGCCCCCCATTCAGACCCTGTCAAACACCTCATTATATTGATAACTTTTTTGCACTTTTCCTCAACCAATTTTATATGCTCATTCCAACAACATCAATACAACTTTGAGTCAAACACCATTCCCAAAAATTTAAAACTACTGACCCTCTCAATTCTTTCCCCATACATTGTCAATTCAACTTCCTCTCTCTTTCTCCTACTAAAAACCACTAATTTTGTTTTCTCCACTGAAAACTTAAATCCCCAGGTGTAAGACCAGTTTTCAACTACCCTAACAGCCCTCTGGATTTTGTTTTGCACTATTCTCAGGTTTTTCCCTCTTTTCCACAAGGCTCCATCATCAGCAAACAAAGATTGCATAATATCAGGTTCAATACTTCTAAAAACATCATTAACCATTATTAAAAATAAAAGAGGACTAATAACGCTGCCCTGAGGTGTGCCATTATCCACCTTACATTTCGCTGACAGAGTTGCTCCCATCTGAACCTGAATACTTCTTTCAAATAGGAAATTTTTGATCCAATTAAATGCCCTGCCTCTAATTCCCATTTTGAATAATTTGATCAACAAACCCTCCTTCCAAACCATGTCATACGCCTTCTCTATATCAAAGAAAACTGCCAGCAATACCTCCTTATTTACTTGAGCTTTTCTTATGTCGGACTCTAAACACACAACTGGGTCCATCGTCCCCCTGCCTTTCCTAAATCCACTTTGAAACGGTGAAAACAGTCCCTTACTCTCAATGTGGAATGTTATTCTCTCGGTTATCATCCTCTCCATAATTTTCCCAATGTGCGAAGTCAAAGCAATAGGTCTATAACTTAATGGGCTCGTAGGATCTTTCCCTGGTTTAACAATGGGAATAATCACAGCTTCTCTCCAACTACAGGGTAATCTGCCTTCCTCCCACACTTTATTAAACAACCCTAACAATTTATTTTCAGCCTGCCTACCAAGATGTTTCAACATAATATAACAGATCTGATCCTTTCCTGGAGCAGTCATGCCAGACTTAGCTATAGCTCTCTTCATCTCTGCCATAGAGAAAGGGGCATCCATCACCTGATTATCCAAAACTACGTTATCCAAAATCTCACTATTTGCCATTCTTGTTTGGGCCCTTCCCCGTTTCCCCGCCTCTGATAAATTATCTGAACTATGAATTTTAGCAAATGCCTGGACCATTAGTTCAGCTTTCTCCACATCAGAAACAGCTGTCATCTCACCCTGCTTCAGAATTGGATATGCCCTCTCTCTTCTAATCCCTCTCATTTTCCTAATCATTCCCCATACATTTCCCAGAGGAGTAGTTCTGCCAATTGTGTCACAATACCCTCTCCAGCTTGCCTTTTTTGCTTGCTTAACCACTTTCCTTACCTGTGCCTGCGCCCTTTTATATTCTATCAACGTCTGCAAATTGTGTGTCCTTTCCAATTTCTTAAAACTTCTGTTTCTCACCTTTATCGCTTCAGTACATTCCTGTGTCCACCGGACTGCACGCTTACTCATTCTCCCCTTACTCTTAGGAATGGCCAAATTAGCAGACCTTGTCACTACTTCTCTAAACGTTCTTTCCACCTCCTCAATACCCAGACTTAAATCAACTTCCTCCATATCCCTCTCGCATGCATACTTAAATACATCCCACTTAGCCTTACTAAAAATCCATCTCTCATGTCTTTCCCCCTCACTCTCATCCTTATTTATATTTATATTGCAAAAAATTGGATAATGATCACTGCCAATAGTCGAATCCTCACCTACATCCCATTCACAGATACCAGCAAGTTCTCTTGACACCAATGTTAAATCTAAAGCTGAGCGTCTCCCTGTATGGACATCTATCCGTGTTCCTCTTCCATCATTTATGCACACTAAATTATTGTCCTCCAAAAACTGCTCCACAACCTCCCCATTTGCATCATTCTGTGATGCCCCCCATAAAGTGCTATGTGAATTAAAATCTCCACACCAAACTACATTCCTACAGCTCCTACCCTGGATTTCTTTCAATTTTTCTAACTTTCCTCGTCTCTCTCCGTAGTTACAGTGAAGCTGAGCGTTAAATATGCATCATCGTACTTCCTCAACTTAGCTTTCGGACGACTTTCTTTTGCCTCACTAGCTCCTTCTCTTTCCGTCTTTCTCTTCATCCCTGTTGTGACCACACTATTCGTCCCGGAAATACGATTCGTCCGGAAGTCCAATTGCAAGCATGCGCAGTACGAAATAAAGTATAAAATATTTTTTTACGGTGGTGTTCTTTTTATATTATGTAAAGTTCCAATCTTTGTATTTAATCTATACAAGGAAATACCGTTTTTATATGTATTTATCACTTTTGAAGCATTAAACCGCAGGTGTTCGCTACGCAGTTGTGTAGTGACGCATTCAAGGAAATGGAAAGATATACGAATATAAAAAAATATTTTGATTGTTCAGATTTGTTTAGATACTTTAAAGAAAAATGTATTAAGATAAGGACCACGTTTTTCTGCTCTATTTATATGGAATAAGATTTATATAACGACCTGTGCGAAACAAAATCAGAGGCGATTCAAATGTAAATCTCCCTCTGACTTTGACGTCATCGATGCTCAGAGCTGCAGCTTTTCATTACAGGTCGTTATATAAATCTTATTCCATATAAATGGAGCAGAAAAACGTGGTCCTTATCTTAATACATTTTTCTAATATTTTTCCTTAAAGTATCTAAACAAATCTGAACAATCAAAGTCAGTTTTTATATTCGTATATCTTTCCATTTCCTTGAATGCGTCACTACACAACTGCGTAGCGAACGCCCGCGGTTTAACACTTCAAAAGTGATAAATACATATAAAAATGGTATTTCCTTGTATAGAATAAATACAAAGATTGGAACTTTACATAATATAAAAAGAACACCACCGTA
Organism: Rhinogobius similis; assembly: GCA_019453435.1. Classification (NCBI taxonomy): domain Eukaryota; kingdom Metazoa; phylum Chordata; class Actinopteri; order Gobiiformes; family Gobiidae; genus Rhinogobius; species Rhinogobius similis. Next base: position 34,600,841 of record CM033635.1, on the reverse strand, counting down.
AAAAAATATTTTATACTTTATTTCGTACTGCGCATGCTTGCTATTGGACTTCCGGACGAATCGTATTTCCGGGACGAATAGTATGGTCACACCTGTTACAAACTTTTCCATTTTTTTAGGGGTTGTTTACTGCAGTTCATATCATTTGTTTGACGCGAAAGACCGTACACCCCAGAGTGGCAAAGAAAGCGCCTCTGCCACCTACTGTTGTGGATGTGCAATTACACTTAGTTCTAGAACAGTACGGCAAAAAGCATGTTTCCTGGGGTCACACGCGCCCCCCCTGGCATCACTCCACGCCCCCCTGGGGGGGGCGCGCCCCACTAATTGAGAAGCACTGAGTTATGCCAACTGCCTGGAGGCACGTCTCACCCACGGCACTTCTAAACATCACCACATGATGGCACTATTGCTATAGTGAAATGGCACGCTTTCAACAAGGAAAGAGTAGTGCCCTTGATAGTTGAACCAAAAGCCCATTATATTCAGTCCAAGTGTCAGATCAAATGTGGTGCTTGTCACTCTTTTGGCTTCTGCAGTAGCAAGTTGTACTCTTTAAAAGTTTGTTAGTGAGGCAGCTGGAGGCAAAAGTGAAGTGGAACATTCTGTGATTTCAATAGAGAAATTTGGATTGACTGCAAAATAGCACAAAATAAGAAAATCAAGGTGTTTTAAGCAGATGAAAACCACTCAGACGAGATTATACCAGAGATTATACCAGATGAAAGCCTGATGTTCTGGTTTTACTGGATAAATACTTTACTACAGAAATGTTTACTCCATAATTGTTTTTTTTGTTTTTTTTAATCTACAGGCATATTATTACATACTTTATTACAAATGATAGTTTCTGTGAAGCTCAAATACAACCTTGAGGCTACTATCGTGTATTCTTTCTATTTTATTATTTTATTTTAATAGAGAAGCAAAATAATTCAAAATTGTTGCTTGAAAATTGTTATAAAGACAAAACTATTAGCATTTAAATCTGTTCAAAGTTAATAATTAAAGACATACTATAGTTCCTTGATTTTCAACCAGTGTGCCGGGACGTTTTGCCTGTGTGCCTTGAAAAAATGTCAAAATTGAGTTAACAGATTAACAAATGCGGATGTAATTGACTAATTTACTTTTTCGGTAAGTCCTGAGCAACTTCTGCATTAAAAAAGAACCCAAATCCATCACTATTCTAAATTTAAAGAGCTAGACAGTTGCACCGACCATATTTCTTACTAATTGGGCAATGTTTTAAAGTACGTGGTGTGCTGTGGTGCCTTTTACACTCAAAAAGTGTGGCGCAACTCAAAAAGGTTGAAAAAACACTGCTATAGTTTACTAGACTAGAGTCGCTGCCATTCAGCAATTTTGAACAGTCTGACAGAGCATTCTACATCTTGGCTAATGGAAAACACCTTGGACTTGTCGGTGCACACAGAGACTGCAGAAAGATTAATATGTAAGAGAAACAAAGCTGAAGTAATTTCAACAAGCCCATGCACAAACATTATAATGCTGCAATAGGGTAAAGGTCAGTTAATAGCAGGGTAGACAGCCACTCACACTTCATTTACTCCGAATGGCCTTTAAGGATCACCAAATATCAACATTACTGTAACAAGCTACACATGGACATAACAAGCTGTATTACTACATACACTCCACTGGCTTCCACTCGTGATGGCCTCCTTGTGTTGCTGGAGGTAACTGCATGACAGGTTGGACTACTCATTGAATTCAAAAGCAGCTCAGATAAATATATTTCAAATTTTGCAAACATGTTTTGCCAATTTTATCCCAGTTTAGCGTTTTTTATGTTTTTAATTTTACTTCTTAGTTGTAAATGATGCCTTCACACCAGGAAACTAGTAGTAACCACACTGTACACTGAGCAAAAACAGATTTTTTTTTATTACTTAACAAATAAAAATATATGTGGAATGGAATGTGTGAATTCATGTTTAAAAGGTAACAAAAGTAGTTTCATTTTTTTTGGAAATTATGCATAACCTTTGCCTCCCTAGTGTGATGTCATCAATCTGTTTACGTAATTTTGAAATTTTTCTCCACAAACGGGTACCTTATTGGTTTAAAACTATACTTTATATTTACAACAGGTAATAATAAAGTCAAAATTAGAAAATCTGTCATACGCACTTTAAATGACTATCTTCCAACTCAACAGTGCACAAAGTGTCTTACAGTTTTAAAATTAAGCTTTTTCATTTTTACATTTTTTTGGGGGGGGGGGGTTAACAAAAAACAAAGTGCGACAGTAACGCTTCTCTTAGCAAAATTGTAGACTTGTGTTACAAACAGTTAATAAAGGTGTTTAGTTAATTTTTTTGGGTCATTTGTAGTTTGCAAACCACATGCACAAAAATCTCAAAGTGAACTTGTGAAAAATATCTAATTGTGATTATTCAGACCGGTATTGCGAATGTGATTAGATTTATGATTCATACTGTATTTGTAACAATGCTATTCTGCTCAAAATTCACTTTTTAAACACAACCAGGAGAACTGATAAAACACCGAAATATGAACAGAAAAACTAAAAACAGAATAACGTTTTTTTTTGTTACGTTTTTGTCACTTTCAGTAGCGCGTTTGTCGCTTGTTTGAGAACACGCTTTAACAAATCGAAACTGCACGGTTAGCTTATTACGCAGAATAAAACAGGATATTTTGTTGTTAGTGGAAAAAATGTATTGCACTTCAAAAATTGCAGCCTTTATGTCCGTTCAAATTGCGATCTCGATTCATTGCGCAGCCCTGACACACACACACGCACACGCACACGCACACGCACACACACACACACACACACACACACACACACACACACTAAAAGACTCACAAAACCAGCTAATCAAATTAATCATGACTAATTGATTACTGAAATGTCATTGCCAAATCCACCAGCTCTACTAACATGCAAACCTATTGTTGTATCCACACTATTCATGTTCAGTGGCCGGGGATAATCCAAGGCATTATCCGCTGCTATTAGTATCCCTGCCGCTCATTCTGAAACCCACAGATGATTTTAACGTCTCTACTGGGCAAAAGCAATGTTTGCCTGGACAATTACGTCCTGAAAGAGGGTGGAAAACGACCCATCTGCAGGTAATTCCTCTAATCAAGTAGATGAGATGGATGCTGGATCCTGGGGGCCCTTTGTCAGTGCTGAATGTGTGAAGTCATCAGGGAGATTGGAGCTGTTTCATTATGGTTCTCTATTGTCGGTAAACACAAGAGCCAAACACTATCTGACACTTGGTGCACCGGCGGCCGTGGTCAATTTTTATTTGGGCAGGATTTCAAATGGAAACATCCAGAACATTCGACCTGCGTCATGTGGACTGGTCAGGACTATTAAGGGTTTTAGTAATAGCTGGAACACGACCCAAACGGAAGAGAATTTATAAAAGTTTTTGAAAAAGTACTTTATGTGCTTCAGTTGTAAAAGGTCAGGTTAACTAGACATATTTAGTCAGAAAGGAGAAACTAATAGACTACTGTGGTTGGGTGGTGGAAGAATTGCTATGTTTTATTTCTTATATAAGAGATTATGTAAGACAGGAGCAAAAAAAAATCTCAAGTACAAATAAAAGTAGCACATATAAATCTTTTTAGGTATCCGTTTAAGAGTGAAAGAGAGTGAAAAGTACATGTATTTCACACAGATTTTGAGAACTGTTAGAGCATTAAATGTAGTGATTTTGATAAAGAATTGTGTTGATCTTTGTAGTAATTTGAATTCCTTTCTTTGTGAATTTGATGTGTATAATTTGTGTTTGCTAGAGATGAGACTTGGGCCCTTTGTTTGGTATCGGTTTGGCCTCCCTTAAAACCGCCATGAGCTGCTTGTTCTATGAATCTGTGTTCAAGCTGCTTCGTTGAAAACGAAAGGTGAAGCGGTTTTGTTGGAGTCAGGAGGTTGTTCTGAGCTCATAAATAATGGACAAACTGGTTTTCTTATGGTTTTGAAGTGCAGTCCTGATCTGCGCTGTGATTGGCTGCGAGCAGAGGCATGCAACTGACCCACAATCACAAAATTTTTTTAGGTCTCATACATCTAAATCTATAAGAAACTGTCGGAAAATCACTTTTACGTTAGAGTTTGCCAGAAATGCATCAGAAAAGCACATCTAAAAGATTTTCCGAGAAGCGAGTACAGTAGTACTTACAGTAGTAGTACAGTGCGTTAGAAAGGAGCACAGCACCGTTTGCTGGACAAATACATGTACTGCAGCTTCTCTTAAAATAGTTTTCTTCACACATCAACATTTTTGTCCAAATGCAGATTGACTTTGGCGTGAATAATGCGTTTTGATGACCACCGTTGTTGTGCCAACAGGGTCTTGAACTCAAAACCTCGAGTCAGGATGTCACCATTAACGTGCAAAAAATAACCCATCCTCAAACCATATGGAAAGTGCGTTCTACTTTTCAGTCCAGTTCAAATATGTTGTGAAGTAGAAAGTACAAATACTTCATACAAATTATCAAGAGTGTCTGGCTGCTAACATTGCGCGGACGAAAATTAAATTTAAAAAAAGGTTACGCCGCAATATTACTTTTTACTAACCTAAGTAAGAGGTTAGTAAAAATAGAAAGCAAAATAGAAATCAGAAAACATTCAAACTGAATGAAAGATTGGCAGTTTATGGAAATATTGAAAACACTGCAAATCAAAATATTGAACATTATAATCAGAAAATTAAAAAAAACTATTGAAATAATTAAAAACTTGAAAGAAAGATTACATGCATTACTACACTCATTCATCTCATTACATTCACAAAAAACTAAGCCCCTCCCATCCACCACTTCTTCATAAAATGTCTGCGTCTTCCACACAAACAAATAAGATTTTAAAAAGCTCCAGCTCCTCCTCGTGTTCTTCATTGTCAGTTTCCAGTCTCCATAATTATTGACGATGGATCTATATCTACAGATTCACATAAATTTGCGATTAACAGTAAACTTCACCCCTAGTTTTTCATAACATGTTACTTAAAACTCCACTTCAACGCCATTAACACTATATTTAAAAACACTTGACGTTATAATACAAGTTTGATTGAAACACATACAATTAGAAGCAATAACGTAAAGAGCGTGTGGTGCTGTAATATCTAAATCTACACTTCACAGCTCGATACAAATTCTAATCATCACATTTTGTTAAGATTAATCAGTGGATAGACGAATATTTAATTTAGTTTCTACCTGGTTATACATTAACAAGAAGAGGAATGATTGAATTAAAAACATAAAGTGCTGTGCGTGTTGATATTGGTTATTTTTGACACATCCGGGCTCTGGTAGGGACCTCTGGGTTAAGGTACAGGTCACGTGGGCGCCTCCTGGTTAAGGTCTGCGGAGAGGCGACTCTGGATTAAGGTCTGCAGCCAGACGCCTCTCCAAATTATGGCAAAAACTTGTAATTGCGATTATTTGGTTAATAATTGAAATCACGATTATTTTTGAACAATTACTTCTATATCGTCAAAATGATTATGTCGAAGGTATAGACCGAATATATATATTTTTATTAATAATGTTTTGCTCCTTGGCAAAAGGAGTGCACTTCAATTCATTGTATTTATGAGTACGACGATTATATATACGATTAATTGCACATCTCTACAGATACTTTCTCTCAAATGTTGTGAAATTAAAGTATAAAGTATCCTCTGTAAAAATGACTTGAGTAGAGTAAAGATATTTCCAGATTTGCTCAATTACAGTGCTTTTACTTGTGTACTTCATTACCTTCTATCCTGCTAGGGTTGTCAAAAGTATTAATACTAGAGTAAGGATGTCCTGATTATTCTGTTAGTTGATAATTATGACTATTCCAAAAAATATATAATAGTAACAATTTTAAAAGCAAAATCAAGTCATTTCAATTCATTCTGTAAACCTAAAGTGTTTAATTTATATCACTTTATGTATCACTCAGAACGTGTTTTTATTTTGTCACAATCTAGAAGAATAGTAATGTATTAATGTGAATGAAAATTAAACTACTGTTGTTTGGTCCCGGTGTTAGTAATTGTGAATAATTGTCTCTTTTCATTATAATCGTGACATATTAATTTAATATCGTGACACCCTTAACCAAGCTAGAAACTTGACTTTGAAAAAATAAAAATAAAAAAATAAGACCACATGGACTACACTTTCCAGCAAAAAAACCCCTCAAAAACTTTTAATGGTTTTCTGGCTAAATTAAACAAATCAACAAAACTAATCCGCCTTCAACAAGAATATGAAACTTTTTTTGTAAATTAAACAAATGACTAACAAACTGAACATTTCAAATCAATGGCATGAATTAACAATTATTTTTTAGTCTTTTCAAAGTTTTCTTCTTCTTTACATGGATGCCATTCAAATAAAGAGATAATTAACAGAAAACGGCAGATGATTTTCAGGAATGAATGAACAAGTTTCTTAATTGTTTACACGTCCAACTGTGTCAAAAAATATCAACAGAAGGCAGAATAAAGAAAAGAACATTTGGAATCTTTTAGTTTTTTAATATAAATTGGAACACTTTTGCTTTAATGCCACATATTCTGTTTTTTGAGATATGGATATTGCATACTAATATATTTATTATTAGCTGACATGTAAATAACTGTAATTTGGCTAATTGTACAGTGTCTTGTGCTGCCCCAGTGTCAAATCTCAAATATATTTTTTCTGTTCTTTTCCACAGAAGTACAAGGACGGCTTACAGGCCCAGATACTGGAGTCGCAGGGCCAGCACCTCAGCTCAGTCAAGTTCGGGGCCAACCTTTCAGAAGAACATCTCAAGAACTTTCAGGAGGAGCAAATTGGTCAGCTGTATGAACTCATGCTGGAGTCCACCAAACCCAACAACCAGTTCAACATCCAGGAGGACACTTTTACCAAGTGACATAAGAAACTCTGTGATGCTTTTGGTGCTACAAATGAAGAGCAACCTCAACCTTAAGATACACAATGATTTACATATTAGTATTTTATGGCTGGACAGTGTGGTTGAATGTATTTAAAGGTGCACTATGTATTTTTCTGGAGGAGATTCTGTGACCTTCTTGTCTCCATGAAACTGTTATTGCTTTGTGTAGAACGCTCCACAGCATGGCATTTAACTTATCGATATCCATGGAAACAGGCTAGCGGCACCATCAGGCAAAGTTACAAATCAACTCTGCAGAGAGGCGACCCTGCTCACAGTAAAGCCACATTTCGACTGGTCCCAGACCGGTTTGTGGGGCGGCTGTGGCTCTAATGCAAACTGTCGTGTTGTGTCCTTAGGCAAGACACTTCATCCATATTGTCTGGGGTGAATCTGGTGGGTATGTATGTGGTGGTGGTCGATGGTGCAGATAAGCAGATAAGCCTCACCTCCGTCAGTCTGTCCCAGGGCAGCTGTGGCTACAGTAGTAACTTAGTGTGGAGTGAATGAATAGTACAATGTACAAAAAAATGTGCTTAAAAAATCCAATGCATTATTATTATTATTATTATTATTATTATTATTATTATTATTATTATTATTATTATTATTATTATTATTATTATTATTATTATTATTATTATTATTATTATTAATAATAATACCAATATTTTAATGTGCGTCTCCATGCTCATGTCCTGGCTCGCATTAGGCCACTATGTGAGCAGGTCACATCACCTAAATATAAACTGTACCTGAATTATACTTGTTGCCGATCTCAGCAATTCACAAAAATTAAGTAATTCCAATCTAAACACGAGTGCCTTGCATCGATAAAATAGCTGAAGCTACTGTTTTTTGTTCTGTAAGTCTATCAGTTCAACAAATAAAATGATCATCACTGGAAATACAGCGTTTATAAACAAGTGTTTGGTGAGAAGCCATTATTTTCTCTTTGTATTCTCTCTTAGCCAGTCATCTCGCTCAAAAGCGCTCCCTAAATTCAAATGAAGCTAGTACTTCTCGGGGTCTGCCTCACATCGCTTAAATCAGTGGTCCCCAAGCTTTTTATTGCCGCCGAATGGTCAACGCTTGACAATTTTACCGCGGTCCGGGAGGGGGCGTTTAGAATAATAAACGTGAATCCACTGTGTACATACTCGTATGCAACTTTATTAGCAGCTTCCTCGTAACATTGCACCAGCAACACGGCACCAGGTGCTTGGACTCTAAGTGGTGAAGCAGCTTTGAAGACTTCATAGCCTCATTAGAGCCGGCTTGGTGTGTGGGAATCACCTGTCATGATATATCCATATTTCAAGTAGGTATTGTCTGATAAAAGCTTTCTTTTTCTTGGAAGTCATAGGCTCTTGTTCTGTCTCTTCACTGAGACTTTTCCCCTTCACAATGAAACTTACCAAAGACGTCTGTTTCTTACTGTTTTGCTGCTTATGCATATTGTTTACCTTTAAGTAGTTTACTGCAGATTAAGTAGTTTCCTGCACATTAAGTAGTTTCCTCTACATTAAGTAGTTTCCTGCACAATAAGTAGTTTACAGATTAAGTATTTTCCTGCATATTAAGTAGTTTCCTCCAAATTAAGTAGTTTCTTGCAAATTAAGTAGTTTACTGCACATTAAGTAGTTTCCTGCACATTAAGTAGTTTCCTACTACTTTAACTTTGGGGCTGGGTTTTGATTATTCATATTCTGGTTCTGCTCATGCAACATATGATTTACCTTTAAGTAGTTTACTGCAGATTAAGTAGTTTACTGCAGATTAAGTAGTTTCCTGCACATTAAGTAGTTTCCTGCATATTAAGTAGTTTCCTGCACATTAAGTAGTTTCCTGCACATTAAGTAGTTTCCTGCACAATAAGTAGTTTACAGATTAAGTGTTTTCCTGCATATTAAGTAATTTCCTGCAAATTAAGTAGTTTCCTGCAAATTAAGTAGTTTACTGCACATTAAGTAGTTTCCTGCACATTAAGTAGTTTCCTGCAAATTAAGTAGTTTACAGATTAAGTATTTTCCTGCATATTAAGTAGTTTCCTGCAAATTAAGTAGTTTCCTGCACAATAAGTAGTTTACAGATTAAGTATTTTCCTGCATATTAAGTAGTTTCCTGCAAATTAAGTAGTTTCCTGCAACTTAAGTAGTTTACTGCACATTAAGTAGTTTCCTGCACATTAAGTAGTTTCCTATTACTTTAACTTTGGGGCTGGGTTTTGATTATTCATATTCTGGTTCTGCTCATGCAACATATTGTTTACCTTTAAGTAGTTTACTGCAGATTAATTCGTTTCCTGCAGATTAATTCGTTTCCTGCACATTAAGTAGTTTCCTGCACATTAAGTAGTTTCCTGCACAATAAGTAGTTTACAGATTAAGTATTTTCCTGCATATTAAGTAGTTTCCTGCAAATTAAGTAGTTTCCTGCAAATTAAGTAGTTTACTGCACATTAAGTAGTTTCCTGCACATTAAGTAGTTTCCTACTACTTTAACTTTGGGGCTGGGTTTTGATTATTCATATTCTGGTTCTGCTCATGCAACATATTGTTTACCTTTAAGTAGTTTACTGCAGATTAAGTAGTTTCCTGCACATTAAGTAGTTTCCTGCATATTAAGTAGTTTACAGATTAAGTATTTTCCTGCATATTAAGTAGTTTTCTGCAAATTAAGTAGTTTCCTGCACAATAAGTAGTTTACAGATTAAGTATTTTCCTGCATATTAAGTAGTTTCCTGCAAATTAAGTAGTTTCCTGCAAATTAAGTAGTTTCCTGCACATTAAGTAGTTTCCTGCATATTAAGTAGTTCACAGATTAAGTATTTTCCTGCATATTAAGTAGTTTTCTGCAAATTAAGTAGTTTCCTGCACAATAAGTAGTTTACAGATTAAGTATTTTCCTGCATATTAAGTAGTTTCCTGCAAATTAAGTAGTTTCCTGAAAATTACGTAGTTTCCTGCACATTAAGTAGTTTCCTGCATATTAAGTAGTTTCCTGCACATTAAGTAGTTTCCTGCATATTAAGTAGTTTCCTGCACATTAAGTAGTTTCCTACTACTTTAACTTTGGGGCTGGGTTTTGGTTATTCATATTCTGGTTCTGCTCATGCAACATATTGTTTACCTTTAAGTAGTTTACTGCAGATTAAGTAGTTTCCTGCACATCAAGTAGTTTCCTGCACATTAAGTAGTTTCCTGCATATTAAGTAGTTTACAGATTAAGTAGTTTCCTGCAAATTAAGTAGTTTCCTGCACATTAAGTAGTTTCCTGCATATTAAGTAGTTTACAGATTAAGTATTTTCATGCATATTAAGTAGTTTCCTGCAAATTACGTAGTTTCCTGCACAATAAGTAGTTTACAGATTAAGTATTTTCCTGCATATTAAGTAGTTTCCTCCAAATTAAGTAGTTTCCTGCAAATTAAGTAGTTTACTGCACATTAAGTAGTTTCCTGCACATTAAGTAGTTTCCTACTACTTTAACTTTGGGGCTGAGTTTTGATTATTCATATTCTGGTTCTGCTCATGCAACATATGATTTACCTTTAAGTAGTTTACTGCAGATTAAGTAGTTTCCTGCACATTAAGTAGTTTCCTGCACATTAAGTAGTTTCCTGCATATTAAGTAGTTTCCTGCACATTAAGTAGTTTCCTGCACAATAAGTAGTTTACAGATTAAGTGTTTTCCTGCATATTAAGTAATTCCCTGCAAATTAAGTAGTTTCCTGCAAATTAAGTAGTTTACTGCACATTAAGTAGTTTCCTGCACATTAAGTAGTTTCCTGCAAATTAAGTAGTTTACAGATTAAGTATTTTCCTGCATAGTAAGTAGTTTCCTGCAAATTAAGTAGTTTCCTGCAATTTAAGTAGTTTACTGCACATTAAGTAGTTTCCTGCACATTAAGTAGTTTCCTTTTACTTTAACTTTGGGGCTGGGTTTTGATTATTCATATTCTGGTTCTGCTCATGCAACATATTGTTTACCTTTAAGTAGTTTACTGCAGATTAATTCGTTTCCTGCACATTAAGTAGTTTCCTGCACATTAACTAGTTTCCTGCACAATAAGTAGTTTACAGATTAAGTATTTTCCTGCATATTAAGTAGTTTCCTGCAAATTAAGTAGTTTCCTGCAAATTAAGTAGTTTACTGCAGATTAATTAGTTTCCTGCACATTAAGTAGTTTCCTGCACAATAAGTAGTTTCCTGCACAATAAGTAGTTTACAGATTAAGTATTTTCCTGCATATTAAGTAGTTTCCTGCAAATTAAGTAGTTTCCTGCAAATTAAGTATTTTCCTGCATATTAAGTAGTTTTCTGCAAATTAAGTAGTTTCCTGCACAATAAGTAGTTTACAGATTAAGTATTTTCCTGCATATTAAGTAGTTTCCTGCAAATTAAGTAGTTTCCTGCAAATTACGTAGTTTACTGCACATTAAGTAGTTTCCTGCACATTAAGTAGTTTCCCACTACTTTAACTTTGGGGCTGGGTTTTGATTATTCATATTCTGGTTCTGCTCATGCAACATATTGTTTATCTTTAAGTAGTTTACTGCAGATTAAGTAGTTTCCTGCACATTAAGTAGTTTCCTGCAAATTAAGTAGTTTTCTGCATATTAAGTAGTTTACAGATTAAGTATTTTGCTGCATATTAAGTAGTTTCCTGCAAATTAAGTAGTTTCCTGCACAATAAGTAGTTTCCTGCACAATAAGTAGTTTACAGATTAAGTAGTTTCCTGACAGTTTAATACAATACAATACAATACAATACAATACAATACAATACAATACACTGTCCAAATGCTTACAGTTTCCTGCAGATTAAGTAGTTTCCTGCAGATTAAGTAGTTTCCTGCAGATTAAATAGTTTCCTGATATGGTTAAATAACTAATTACAATATTGTCATTATTTTTTTTTTGTGAATAACACGCAAACTATTAAATAATCAAATATAGCCAAAGCTACAGCTACATTTAGGAGATCATCTACGATACTATGATTGTAAAACATTCTCATGTATATTGTCATTATACATATTGTCATGTAATGCTCAGGATTGATGTCAAATATTAACGTTGTCGTATCAAGGCTGTCAACACTTGATGAAATGAAATAAGGGGTAGGAGTTCATAAATTCATACTTCTTCCTACTCCTTTTTGAGCATGGATGCACCACAGCAGAAAATGTGGCAGAACTTGTATGTTGCTCAAATAAATAAATGATTGAAAATGAAATTGAGATTAAGTAGTTTCCTGCAAATTAAGTAGTTTCCTGATATTTAATACAATACAATACGACACAATAAAATATGACACGACACAATAAAATACGACACGACACAATAAAATACGACACGACACAATAAAACTGCACACAATAAAACTTAAGTAGTTTCCTGATATTTAATACAATACAATACAATACAATACAATACAATACAATACACTGTCCAAATTCTTACCATTGAACCTTTGACTAGAATCACTGTGGACTGTGGGATTTCGCCGGTGAAGGGCTGGGGGCGATTTGGTAAAAAATTATATTGTGATTTTCTTGGAGCTTTATCTCTTGATCTAGAGACTGTGAATTATGATTTGATGATATCTCCAAAACGGCAGATCACAAATACATTTTTCTTCTACCCTGTCGCCGTGCCCGACACCGACGTATATTTACACTATCTGAAAAGGATTTAAGAAGCCCTACCGCTCCAGAAGTTAATCTTCTGTTTAACTTTGGGGCTGGGTTTTGGTTATTCATATTCTGGTTCTGCTCATGCAACATATTATTTACCTTTAAGTAGTTTACTGCAGATTAAGTAGTTTCCTGCACATTAAGTAGTTTCCTGCACATTAAGTAGTTTCCTGCACATTAAGTAGTTTCCTGCACATTAAGTAGTTTCCTGCACAATAAGTAGTTTACAGATTAAGTATTTTCCTGCATATTAAGTAGTTTCCTGCAAATTAAGTAGTTTCCTGCAACTTAAGTAGTTTACTGCACATTAAGTAGTTTCCTGCACATTAAGTAGTTTCCTATTACTTTAACTTTGGGGCTGGGTTTTGATTATTCATATTTTGGTTCTGCTCATGCAACATATTGTTTACCTTTAAGTAGTTTACTGCAGATTAATTCGTTTCCTGCACATTAAGTAGTTTCCTCTACATTAAGTAGTTTCCTGCAAATTAAGTAGTTTCCTGCAAATTACGTAGTTTACTGCACATTAAGTAGTTTCCTGCACATTAAGTAGTTTCCTACTACTTTAACTTTGGGGCTGGGTTTTGATTATTCATATTCTGGTTCTGCTCATGCAACATATTGTTTACCTTTAAGTAGTTTACTGCAGATTAAGTAGTTTCCTGCACATTAAGTAGTTTCCTGCACAATAAGTAGTTTTCTGCACAATGAGTAGTTTACAGATTAAGTAGTTTCCTGACAGTTTAATACAATACAATACAATGCAATACAATACAATACAATACAATACAATACAATACAATACAATACAATACAATACAATACACTGTCCAAATGCTTACAGTTTCCTGCACATTAAGTAGTTTCCTGCAGTTTAAATAGTTTCCTGATATGGTTAAATAACTAATTACAATATTGTCATTGTTTTTTTGTTTTTTTTGTGAATAACACGCAAACTATTAAATAATCAAATATAGCCAAAGCTACAGCTACATTTAAGAGATCATCTACGATACTATGATTGTAAAACATTCTCATGTATATTGTCATTATACATATTGTCATGTAATGCTCAGGATTGATGTCAAATATTAACGTTGTCGTATCAAGGCTGTCAACACTTGATGAAATGAAATAAGGGGTAGGAGTTCATAAATTCATACTTCTTCCTACTCCTTTTTGAGCATGGATGCACCACAGCAGAAAATGTGGCAGAACTTGTATGTTGCTCAAATAAATAAATGATTGAAAATGAAATTGAGATTAAGTAGTTTCCTGCAAATTAAGTAGTTTCCTGATATTTAATACAATACAATACGACACAATAAAATATGACACGACACAATAAAATACGACACGACACAATAAATTCGACTCGACACAATAAAATATGACACGACACAATAAAATATGACACGACACAATAAAATATGACACGACACAATAAAATACGACACGACACAATAAAACTGCACACAATAAAACTTAAGTAGTTTCCTGATATTTAATACAATACAATACAATACAATACAATACAATACAATACACTGTCCAAATTCTTACCATTGAACCTTTGACTAGAATCACTGTGGACTGTGGGATTTCGCCGGTGAAGGGCTGGGGGCGATTTGGTAAAAAATGATATTGTGATTTTCTTGGAGCTTTATCTCTTGATCTAGAGACTGTGAATTATGATTTGATGATATCTCCAAAACGGCAGATCACAAATACATTTTTCTTCTACCCTGTCGCCGTGCCCGACACCGACGTATATTTACACTATCTGAAAAGGATTTAAGAAGCCCTACCGCTCCAGAAGTTAATCTTCTGTTTAACTTTGGGGCTGGGTTTTGGTTATTCATATTCTGGTTCTGCTCATGCAACATATTATTTACCTTTAAGTAGTTTACTGCAGATTAAGTAGTTTCCTGCACATTAAGTAGTTTCCTGCACATTAAGTAGTTTCCTGCACATTAAGTAGTTTCCTGCACATTAAGTAGTTTCCTGCACAATAAGTAGTTTACAGATTAAGTATTTTCCTGCATATTAAGTAGTTTCCTGCAAATTAAGTAGTTTCCTGCAAATTAAGTAGTTTACTGCACATTAAGTAGTTTCCTGCACATTAAGTAGTTTCCTACTACTTTAACTTTGGGGCTGGGTTTTGATTATTCATATTCTGGTTCTGCTCATGCAACATATTGTTTACCTTTAAGTAGTTTACTGCAGATTAAGTAGTTTCCTGCACATTAAGTAGTTTCCTCTACATTAAGTAGTTTCCTGCATATTAAGTAGTTTACAGATTAAGTATTTTCCTGCATATTAAGTAGTTTCCTGCAAATTAAGTAGTTTCCTGCACATTAAGTAGTTTCCTGCATATTAAGTAGTTCACAGATTAAGTATTTTCCTGCATATTAAGTAGTTTTCTGCAAATTAAGTAGTTTCCTGCACAATAAGTAGTTTACAAATTAAGTAGTTTCCTGCACAATAAGTAGTTTACAGATTAAGTATTTTCCTGCATATTAAGTAGTTTCCTGCATATTAAGTAGTTTACAGATTAAATATTTTCCTGCATATTAAGTAGTTTCCTGCAAATTAAGTAGTTTCCTGCACATTAAGTAGTTTCCTGCATATTAAGTAGTTCACAGATTAAGTATTTTCCTGCATATTAAGTAGTTTTCTGCAAATTAAGTAGTTTCCTGCACAATAAGTAGTTTACAGATTAAGTATTTTCCTGCATATTAAGTAGTTTCCTGCAAATTAAGTAGTTTCCTGATATTTAATACAATACAATACGACACAATAAAATATGACACGACACAATAAAATACGACTCGACACAATAAAATACGACACGACACAATAAAATATGACACGACACAATAAAATATGACACGACACAATAAAATATGACACGACACAATAAAATATGACACGACACAATAAAATACGACACGACACAATAAAACTGCACACAATAAAACTTAAGTAGTTTCCTGATATTTAATACAATACAATACAATACAATACAATACAATACAATACAATACACTGTCCAAATTCTTACCATTGAACCTTTGACTAGAATCACTGTGGACTGTGGGATTTCGCCGGTGAAGGGCTGGGGGCGATTTGGTAAAAAATGATATTGTGATTTTCTTGGAGCTTTATCTCTTGATCTAGAGACTGTGAAATATGATTTGATGATTTGATGATATCTCCAAAACGGCAGATCACAAATACATTTTTCTTCTACCCTGTCGCCGTGCCCGACACCGACGTATATTTACACTATCTGAAAAGGATTTAAGAAGCCCTACCGCTCCAGAAGTTAATCTTCTGTTTAACTTTGGGGCTGGGTTTTGGTTATTCATATTCTGGTTCTGCTCATGCAACATATTATTTACCTTTAAGTAGTTTACTGCAGATTAAGTAGTTTCCTGCACATTAAGTAGTTTCCTGCACATTAAGTAGTTTCCTGCACATTAAGTAGTTTCCTGCACATTAAGTAGTTTCCTGCACATTAACTTTGGGGCTGGGTTTTGCACATTAAGTAGTTTCCTGCACAATAAGTAGTTTACAGATTAAGTATTTTCCTGCATATTAAGTAGTTTCCTGCAAATTAAGTAGTTTCCTGCAACTTAAGTAGTTTACTGCACATTAAGTAGTTTCCTGCACATTAAGTAGTTTCCTATTACTTTAACTTTGGGGCTGGGTTTTGATTATTCATATTTTGGTTCTGCTCATGCAACATATTGTTTACCTTTAAGTAGTTTACTGCAGATTAATTCGTTTCCTGCACATTAAGTAGTTTCCTCTACAATAAGTAGTTTACTGCAAATTAAGTAGTTACCTGCACAATTACGTAGTTTACTGCACATTAAGTAGTTTCCTGCACATTAAGTAGTTTCCTACTACTTTAACTTTGGGGCTGGGTTTTGATTATTCATATTCTGGTTCTGCTCATGCAACATATTGTTTACCTTTAAGTAGTTTACTGCAGATTAAGTAGTTTCCTGCACATTAAGTAGTTTCCTGCACAATAAGTAGTTTTCTGCACAATGAGTAGTTTACAGATTAAGTAGTTTCCTGACAGTTTAATACATTACAATACAATACAATACAATGCAATACAATACAATACACTGTCCAAATGCTTACAGTTTCCTGCACATTAAGTAGTTTCCTGCAGTTTAAATAGTTTCCTGCAGATTAAATAGTTTCCTGATATGGTTAAATAACTAATTACAATATTGTCATTGTTTTTTTGTTTTTTTGTGAATAACACGCAAACTATTAAATAATCAAATATAGCCAAAGCTACAGCTACATTTAGGAGATCATCTACGATACTATGATTGTAAAACATTCTCATGTATATTGTCATTATACATATTGTCATGTAATGCTCAGGATTGATGTCAAATATTAACGTTGTCGTATCAAGGCTGTCAACACTTGATGAAATGAAATAAGGGGTAGGAGTTCATAAATTCATACTTCTTCCTACTCCTTTTTGAGCATGGATGCACCACAGCAGAAAATGTGGCAGAACTTGTATGTTGCTCAAATAAATAAATGATTGAAAATGAAATTGAGATTAAGTAGTTTCCTGCAAATTAAGTAGTTTCCTGATATTTAATACAATACAATACGACACAATAAAATATGACACGACACAATAAAATATGACACGACACAATAAAATATGACACGACACAATAAAATACGACACGACACAATAAAACTGCACACAATAAAACTTAAGTAGTTTCCTGATATTTAATACAATACAATACAATACAATACAATACAATACACTGTCCAAATTCTTACCGTTGAACCTTTGACTAGAATCACTGTGGACTGTGGGATTTCGCCGGTGAAGGGCTGGGGGCGATTTGGTAAAAAATGATATTGTGATTTTCTTGGAGCTTTATCTCTTGATCTAGAGACTGTGAATTATGATTTGATGATTTGATGATATCTCCAAAACGGCAGATCACAAATACATTTTTCTTCTACCCTGTCGCCATGCCCGACACCGACGTATATTTACACTATCTGAAAAGGATTTAAGAAGCCCTACCGCTCCGGAAGTTAATCTTCTGTTTAACTTTGGGGCTGGGTTTTGGTTATTCATATTCTGGTTCTGCTCATGCAACATATTATTTACCGTTAAGTAGTTTACTGCAGATTAAGTAGTTTCCTGCACATTAAGTAGTTTCCTGCATATTAAGTAGTTTCCTGCACATTAAGTAGTTTCCTGCACAATAAGTAGTTTACAGATTAAGTATTTTCCTGCATATTAAGTAGTTTCCTCCAAATTAAGTAGTTTCCTGCAAATTAAGTAGTTTACTGCACATTAAGTAGTTTCCTGCACATTAAGTAGTTTCCTACTACTTTAACTTTGGGGCTGGGTTTTGATTATTCATATTCTGGTTCTGCTCATGCAACATATGATTTACCTTTAAGTAGTTTACTGCAGATTAAGTAGTTTACTGCAGATTAAGTAGTTTCCTGCACATTAAGTAGTTTCCTGCACATTAAGTAGTTTCCTGCATATTAAGTAGTTTCCTGCACATTAAGTAGTTTCCTGCACATTAAGTAGTTTCCTGCAAATTAAGTAGTTTACAGATTAAGTATTTTCCTGCATATTAAGTAGTTTCCTGCAAATTAAGTAGTTTCCTGCACAATAAGTAGTTTACAGATTAAGTATTTTCCTGCATATTAAGTAGTTTCCTGCAAATTAAGTAGTTTCCTGCAAATTAAGTAGTTTACTGCACATTAAGTAGTTTCCTGCACATTAAGTAGTTTCCTATTACTTTAACTTTGGGGCTGGGTTTTGATTATTCATATTCTGGTTCTGCTCATGCAACATATTGTTTACCTTTAAGTAGTTTCCTGCAGATTAATTAGTTTCCTGCACATTAAGTAGTTTCCTGCACATTAAGTAGTTTCCTGCACATTAAGTAGTTTCCTGCACATTAAGTAGTTTCCTGCATATTAAGTAGTTCACAGATTAAGTATTTTCCTGCATATTAAGTAGTTTTCTGCAAATTAAGTAGTTTCCTGCACAATAAGTAGTTTACAGATTAAGTATTTTCCTGCATATTAAGTAGTTTCCTGCAAATTAAGTAGTTTCCTGCAAATTACGTAGTTTACTGCACATTAAGTAGTTTACTGCACATTAAGTAGTTTCCTACTACTTTAACTTTGGGGCTGGGTTTTGATTATTCATATTCTGGTTCTGCTCATGCAACATATTGTTTACCTTTAAGTAGTTTACTGCAGATTAAGTAGTTTCCTGCACATTAAGTAGTTTCCTGCACATTAAGTAGTTTCCTGCAAATTAAGTAGTTTCCTGCAAATTAAGTAGTTTCCTGCATATTAAGTAGTTTACAGATTAAGTATTTTCCTGCATATTAAGTAGTTTCCTGCAAATTAAGTAGTTTCCTGCACAATAAGTAGTTTACAGATTAAGTATTTTCCTGCATATTAAGTAGTTTCCTACTACTTTAACTTTGGGGCTGGGTTTTGATTATTCATATTCTGGTTCTGCTCATGCAACATATTGTTTACCTTTAAGTAGTTTACTGCAGATTAAGTAGTTTCCTGCACATTAAGTAGTTTCCTGCACAATAAGTAGTTTACAGATTAAGTAGTTTCCTGACAGTTTAATACAATACAATACAATACAATACAATACAATGCAATACAATACAATACAATACAATACACTGTCCAAATGCTTACAGTTTCCTGCACATTAAGTAGTTTCCTGCAGATTAAGTAGTTTCCTGCAGATTAAATAGTTTCCTGATATGGTTAAATAACTAATTACAATATTGTCATTATTTTTTTTTTGTGTGAATAACACGCAAACTATTAAATAATCAAATATAGCCAAAGCTACAGCTACATTTAGGAGATTATCTACGATACTATGATTGTAAAACATTGTCATGTATATTGTCATTATACATATTGTCATGTAATGCTCAGGATTGATGTCAAATATTAACGTTGTCGTATCAAGGCTGTCAACACTTGATGAAATGAAATAAGGGGTAGGAGTTCATAAATTCATACTTCTTCCTACTCCTTTTTGAGCATGGATGCACCACAGCAGAAAATGTGGCAGAACTTGTATGTTGCTCAAATAAATAAATGATTGAAAATGAAATTGAGATTAAGTAGTTTCCTGCAAATTAAGTAGTTTCCTGATATTTAATACAATACAATACGACACAATAAAATATGACACGACACAATAAAATACGACTCGACACAATAAAATACGACACGACACAATAAAATATGACACGACACAATAAAATATGACACGACACAATAAAATATGACACGACACAATAAAATACGACACGACACAATAAAACTGCACACAATAAAACTTAAGTAGTTTCCTGATATTTAATACAATACAATACAATACAATACAATACAATACACTGTCCAAATTCTTACCATTGAACCTTTGACTAGAATCACTGTGGACTGTGGGATTTCGCCGGTGAAGGGCTGGGGGCGATTTGGTAAAAAATGATATTGTGATTTTCTTGGAGCTTTATCTCTTGATCTAGAGACTGTGAATTATGATTTGATGATTTGATGATATCTCCAAAACGGCAGATCACAAATACATTTTTCTTCTACCCTGTCGCCGTGTCTCGACAATCGACGTATATTTACACTATCTGAAAAGGATTTAAGAAGCCCTACCGCTCCAGAAGTTAATCTTCTGTTTAACTTTGGGGCTGGGTTTTGGTTATTCATATTCTGGTTCTGCTCATGCAACATATTATTTACCTTTAAGTAGTTTACTGCAGATTAAGTAGTTTCCTGCATATTAAGTAGTTTCCTGCAAATTAAGTAGTTTCCTGCAAATTACGTATTTTCCTGCACATTAAGTAGTTTCCTGCACATTAAGTAGTTTCCTACTACTTTAACTTTGGGGCTGGGTTTTGATTATTCATATTCTGGTTCTGCTCATGCAACATATTGTTTACCTTTAAGTAGTTTACTGCAGATTAAGTAGTTTCCTGCACATTAAGTAGTTTCCTGCACATTAAGTAGTTTCCTGCAAATTAAGTAGTTTCCTGCAAATTAAGTAGTTTCCTGCATATTAAGTAGTTTACAGATTAAGTATTTTCCTGCATATTAAGTAGTTTCCTGCAAATTAAGTAGTTTCCTGCACAATAAGTAGTTTACAGATTAAGTATTTTCCTGCATATTAAGTAGTTTCCTACTACTTTAACTTTGGGGCTGGGTTTTGATTATTCATATTCTGGTTCTGCTCATGCAACATATTGTTTACCTTTAAGTAGTTTACTGCAGATTAAGTAGTTTCCTGCACATTAAGTAGTTTCCTGCACAATAAGTAGTTTTCTGCACAATAAGTAGTTTACAGATTAAGTAGTTTCCTGACAGTTTAATACAATACAATACAATACAATACAATGCAATACAATACAATACAATACAATACACTGTCCAAATGCTTACAGTTTCCTGCACATTAAGTAGTTTCCTCTAAATTAAGTAGTTTCCTGCATATTAAGTAGTTTACAGATTAAGTATTTTCCTGCATATTAAGTAGTTTCCTGCAAATTAAGTAGTTTCCTGCAAATTAAGTAGTTTCCTGCACATTAAGTAGTTTCCTGCATATTAAGTAGTTCACAGATTAAGTATTTTCCTGCATATTAAGTAGTTTTCTGCAAATTAAGTAGTTTCCTGCACAATAAGTAGTTTACAGATTAAGTATTTTCCTGCATATTAAGTAGTTTCCTGCAAATTAAGTAGTTTCCTGCAAATTACGTAGTTTACTGCACATTAAGTAGTTTACTGCACATTAAGTAGTTTCCTACTACTTTAACTTTGGGGCTGGGTTTTGATTATTCATATTCTGGTTCTGCTCATGCAACATATTGTTTACCTTTAAGTAGTTTACTGCAGATTAAGTAGTTTCCTGCACATTAAGTAGTTTCCTGCACATTAAGTAGTTTCCTGCAAATTAAGTAGTTTCCTGCAAATTAAGTAGTTTCCTGCACATTAAGTAGTTTCCTGCATATTAAGTAGTTTACAGATTAAGTATTTTCCTGCATATTAAGTAGTTTCCTGCAAATTAAGTAGTTTCCTGCACAATAAGTAGTTTACAGATTAAGTATTTTCCTGCATATTAAGTAGTTTCCTACTACTTTAACTTTGGGGCTGGGTTTTGATTATTCATATTCTGGTTCTGCTCATGCAACATATTGTTTACCTTTAAGTAGTTTACTGCAGATTAAGTAGTTTCCTGCACATTAAGTAGTTTCCTGCACAATAAGTAGTTTACAGATTAAGTAGTTTCCTGACAGTTTAAGTACAATACAATAAAATACAATACAATACA
The DNA here is from genome assembly GCA_019453435.1 of Rhinogobius similis. Lineage (NCBI taxonomy): Eukaryota > Metazoa > Chordata > Actinopteri > Gobiiformes > Gobiidae > Rhinogobius > Rhinogobius similis. The sequence goes on along the minus strand of CM033635.1, from coordinate 34,578,772 downwards.
ATACAATACAATGCAATACAATACAATACACTGTCCAAATGCTTACAGTTTCCTGCACATTAAGTAGTTTCCTGCAGATTAAGTAGTTTCCTGCAGATTAAATAGTTTCCTGATATGGTTAAATAACTAATTACAATATTGTCATTATTTTTTTTTTTTGTGTGAATAACACGCAAACTATTAAATAATCAAATATAGCCAAAGCTACAGCTACATTTAGGAGATTATCTACGATACTATGATTGTAAAACATTGTCATGTATATTGTCATTATACATATTGTCATGTAATGCTCAGGATTGATGTCAAATATTAACGCTTGTCGTATCAAGGCTGTCAACACTTGATGAAATGAAATAAGGGTAGGAGTTCATAAATTCATACTTCTTCCTACTCCTTTTTGAGCATGGATGCACCACAGCAGAAAATGTGGCAGAACTTGTATGTTGCTCAAATAAATAAATGATTGAAAATGAAATTGAGATTAAGTAGTTTCCTGCAAATTAAGTAGTTTCCTGATATTTAATACAATACAATACGACACAATAAAATATGACACGACACAATAAAATACGACTCGACACAATAAAATACGACACGACACAATAAAATATGACACGACACAATAAAATATGACACGACACAATAAAATATGACACGACACAATAAAATACGACACGACACAATAAAACTGCACACAATAAAACTTAAGTAGTTTCCTGATATTTAATACAATACAATACAATACAATACAATACAATACACTGTCCAAATTCTTACCATTGAACCTTTGACTAGAATCACTGTGGACTGTGGGATTTCGCCGGTGAAGGGCTGGGGGCGATTTGGTAAAAAATGATATTGTGATTTTCTTGGAGCTTTATCTCTTGATCTAGAGACTGTGAATTATGATTTGATGATTTGATGATATCTCCAAAACGGCAGATCACAAATACATTTTTCTTCTACCCTGTCGCCGTGCCCGACACCGACGTATATTTACACTATCTGAAAAGGATTTAAGAAGCCCTACCGCTCCAGAAGTTAATCTTCTGTTTAACTTTGGGGCTGGGTTTTGGTTATTCATATTCTGGTTCTGCTCATGCAACATATTATTTACCTTTAAGTAGTTTACTGCAGATTAAGTATTTTCCTGCATATTAAGTAGTTTCCTGCAAATTAAGTAGTTTCCTGCAAATTACGTATTTTCCTGCACATTAAGTAGTTTCCTACTACTTTAACTTTGGGGCTGGGTTTTGATTATTCATATTCTGGTTCTGCTCATGCAACATATTGTTTACCTTTAAGTAGTTTACTGCAGATTAAGTAGTTTCCTGCACATTAAGTAGTTTCCTGCACATTAAGTAGTTTCCTGCAAATTAAGTAGTTTCCTGCAAATTAAGTAGTTTCCTGCATATTAAGTAGTTTACAGATTAAGTATTTTCCTGCATATTAAGTAGTTTCCTGCAAATTAAGTAGTTTCCTGCACAATAAGTAGTTTACAGATTAAATAGTTTCCTGCACATTAAGTAGTTTCCTACTACTTTAACTTTGGGGCTGGGTTTTGATTATTCATATTCTGGTTCTGCTCATGCAACATATTGTTTACCTTCACTTGAGGCCTTCAAGCCCTTCTCTTTGGCGCTAGTTTCCTAAATTCTCCTGAGAGCTTGAGAGCACGTCTGTCCAGCTGCTCGTCTCAAGCCAACTGAAGGCTTGTTTGAAAGTTCACTGCTTATATAGCTCCATGGAACATGTGGTTGCTAGGCGTGATGTCATGGTTGCTATGTAATGTCACATAGCACCACAGTTGTTGTTTTTAAAAAATGTAACAAAGACAGTCTAAATTCCGAATTTTGATGACATCACGTTTTCAACTGTCTATACACCAGTAAATACATAACAGCATCAGTAAAGAATCATATAAATATCATATCATATAAAAACGAATGAATTATCATACTTTTGTTCTCCTTAGCTTTTCCGACAAACAGTTGATGTTTTCTGTGTCACTGCAGTAATTGCTCAGTCTTTATAGTGAATGAGGGCCTGCCAGATCAAGCTCCACAAATCCAGCCCATGTTTCCACCCGTAGCCTGTCCATGGTGCCTGTACAAGCTTTAAAACTAGAGGAGACTCCACACAAGCATTCTAGTCCTTTACATAATCTTTTCTTGTATCTTAGGTTATTTTGTACGTGTTGTGAAGCAACTTTGTGACCTTGGTCTGTGAAAAGTGCTACAAAAATAAAGTCTACTTACATTGTTTTTATATTTTACCTTCCCAAGAGACCCATAACATCCTTAGTGTGTGAGCTAAAGAGTGATCTAAAGAGCAAAAAAAGGAAAAAATAGAATAAAAGAAAAAAAGTTAACTATAAAAGTGCAGAAATAGAACTTGGTAACACTTTATTTTAGGGTACACTTATTAACATCTAACTAGCTACTAATTAGCATACTAACAAGCGGTTAATTAGTGGTTAATTGCTTGCTTATTAATACTTATTAATGCCTTATTCTGCATAAGCTTATTTTGCTGATAATTAGACATTTACTAATAGTTTTCTATGAATAAACACCTTTTTACTGCTTATTAGTATGATGTTAGGACCTTTTTCAACATGAATAATGATCCTAATTGGCATTTGGTAATATGGGTGTTGTTAAGAGCTAATAGCACAAGAAATGTTGTTTTTACTTATTACCACTTAGTAAATATAGCTTATTTTTATGTAACTACACAGTCCTAGTAGGTGTTAACAGTGTCTAACTAACCATTAATTAAGTCGTTAAAGTCTGAATATGTTCCCCATTCTAAAGTGATGTTCTGATCATAACTAGTAAATGACTAGTTTGACACTAACTAATATAAAACTGGTCCCTTTTCTAAAGTGGTCACTTCTTCACACTTAATTATTGTACTGTGGCATGCATTATCTCATTCACCTCTTACAAATGTATTCTTAAGTACATATTACAAAAAATGTTTGCAATAATCAAATATGAACAGACAGGGCATGCATCACCAAGAGTACTTTGTTGATCCACAATCAGGGGCACACACTCAGAACTTGGAGAGACTTTGGGGTGTTTGCAAGACAACAATCTGGAGACTAAGAGGGAACCACACAGAAAGTATGTAAGATCATTTAGAGGTCATTGAATGGTCTTACTGGCGTGGAAAGCATCACAAAGATGGACCACTTGGAATGCTTTTGCATGATATTAGAAAAGCATTTCCAGTATAGTGTGTGTCAATACAAACTTGCACATGGCTTTATTTTTTTATTGTTCCCCCAATAGGCAAGGTTGTATTAATTGGTGAGATGAAACACTGATCTTTGTCTCTCTCTCTCTCTTTCTCTTTCTGTGTCTCTTTCTCTCTGTGTGTGTGTCTGTCTGTCTGTCCTGTGTGTGTGTGTGTGTGTGTGTGTGTGTGTGTCTGTCTGTCTGTCTGTCTGTCCTGTGTGTGTGTGTGTGTGTGTCTGTCCTGTGTGTGTCTGTCTGTCTGTCTGTCCTGTGTGTGTCTGTCCTGTGTGTCTGTCTGTCTGTCCTGTGTGTGTCTGTCCTGTGTGTGTGTGTGTCTGTCTGTCCTGTGTGTGTGTCTGTCTGTCTGTCCTGTGTGTGTGTGTGTGTGTGTGTGTCTGTCTGTCTGTGTGTCTGTCTGTGTGTGTGTCTGTCTGTCTGTCTGTCTGTCTGTCTGTGTGTCTGTCTGTCCTGTGTGTGTCTGTCTGTCCTGTGTGTGTCTGTCCTGTGTGTGTCTGTCTGTCTGTCCTGTGTGTGTGTGTGTGTGTCTGTCTGTCTGTCCTGTGTGTGTGTCTGTCTGTCTGTCCTGTGTGTGTGTGTGTGTGTGTGTGTCTGTCTGTCTGTGTGTCTGTCTGTCCTGTGTGTGTCTGTCTGTCCTGTGTGTGTCTGTCCTGTGTGTGTCTGTCTGTCTGTCCTGTGTGTGTGTGTGTCTGTCTGTCTGTCCTGTGTGTGTGTCTGTCTGTCTGTCCTGTGTGTGTGTGTGTGTGTGTCTGTCTGTCTGTGTGTGTGTGTGTGTGTGTGTCTGTCTGTCCTGTGTGTGTCTGTCTGTCTGTCCTGTGTGTGTGTGTGTGTGTGTGTGTGTCTGTCTGTCCTGTGTGTGTGTGTGTGTCTGTCTGTCCTGTGTGTGTCTGTCTGTCTGTCTGTCCTGTGTGTCTGTCCTGTGTGTGTCTGTCCTGTGTGTGTCTGTCCTGTGTGTGTGTGTGTGTCTGTCTGTCTGTCTGTCTGTCCTGTGTGTGTCTGTCCTGTGTGTGTCTGTCTGTCTGTCCTGTGTGTGTGTGTGTGTGTGTCTGTCTGTCCTGTGTGTGTGTCTGTCTGTCTGTCCTGTGTGTGTGTGTGTGTGTGTGTGTGTCTGTCTGTCTGTCCTGTGTGTGTGTGTGTCTGTCTGTCCTGTGTGTGCGTGTGTGTGTGTGTGTCTGTCCTGTGTGTGTCTGTCCTGTGTGTGTGTGTGTGTCTGTCTGTCTGTCTGTCCTGTGTGTGTCTGTCCTGTGTGTGTCTGTCCTGTGTGTGTCTGTCTGTCTGTCCTGTGTGTGTCTGTCCTGTGTGTGTCTGTCCTGTGTGTGTCTGTCCTGTGTGTGTGTGTGTGTGTGTGTGTGTGTCTGTCTGTCTGTCTGTCCTGTGTGTGTGTGTGTGTGTCTGTGTGTCTGTGTGTCTGTCTGTCTGTCTGTCTGTCCTGTGTGTGTCTGTCTGTCTGTCTGTGTGTCTGTCTGTCCTGTGTGTCTGTCTGTCCTGTGTGTGTCTGTCTGTCTGTCTGTGTGTCTGTCTGTCCTGTGTGTCTGTCTGTCTGTCTGTCTCTCTCTCTCTGTATGTATATATATACTTTGTTGAAATCTTACATACAATCAAATCAAATCAAATCAATTTATTTTTATAATGCCCAAAATCACAACAACAGTTGCCTCGATGGGCCACAGGTAAAAGCAGTTCAGATAACTGTCCCAGAATGCCCCTGTCCTTTGACCCTCCTTCGCGGCGAGGAAAAACTACAAAAAACCCCATGGGAAAAAGTAGAAACCTCGGGGAGAACCACAGTGAAGGAGAGATCCTACTCCCACGGACGGACAGGCTGCAGATTAACTAGGACTGACGCATCCACTTGGACTGTGGAGCCAGAACCACTCAAGAGGGAGGTGGCTTTAAAGAGTTCCTCCAGGCGGACGAGGAGCAGTCCACCAGTGTAGAGAGATCCTCCAGCAGGAGATGAGGAACAGTTCATCTAAAGTAGAAGGAGTTCGTCCAGGCAGACGAGGTGTGGCTAATCCAGCTGTCCAGGCGGGTGGCGCATAGATCGTCCAGACAGGTGGGGGGGGGGGGGGGGGGGTCGTCCCTGGAGCAGCCGCCGCCGTGTCTGAAACAGTCTCCACTCCCCGGGTGAAGTGGAGAGAAAGAGAAACATGTGAACAGCAATGAACAGACTACAGTTGAAGTAATATTAAATATTGTTGATAGGTAAAGTAGGAAGAACCAGAGGATAGTGTTCAAGCTGCCATACTTCCCCCAGCAGAATTGCTCCAAGGGCAGCGTAGCTAAAACTGTAGGTTTTTATTTCTGTTCCTAACTGGCCTGACCATAAGCTATTTCAAAGAGGAACGTTTTGAGCCTGGTCTTAAATGTAGAGACTGTGTCGGCCTCTTTTACATGAACAGGGAGCTGGTTCCGTGATCATGTGATCAATGTGATCATTAATATTACTTTGATGGACAATTGCATTTTTAACTATTAATATGCATGCCACAGTACAATAATTAAGTGTGAAGAAGTGACCACTTTAGAAAAGGGACCAGTTTTATATTAGTTAGTGTCAAACTAGTCATTTACTAGTTATGATCAGAACATCACTTTAGAATGGGGAACATATTCAGACTTTAACGACTTAATTAATGGTTAGTTAGACACTGTTAACACCTACTAGGACTGTGTAGTTACATAAAAATAAGCTATATTTACTAAGTGGTAATAAGTAAAAACAACATTTCTTGTGCTATTAGCTCTTAACAACACCCATATTACCAAATGCCAATTAGGATCATTATTCATGTTGAAAAAGGTCCTAACATCATACTAATAAGCAGTAAAAAGGTGTTTATTCATAGAAAACTATTAGTAAATGTCTAATTATCAGCAAAATAAGCTTATGCAGAATAAGTATTAATAAGCAAGCAATTAACCACTAATTAACCGCTTGTTAGTATGCTAATTAGTAGCTAGTTAGATGTTAATAAGTGTACCCTAAAATAAAGTGTTACCACCAGCGTTACAGCTGTTTCTCAGAATCTTGTTAATATTAGTATTATTGTTTTTGAGTGTCACTGCCTGGGTCTGGATAAATCCAGTGCGGTTCCATCTATTAACTCTAAACTTTTAAACTTATACAATGAATTTGTTGTGGATTCTTGACCTACAAAATCCAGAGTATTTCATAGATTTACTTTTATATTTTGACCTTAAATGTTTTACTGTTGCATGTTTTGATTGATGTGAGTGTTTTCTGCTTGTGTCGCCAGGTCATCGTTGTAAATGAGAACCTGGTAAAATATTGACTACATAAATACATTTAGGCTTCATTAGGTCTAATTAACAAGACATGAGCTTGACAGACAGGTGTATTCGGTCCCAGAGGAGTTTAGTGTGGCCAGTGGTTCTCAAAGTGGGGTCGGGACCCCTCGGGGGGTCGCGAGAGATGAGCTGGGAGTCGCGAGATGATTTTAAGATCTAATTTAAATTATTTTTCATATTAAAACTGTATCTTTTTGTGAAATAAGGCCCAATAAGACTATAAACTATTCAAATAACCAACATTAAACCTGATTTAACATGCTTGGACACTTAAAATTATTACTATATTTATTTTCATTTAGCTTTGGGGTCCCGAGTTGGTTGTATGGCTATTATGGGGGTCCTGGCCAGAAAAGTTTGGGAACCTCTGGTCTAGGCTACTTTACCACCACAGGTCTAGTTTGGCTTAGGACAGTTTAACCCCGGGTTTACTACACTCAGGGTTCATCTGACCTGTTACACCAGGAATACATGAAAGTCAAAGTGCACTGCAGAAGTCAGTTTCAAGAGAAAGATCTGTGTTGATGTGGACATGGCAACCATAGATTGTTCCACAGACCTTCTGCCGTCAGCGGGAGTCCTGGGTGAGAATATTCACAATGAACAAAAGGCGCTCTTGAACTACTGGATAATGTCTTGTTGGTTAAAAAATTGCCAGCAGCAGAGTTAAACCTGTGAAATGAATTTTCCGGCAGAGCAGTATTTTGTTAACTCTTACACCTTAAATCAGGGCTGTTCAGGCCAGACCAGACCCTCCAAACGATCTGATCCGGCCCATCTTCCAAATATTAAAATATATATATTTTATGTTTACTGGTTTAATTCTGGCTTAGTACTAGTTCAGACCTGGTTTGGTCTTGGTTTTGTCCTTGTTTGTGTTGCTCCCCTGACAAGCGGTTCAGAGGGCATATGTGTTCAATATTAGCGCTCAAGTGACTGAGATGTAAATGAGAGAACCTGATCATTCTTCAAAATAAAAGATCGCACAGACTCCGGAAATAAAAGTGAAATAATTATTTGTTGTGGGGCCCAGTACCAACAGATCCATGGACCGGTACTAGCCGGGGGGTTGGGGACCTCTGGTTTAAATGACCTGGAACAGTTCACTTAAGACAGTGGAGACACTTTCATACCATCCTGACTTGATACAAAGTGAACCAGACGAAATGTGGCTTCAGAATACAGGCTTTTCAATGCATTCTTGAGCAATAAAAACTAATTTAATTGAATAATGCCATATAAAATCTTTCTATAGTAGATGGCAGAAACCCTACCAGAAATTACCAGAAAAGTTACCAAGTGCACTTTTACAAAGAAAATAAATGAACTGTAAAATAATTAAGATAATTTATAATAAACATGTTATATCAAACACAGAATAATGTGTATTTGTTTTATTTCAAATCAATATCACCACTAATACAAATTCATTAAACCTTGTGGTTCTACATTTCTGCTACAAACTACAATGGTGTAAAAGCTGCTTACTTACTGTGCTTTTGGTATTTTTAAAACCCCACCTCTGCCCCATCAAACATAATCCATACAGGAGCAGTAAGATAAAACCTTGCTGTTTTCTCTCTGACTCTAACAAACACTCTCTGGTCCGGACAAAAATATATGAACTCATGCTTGAATCCACAAACAAACCCACGGACAGCGGCACCTCCAGGCCTGTGGGGCGTCACGAACAGGAAGCCGCTCTCGAATCACACCTCTTCACTTGTACTTCAGATGCTTCAAATGGAGAGAGCCACTCTAACTTTTGAGTCAGGCTTTTAGGAGCATTTGCTTTTGCCTCTAAGTGCTGTCTAATATCCTGTCCTTGTATCTGTGACAATAAAACGAGATTCTTATTGCTGCTCACACAGACGGAGGGTGCATTAAGGTGGCACTAATTAGTCTCCTTGTCAACTTGTTTGCATGATTACAGTTGTGGAGTTTATGGGCTCTTGCATCCGTAATGCCTGTTTATGCCTCAGCGCTGATTTTTGAGCCATTGTTCAGGTAAAAATTAAAGAGTGCAAAAGTGGCATAAGCATTTTGACCAGGAAGAAATGTTAATTCAAGCATACATGGAAAAATATAAGAAAGCAACGCCTAAACATTCCCCTCCCAACTGTCTAAATCCCTGGACAGCAGCAGTATTGCACATTTTACTAAATGAATACTATTCTAGCTGAGAGTAAAACCTGCTTCCTTGTTTTAGGTTGAACGTTTTTGCAGGTCAAGTTGTATGACATGTCTGTAATTTTAGTTTTAGATGTTCATCAAGATGAGGCACTATGTTTTTTCTTATTTATTTGTTTATTGCTCAGTTTGCACTCTCCACTTATAGGCTTTAATGTAGAAACACACAAACTTGTCCAGTCTGATCCTAAACTTAAGTTTTATTATTATATTTAATCCTCTTCATCCGTAGATTTCTCTGGGACATTGTAACTTCAAAGGCAGATTTCTTAAAATGCATTTTACATCAGCCCTTAAAATACCACTTATAAACCTTACAGTCTTGGACTGAATAAGATTTTCACAGAAATTACAGAAGGATTTGTTGATATCTATTAAAATTTTAAATAAAAAAAATGGCAAAGGGATAGAAATTGAAATGTTCGTTTACTCAAAAACTAAATAACAAATCTATAATCCCCTCTGTAAATTTTTTTTTACTAATATATGTACAAATGCCCCAAATAATAATACATTTGTTCTTACATTCATGCACGTAAACTACAGGAGAAGTTGATATATTTTAATTTATTTTTTCCTATTCGCCTGCTGTGTCTCACCTTAACTTCTATCACTATGACAACAGTTTGCCCAGCGCTTATTGCTAGAGTCAGGCATCCCACTGATGTCCAGGGCCATTTTCAGATCCAATAACTGCCTCAGAAATAAAGAATGGTCTTCTCTAGCTCACAAATATTACAGCAAATGTTGGCAAAATTATAGAGTTGAAAGAGGTAACAATCAAATTAAAATAAATAAGCTGCATTTTTAATGTGATTTTTGAACACCTCCAACTGTGCATATTTAAACCCACACTCCTGTGTTTGGCTTGTCCATCACATTTCCTGTTTTTGATGGTATAATTACATTAGAATTTCTAACTAACATGATTAGCTGAGTCTCCTTTATCCCCCTCTATGGCTGGACTAGCAGTTTATGCATTCTGAAATCACAGTGACTCACATCTCATTATTTTCATTCTTGTACAAAAAACATATTCACCGCCACAACATAATATTTATATAAGCCACCAACCATTTCTGTCCATCCTCCTGTCTAAAATATATAAACACCATCCTACGCTAATCTCAACAAAAGAAGCTATACAGTATTTCCTATTTTCAAAAACAATGAGACATCCCCCGCCTGCACCAACAAAGATGCTATACTTATTTTATCAAACTGAACAGGTAGTCATAACAAGAAGCTGTTCTAACTCATTCTTATGTGATTTAAGTGATAAAGCAAGTGAATGAATTTGGTGGTAGAGCAAGCAGATCATTTCATCAGGGCAGTTTGAGGGAAGTAATAGCTATGATAGTGTCCCTCACTATGATAGTGCAGTGGGAGCTTAACTTACTCTGCTCTTACTCCCTCTTGTTTTTTGTTGTTGTTTTTTTTGGTTTGAAGTTGAGATGAGCATCATTTAACCACAGATTTTCTTATCATATGCTAATTACAATAATGACAATTTCATGAACCCAAGAATATTGTAAATTCAAATAATATTAAAACAAATCATTAAAACTTCTACCAGATAACATTAGCCACAGTTCAATTGATTCACTTTGGAGCGGATTGGGATGGTCCGAAAGTGTTTCCGCTGTCTTAAATGACCATGCCAGTCTATTTAAAATGATCCAAAGTGGGCCCTGAGAGATCTAGCTTCCAAAGTGTTCTGGCTCACTTTGGCTCCAGGAATAAGGAGATGATTGGACAGGAGAGAATGCAGACTCAGGTGAAAACAAAACAGCAAAAAGCTGACTTAAAGAGAATGTATTTCTCACCAAATGACTTGCTATAAACAGCTGTATTTCCAGTGATGAGAAAATATTATATTTACAGCTCATAATGCACCTTACATTATCCAAAACCAATGCATTACATAAAGAGACATTAAAACATGACATAGAGGCTTTGCAGAGAAGTGAAATAAATGTAGAAAAAGCTGAATAAACCAAAAAACATTTGCTTACTCTATTCACCTTATTCCGGAAGTTGCAGCGGTCACTGCCATCTTTTCTCTGGTTGTATTAGTTTACACGTAGGAGAGCTCAACAGCAAATAAGTTCCAAACGCACAACAAAGCCGTTTTCAGGCCATCCAGGAAATCGGTGCATTGGTGACTTGCTGATACATGTGTACATTGAACATTTTACACAAATCCATCTGTTTTAAATATTTCTTTATCTGCAAGACTATTCCCTCGTCCGCCACCTGCGTTAACTGCGTGAGTGCTGAAAGTGCAAGTGTGTGAAGTGCAGATCTCTAGCAAAAAGAGGCAAAAGTGGGTGGGGTGGAACAAGGTGAATAGCATTCGCCAAGTCTCATAGTGCCACAAACTTAAACATCTTTTTGCCAGATGCTGCATGACAGCCTTTTGAAGATAAAGTACAATTTAGGTATGATTTCAGTTTCGAGTTGTGTTCCAAGTCGCTCCAGCTGAACCGTCTGGGAGACCAGGACCAGTCAAAACATTGCTATTAAATCCATAAATGCCTTATTGTTGTTAGGGGGTAACGACAGGCGGACCCAATGAAGCAGACCAGAGATATGGATCAATACAGAATTATTTATTGAGAGTTGGCTGAGGGGGGGTGGCTGGACCAGGAAGCACGGGTGAGGACCGGGACGGCAGGCGGGAGCAGGCTGGACCGAGGAGCACAGGTGAGTACCGGGATAGCAGGCAGGAGCAGGCTGGACCGAGGCACAGGTGAGTACCAGGACAGCAGGCGGGAGCAGGAAGGACCGAGGAGCACAGGTGAGAACCAGGATAGCAGGCAGGAGCAGGCTGGAGGAAAAAGTCCTTGGTAAGCAAAATCCACAAGAGACAACTAACGAGAGATACAAAAAGCCAAGGAGTTCACCCGCGAAGTAGACTGAGCGATCTGGCAGGGTGTGGAATGAATGAGCCAAGCTTTTGTACTGCAGAGGGTGTATGCTTGATTGCAGATGGGTTCCAGGTGTGCCAACCAGTCATGCCCAGGAAGCTCCAAACAAGGACACCACAGGAGGGGAGGAGGCTTACACACACACAGGAGGGAGGAGGCACTAAGCTCATGACAGTACCCCCCTCAAGCGGGCCCCTTGGCGCACCACCAGGCTTCTCAGGGTGAGCACGATGAAACTCCGCCCAACAGGTCAGGGTCAGGATCAGGGCACGACCAATCCACGATAACTCCTCAGGACCATACCCCTCCCAATCGACAAGGTACTGGAGCCTTACGCCTCACGGACATCCAAGATCCGCCGACAGTATAAGCTGGATGGTCGTCAACCATTTGAGGGGTGGAGGGCTCGGATGGAGGCACAGAGAACTGGATCGTGCCGGCTTAACTTGGGATACGTGAAAAGTAGGATGGACACGGAGAGCTTGAGGAAGTTTGAGACGGACAGAAACCGGATTAATGATTCTTTTCGATTTCATATGGTCCAATGAAACGAGGTGACAGTTTTTAGAAACAGCCTTCAAAGGGATATTTTTGAAGATAACCAGACTTTCTGACCTGGGGCGTACTTTGGTGCTGGGCGATGGCGGTCAGCAAGGGTCTTACACTGGGAAGAAGTCCGTAACAGGGACCTTCCTGGTCTCCCTCCAGATCTTACGACACCTCCGCATATGGACCTGGACCGAAGGCACGGAGACCTCAATCTCCTCCATAGAAAGGAGTGGCGGTTGGTAGCCCAGGGAGGACTGAAAAGGGGAGAGACCCGTAGCGGAGGAGGTTAGAGAGTTGTGTGCGTACTCTACCCAAGGTAAGTGTGAACTCCAGGATGAGGGGGTTTGCGACCAGCCACACAGCGGAGAGCAGACTCCAGGTCTTGGTTGGTTCTTTCAGTCTGACCGTTTGTCTGTGGATGGAAACCTGAAGATAGACTGACAGTGGTACCTAGAGATTGACAGAATGCTTTCCAAACTTGGGAGATGAATTGGGGGCCTCGGTCAGAAACGATATCAGCTGGGATGCCATGGAGACGAAAAACATGTTCCACCATGAGGTCTGCGGTTTCACGAGCTGAGGGTAATTTAGGAGGGCTACAAAGTGAGCAGCCTTAGAAAATCTGTCAACGATTGTCAGAATGACAGATTGCCCATTTGAGAGGGAAGGCCTGTCACAAAATCTACTGCAATGTGTGACCAGGGGCGGTTGGCAATGGGTAAGGTCTCCAGATGACCAGAGGGGAAGCATGGGAGGATTTATTCTGGGAACATACTGTGCAGGCAGACCACGAAACTCCGAGTGTCTGCCTCCATGAAGTTGGCCACCAGAAATTACGCCGAGAGACTAGACAAGGTGCGATTTATACCTGGATGGCATGCAAATTTGGAGTTGTGCGACCATTGTAAGACCTCACTGCGTACAGATGATGGAACATAGAGTCTATTGGGACGGCCCACCTCCCGGATCAGGCTCAGCCTCCTGCGCTTTCTTTACATTTGCTTCTACCTGCCAGTGGAGAGAACCAAGGACACAGTTACTAGGAAGAATAGTCTCTGAATTTGACTGCTCGATGGGTCAAACTGACGGGACAGTGCATCGGGCTTAACATTCTTTGAACCTGGACGGTAAGTGATGGTAAACTGGAACCTCCCAAAGAACAAGGCCCACCTGGCTTGCCGAGAGTTTAATCTCTTTGCTGATTGAATATAGGCTGAATTCTTGTGGTCCGTCCATACTACCGAAGGGTTGTTCTGCTCCTTCTAGCCAATGCCTCCACTCCTCTAGTGCAAGCTTTACTGCCAGAAGTTCTCTATTGCCCACATCGTAGTTGCACTCGGCAGGAGCCAACCTCCTGGAAAAAGAAGGCACAAGGGTGGAGACGAGAATCTGTGTCAGAACGCTGGAGAGAACTGCGCCAACTCCTACATCCGGCGTCAACCTCAACAATAAACTGTTTGGACGGATCAGGTTGGGTCAATACGGTGCTGTAGTGAATAACCTCTTGAGCTTATTAAAAGTGAAATCTGCTTGACAGTCCACTGAAATGGGAGTTTTGCAGATGTGAGTCTGGTGAGGGGGTAGGAGCAACCTTGCTGTAATCTCTAATGAACCGTCTGTAAAAAGTTGGCAAAGCCAAGGAATCTTTGCAGTTGTTTCCTATTGGAAGGAGGGGGCCAATCAGAGACAGCCCTTGATCTTCACGGGATCTGCTTTAACTTGTCCACTCTCAATGATAAAACCCAGAAAGGAGATGGAGCTGGCGATGGAATTCACATTTCTCTGCCTTCACAAACAGTTTATTTTCTAACAGTCTTTGCAGGACTAGGCGGACATGAAGGCGATGTTCAAGCGGGTCTCTGGAAAATATAAGGATATCGTCCAGGTAGACAAAAACAAAGCGATTAGAAAGTCCCGAAGGACGTCGTTTACCAGAGCTTGGAACACTGCAGGAGCATTGGTGAGTCCAAATGGCATGACACAGTATTCAAAATGTCCCAAGGGCGTGTTGAATGCCGTCTTCCATTCGTCACCTTCCTTGATTCTGACAAGATGGTACGTGATTTCGGCAAATCCAGTTTGGTGAAGATGGTGGCACCCTGCAATGGCTCAAAGGCAGAGGAGATCAGAGGCAAGGGGTATTTGTTCTTAACTGTAATATTGTTCAAACCTCTGTAATCTATGCATGGTCTTAAAGTCATGTCTTTCTTAGAAACAAAGAAAAACCCGGCACCAACAGGAGAGGAAGATGGGCGGATTATACCTGCTGTGAGAGAGTTCTTTATATATGTCTCCATGGCCTCCCTCTCAGGTCGGGACAGGTTGTAGAGGCGAGCAGGAGGAAGAGTGGCTCCTGGAAGGAGGTCTATTGCACAGTCATAGGGTCTATCTTTGCAGCGGCAAAGACAGTGCCTTCTCCTTACTAAAGACCTCCCAGGTCATGGTATTCCAATGGAACTGCAGTCAGATCTGGAGCGGTCACAGGCTGTTGAGGTAAAACCTCCCTGATGAAGGGAGAGCTGACTGCAAACAAGACTGATGGCAAAACAAACTCCAACTAATGATTTTATTAAGAGACCAGTCAACAACAGGGTTATGAATCTTAAGCCAGGGGTAGCCTAAAACAATTGGAGTCTGGGGTGCAGAAAAAACAAAGAAACGAATGTCTTCATGATGGTTACCAGACAAAATCAAATGGAGGGGAACAGTATGGTGAGTGATTTGAGCAAGAAAGAACCATTTAAAGCACTGACCTGGACTGGTTCTGGAAGAGGTTCAGTGGAGATCCTGCTTGTAAAATTAAAGTAGAGTCCATGAAGTTTTGTTCAGCCCCAGTCTATTAGGGCTTGAAGAGGAAGTGACTGGTGGTTATGACAGAGGGTAGCAGGTAACAGGAGTCTAGGTGGGTCATTGGGGATTTTGGATACCTTGCCCATCAGTACACATATTTACTGATGAGCGGGGTCTTTTGGACTTAACTGGACATTGATTGAGGAAATGGCCTCCCTGACCGCAGTACAAACACTTTCGCCTGCTCGAATTCTCCGGGACCTCTCCTCAACCGTCAATCTGGTCCGCCAATTTGCATAGGAATGTCAGGGGATTGAGAGGTGGAGGGCAACGCGGGTAAATTGGTGGCAGGCTGAACTAGGGCTGGAGGCAAGGAACGAGGCGTAGGAGAAGAAGTTGTAAGGGACACCCTATCAAGTTTGCGCTCTCGCAGTCTGTTATAAAAGCGGATAGAGAGAGAGATTAGTTCCTCCAAAGAACCAGGGTCATCCCGAAGAGACAACTCATCTTTTAAGGTGTCATTTAAACCCCGCCAATATACACCCTTTAATGCTGCCTCGTTCCACCCTCTTCGGCCAAGATCCGAAACTGAATAGAGTAATCAGCCACACTCTTGTTTCCCTGGTGGAAATCTAGAAGCCCCTTAGCAGCATTAGCCTCACAATCAGGGTGTGCAAAAACTCTTTTGGAGTCATCTATGAATTCGGAATAGCTGATATCTTCAACGCCTCTACCACCCAACATAGCTTCAGCCCAACAAAGTGCTCTACCACGTAACAATCCAGTAACAAAAGCTACCTTGGAATGGTTGGTAGAAAATGTCAGAGGTTGGCAGGTGAAGACAGTGGCACATTGTAAGAGGAAGCCTTTACTTTTACCCAGGTCCCCGTTATATGGCTCAGGATGAGGAACAGGAGTTTCACGGGGAGGATTCACAGCCGAGGAGACAGCAGGAGTAGGGTGTGTGGGCTGGCAGACAGACTGGGCAGATAATTGATGAGAAATGTGCTCCACCAACCTGGTTAGATTTGTGACTTGGGCTCCGAGAGACTGATTAGATTCCTTCAACTCCTGCAACGATGTGTGGTGTTGGCCGAGGAGACTCCCCTGAGTGGCGATCATTTTCTGTAGCGCATCTGGATCTGCTGGGTCCATTGTTTGGCCAGATCGTTCTGTTAGGGGGTAACGACAGGCGGACCCAATGAAGCAGACCAGAGATATGGATCAATACAGAATTATTTATTGAGAGTTGGCTGAGGGGGGGTGGCTGGACCAGGAAGCACGGGTGAGGACCGGGACGGCAGGCGGGAGCAGGCTGGACCGAGGAGCACAGGTGAGTACCGGGATAGCAGGCAGGAGCAGGCTGGACCGAGGAGCACAGGTGAGTACCAGGACAGCAGGCGGGAGCAGGAAGGACCGAGGAGCACAGGTGAGAACCAGGATAGCAGGCAGGAGCAGGCTGGAGGAAAAAAAGTCCTTGGTAAGCAAAAATCCACAAGAGACAACTAACGAGAGATACAAAAAGCCAAGGAGTTCACCACGGAAGTAGACTGACGATCTGGCAGGGGTGTGATGAATGAGCCAAAGCTTTTGTACTGCAGAGGGTGTATGCTTGATTGCAGATGGGTTCCAGGTGTGCCAACCAGTCATGCCCAGGAAGCTCCAAACAAGGACACCACAGGAGGGGAGGAGGAAACACACACACACAGGAGGGAGGAGGCACTAAGCTCATGACAATTGTAGAGTTCAGAGGAGATGACTCTTGGACCAGGGAGGCCATTTTAGATTGTTACATTACACAAAGGTCCTCTCTAAAGCAGACATGTCATCTTTACTTTCTAATGCCTTTATCATTTGATTTAATACAGAGCACATTCTCTACCTCTGGGTAATTGACACTAATGGATTCTGAATGAGTCTGGGCATCCCTTTCAATTTGGGCTCCCATCTTTGCACAACGCACATGCCCACAATAGAATATAGGCCACATCATTCTGTATTATACCTGGACACAGTTTTCACCACTCATACAAAAAGGCTGGCCTAGCAACGCATTACAGACCCATTTCGAATAACCCCATTATGTGGCCACTACACTGATATAATGCTAATGGTAAGAGCCCAATGTACTATGCGTAATTAGAATATCTGATAGTCACTACAGTGCAGCTTTATACGGTAATTAACATCACAACGGTGGCTGAGTTCTCAAGTCTAATCTCTTAATTAAATCACTGATTAACATCTGATATGACAGCCACAGTTACGATTCATTTAAGTAAGTAAGTAAATTAAGTAATTTGCCCCTGCTTACGGTAATTGTCCAGAATGACCTTTGTCACTTTGTATCACACAGTATTTTGTGAGCCACAGTTTTATGTTTGTATCTGTAAACTCTATGAAAGTGCAGCTGTATTGCAACTTTTTAAACTTTGCATCTGTAACAACTATTCCTGTCTGATTTTATTAATAAATGTCAGTTAAAGATAAGGTTATGGTAAACGTTATTGACCCCTTCTCCCTGCAAATTTTTGGGTGTGTACAATGATGTTTCATGTTGTCTCCTCATGATGTGATAACTATGTCTCCACCTATGTCTTGTGTATAAAAAGCATGTGTTCTGATTGTCATGTACCTCCGTCGACCAGGGAGAGGTCACTATGTCAGGGAAAGGCGACTATTCACTTTGGTACCAGTGAATAAATCAACACATTGATCAGACTCATTCTCTCTGCATTTTTATTGTTTAACTTGTTTTAGAAATCCACGACAGCAATTCTCCCGTAACAGGTGAAAACATCCCATTTCATTCAATGTTGGTAGATACAAATTGTCTTTGTCTCAAAATATTGAGAACTGTTTTACTCTCAAAATATTGATAACTAACCACTAACGACTTGAAAGGAGCCAATCCTTCTCACAGATGTATCAAATCACTACCAGCGTTACTATACAGCGTTTAAGGAAAATAACATTTTAAGGAATAAACACCTCCCCGCAATGGCCATCTTTTGAAGAAATTATGTAAATAATAATAAATAAAGTGAAATTATATATGGCTGAAGACATATGAAATAAAATTTTGGTTCTGCATTTGACTCACCCTTCTATGCAATCAGGAGCATCTCCAGACCTTGAGCCAGGCTGGGTCAGGACCACCTCAGCTGAATGATGTTGGGGAAAATGGAGCACCGGGAGTACACCCACCAAGACAATGATGCTGTCCCAAGGTTGGCGGTCTGCCCTGGATCTTGAGCCAGCTGAAGGATTACCTTAATGTGTATATTTTAGGGGTAAGGGGGAAACTGAAGATAATTTACCAAACTGTCACAGAATTGAACCCAGAAGAAAGACCTTTAAAATGCTTTGTTTGTAACCAATAGCCATGTTTCCACTGGCATGGGTCCCCCAGACCAGTTCACATCTCAGGCCATTTCTGTTAATGGCGAAATGCATTTCCATGCTGAAGTCTTGGCTCGCAGGGTTCCGCTATCTGAGCAGCTGACATCACCCAAACATAACACACAGGCTTTCTTAATAAATTAAATCTTAATCGTACCAAGGACCAAGATTGTGTAGTTGTGGGATGTGGCTAAAACTATATAAACTAGACAACTTCCAGTCTATTATCAGCTTTTTCTGCATTTATTTCACTTCTCTGCACCTCTATGCCACCTTTTCACATCTCTTTATAAAATGTGTTGGGTTTGGATAGAGTTGGGTGCATTATGCAACGGATACAAGTACCACGCATTGTAAACAGCTGATGCTAATGTGTGCTAGCTTTGCCTCTCTGTCTGTCGGCTCAACAAATAAAGGTATTAGTTTATCACAAGATCAAGCCAGCGATTGGTGAGGAATGATTATTTTATCTTTATATCTGCTTTTTGCCGTTTCATTCTCTCCTGAGTCTGTGTTCTCTTTTGTTCTCTTTAGTTGGCTCTTGTCCAGTCATTTTGTGATTGAGTGCTCCGAGCCAGCACCTCCTGGAAGATAGTACCTCTTGCAGCCCCCTTTGGACCCCTCAAATGGGGCAGTACTGTTCACTTTGGTGTCCTTCATCCTCTGACTTAATTCGCTTCGCCTCACTGGAGTCAAACTTTTTCCAGGTTGACTGAATGCATGTCATGGGTGCTAGGCCTACAGCTGTGACATGCCTGCTCTGATGTTTGGCTTGGAGAGTATTCGCTCTGCACCAATGTGATGAGGGAAATGTTTGGGTCTTCATGTGATTAGCAGATGAAGAGATGCCAGCTGCTGCCCTGCCTTCTCGTGACAAACGCCATGGCTGTTAGGAGGTAACGACAGGCGGACCCAATGAAGCAGACCAGAGATATGGATCAATACAGAATTATTTATTGAGAGTTAGCTGAGGGGGAGTAGGCTGGACCAGGAAGCACGGGTGAGGACCGGGACGGCAGGCGGGAGCAGGCTGGACCGAGGAGCACAGGTGAGTACCAGGACAGCAGGCAGGAGCAGGCTGGACCGAGGAGCACAGGTGAGTACCAGGACAGCAGGCAGGAGCAGGAAGGACCGAGGAGCACAGGTGAGAACCAGGATAGCAGGCAGGAGCAGGCTGGAGGGAAAAAAGTCCTTGGTAAGCAAAATCCACAAGAGACAACTAACGAGAGATACAAAAAAGCCAAGGAGTTCACCACGGAAGTAGACTGAACGATCTGGCAGGGTGTGGATGAATGAGCCAAGCTTTTGTACTGCAGAGGTGTATGCTTGATTGCAGATGGGTTCCAGGTGTGCCAATCAGTCATGCCCAGGAAGCTCCAAACAAGGACACCACAGGAGGGGAGGAGGAAACACACACACACACAGGAGGGAGGAGGCACTAAGCTCATGACAATGGCGGCAAATGAGCCATTTGGAAAACGTTATCCACAGGGTTATACAATGAAACAATAATGTTTTAAAACTTTTTCTTTACTTCCGTAAATCTCTTACCTGTACTTTGATGTGTCTTCAGTTTTAAAAATGATTATGAATGATTACTTGTCCAATTAAATTAAATTGTTGACGTGATGAATCCTTAGAAGCAAAAGTCAATATTCCTGTGTCAATAATATATTACATATTTATTTCATATCTCGAAAAAAGCCAATACAGCAAAGCCCAAGGTCGCAATTAAATTTAGCCAACTACACCATGCAATTACCTGATAAACTTATCTATGCAGCACTATGTAACAAGAATTGTGTGTAGACTTTTTCCAGGGAATTACTCTTACTACATTTACCAATGAGTCCATTTGAGAAACCAAAACTGTACAGCAAAAGCGCACTTCCTGCATCACATAGAATGAAACACTATAATTAGATGCAGACAGCAGTGGTCTGATTTTGTCCGTAAGAGCTGGTTTTACAATATATCTGCACTGCGGCAAAACAGATTTTACTTAATTCCATTCAGGTACCGCCCCTTTAACTTATATGTCTTATATGTTACAATTCCATACCAGTTTATGAAATCAAACTTTCTAACCCTTTAAATAAATGATATGTCAAGCTGCTCATTTGTCTAATCAAAATCTTTCATTCTACACTGTAGCCAGCAGAGGGTGTCAGACAGATGACTAAGTTTGTGAATATTCATGAATCTTGAACCCATCTGTGGATCCAGGTTGCTTTATTGGTATTTTGTCTGTATTTGGAGTTGTTACTGTGTTCCTACTCGTCCATAAAGTACGCTAGTAAAACACCGTCTGTTAGCCGTTCAAAACATATGAAAACAAACTGTGAACATTTATTCTATTAAGCCATTAGCAGGTGCTGGCAAAACACCAGACTCTGCTTTGGTGTGTAGAAAATCTGTTCTGCCATGTAATTACTATACTTAGTTGAAAATAATGCATCATGTTGAGCAATGTGCGTGCATTCAATCATTTAAATTACCACATTATTTGGATGTTAGAAAGATGCCAAAGAGAACCATGAGTAGCATAGCAACAGACAAGGACGCAGGACACAAGATCTATTTACTGCTAATTACTACTGGGTCTGATGAGAGACAGGGGCTATGTCCAAGAATATTAAAATATTGATATTGAAGGAAACTGAAATGCAGAAGGCCTGAAGGACATATGATCATTTTGTTTTAAACTGATTATAGAAGGGGTCATGCAGAAGACATCACAGCATTCTGAATTTTACATGTGTATATACATACATATATATATACATATATATATATACACATACATATATATGTATGTGTATATATATATATATATAAACTGACACATTACTCACAAATTGACGGGTTGATTTGACAAAACACACTCTTTTAGATCACGCAGGAGGCTTTATCTGAGCGAAGGAAGAAGGTACAGGTGGTGCACAGAAATCTCAGGGCCTAATGTTTACAACGCGGATCGGCAAAGAGCGCTTTGGCTTTGCACCGCGCAGCGGAACAAACCAAACATGCGGCGCAGATCAAGTGTTGAACCGCGTGTGCGCCGTGATGAAAACTAAACTCACGTGTGAGCGCTAAAACAAGTAAACTGAACCAAACATGTCACCACAGTATTTCAGACCACATGCAGACACCAGACCAACACCAACATCTCCATCTGTCTCCATGAATGTCTGTTACCTCTGTAACTATAGTTCTATGAGTGTATGAAGGGCCCTTAATCCATTAAACCTGTGTTTGGTCATGTAGCCTAAATTTACCTGTGTACATGTGACCTTAATTAAGTCTAGACAGATCTAAATAATGTATTTAGATAATTATATAAATTATAAAATTATTCAATTTTCAGAAGAAAAGGGGCAAAAATACTTTAAAATAGACACGTAAACTATGACACTTGAAAAAGTGCGTGATGTGATTAATCGTGATTAATTACAGATTCAAAGTGTGATTAATCATATATATGTTATAATTTTAATAACTATAAAAGTCTACAACAACAGAACACTGCACCTACACTCACATTTATCACTAATACAGACTGTAGGATCAAACACAGTTGAAATCAGTACTTCTCCTTAAATAAGATCTTTCTGAGTCCTCTGCACTTATTTTCTTGAGTGTATTTTGATTGTCTCAAAGTAAGATTTGACTACAGAACAAGCATAAAATGTAATTTTTTTTCTTAAAAAAAAAAAAAAAAAAAAAGACAAACATTTTCTAACTTAAAATTAGAAATTAAATGCTATTACACTTGAAATAAGAACATTTACTTACAGGGTCTGGGTTAAACAATAGTTATTTTTAAGAAGTCAAAATATACTAAAATCAAAATAAATATAACTTAATTCAATCACTTTTTTGATTGTACATTTTTCCAGTGAAGTGTTGAGGAAATTAATTGTTGTGCAGCAGTTGAAGTGTCCTAAATATCCAACTGCTAGCTCCAACAAGCTAGCTAAGCTCTGCACAGTCGGAGCAACAACGAGAAACTACTTTCAGTTGTCATTTTACCATATACAGTTGATTTAAGCGAAACAACAGCTCCACTGACAAAAAATAGGGCAAAGAAAAACAAAGAAACAAATTTTTATCATTTGTCCTGATCATAATTCTACTACTCAGTGCCACTCAATTTGGAACGTTGAGGAGCATTTTTCAAATAAAAGAATGTCTCTGCAACCTCTATACAGAAGCTTGGCAAAACTGACATAGTCATAGGAGACCAGATTTTGGGTGAAAGAAAAAACAACAGTAAAATAAATGAAATTACTTTTTAAGTTTAGGTTCTCAAACGTTCAAGACAAAGTAACACCAAAGAAAATATTTGCCTTTTCAAATACCACCAGATATAAACTGGGTCTACATCAGGACTATTCCAGGTCATAAATTAGGGCTAAACCAGGTCTTAAGAAATGACTCAAGAAAGAGCAAAAGTGTGAATAAAATGTACACTAAATGAAGTAAACTATAGAACTGAAGAGGTGTCCACATACCAACAGATAAAGCTAACAAAAAAGTGTTCTTTGAGGTTTGTTAATAGACAATTGAAAATGCAGAATACACTAACTAACGCCTCATTCACACTTAATACAGAAACAGGTCGGTTTGTATATTGGTATAAACCCAACGTAAATGTTTGGAACTTCTCTGATTTGTTTCTATATAGATATTATTGCTTTGTCAGAAAACTGCACAGCATGGCTTTAAACGTATCGATCTATTTAATTACATGTAATTAAAGTGTTATTACTGCAAAATAATCATGTAAAAAAATAATTAGGCAGGGTCTTATCTTCACATACAGTATTTGACTTGCAACTTGGTCAGATAGTGTCACTTACAAAAATCAAGCAAAACTATCGAATTAGAAAAGTCCAAAAAACAATTCCAGCAGCCGGTCAGACATTTTGAAGTATGTCTGACCTGTGTATCGCTTGTATCTGTTCCACTGTTCAGCAAATTTGTCAATTTTTTTGTGGCATCACCTTTTTTTCCCCCCAAGGAGATGGTTAATGCCTTAGCGAAATATTCCTGGCAAAACAATAATATAACCATGAACCCTACACCAGAAAGTTACTTGGTGAAGTGTCATTTTACATTTTGTTCATTGTAAACGACAGAACAACTTAGTACTAAAAGCAGGTTCATCAAAACTGCAGAACTGATAAGCTTCTTCATAGTCACATTTCTCTGTAACAAGCAGCAAATTGTCATGTATGTGTTTTTATTTTTGAAAAGCGATTACATGACATTTTAGAACTCTTCATGTGTCACTCTGGGTCTTGAGTTTTCAAATAATTACAATTAAGTAAGGAGTTTGCTTAATACTGGAGCTTCAGTTGCAGGACAATACAGGATTATCTTAAACATGCAAGGATCAATTAAATACAACTTGGAAAGGAATGATGAGGAAACACTTTTATAACTATTAAAAGCTCATTAACGTTGATTTATCACCTTTAAATGTACTGACCATTACTGTAATTTGCTTTGTTTTAACTTGAAACCTTTATCCACAAATCTTCTCGCAGACTTGGCCAAACCCAGGAGGTACAACTGTCACTTCTAATAACGTCGAAACCAGACACAAGATTCAGCTTCAAAGACCAGCGCTATTAGCCACAAGTCAACTAATACAGGGAGAGGGCCAAAGTCTCCAACCGGTCTCACCCAATGGAGCATGTGTCTGTGAGATAAGAAAAAAAAAATAAAAATCTGGCTCCTGGCAATTTAACAGACTGTCTGAAAGCAGAACAGGGTCTCCGAGGTGGAAATCAATACTAAACATTGTCGTTATTGCTGCAATAAACAAGCGGAATGAACCTTAAGGAGTATTCCCTGAGTTAAAATTTAGTTGGGATCAATTGGGATCACATGGGTCAATTTTAGTGTGAGAACAAACATCACAATTTAAAGGGCAATTATTATGCAAAATTTACTTTTTAGCTTTTAACCATGTTCTAACATTGTTTTGTCATCGGAAACATACCTGCAGTTGCATTTAGCTTCATTCACGCTAGTTTGATGAATCCTGGTTAGAAAATCTTCTCCCTTGGACAGTCAAAAACACTACGTTCTGAATTCCTTCGATGTGTGATGTTTCTCAAAGTGTGACGTGGTTCCAAGAATCTTCTTTTCTGTTTTTAAGTCCATAAATCATCGCCAGACTTGCTCTGAGCCGTTCTGCCGTCTAAACACAATCATTACAACTGCGTCACAGCTCAGTACTGCCTGCATTACAAAACATTGTCTATAAACAAATTTGCATAATTGCCACAGCTAAGTTTAAATGGCATCTCCCAAGGCACTAATAAAGTTAAATTGTTTTTTGTAAAACAGTCCTAAAACATGAGATATTGAACTAAAGATACTAAGAGCATGTTTAAAGGCCAAATAATACAAATAATACATTATATTTGTCCTTATATTATTCCTGATTACTGACACCAAGAGCAAACAACACTACTTAATTTTCTCTCATTCAAATTGTAAAAAAAAAAAAAAGTCACAATTCTTCTAGTCTATGACCAGCTTTATAAAATCAAACTTCCTAAAAGATTAAAGGATAAATATTATGCATTATTTATATTGTTATTTCCCTTTTAATATGCTCTGAGTACCTTTACTTTGGCATCTCAAGTTATAACAACAACAAACAACAACTTAATCCACATGAGGAACTGAGGGATGGGCGCCATATACTGGCAGCAGAGGGAATTACATATTTGAGGTACAGAAATATCTGTGGAAAGGAAAGTCTAACGTAGCAG
Source organism: Rhinogobius similis (assembly GCA_019453435.1). Lineage (NCBI taxonomy): Eukaryota > Metazoa > Chordata > Actinopteri > Gobiiformes > Gobiidae > Rhinogobius > Rhinogobius similis. The sequence goes on along the minus strand of CM033635.1, from coordinate 34,553,542 downwards.
TTGTAATGATGATTTGATGGCAGAAATGCTCAGAGCGAGTCTGACGATGATTAACTACAAACTGAACTGAAAAATAGCACAGAAGATTGCCAGACAGCACATCAAGAAAATGTCACACACTGTGGAAATTGGGGTGTTTTTGACAAGATTCATCACATGGTTAAAAGCTCAATTTAGCATATGTGTTCTTTAAGTAATCTTAAAATGGTGGTACCGCCTAATGGTGGTAGAAGTAGGTAATTACATTCATCTTACCCATTCCTCGCTCTCACAAACCTTTGGCACATGCATGGATTTTTTTTTTTGTCACTTACATAGCATTAGAAAAGCTTTTTCAGATGAAAAAAGCGAAGCAAGGTGGAGCACTTTGCTCAGCCAATCAGCCTCTCAGCCAAAGTGTCATATAGTGGCTCATATAGCTCTTTCAAGTTTGAAAAGAAACAAATGAGATGTTCTGCTTTTACAATACTCTCTGGGAAGAAAGTATTGTAAGAATTCAGAATTTATTACTTACTTATTACCACTTATTATGAGATAAAAAGTTTGGTGCTCATAAATAGACCGATACACAGAAGTATAAAAGCTTTTTACATTCAGATTTACGTTTTTAGAGAAGAAATGAAAGTGGAATAACTTATTTTTAGTAAAATAAAATTGTTACAATTATTATTTTTAGTTCTTACGATTATATTTTGATCTGATTTTAATTCAGATTTTGTGGAATGATAGAAGGTGAGGGCAATCGTTGTCTGCTAGTTTTCCGCCCAGAGACAGCAGAGGGAGACGACGGGCTCTTCAAATGCCACGAAAATACCTATGCAACCACCTCACAGACTTCCAAAGACGTTAAATAAAGTAAAAAATTGTTCAATCAAATTATATGAATACAATGCCTCATGGATAAAGTACAAGACTTTGAATTATAATAACTAATCTTGACTTGTCGACCATGAAAGTCTGGGCTATACATACTCTAAAACACTAAGCTACTTATATAACAGAGACAGTAACATAAAAATAAGATCAAGGTGTTGGTTTATTTGACCAAATTTTGACATTTTGTTCTGTTTAAAATTATATCTCCCTCTCAGAACATGGCGACTACTTTAGGATATGGATCTTGACTTGGCCACTTAACCTTTTTGAAATCCATTAATAACCCCAATGAGAATACTAATCCTTGCTCTCACTTTAGAATGACAGATATGGTAATAGAGCGTCCACTGAGGTTTCACCAAATATCTCTAACTTTGCTATTTTTTTAGGTATGCCTCAGTGTCCTCATTGGCGCCCATTACATAGGCACTAGATTTGATCGTTTGCCCAGTGGCATTTGCGAGTGAGAGTGGCATCCGTAAATTAGCAGTCGTTAAAGCAATTAGTGGCTGTCAATAAGGCTAAATGTTAGATGCTCTCAAATACACCTGCTGTATTAGCCTTTATAGTAGAAGCAGCTAGCAGTTTAAAGGTGCTGTACCTGATTTCTACTGTTTTGAAACGTGAAACAGAGAACTGTACCCGATTTTTCCCCCTGTGTAATAAAATAAAATCTGCTTTTGCCCTATTCGGGTGAAAATGAGACCACAGCGCTTTCTCTACATCAGTTATTAACCTTATTCTGAACCGCACTTGAACTTATTTTCTGTTGAGCTCACCTGTCCCTTTTAAACTAACATGGGAAAAAGATGGCGGTACTGTTTGTTAGCTTTACTCATGGATCTATTAAAAAATATGAACAGGGTATTGCTTATCTTATCTTAAATCTGGCTTGAGTAGCCCCCAGTGGCCACTCCATTGGAACTGCAGCACCTACAACTTTCACAAAAGCTGGATTTTGTGGCGATAATTACCTTTTTTTTTTAGATCATTTATTTATTTATTTGCGTTCACAATCATTCATTTGCCTTAAAGGTCCCATATTCTGCTATTTTCCCCTTTAGACAGTCTTTTCTAAGGGCTTTGTTGATAAAATTTTGCGTTGTGCAATATCCATAACATAACAGTTTCCAAAAAACACCCATTTCTTGGACTGGCCCCCCTCCTTGCAAAAGCAAACGGCTCCTCTGAGATCTGACCCCCGAACAGAGAGCAAGCAGCCTCCCCCGCCCAACACGCGCGCCACACCCCCCCAACACGAGCCGAAGCCTAGAGCGGAGATGTTGCGCATGCGCCGTGTGCTCCGGTAAACAGCGATACACAAACACAGGAATAAACCTTTTATCCGTCCTGACGGTGCGTCGTGCTGAGTCCTACGTCCTGGATCTGACCTGGAGTTTGACGTGCTCCAGGGCCTCGACGACGGACGTTGCCGTTTGGTAAATAACAAGCTAAATCTGTCGTATCCATCGTGTAATTACTGTGTAGCATTAGCATTAGCTGTTTTTATTCTGCGGCTGCGCGCTTCCCGGAGGCGTGGCTTAAACACCACGTCGTCCTTGTGAAGCGCGTCATCTGTGTGAGGAGCCCCCGTCTGCTGCTCAGCCGAGGGGGACGGAAAAGACAGTTCTCTAGCGAAAACATGCGGGAATCAATCAAAAAACCACTTTGGGCACAACATACGAGGCCCAAATAGCACTGTAGGAAGGTTAAAACCTCTGAAAAGTCGATTTTGCATGTTATGGGACATTTAAAAACAACCTTTTAGTTGTTAGCTTCGGCTAATATTCTCCACTCTAGCGCTGCTCACGACCAATCAGCGCGGTCACGTGGTACTCTGCCACAACTGCACACGTTCAGTGGACTGTGAACTAGCTAACCGCTAAAGGCTAAATTGATGACATGCGCTAATGAGTGCCGCCACTGGCTTAAAACAGCGGTCAGGTTCCGTCGCCGGGGCTTGGCTTTAACCGGGATGGCAAAACATGGGTTCAGAGACTCAAAAAAGTACTCATAAATTTATTGCTGTGAATATTTAGGTAAATTGGCGATACATGACTGCTGTGACGTCATTAAAATAAACAAGTTCTGTTTTTAATGTTTCAAAACAGTAAAATAGGTACAGCGCCTTTAAAATGATTTTACATTAACACATTTGTAAATTTCTTTCATTAGCTTGTGACCAGTCGAGTGGGAGATAGCTCACTAAATTATACTAAAGGAAATTAATCCAACAACACCACTGGAACTTGATTAACAAAAATAATAACATAAAAATAGAACTAAAGGAAACGCGTATGAAAGAGGCATGGCGTTCCATTTTCACATGTTCACATATATTCAGGGGAGACTGGGGCATGTTGTCACACTGGGTGAGTTGTCACAAAAGTGAATTGGCATTTTTGTGTGTTTTTAGGTCCTGCACTTCTGTCCTGAACTCATATGATCTTTGTTTGCCTGAGAAATGTCCAGACATTTCATTTTTCAAAGTTGCGTATAATTAAAAAAAAAAAAGTACATGCAATATTTGGTTTAAACTTTCAAAGAGATTTAAATAATGCTGTAATAAATTATTTAAATATTGAATTTCAAGTTTAACTTTCTTGTATGGGTAAATTAAACCGATCAGATTAAAGTAACTGGCCACAGTCCAGAGAAGTGCAGCAGGGGGTCAGGGGCAAGTTGACATAGTAAACCCACTTTATGAAACAAAACATCACCCAATTCTTTAGTCCACATATCAATAAAGGATTTTTTAAAATGACACTGAGCAATAAAGTACAACTACATGAGCACTTCAACATAGTTTACACAGTTGGTCAGATTGGCTCTTTTGTGGCTCTGACCCAAAACAGAGGCCATTTCATTGTTATTCAGTATTTGTAAAAACTATCATTGCATATCCCAAAGTTGGAAAATACAATCATCATAAATATTCACATTCATTTTAAAGATGTGTGCCTCACGTGACACCTGCCCCAGTTTACTTAAGGAAAATCTATAAATGTTTGGTTCATTTTACAGGTTCAGGTTGTATTTTCCACATGAGTTTGTTTTTTCACGGTTTCTTTAGTAAACATCAATATATAAAGAAAAGGAAAGGCAAAAGAGCAGGTTAAGATGCCTGTAGCGTTTAACCCCAGAGCCTGGTAGGAAGAGAAAAGTTTTAGTTACCACACTATAAAAAAGTAAATCAAGAGGGCTGCATTTGTTAACCTTTTGGATATTTCTCCGTAACTCAGTGGGAAATTTAATGGTTTTGAAAGAAATCACCAACACTGTACTCCACAAATACTGAACCTTCTCATTATTTGTCTGAAATTGGCTCCACAAACTTGTAATATTATTTTCATTTCTTAAAGTCCTTTCAACTGACAACGATCACGTCTGTGGACATGAATAATGCCACCACTTTCTGAGGCTACTGTGGAAAAGATGATTTATGGATGGGCCCAGTAATTACATAGATACAAACCATAAACCAGGACAACAAATCGGTAATCTGACATAAAATAGAGGTCATGCGGAGACGTTGTTTTATTCAAAAACGCTCCTTAACATTCTGACTTGAGTGGCAGAATTAGAAGCAACACAACTGATAAAATGTGTTTCTTTGGCCAATTTTTGTTTTCGCACAAATTAACTTTATACTGCAAGTACTTTCTCTGTGCAGAGCTTACCTTGCTTGTCTGCTAATGGCACTTCGGCAACATGTTGTTTCTACGGGAAGTGGCAAGTAGTCTTGGTAGTATTTTTATAAATGCAAAAATGGTTCACAGTTGTCAGGTGAAAGGTGTGGGTCTATGCAGCTACCAACAGATATTGGGGCTTTTGAACAGATTTTCCACGACATTACACACGGACTTTCATCACAGTAACCACTAAAAGCTCATAATCGCAAAAAGGAATACATATTTTGTGCAGCACTATTACCAGAATGTTTCAGACACTTACAGGCCATTTTTCAGATTTCTTGGTGTTTATTAGGTTTGACATGTATGCGAATCACAAATGCTGCTTTTATTTTTATTTACATTACATCGCTGTAACAACACCAAACTCACCTTTTAATGCAGCTGTTATAATGCAATTTGTTGTTGTATCATTGTCACAACAGTAAATATTAGGTCTGTTCTGATATTTGAGCAGTTTATGCAGATTTCCTTACATTTTTTGTTTACATTTGTTTACATTAGGACTAGAACCAAGATGGCTACGAGTGGCGTAAGTTACTCGTCTGGCATGAACCAACTGCCGCACAACACATTTCCTTAACACTTGGACTCTGAAACATGTTATTTAAAGGAAAAATATTGTGCATTTTGTTTTGTTTTTAGCCTTTAACATGCTCTTGAGTTTCTTCAGTTTGACATGTCATGTTTTAGAAGTAAAAATTGAATTATTTTACATAGAAAAACACTGCATGGAGATGCCATTTTGACTTAGCTGTAGCTCCATCTCCTGGCTGTAGAGGCAATTACACACATGTAAATATATACCCACAATGTTTTGCAGTAAAGAGTGGATCTGACGAAGTTGTAGTTATCGTGATTAGGCAGAAGAAATGTTCAGTGCGAGTCTGATGATGATTTAAGGATTTTAATGATTCCGGGATAAATGACGTCAGCATCATCTACGTCACACATGAAGGAGTTCAGGACACAGTGTTGGAGAGAGAGGATTTACAAACCAGCATCATCAAACAAACATGAATCAAGCTAAATGCTACTCCAATGATTTTTTTGATGACGGAACAATGTTAGAACATGGATAAAAGCTCAACAAAGTTATTTTTGCTTAATATTTTTTTAAGGAGAAAGGCAATGAGTTCAACTGTGTGTGATGCATTAGTGATAAGTGTGAGTCTGTTTTTTCTTTAATTAGAGATCAGGTACAAATGAAATATTTAGCAGCATTATAGACTTTTATATTTGTTATCAGACTTTAACAGCTTTTTCACAATTTGATTTAGGTTCATTTTGAGCTCTTACAGGAGAAATTGTCATTATTCACCATGGTCTTTCCTGTGTTTTTGCCACTCACTGCTAAAATTCAGAATGCCGTGATATCACCTGCACAACCTCTATTCTTACCTATCTCAGCTCAGTTTGATCTATGTTGTAATGTCACATGAACAAAAGCTATTTGGTGAGGAGAAAGGGCAAGTTGAGAAGGTTGTTTTGAATACCAAGGCTCTATAAAAGGCAAATGCGCTGAAGATAATGTGTGCTTAGGCTTCTAGTGTTAGCAGCTTGTCGTTTCAATCCATTGACCTTGATGTCAGTGAGGCTGCGGTAATTGGGCCTTCATCTGATGAAAGGTTTGTCAAGATGTACCTATTTTGTCTCTATGTATTTTCCATGTTCCCTTTCTGCAATGACAGCAAATGCAATGGGCATGCAGAATGTCAAGAAATATGTCATCTTCACATTTATTTTGTTTAGAGAGTGACTTTCAAGAGTTAATAAATAGAAAAACATTTTGTCAGGAACATTTTGCTCATACTTAAAGTTGTATTTTGACTGATTCCTGCTTGTTTGAGTTAATCCTGTATTGTCCTTTTATTCAAGTGCTCAGAAAAATCCTGTTTTCACCTACCCCCTATATAAAAAATAGTCTTTGAGTGACACTTGTAGGGCTCTACATTGTCACATAGTCACTTTAAAAAATAAAAACATGTAAATGACAATCTGCTACTTTTTGAATTTGCAGTTTTGAATAAGTCAATGGACCACTTTCTTAAGTCGTTTTAGATCAATATTGCAGCTCACAATGAACAAAGTGTAATTGTGCAATACTACCTGAAAATAAAATACTACTCTTTCAAGACTGGTTTTGTCGTGAAAATTTTGCTAAAATGTAGTGCTGTTTTGGCTGTACTGTCTTTTTTAGATGCACTTTTTGTATTTTTTATTTGACTGAAACACAGTATTGAAATGATATTGTAAATTCAATAAGTAAGTAATAAGTAAGAGACCTTGACATGTTTCGGTGGTAACTTACGCCTTCGTCTGAAGCGTGTCTTTAGAGCTGTTGTTCCTAGGCGTGGTCAACCTGACACACATTATTTTCAGACCAGAGTTTGTTTCGTTTAATTGACAGTGTCGACTGCTCACTTTTTACAAAAATCTCGATATACGTCAGAAGTAATTGTTTGACTAATTCACTAGTCAAAAAAAAAAACCTCTGACTAGTTGACTACTGAAAATGTACTTAGAAACGCAGTAAAATGAGCAATCAGTCTTCAACATACTGTAGTTATTGACCACACGCTATTCTCATTGCACTTGTCACGACAACAAAACTGGTGACGTCAACAGAACGTACAATAGACAAGGTTCATCTTCAAGTCTCAGCATTGTCAGTTCTATTCTAAAAGTTACATGCTTGTTCCAGAAATGCCATAACAGCCGTCCCCTAACAGAGGGTTATCTGCGAGGGCCAGGTTCTTGGCAGATGAATCAATTCTCATCGGCAAACTCTGCGTGTCAGTGTGAAATGAGAGAACAAACAGAGCTTACGACAGTCAATAATCAGACTGGACAAAGAGAGATGATGAAATTATGAAAAAAAAAGCCAATCAATTAGGCGGCCTCTCATTGACATCATATACAGATCATCTATATGCAAATAAATGAAACTGGTAGTATATACATTATCTTACAGTATAAAGTACTGTATCGATATTGTGTTTTTTGTTGTTTAAATATTACAATATATTATAAATGGCTGTGTACAATATCAGAGGTGGGTAGCACTCAGTTACATTTACTTTGTGAAGAATGTGTTCTTTTTGGAGTAGTTTTCAGACACCATACTTTATTCTTACTAGTAATATTTAGTTTAACTGTACTCTTGTGTAAAGTTGGAGTTTGTCCTCAAATAAATACACAGGTGACAAAAGGTCAATGGTGGAAGAAAAAAGTACAGAAACAGAAAAAAAAAAGAAAATTATTTATTTATTTATTTGATAGGGACAATGCACATTAATGAACATCAGTATAAAACAGATGAAAATATGCCGGATTATAGCTACAAAGCTAATTTTCATCTGTAAATGTAAGTAAAAGTATTGAAATACATGTTTAAATTTTTACTTTTAGAATAAAACATGAAATGTGGTGATCTGGATAAAGATTTGTTTTGTTTTAAATTTTTAGTTAATCAATTTTTCAATCTCTCTTTTCTGTATATTTTTGTTTGTTCAAGACCAGGGGTGATTTGGGCCGCAAACTCTGCAGACTTTCAGAGACGGCAGAAAATGATCTGTGCTCAGAGAGGAGAGAAGGAGCCAGTTTGAGGTTTGTGTTTAGTGAGTTTAGTGCATTTAGATCTCTTTATTTGCAAGAAATATCAAACAATACCCTATTTTTCATTTAATCACAGCTGCTTGTGGGAGGAATTACAAGGGTGTATGTTATTATGTTAATGTTTCGACTACATGCACGGCACGCATGAGATGCTGGCCCATTGAAGCTGGACATGAAATGTATTTACTTAGGAGCCGTCAAAAATGCTGCTGTTATATGCTGCACACACACGCACGCACGCACGCACACACACGCACGCGCACGCACGCACACACGCGCACACACACATGCACACACACACGCGCACACACACACACACGCGCACACACATGCACACACACACACACGCGCACACACACACACACACACGCACGCACACACACACACGCACGCACACACGCGCACGCACACATGCACACACACGCGCACGCACGCACACACACACGCACACACATGCACGCACACACACACGCACGCACACACACGCACACACGCACGCACACACACACACACACACACACACACACCTACCTGTGTTTCTGTTGCAGTGCCTCTCCCACTCTCTTCCTATGTTTAGGTGAATCTCATTCATAACTTACTTTGCATCGTCCTTACATGATGACATGGAGGCGTGGAGGGGCTGTGACATGAGGCGGGTTAATCCGCACAGATTTCGGGTGCAGGTGGGATCTGTGAGGAGGAAATGACCTGCTGGAGTGTGTACATGGGGCTTTATAAATCTGAATATTTTTTGTCCTATGTGAAGTTTGGGTTTGTCCCTATGTCCCTATGTTTAGTCATGTCATATTATGTACTCTGGATTCAACTCTCGGCACTGTGCTCCAAGGGCAGCAGGGAAGGGCTGTGTAGTTTTGATGGGTTTTCTACATTTTATCTGTGGGCTGTTTTAGAAATAGTCTAATTTAGAAATCAGAAATCATCTTGTGGGCTGAGAGCATGGATGTATTAAATGAACTGGATAAGGTACGCCCCCTCTGTCTGTGGTCCCAGATTGATTTGTGGCCGTGCGAGGTACTGCAGCCTCTTGGAACCAGCCTTTTTCTAAAATTGCACATTATAATTGCAGACAGTACTGAATTATTATCGGTATTTAAATAAAATAGAAGGAAATGTTCTTTTCTACCGTTTCTAAAATCACCGAAATTACCGTTTTTATATTAAGTGACGTCACCGCAAACATGTGCGAGTCACGTGAACGAGCACGTCGGACGATATAAACAGAAGCACGTGGAAAAGGCTCGACTAGCGATACCTGTAACTTGTATTTTATTTCATTTCAGACGCTTTCAGGTGTGCTCTAACATGACGAACACAATTACAATCACACAAGCTAACGTTAACACAAAAACTTGCAAGCTGCGTGGTCGTTCACGTCGCTCAAAGCATCATGGGGGAAAGCAAAGATGTCAGCCTTCGTATCAGGAAGTAAATGCGGAAGTAAGAAACTTTTTTGGGGTCATGCGCCAATGAGCACTCTCCATAGGGATAAACAGGACGGCCATCTTTGATTCATCTTCCAGGTTTTATTATAGTTCTATGGCTGAGAGTTTGAGATCCTTATTTTACAATCTTTGAGCTTTTATTTTGAAGGTCAGCAATCTTTGTTTGCATTCTGCAGCTTCCTGTTTCAAAGTGCGTCTCTCCAAGTTGAAGAATCAAAGTAGAAAATGCAGCTCATGTGGTGTATTTCCATTCCCAATTTAAACAAGTAAAAATGAATTATACTTTGTACACAGACGCTAGCTGTGTTGCTAAGTGGCTGATCGCATGAGCGTCGAACGCTGTGTGTGTATTCTGTTTTAGAACTCAGTACAACTTCCTGTAATTTTAAACTTTTTTTCTCCAAAATTTCTTCACAAACTGCAATTTCATGGGTGTAACAGTATAATAGAAACTGTGTTTAACACAGGGTCTATCCAACTAAACAAACTCACACCAGAAAAATATTAGAAACGTCAATATTTAACAATTTGAACATTAGTGTTTCTTGCACTGCTCCTTCAGATATGATTTAGTTTTTCTCATTTTTGTGTCTATACCAGATTTTGTTGTTATCATCATTATTATTTTTTATGTTTTGTCCTTCCATTTGCATTAACTTTAAATTATAAATCTGCTTTTACGCTCAGCAGTTACCTTTACAGTTACTCTTACTTGAGTTGACATTTCCCCCAAGTAATTTTATATTGTTGAGTAATTATTTTTTAAGTAACCATACAATCTTTTGCTACTTTACCCTCCTCTATACAATATATGATAGACTGAATGACTGTGAATGGAGTAGGCAAAACTATTCTATAAGTGTTTTATTGAGAAGAAGTGCTCTGAAAGTATAATCTAGAGCAGGGGTTCCCAAACCTTTCTGGTCAGGACTCCCAAAATAGCCATGCAACCAACTCGGGACCCCCAAAGCGAAATGAAAAATAATTCTAAGTGTCAAATCAGGCTTAATGTTTGTTATTTGAATAGTTTATTGTCATATTAGACCCTATTTCACTAAATTATACTATATTTAATTAGAAAAATAGAGCAAATACAGTCTCATATTTCTTCAAATTAGATTCTAAAATCATCTCGCGACCCCCAGCTCACCCCTCACGACCCCCCTAGGGGTCCCGACCCCCACTTTGGGAACCACTGATCTAGAGCCTTGGTGGTTTTATAATCATAAGTACCTTTATAAAGCATGTATGTTTCCTCTACATGGGTCCAATTTGCAGTACAGGTAAGTGTTGCGCATGCATAACGAGAATATTTTTCTGCTCCGGAAATGTGGCGAATAATTGGAGACTTGACTGGGCACACAAGGTCACGTAATGTTTGTCATACTCTGGATCCCTATCACCGATCCACATAAAGTCATTTTGCATCAGAACATTCCAACTACAGTACAGGCACAACAGTTACTGGTGCTTCATGTGCACATTATGTCCATGTCCTACTCAAAATTACAGTCACGCAGCCTATGGGCACCTTCTCCATGCATTTGTGAAGGTTCTTATGTGCTTCTGTGTGCACACTTTGAGGCTATGTTCTAAATTACAACATATTCAAGCTTTATTTTGAGCTATTTTGGACTAGAACATGTAAAGTGTTAGATAAGTTGCTTACTTTGACCCTTAAGCTCGGAGTTCAAAGAGTCATGACACACAACACCAAGATCTTGGTGAAGTTGTTCTAGAGCAGTGTTTTTCCACCTTGTTTGAGTCATGGCACACTTCTTTGGCTGAAGAAAATATTCCGTGGCACACCACCTATTAAAATATTACCAAATCTCACATTTTCAGAAAAAAAGTGGTAGATACTGTACTAAATATTATTCATGTTACTTTATCTGGTTCTTTAAATTTGGTAATGGTCTTTATTTTGCTTTAGTTTTTCGCTCAGAATTATTTTTAAGACACTCCAAAATAGGTCTGCACCATTAATTGAAATCAAATCAAAATATCAAAATTTCTTCCACAAACAACTAAACATTCCGTTTCATTTAGCATAAAAACTACTTTAGATTTGCCAAAGTGGCAAAAATGTACTTAGCTAAAAATAAAAATGTGTCTAAAAGCGACAAAAAACATTAAGTGTAAAAGTGACAAAAGCGTGACTAGAAGTGACAAAAATGTAACAAAAAGTAACCAAAACGTAACTAAAAATGACAAAAATGTGACTAAAACGGGTCTAAAATTTACAAAAATGCAACTACAAGTGGACAAAAATTTGGTTAAAAGTGACAAAAACATGACCAACACAGAGACTAATAGTGTCAAAAACACATCAAAAAGGGCGACCACACGTGGGTCTGGACGGTGTGGAGGATCGGTTGGAATGTCTCTGGTCTCAGCTCATATAGAGGGTCTTTACTCATGTATTCCTTTTTCTGCTTGCTGCTATGGAGCTCAACAGTACACCTGTACTTTGAAGCCAGCTGTGGTGCCAGAAGTAAATCTCCCTTCATTTTCCTCTTAGGCTTTTAGAACATTTTAAATATTTTTCAGAAACAGATTTTAGCAGAGGTGGTAGAGTAGACACAAAATGTTTTCTCAAATAAGGATAATATTACTTCAAAATAATATTACTCAAGTCAAAGTAGTGGTCCAAGAAATGACTGGAATGCTCAAGTAAGAGAAACTGTGAGAAACTGTCTGGACGTAACAAGTAACATTAATAATTTGCATGTTGTAATTGGAAGAATAAGGCATTCATTTAAATAATGCTCAAAATCTGGTATTTCCAAAGGATAGACAAAAAAATAAGAAAAACTAAAAATAAATCATTTACTTCCAGAACGTTGTGGTTGATGGTCACTTTTGAGCTCCAGCTCTTTTCTTCACTTAAGTAAAAAATGAAACTAAATGTTTTGTACTCCATGCCATAGACAATCATGAGCTTTGGGCAGCAGAATGATCAAAGATAAGCTTTAAAGTAATGCTTCATCAATGTATAATACAAAACATACTGAAGCATGAAACAAGAAAATAATATGGGTAAGTCTCACCTGTTAGCATTTGACCTATCAAGAATTTCTAACAATTAGTTATATTGGAATAGTATCCAATATAAAAACGTTATTGCAGTGTGTTGGATAATTGCCAATGTGGAGTCACACAGTGTGAGATTGCTGTCATGCTGTGCCACATACAATGACCAGCTTTCCCGTGACTAATGCACTGTTTGTGAGCAAGAGAAACATTGCAGTGAAAATGGAACTTTACAGCCTCAGTAGACTTTATTATAGACTTTGTACTGAAAACCTTGATGATAATTGCCAACTTCACAGTGTGTATTTATATGGTTATCTGTGTAAATTGCAATTCTGTTTAAAAATATATATACTAACAGCTAGTAAGTGTCATTTATTTTATTTTCCATTAAAGCTTATTTAGAGGCTTGAAGATCCAACTGGTTGATGTTGTACGTTTAAAGCTATTGATTTGAAAGAATTACACTGAGATTGTACTCACTGAGATTGTAGCCTCCAATCACAGCGATGTCTATGACTGCAAAAAGAGAATAATAATGCCAGATTGATATGTGTATCACTTATTCACTTGAATTTAGTTCTACACATTATCAGTATGGATAGGCTCTCGCTGAAAGCCGTCGGGAAAATGCGTAGTCATGACGAACATTTGAACTGTTTCGTCGCAGCATTGCAAAAGAGGAACAAGCCAAGAAATCAAGAAATCCAGTTGAGAGAAAAGCACAGACTTCTTCCTCGTCCTCAAATATACAAAGCACTTCACGGTTTCAAAACAAAATAGTCCGTAAAAGTGTTGAAACAGGCCGAAGTATGTCCATACGGCTTCGCCCTGTTTGTTTAGGTTTGTCCTTTTGACTTATACCCAAACAATGCAGCACTGTCCAGCACACAGTGGCTCAACCCCAACAGCGGGAGGCCGCCCAGATGGATTCTCAAGAGTTTGTGAACTCACAAGTATCGCGATATTTCATATGGCAGGGCCAGGTTATGGAAAAGTGGCTAAATATGGGAAGTCTTAGCTGTTCATTTGGTCTACTGATTATTTAAGGGATATTATGAACATTTTACGCTTTTATAAACATGACACAACATTGTTGTCTCATCAAAGCATACCTGCAGTTGCATTTAGTTTAATTCACACTTGTTTAGTGAATACAAAAAGTAACGGCACTCAAAAGCATGTTTAAAGGCAATTAACATACAAAAACGGTATAACATTTGTCCTTTAAAAGGTTCTTTTTTTAGACCAAAGTTTGGCAGGATGGAGTTGACAGCATTGGAACAGAGGACTTCAAACATCATAACTGGATTATATAAACTAGAACGCGGGGGTCTTTTTACTCTCACACGCCTGGGATACTGTCTTGAAGAGTGGGACTGCAGATGGCGCTGTCGTGGTTTATGTAACAAAGGTCAAACCTGTTTAAATCAACTGATAAGACTTATGATGGCAGCTTCACATAACACTCTGAAGAAGACTGCAAATGAGCTGTTGAAACTATCAGGTATGAAAAACAAACAAACTCTGTTTTGAAAAAAGAATCTTTAAAATAAAATGTGTAAAACAACTACTATCAAAAAAGTTGCCTGGCCAGCCAAGACCACATGCTTTGACTCTACAAAGACTTTTTGGTGTAGAACCATATCAAAAGTGAGCATGTGATTGATAGCCGTGATTGATTGGTTTGTTCGTGTCTAAACAAAGATGGTGACTTATGAAAAAAAAAAAGGTAACAAAAATAAACCAAGAGTACTGAGCGGAGTGAATTTCTGAAGCACTAAACTCTATAAGTCTGAAGTAACCCGCTACAAATTAGTGGCTGTGGTTGGACCGTGCCATGTTAGGAGAGCTTTTCTGACGCCCTCTTGTGGTCCAATTTCAGACCACTACTTTCTCTACAAAAACAGAAAGTATAAGATTAATTGCCCGATCAATCAGTCGGTCAGGCAATTAATCTTATTCTGGAAGTTGTTGTGGGCGTCGCCATCTTTGTTTCATTGTGTTAGTTTAAATGGGGCAGGCGAGCTCAACAGAAGCTAAGTCGGACTACTTACGGACTACAAAGCCATTTTCAGACCATCCAGGAAATCTGCGCATTGTTGACTTGTTCTTGTATGTATACATTAAACATTTTACACACATCAATCTACTATATATAATTTTTTAGCGCCAAGACTTTTCCCTCAAGTTTGTTGAGTTCTCGTCAAACCGGAACTACCAGGAGTGCGGATCTGTGGCAAAAAGAGGCAAAAGTGTGTGGGGCGGAATAAGGTGAATAGATTCAGTTGCCAACGCTTCATATTAGGGGGCGTGGTCTGCCACTGTATCTATAAAAAAGAGCTTTTATAATAAGCGGGAACTTGACGCTTATGTCTTTAGTTAGCTGAACATTGAGCTCCACTACTTTCCCCCGTTTGAGACTCCCCAGCTTTAATTTAATTTCAGTGACTGGTTTAGACCTCACTTGAACTTTGTTAGTCCCAGTTGGTTTTTACTGCTCTTGTTAGTGTAATAAATGTGGTACTTTCAATGCTTAATAGACTGTGTGTTCTTCAATGTACACGTCTTAGCTTTGCCAGACTGCAGCTCTACCATATGCAAGGATGGTTTATGAATCTGCTTCTAATAATGACCATCATGCTACTTCCTTTGACGGTGCAGTGATAAAACCTAATCTCTTTCTCCTCTCTGTCTCCATGAGAATGAATAGGGATCAGCCCAGAGCATCAATTATTTAAAGTCAATTACTCAGTTACATTTTTTTTTTCATCGGGGCACATTTGCGCACGACTCTTGTCTACTTGGTATTTTTAGGATTTTATCATGCCAGAGATCTGCTGCGACAACTGTCTAAAGAAAAACAATGGGGATGTACACACTTTATCAAAACATTCTTGGATGTGGTGACCATTTGTTTCCTTGAATTTTCCCCAGAGCAGCCCTTGTTTCTCAGTTGCAAATGAATCAACATGACGCACAGAATTACTTTGTATCCGTAAAGTACTCCCTGGATTAATGTTCCATGCTGCAAGAAAGCCAAATCTCCTTCTTCTGTAATAAAAACATGTTTGTACTCAGCAGTTAATCTTCATCAAAAAGTAAAGCTCGCTGTTTCGCATTCAGTCAACAAAAAGCATCTGGAGATCGAATAATAGCAAAAATCTCAATCGCTGTTCTGACTTTCAACGCCCTAAGGTGCAGGGTGCATTTTTAACATGACATCTGTTCTGTTTCGTCAAAGTCATGAGTTTTATTATTTTGACTTCTGTATTGGAAATTGATGATTGACATGTTCCTTCAAGCATACAGCCTTATGTGACTTGTATGTATGATGCTGCTCTACCAGGTCAATTTTTGGTCTTTTCTTAAAAAATGGAACTGTCCTCACTTAAACTTAAACTACTTAGTATATTTGTTCATTCATCAATGACATCAACCTAATATGACGCATTTAAATACTCTAATTGGCTTATTTGTTTTGATATCAATCTCAAGAAATTTGGCATTAGTACAAGTCCAACTCAAAAGAAGTGCTGTTTATTTTTGTTAATATTACGGTAGCCTTCTAGTAATACAAGTCATCTCTATTATGCATTCATCTTCTCTGTGCCAAACAATTATGGATTTATAAACTTATTCATTCTAGAATATCAAGGAGCTGTGGGGGAAAAATGTAATACTACGCGGTGTGTTGAGTAAGACTGCTGTGCACCTAATTATTATAACTTCAAACATTTCAATCAATCTAACTGTATTTATCCCCAAGGGGCAATTATGCAATTCACATGGAATATAAACAGATTAATTCAAAGGTGGTAATGCAGCTCAGGGTAAGTCAGGTAGGCTCAGCAGGAAAGTAACAGCCCTCAGGACAAAAGTATTGCTCCTCTGTGTCATGCATCACAGCGTACGGGTGCAGGTCAATTCTGGAGACACAACAAGAAAACTCTCTTCTGTGCCTCACTCTTCCTCTGCTCTGTTGTTTGTTCATAGTTAGCTCCTTGCACGTTCTCGCACAATCACAGTCCTTATAGGTTGTATCGAGGATTTTCATTAGTTTTTACTTGTCAGTCTTTGTTAAAAATAACCTAATAGATGTGCAGCAGGCTTGTACTTATGGTAAACAAAAAAAGAAGTATAAAAATACATAAAGCATGGACACGGTGGGGCCAGTAAAAATAGTAGTAGTAAATAACTTTCAATGTTCTTTTTAAAAATGCAAAAAAAGACAGAAAAAAGTGCATGGACTTTATTGTAGTGTTAAACTGAAAGATTTAATATAGGAAAAATATTGCACAGGACATAAAATAAGTTTCACAGTAATACTAAATGTACAACCCCAAAATGTGCTACCACGTCATTCCAAAATATAATGTCTTGAGGGAACAAAGCCAACAAAATTACCATGAAGATCTGGGTAATGGTCACTCTTCCATACACAGCAGCTCGGTGTAACTACCCTCTGACCCAGGCCCAGGGAGTCCATACCTCCACTTAACAAATTGTCAGTAGGCTACATATCTGAATTGCCGGTGACTTTCTCAAAGCTCTAGAGAGTCCTTCTCAGCCCATGTCCTTCGAGGGAGTCGCAGGACACAGTCATCGAGAATAAACAGGTCCAGGTCCAAAGATACCATTTGGTGGCTGCTATCTACTGGGTTGGCATGTCTCTGCAGTTTTCACACAAACTCAAGACAAGACTAATTATGACAAGAATCCACCAATGTGACAATGTGATTTTGTACATTGTAAAATATCTTCCGGTAATCATAATAAAGGGTAATCGGTTGATCTGTTGTTCTTTTGAGGTGCAATGTTGGTTTTGAATTGCTCGTCTCTCCAACTCTTCGCCTCACGCTACAAGTGTGTTTTCTCTCCCGCTAAGAGTCTATGGGCTTACTCTAGCTCTCAGCTGAACGACTCTTTTGGGGGTGCACATTTACTTTGGCACATCTGGTTGTTCAAAAGTAAAAGAAAGTCAATGCATGCAACAAACGCATAATTCATAAATAAAACTATTAGAATCGTTTAACTTTGCAAAACCCTTGTCACATGCTCTAGTATAGCAATATATTTTCAATATATTGTGCAGCCGTCTTTCACATTAAAATAAAGGTTTTACAACATCTCAGTGTGCCAGTCAGTCAGCAGAATGAGCAGCCAAACACAACCGTGGCAACAACAGAACCAATTGGATAACTCCCTCATTCAAAATATGAGACTATTCAAACACACAATTTTGGAGATTGTTTTGTCAGTCCTCCTGGAGACAACATTGTGAACTTCCAAATCTAAAATGTTTTTGCAAATAGGCAGAGCTAATATTGTGGGATACAAGCATCAACTTGATACATGTAGACTACATGTAGAAGATATTAACGCAAATGTATACATTATACATTATCGGGGGCAATATAATTATGAAATCCTATATATATGGTCACAATTGTTCTTTTGCTCTGTTCTTGCTTTTTTGAGTGGTATGTTTTTATTTTGGTGAACCTCAAAATGATATATCATAACAGCAAAGCTATAAAAATGTAGGAGGCAATAGGTAATACATCAACATGACACATGCAGTCATTGTTCATGCACTATTTTTATCACAAGTTGTATAACACTGTTATGGCTATATATCACTAAATGGAAAAACACTGATATAAATAGATGCATGTGCTTTTTGGAGTGGCAAGAACATGCCTCTATCACAATGTTTCTGCTTGACCACAAAATGTGCTTACACTGAGCACAAATGTGGAGTGTGTAAGGTCAAATTTGCTCACAGTTACCATGATAGTGATATAAAAGACATGTTATATAACAAGAATAGTTTATACCTCGGGAGACTTTAGTTAGATTATAAAGACTGTAAACCACCAACTAAAGTGCATATGACAAGTTCTCATCTCTTTCTAATTATGACTTTTAGTGGGACTGTTCCTGTCGTAAATATTTATCATAGTTTTAAATCAGTCAAGTGACAGTTTGTCAAGAAAAATAGGACACATATTATGCTACACTGACTTTTTTGTGCAACATGTTACCATGCGGACGTCTGGACTTTTTCTTCATTTATTCCTTTTCATCACCATCTGATGAAAAGAAACAATCAGGCTGCTGGACAAATAAATCAGTAACCCTCTTAGTTACAGTCAAATCAACCATTCTAGGATGAATTAGTCAATTTGTACTCCCAAAGCACAAAAAAACAAACAAACAAACAAACACTTAACATTTAGAAAAATTTAAGGACTTTTATATGGATTCCTCCGGGACTTTAATACTTTATTACAAGTCCCTAAAACTAATTTTTAGTTAAATTAGCTTTAGCTTTGAAAGAGGAATTGTCAAAACCCAACAAAGGCAGGCAGGCAAAATCTACAGACACCAGCTTTACCTCTTCATATATTTAACAAAGAAAATCTAGACGAAATTAAAAATCTGTGCAGAGCTTGTTTCTAAGTGTAAGTCTCAGCTTTAAAAGGTCCAGTTTGTGCTCCAAAGAAACAGCTTCAGTTTGAATTGGGGCTCAATATGGGTGTCATGTGTTGCGATAACGATATTATTGCGATATTTTTTCCTCATTTGCATATATTTTTCTTTTCTTTTCCAGGTACAAAGGATAACGTAACTCTTTACTTTAAAATATAGTATCTTAGGTACAAATATACACACACTGGAGACCTTGGAGTGTTAAAACCTGGAGATGCTTTATCCATTACTTGGCAAACCATAAAAATATATTACTGAGGTATTTTAAACATTTCCGGCAGTTTATTCACCTCCATTTATGTGTGTATGAAATAGTGGACAAAGTTATGAGGATCTGTAGCAAAACGGAGCTTTTGGGTGTGAACATTGGAGTCTGATTGGTTGGAAGTAAAAACAAGCTCGGGCGCACAAGAAACGCATGATTAATACATTTAGAAATTATCATGCATCTTAGTGATAATAACAAGTGCAATATGTGCAGCAACAAGTGCTATGTGCAGCCCTAGTTTTAAGTCCTTAAATCATCGCCAGACTCGTTCTGAGCATTACTGCCGTCTCAACATGGTCACTACAACTGCTAGTCTGATGATCATATGCCACACAGTCTCCTAAAGTGATAACATAACTAAATTGTGTATAGCGCTATAGGCGCCA
This sequence comes from Rhinogobius similis, assembly GCA_019453435.1. Taxonomy (NCBI): domain Eukaryota; kingdom Metazoa; phylum Chordata; class Actinopteri; order Gobiiformes; family Gobiidae; genus Rhinogobius; species Rhinogobius similis. The sequence goes on along the minus strand of CM033635.1, from coordinate 34,533,711 downwards.
TCTACAGGCTGCATAAACTCAGTAAGCGTAAAGGCAAACTGGAGAGAAACATGTTCATATACTTTATAATAAACTTGGTCTTTTTTCTTTTTTTTTAACATGAGATGGCAAATTCAAGGTACTCAAGAGCATGTTTAAAGGCTAATAACAATACAAAAAAATGCATAATATTTTTCCTTTAAAAATAAAAGTTGAAATTTTGTAGAGCTCCATTCTGTGTCATCAAAAAGCAAAATTCTACAGAAAATGCATGGAAAATTTATACTCAAGAGACATTTTTTGACAGTTTCTACAATCATTAAAGAGAATACCGGTTTTATAAGGTAATTTATTTGTATTGTTTACAGTGTTGTTGCTAGGTAATACTGCTGCTCATGTCCAACCAGAAACTAAACTAAACTAATTATAAATGTCACTGGTCAATGGTCAAACCAGGGAAAAATATGCATTTATAGTAAATCTGAAACATATTCACTGTGTTTGCATGAAATGTATAGTTTAACCTGTCAAAAGCATTTTAAGCAATAACTTTATTCAAGCAAAAATAATAGCTCAGATGACCCTTCACTCATATTGTTGGCTGTTGAGTTATAATATAGGCTAGAGTTGAGAGAATGTGGGTTTTATTGGTGTAGCGGTTGCAGAGGCCATCCTGCAAGTGCAGAAAGAGTAAAATTCTAACAAAATAATATAAAAATAAATAAATAAATACAAAACTGGGCATTAAAAATCATAGATTAAAATGTGTAAATTCACATACAATGCTGTATTTGTGGTCCTAATAATGCAAGGAACTCTACCTGTGTCTGTCAGGACATTTTTTTCACTGAATTATGAAAATGAATATTCACTGCACTGGTCTCTATTTTATGCGTATCAATACACCATATGGACACAGCCATTTATCATTATTCTGTTTATTTCATAACCATTACTATAAAGAAGAATTTATAACCTAAAATTTAAAAAATTAGTTAGTTAAAAATTAGCCACATTAGTTTGGTACAACATGAGCATTAGATAAAGTACAAATACAAAAAAGTTCAATTATCAAAGTAGCTGCTGTAACAGGACACTGGTTAATGTAGGTTACCATGACGACATTCTCTGAAGCCTTTTCCCACCGGAAGTTGTTGTGCTCTTTTTCCATTGTATTAGTTTACATGGGGCAGGCGAGCGCAACAGAAAATAAGTTCTACACGGACTACAAAGCCATTTTCAGGCTGCCCAGGAAATCGGTGCATTGCTGGCGTGTTATTGCACATGTAAATTTAATCAATCCACTTTATGTCATTTTTCGGCACTTGCATAACACAGTGCGCGTCAAACCAGAAGTACCTGTGTGCATGAAGATTTGCGCTGTGGCAAAAAATCAGACAAAAGTGGGCAGGTCGAAATAAGGTGAATATTAAAACTCAATGGTTTGAATCCTGCTCTCTTTGTTATTCTGTTGTAGTGAGCCCCGAGACAGGCTTTGGCAGCTCACCATCAGCAATGGAGATGAACGAAAGATTATTATTATTATTATTAAGCTATTACCATTCGCACACCATTCTGTCCAAATTGCATCCATTTCCTTTACCTCGGTGAGTGAGCTGCCAGCTTGACCAATACATCTGAGTCAGCAACCATCTGCACAGGCCACCTCCAAACGACTGGTCACGACTGAATATCTAATCAAGTAGCCAAACCAGCATCCTTATTGTTTTATATTGTCCTTTTATGTTGAGCTGTGCTGCAAAACGAATTTCCCCCCTTAGGGGACAATAAAGACACCTTGAACCTTGAATCCTATTGTGTACTACATTGCTGGCCCCTTTTGTTTGGGTTCACTTCGGACCAGGCTGTACTGTCTTGTAGCCTAACTAAGAGGATACAGCAGTAAACAGAAGCCTAATTTGAAGAGGCATCTGGGAGAATAGAGCTCTCCTCTGACTGACACCTCCTAGAAAGCCATGACATTTCATCTGGCCAAGTTTCCTCCAGCTTAGCCCAGCTACCCACCCAGCACACACACACACACACGCATGCACACAGGCACGCACACACACACACACACACACACACACACACACTACAAGTTCTCTGGTTTTAGCAGTGCACAATGGAATGACACAACGTGTTAGCTTTGAGGCAGTGCTGTTTGAAAAGATAGCCAAGTTTGTGTTCTGTTTACTTTTCTTTTAGGGTAGATGGAATTTCTATACAGATGTTCTCTAGTAGAGCCTACAGAAATTGACCAATTGTGTGGCTGCACAGACAACACTCGACAATGGTGCAGCATTTTACTTTTGTACTTAAGAAAGTAACCAAGTACTAAAGTAAAAGTACTGTACTTAGGTCAATTTTTTTGGGTATCTGTACTTTACTTAAGTCGTTTTTACTGTGGATACTTTTCAGTTTACTTCACTACATTTTAGACCAAGTATCTGTACTTTTTACTCCACTACATTTTTAACTGGACTGAAAAGTAAAAAGTACTTTTAATTTTGTTTGAGGGGTTATTTTTTGCACGCTGATGGTGACAATCTGCCTGAATGTTTTGAGTTCAAGCTCAACAACAAGCAAACAAGCATACACATACAAGATTTTTTTATGTGATACTTTTACTTGAGTAATTTTTTGCATATGCATCTGTACTTTTACTTCCACCACTGGTTACTGTCCAGCATTGCCTAATATTAAACTGCACAGCTCACAATTCGCCTCAATAGCAAATTTTGGGTAAGTGTTCAAAATACGACATACATTAGTCCTTTTATGTGTTAATTGTTAGGAGTTATTTGGCTCAACTCTTACAGCCTCTAACAGCGAATTATTTACCTAAAGTTTTCACTTAAGTTTACTTTATCTCAAAAACATCTAATTTCATCAGTTGTATAATCTAGAATAAGTACTCTTGCTAAACACCTTGTGTATTGCTGCCTTGCACTACTAACCTGGTGTCTGGTGTTAGGTGAGTTAGGAGGCCACCCGATTGTTTCCCTAATGTTATGTCTGGAATATTCCTTAGTATGACATTAAACATATCCTTCTCCATAGAAACAAGCAGCCACTAGACCAAGTTAAAAGTCAGTTCTGGAGAGAGACAAGCCCACATAAAGTACAATGTATATTATTGTTTTTTGCCCCCCCCCCCCAAAAAAAAAGGCCTGTAATTATAAATACTTGAAAGATTAAATAGGTGGCTGACCCATTCCACCGTCTTACTATAGCAGGCAACAAGATTCTGAGGCGTCTGCATGCTGGAGCCATGTTAGATTGATGTCTCGTGGTCTGGAGCCAGGATGTTAAAGAGGGAACAGCTCAGACAACCATAAAGAACGTGGAGTGGCACCTCTGTGTCTTTGAAGCCAAAAGGGATGTCAGGAGATATTCTGGGCTTGTCCACTGGGGAGGTGGTGCACAGGCAGAGCTTACGCAGGAGCATAAGGGCTATCCATTATTTAACCTTTGGGTCAAAGTCTGAAGCGACTGCTGACACTTAGCTAAATGTTGAAAAGTTCACTCTGATATAATTTAACTGTAATTTGAGGTTATTGATTAAGTCAATGTATACCACTGCCTTTAGATGGACCTAGTGTGGATGTTTACATCTTTTCTGTCATTTCTCTTGAATTGTTCTTGAAAGAAGCTTTTGTTTTTGTTGTTTTTTTATTTTATTTTTATTTTTTTTACATATTTGAGGCGTGAACTAAGTGAACTATCGGAAAAGTCAAATTAATACGTGCAATAGCTTACATTTTCTGAACAGCTTGGAACAGGGAGCTTTAGAGGTCCTTCCCCAGAAGAACATTTAAGAAAAAATTAGACCAGATTTCCCATTTGTTGGTGCATTTCACAATCCCAGACTATTTTGTTGGTCTTTTTCTTGTTTAAAAGTTCACTGCACTACTTTACAGTGATATTAAGAAAATGGCAACTATTTCAGAGCCTTGCGTCTAAGATAGGGGGCCCAAGGTAATTGTGGCCTAATGGTTGCCTAATGGTAAGTCCACCACTGGTTTTAGTCTTACGTAGTGCTTTTCCAAACACTGAAAGTCACTTTACAATCTTGTGCATTATTTATTCATTCCATGTTGAGCTATATTGTAGCCACACTTGACCGGGAGAAAGGCAAGGCAAGGCAAGTTTATTTGTAGAGCACAATTCATACACAAGGCAATTCAAAGTGCTTTACATAACAGGAAAAGTTGCATCAAAATCACAAAACACAAAAAGACACACAGAATCATTTTAAAATAAAGTGCTTTAAAAAAGAAGAGTGCAGATAGATCTTTCAGTCATATGCACATCTAAACAGAACTGTTTTCAGCCTGGATTTAAACATTGTCAGAGTGGAGGCCTGTCTCACATCTTCAGGGAGACTATTCCAGATTTTAGCTGCAAAAAACTGAAATGCTGACTCCCCATGTTTAGTCCTGACTCTGGCACCAGCAGGAGGCCCGTCCCTGAGGTCCTCAGAGTGCGAGATGGTTCATATGGCTCTAACATGTCAGAGATGTACTTTGGTGCTTGGCCGTGGAGAGACTTGAACCAGGCCAGTGAGCAGCCGTTACAGTAGTCTAACCTACTGGAGACAAATGCATGGATAAGTCTCTCCAAGTCTGGTTTAGACACTATACCTATGATTTTGGCAATGTTTTTAAGGTGGTAATAGGCTGTTGATGTTATTGATTTGATGTGTTAAAGTTCAAGTCTGAGTCCATTATTACCCCCAGATTTCTAACTTGATTTGTAGGTTTAAGAGCGAGAGACTGGAGGTGACTGCTGAGTAGACTGACAGAAGTGAAACTGCCAATCTGTGCTTCACCGACCACCACAAATATGTTACACACATACCCTCATATTAATCTGGATCCTGAACAATCGTCTATGGGAAAAAAAAACAACAACAACATACTGGTAGATCTCTATTTGGCAATTTGGGTGACGTGTCTTGCCTGAGGACACCACAACAGTTTGCACAAGAGCGACTGCCGCCTCACCGTGGCACCTGCTGCTCCGAGTGGTCTCCCATACCAAGCAAGCAAAGAATCTATTTCTCATTGACCATCACAGCAGGAAAGGGGGAAAGAGAGGGGAGAGAGAGAGCTTTCACCAAACTCCAGAAGCTGGGGCAGGAACTCACAGGTGAAACTGCCCCGCATATGTACAACTCTACTGAGCCACAGGGTAGCAGAATTTACACGTTTTTTTCATCAAGACTCCAAGTGTTATAATAAATTGTGAATTATTAAGTTGACATGCAGGAACACTGTCAACTTTTCCTTCGTTTTACATTTACATTTACACTTCCATATTGAACTGAAATAGCAGTTGATAATGGTAATTACATTTAAATAGAAGGCTTCAACAGAAAAAGGCTCGTGTTTTGAAAAGAAAATAACAGGTCACTTATGAATGATATTATGTGTCACAAGGTATTGAAAATATTTATTCAAATTGGACCACACAGATACAATCTATCAAATTATAACTTATGGAGCAGCAGATTTTTAATATTTATAGAACAGCTGGAGGTCTGATGAAAACTTTCTAGCGTAAACAGATGCATTCTGGGTCAGACATGCATTAGTCTCATGTGGTGAGCCAAACTGAAGGGGGCTGGACTGAGAGATAAGGTGTTTCTATTCAATTTAGACTTTTTCCTCCTCGTTTCCCTCAGCTCCTCACACCACAGAACAGCTCATCTGCTCCAAATCCAAACATAAACCACAATGTGTCCTTGTTCTTTTCATTGCAATTTAGTCTCACTTTGTTCTGTTAAATAAATCTCATGGTCGACCTCATGGTGTGTTTTGTTAATTTATTGTCGCACCACATATTTTAAAGTCCACTTGGGAAGCGTATACAGATTTTGGTGAGCCAATCCTAGACAAAGTACAGAAGTACAGAAGTGCTTCTTCCACTAGAGTGCCTTTGTTTCATAACTAACTGCTGGAAAATAAAGTGTCTAGGGTTTACCTCAACAATGGCTCTTCTACAAAACTTTACATTTTACAAATAAGCACGTGTTGTGGTTGTCTTTTAATATAGAAACTAAAACACTGCTATGCTCTGAGGCTGTGTACAACATGTTAAAATGAACAAAATACTCAAATGATATGCTATAGCCCTCATCTTCACTTCGCTTTCTTACATGTGAGACATATATTACATATATACATTACATATACTGTACACACTCAACGTGTTTTAGTATCTAACTTTCTACTGCTATGTGAATCTGATTTCTGACTGGATAACATTTTATATCCTGCAAAAAGTGTATTTTAATATTGACTGAATCTAGGCTATTCATCCAAGATCAAAGATGAGACATATTTTTGAAAATTCCTTGACTATCTTCACTACCTTCAAAATCTACTGGTATTTTTGCACGTCAAAACATGTTTCAATTTTCCTTGAACTGCACCTCAAAATATTCTATCATAACCTCCTCAGGCTCTTTTTAATTGAATAAAAAAAAAAAATTTCCAGTCCAATTGAAAGGTCAGTCCCTTTATTGCCAGCCACGCACACAAACATCAGCATTTATGTAGAGGTTAAAGAAACAAGGATTTAGACATCAAATTAAATGAATCATTGATTATGTTATAAAAAAAAATGTCTATGCATGGCGAGAATCAATCTAGTGGATTTGTACTAGAAGTAGTTTCTATTATTAACATATTAAAGCAGACTATGGCCCGGACCCAATTGTGGCCCTCCTGCTGAATGCTATCTATAATATGTTTTGATTTGCAGCTCATGGTGAAAAAAGACAACCCTCTTTTAGATTTGACAATGTTAATGATCCACGTGTGTGACACATTTTCACTAGGTACCAAACAAAAGCTAACTATGCTTATATTAATTGACAAAAACAAAACTTGAGTGACCAGATTGACACATCCACCTGTCAACATGACTCACTAGCATCATCAAGTTTTATCCTTCTCACTTCGTACTCCAAACCTGTGCACACCTCCTGCTACTTCACTGCCAGTCATAACCCCACTTTCCATTTCTCGCATCCTTCTTGGCTTAGACATATCATATCGGAAGATTGCATATGAAATTTCTCACTGAAATGAAGCATTAATCCTTACAATGGAGCATTTTCCCCATGACTGGAGAAAAATTGATAAGACAGCATGAAAGGGCTTTGAAGACTAATTTGACCACATATGTACGCTCGCGCAGTGTCAAAGGTCAAGTCTCTGTGGGTGCTGTGCTCTTCAAAAGCCTCGCCGCAGTAACCCAAGAGCCAATCAAAACCCAGCGAGACTCGTTAGCTCACGACACTTCTGATCCGCTGATACATTCACAAATGCCAAAATAGCCGTGGGAACACCTATGATCTGAGCAGGAGAGAGCAGACTGACTTTGATGATAATGAAATTGTTGTAATAATAATGATAATAATAATAATAATAATAATATTGCAACAACAACAACAACAATAGCCTAATGCAACATAAATTCTGAACTGATTTCTGAAACAAAGCATGCAAGGAGACAAAGCAAAACAGTAAAAAAAAAAAAAAGGCATTCGTAATTAAGCAGTTGTATTAAACCTTAGTTGTATTCACCTTATTCCGGAAGTTTACATGGAACAGAACAAAAAATAAGTTCTACACGGACTATAAAGCAATTTTCACCTTTTCACCAACTTCACCTGTTACCACTTTAAGGCCCACATTTACTAAGACAGGTGCTAATTTTGAGGGTACTAATTAAAATTTGCACGCGCTATTTTGTTGGTGTGTTGCAGCGTATTTACCATCAGAGACTGTGTGTACTGTCAGTGGCGCAAATCTGATATGTAAATGAGTTTACTGTGGCTGAAGAGGAAGTGCATTTGTGCACGAGCCTCTGCTGCTGCTCCTTTGGGAGAACAACACATGTAAGAAGTTATGAAGATAAATGATGATATTAACTAGTCTCATGGGCCAACAACTTGAAAATTATACATTAGCTTAATTATATAGCGGATCAGTTAAAAAAAAAATTAGATTTACATCTTAGGCCATAGGGACAATCTGTGATTAATGTCTGAACGTTTACACCGAAAAAGCTAATCCTTCTGCGTATTTATCTCGAGTTCAGATGCACACCGCAGTGCACATGGACAGAGGGGTGTGATGGAAAACCTGCAGGCATTTGCCTTTAACCAGCGCTGCCAAAAACATGAATTTTGGATCTCGGATTGCGAGGATTTTATTACAGCCTCCTCAAAAGCAGAGTTTACGGAAAAGCGGGACAACACAGACGCAAACGTGTAACGTAAGCATGGTTTACTAAATTTTATGCTGGTTATAACAATTACTGTATGAGCTTTCAAAAATAATTTCACATTTGTGCTAGCCCATACCTTGTTTTTAACTGATAATTACATACAATCTTATATTTGCATTAAAATCAATAATTATTTGATTAAATTCATTAAGCAAAAACTAAACAATAAGAACTGAGAACAGTATCAACAATAAGTGGAGCTATTCGCTGATTTTCTAGTTTCAGGTACATTTTCTTTTTACACAATAGTACTCAGCTTCTCTTCTCTCAAAGCAGTGCACCTTAATAGCCATTTCAAACATCTTTTGCATTCTTGCGCTCCTTTATTATGTTCTGTTCTTTTCAATACGCAGCATTCTTTAAGGGTTGTTTGTAAAAGTCTCACACCTGTATTGCTGACAGATTCTGAAGCCTCCCTCTGAGTGCCCACTGGCTGAGAAAAATGAAAGTTGGAAACTAGATGTATCTAGATGGATCGTCACATCTGGTTCTTATCCATATGTCATCATTATTGACTCAGAATAAACTGTAAATAACTGCCATTTTACAGCGAGATTCACAGTGGTGTTATTCTGTGATTATTTTGAAACTACTGATTATCCCCTGCATCACTGGTGGCGTTCTCCTTTCACTTCATGTTCAGTCTCTGATTTATGATCAGCTCTGAGAATAGATTGGCCAGGGGGAGGGGTTAGCCCACACCAAAACTGACTGGCAAAAGCATTCTATATGGCTTTCAGTCAAGTTGACAGGCAGCATGTCAAACAGTGTCTTGTTACTGAGACAATAGAAAGCCCAATCGGAACAACAGGATTTGATTGAAAAATTACATTTGAGTCAATGGAAATGACGAGGGAATGAAGTGACTGCAGAGTCTAAGTCCCCCAATGTGCAATCATGATTCAAGCTTTTACCTTTGAGGACATCCTGCTGTCTATTATTTAAAGGAGACATATTAAACTATTTCAGGTATTGAAATACATAAAACATAAGTAGGTCATCATTTTACATTTTGTACATTTTGTAAACTGTAATATTGATCTAAAACAGCTTAGTGATAGAAACAGGTCCATTACATTCCTGATTAAGAACTAATAAGCTCCACCTCTTGTGATGTCACCTCTAGTGACGTTTCACAGTAACAAGCAGCAGATGTCGTGTTTTTATTTTTGAAAAATGTGACATTAGAACCCAGCAGGTGTCATTCTGAGTCTTAATTTCTTCAACTGATCACAACCAAGTACAGGGATGTGGGCGGGGATAGGGGGTAGGTGAAAAGGAATGTAATTTTCTGAGCTTTCTGAGCTGCAGGACAATACAAGTATAACTCAAACATACAGTAATCAAAATATAACTTAAACTAATGATAAAGAAACACCATTCTAACAAGGTTAAACGCTCATTTGATTAATAATATGTCCCCTTTAAAGGCTCAACACAATATACTGTCTTTATTGAACTTTTAAAATGGCAACTTATTCTATCTGGAGATTTTAGTTTTATTCGCATATATATGTGTTTTTACTCATTATTCATTACTCATATTCAGATATCGTAGTCTTTATCCTTCATGTCAAAGCATGTCATTTGCAGCCATTGTTTTTAGTCTGTCTACAGGACAAGTTTTAAAAGGTACATTAAGAAGTATCTGTTGCTAGTTAGGACAATTGTAAGTACTTTAAGGTCTATCACCTGAGTTATATTTGCCATAATTGTTCTAAAAGACAGTTCAATATACTTAACTAACAACTGATGTTCCTTCCTGCAACTATTGTTTCAGTTTCAGTACAATAGTTTTCAGACAAATATAAAGCAGTGACTGACCAGATCGCTATCAGAAGAACGGAAGAAGCTACCTGGATGAGTGGCAAAACGTCTTCACTCTTAAAGCTTTTGTCTGCTTGACAGAATTAAATTGAATAAAGATATCAATTCTAAACTTCTCCTGTAGTTTGCCCACATAAATGTAAGAAAACATATATTACAATTTTTTCATTATGTTATGTTTTCATACATAAATAAGGCCACACTTGCACATATTTGGGACATATACAGTTTGCTCACATATTACAGTTACAAAAAAATCTTACTTAGTTTTTGAGTAAACTAAAGCTAACTGAAATCATCAAATCCTCTTGTACATGCCTTTGAAATCTTGTTAAGTACAAAGTTTGGTGTGTGTAGGCTGATCTTTCTGTCTGAGGGAGAAAAAATCATTTTAGGAAAACCACATCTGAAGTAACAATGCCCCAGAGAAATCTATGGATGAAGTAGATTCAGTGTAAGAATAAAACATCTTCAGATGCATATTGGACAAAATTTTGAAGAAGAAAAAAAAAGTTTTCCCTGTAGTGTCTTGCCTTAAATAATTTTTAGTAAAATACAACCATTCAATCTCTCAATCACTGAAAATGCCACATGTCTGGGTAGGACAACTGTGGGTCAGAGACAACATGATAAAGGGAGGGATTTATATTATTACAAGCCTCATCGCTTAGACACAATGAATCAAGCAGTTGGACATCAATTAATCTTACTCCGCTGTGCTTTCAAATAATTCCGGTTTTGAGAGCATTCATGATTGTTCAGCACTATGTACACATGCTTCATAAACAGAATTACTGATTGCAAAGAAACATGTCTCTATTGATCCATGTACATTCAACATTTCAACAGGATTAACAAATTCATCCTTGGGACAGGATGAAGAAACTTGTGCCGCTGCTGCAAAGATAATTGCACAATTCTCACAGGAGTCATGGACTCCATCCACAATGGATTAGTGCAGGAAGGAAGTCGAGTGTGATCCATGGAAAAGGTCAGTTTGGAATCTATTCCTTGAGCCCTTCCATTAAAGACAGTGAATTCAGATGAAATGCCACAGAAAGGTGTTGTGGCTGTCTGAAGAAAACGTGTGAGTCTGGGAGGAGCGCAAATGTCAATGCTGTGTCCAGGTTGAGATTAAAAAGTGATATGCAAGTTAAACCCGCTCACTGCCCAGCTTATGTGCATAAATTATGTAACCGACACATAAAGAGTTCTTAAACAAGATATATGTATGTATATATATATATATATATATATATATATATATATAGAGAGAGAGAGAGAGAGAGAGAGAGAGAGAGAGAGAGAGAGTGTGTCCTACAACACTATATAGATGCTACTGGGTAATTCAACCACAAGGATCCACAATATGAGTTTAGTACAGCCCAAAACTAAGATAGACGTGAATCTATGCAAAATAAATCAGTTTAGCCTTGTTGGGCCCATGACTGGCATTTCCATCTTGGGTTATGGATGCCTGTTAGTTGAGATAACCTGCTAATACATAATCAAATAGCACCATTCGGAGATATGAAAGGCCAACACATTCAAATGATTTCAAAAACGTTTTCTGAAATAGATTAGCGCAAGTAAAATTATGCTGTTAATAATTCAATATATTGTAAGTCCCATATATTGTAAGACCTTTAAATGTGTGTAGTTTAAATTAAACTGCTTAAACAGTTCAAGCATTTAGTATCATGTGTTTAATAAAAACTCTTCTGAAAACCATAAAATTAAACTGTGAAGATGGCCTTGGCAACTCTGTACAACTAATTTCACAAACAGGACTCAGCTGTAACCAAAAGTTGCTTGCTTTTTTAACTACACTTTTATAACAGTAAATTATTGAGCATGCAACAATAAAAAATGCATGCATTCATCTATCCATCCATCTTCTTCTGCTTATCCTGGGCAGGTCGCGGGGGCAGCAGTCTAAGCAGGGACTCCCAGACTTCCCTCACCCCAGACACTTCATCCAGCTCCTCCAGGGGGATTCCGAGGTGTTCCCAGGTCAGCCGAGAGACAGAGTCCCCCCAGGCATGTCCACACTGTCCGGTGGGACCATAGACATAAAAATAGTGGACAGACGGTTGTCGCTCCGCCCCATTCATGATAATGCGGCTCAGTCATGGAGAATTCAAAATGGCCGCGGGTTAGCCCCCACCACTCCCCCCTCGGTGGGGAGGCGGGGAGGGCGACTTTGGGGCGGCCTTTTGCTGACGTACTGCCGTCGTTGCCTCTATGGTTACCGCCCACTCGTAGGTGTATGGCTGCGCCCTGACATTTCCGGTGCGTAAAGCCCGCCTTCTTCATTAGATATGCATGAACTTTAAAAAATCACAGGCTAAACCAGCCTGGTTCAAAAAAATTCACCCCCCTCAGCGTTGTCACAGAGCCGTAAGCTAACGTTTGAGACCAAAGCCGTATTTTGAGCCGGGCTCTAAAGTCGGTTTTGAAACGTCTAACTCCCCATTGATTTGCATTGATTTGCAAAATTCTACTTCCGCAGCCAGCCCCTAGCGGTCAGCAGCAGATTGCAAACATGGCAGCCTACAGTCGGCGGCTCAATTTGAGCGCGGTAGCCTCGCCCACTGGGTGGGACATGCCAAGAACACCTCCCGAAGGAGGCATCTAGCTGGCTCCTCTTGACGTTGATGAGCAGCGGCTCTACTCCTCTACTATTTTTAAATAAATAAATAAATAAATATATACCCACTGAGATCAAAACCTCTTTTGCAAGGGTGACCTGGGGCAAAGTGAATAAAAAGTAGCAGCTCACAAATCAAGAGATTTTTAAGACCAAATTCAAACAGAAACTACATTTAAAAGATTCTCGCTCTTTGTTTGAAAACCCCTCAATGAAACAAGCTCACATATCTTCAACTGCAATAAAAAAAATTTTTTTTTAAATTACTAGTGATGTTAGATTACCTGAGGTGCTTAAAAAAATGCCAAAAATGGCTGGTGGCAAGTGCATACTATCAGCAACAATTACAATAAAACTGGTCAAAATTAGGAGGAAAAGTGCTGTTTTGAATAAAATTAGATAAATGTGTGCATAAATAAAACGTTTTTACTTTTCTTGATACAGCTCCAAAAAGCAATCTTTGCAAGCACTTGACTTGAGTGCTGACTCCAGTAGCATTACAAGTGATTAGACATTTATTTAACTGCACTTCTGATAAATACACCTCTTCGCTGTATACCCTGATTTAGACTTAATTTCGTTGTGACTAAGTGGTAACTGGGAAAATTTGATATGCAATCACAGCCCCCATTACCACTGAGATTTGTGTATTTCTGATTATTGAACATTTTCAGCAGTAAAGTAAAGAGGGCTCCGACAGCGTTGATATATTCTTTGACTGATACGGCTTTGACAGGCTGAGCATTAGCTGCATGTGGAGCATTCGGGGAACACTGAGCTTGCATGTGTTCTCTGGGAGGACTCACCCACTTGGTGCACTGTCACTGTAATTATACTGTCACCTTCTCAGTGTGAGCTTGGGTGACTAACAACAAATTAAACATCCTGAGATCTGGGGAGTCTTAAGATTCAGGACTCTCATTGTCTTTATCTCGACAGTGTTGATAATGAGTGATAAAAAAGGTAAAGTAATCTAAGGTCATAAAGTTGTAAATGTCATATTTTTAATCAAAAAGCCATTAATTCTTTATGTACTTGACACAGCCATTTTTATTGTATGAATGCCCTAAACTGATAATATCCAAGTACAACTTTACTTATGTAAAAGTATTCGTCACAATTTTGTGCTGTTGTTGACAATAAACGCATATATTCTCGTGAGCCAGAATTGGTTGCATTCAGAATTTGATGATGTCATAATATCAGATGGAGTGCAAGGGCTTATGTAACTCTTTAACAGACTTATGACCCAAATGTTGAACCAAATCATTACATTACAATATCAGTCTCATGGAAAATGTAGTGCGCAGTGCGTGCGGCAGGGAAGAATGTCTCGGACTATCAGCGCAGGATCTCCACAGAGCTGTGTACTTTCTCCTCTGCTCTTTTCCCTGTACACCAGCTCCTCCACCTCCAGCCACGACTCTGTAAAACTGATCAAGTTTGCAGAAGACACCACCCTCATCGGACTCATCTCGGACGGCGATGAGTCTGTTTACAGGAGGGAGGTGGACTGGCTGGTGTCCTAGTGCACCAACAACAACCTGGAGCTCAACGCCCAGAAGACAGTGGAGATGATCGTGGACTTCAGGAAAGTCTCAGTCCCCCTAACCCCCTCGCCCTGACAGACTCTGTCATCACCACCGTGGACTCTTTCCGCTTTTTCGGCACCACCATCACTCAAGACCGCAAGTGAGAGCCGACCATCAGCTCCATCATCAGTCAGGCCCAGCAGAGGATGTACTTCCTGCAGCAGCTGAGGAAAGCTAAGCTGCCAGTGCAGATGATGCAGTTCTACACAGCCATGATCGAGTCCATCCTCACCTCCTCCATCACCGTGTGGTACAGAAGCCACAGACAGGGACAAACAGAGACTACAGCGCATTGTGTGCTCTGCTGAGAAGGTGATCGGCTGCAGCCTTCCATCTGTCCAGGACCTGTACGTCCCCAGGACTCAGGGACGAGCAGGTCGGATCACAGATGACCCTTTTCACTCTGGACATGGACAATTTGAGCGACCCCCTTCGGGCATGAGACTACAGTCCATCCGGACCTGAGCTTCCCGCCGCAAGAACTTTCTTTCAACAATGAACATTGAGCATGTTTGGGATGCTGGACAGGCATGTATGTATGTTGTTAACCTTTTTGCCACTAGAGGTCAAATAAAGGTAAAATATTGCAATGTAAATGTACTGCCAGTAGATGCTGCAGTGGTGCTTATTACATTCTCCTGCCACAACACTAAATCTTTGGCTGACCATCACTATTTCCCAAGAGGACTTTTGTACAGCCACATCTATTAACGCTTACTGCCTAATAAAGATATGTAATCAACACTGCACTCTCAAGAGGTAGAAAACTTGATTCGCTTGAAACTCAATTTGAGTCAAATCCAAGTAGAGTTTCAAAAATTCAACCCAATTATTTCCTTACCTTCTGTTTTCTTCGTGTCATTTAGACCAGTTTTTTTATTTTATATGAGGTTCATCACTATGAAACCTTCATGGGTGGTCCCAAACATACAATTTATGCAAAATTTGTATTTTTGCAAAAAAAAAAAAAAAAAAAAAAAAAAGTATCAGACTAAGCTTCAGATTTAAAAAAAAAATTATGCATTATATACATATATATAGATGAGCTGAAATCACACCACCAACCTATGGGTCAGTGGATCTGACTGCTAAACTAAGGATTCAAACCACTGACCTTTGGATCAGAAGACGACCACTCTGCCAACTGAGCTACTGCCGCCCTTGTAGCTAATGAGTACTCATCGCATCAACGCATAAGACAAAAAAAAAAAAAAGTTAATTTCAACCTATTCAGTACAGAGTTTTAAATCTTGTTCAATCAAGGGGGAATGTGATTATTCTGATTAAAGATTAAGCCACTTGTCATTTTGGCAATCAATGAATGCAGTATTTTTATGCTTTAGTTTCTAGCATGTTAAATCTTATTAGACCAAGAATTTTTTTGTTAAAGTAATATAATATAAAAAAAGCGTACAAATTGGATACATAGCTGTACAGGTTCATTTTATAGATATAATTTGCTCATAATTTTATCAATACTAATACTAATACATTTTGGGGTGTAACAATGCATTTACATATTGGGTGTAACGATATAATTATACATCAATATACAGACACAAACCTTTGTGATATAATAATAATAATAATACTTATTATTGTTAAAGTACCACACTATACATGCAAAATCCAAAAGCCTAATACAGAATACATTTAAGCAACTTGTTAAATCAGTATATGGTACAAACCTATATTGTACATCAAACTTGTATTGTGTCATAATCTCTAATATTACAAAAAATCATGAATAAATACAAAACCTGTGATTTACATCCCTAGTAATTAATGGCGAAGACCACTCTCATGATGTATAAATTATTAACAGAGTAGATAATGCTCTCAAAGGAAGCCAAGCAAACACACACCTATTTGCACTCACCATTTTTTCAATCAACACTGTAGTCTCACGGGCTTCAAGCCCTTTATTATGTTTGTCAGTAATAACAAATTAGTGAAACTAGCCTAATAAATGGAGATAAAGTCAAACAAAATAATGGCTATGAATCAATAGCTAAACCATTGTTTGATAGATAAGCATATCAATAGCTCCAGGTGCATAATTTGTGTGTGCAATGATGCTTTGGAAATAATGTAGATATTGAGAGTAATGTGGAGCCAGAAGTCCCTGTACTGGCAGATGACAAACGGTTGGGTTAAATGGAGGAGGTTGAGAATCCCTAGGTAATCAATACTTACGACCTGGAAAACATAACATAACATATATGTTCGGCCAGATAATATCACAATCAAAACATAAAACATATAAACTAAACAAAGATGTTAAAATGTTAAGATGGCTGGTTTAAAATCAGCATTTTGGATAACTAAAGGCATACATTTTTTATTACAACCAAGACCCTGATCAATGGACAACAACAAAATCACACGTTTGGAAAGAATGTTGTAAAACTATATCATGTTTTTTCATAACATATAACACCATGTCAAAGTGGTCACCAGTCACAAGTAAATACTAACTGCTGGACAAACTGGTTGCCAAGTGGCCCATCATGACCATGTGTTTTGGGACTGTTCAGAATTACTGGACTGCGATTAACAAAGCCCTGCAGACTGTTTTTTGATATCGCCCTCCCACTCAATTTCAGTTTCATGTATTTGGGCCTCAAAACTCCTCCTATGGACGCAATAAATGGATACCTTTAGAGCATAGTTTGGCCGGAGGAAGGCAGCCATCACAAAGAAATGGCTGACACAAACTACTCATCAAGGACTAGCGCAGACGTGTCAAACAGGCGGCCCGCGGGCCAAATGCAGCCCTCAAGGTGATTTCTGGTGGCCCCTGAGATGATTTTGAATTTGAATTATAAATGGCCCGCCAATAAAACGCATAAAACCCATCAAAACTACAACTACCATAATACGGTGCAGCATTAGCACCTTCACGGCCCCTCCCCTGCTGCTCCTGGAGCACAGTGCCGAGAGTTGAACCCAGCATGGATACTGCACTTCTCCACGGACTTTCCTCGACAAATAAATGGACAGAGAACACGTAGGATGTGAGCGCAGAAGCTTCAGGAGCAGATAAGAGAGAATGTCAAAGTGGGAGAATCCTAACTTTTTTGGTGCTAATTTGCAGTAAGTAAAGTAAGGCTTCACCGCATTGTGTTATGAAGTGAGCATTGCAAATACATGCTCTGTATGATAAAAACTAAACCCACTAGCACCAGCTGCGTTAACAAAGAATCAGAGTCAGGCAGTGTGTGAGAAGTATCCATGAGTTATAGGTGTACATTACACACGGGGAGGGCATTTGACACTCCGACTTTCTCACGTGTCTCTTTGAGCTTTCTCTCCTCAATAACACGACGAAGCGCTGCTGCAATACTTCACTCACAGACCAACAAACAGCACTCGTCTAAAGCTGACTTAGGACTTAGCTGCAGCTCATGGCTCCTGCAGCTGAAGGTTTGATCATTCACTGACACAAGAGCCAGAGTTAAACCACTGTTTCAGACAAAGAGAAAGCGGACCCCCTTAAAATCCCAAGCTGGTGCAGATCACTGCATCAGTAATTCATGGGCCTAATAATACATTATTTAATTAATATCAACATGATTTATTACTAAAACACATATATACCAAATATACCTTGTAAATGTATAACTTCGAGCAACTAAAATCTCAAAATGTACTGTGTAGATTTTGTGAGTAAGGAAAATGTATTTTAGTGTGATTTCTCTGTCTGTCTCTATTGCGGCCCCTGACCGGCTCTGATTTTCTAAATTCGGCGCCCTCTCAAAATGAGTTTGACACCCCTGGAATAGAGTGACTTTGTAACTGAAATACGTAAAATTGGAAAAATTACATTCGGACTTAACTTGAAAATGGACAAATTTGGAAAACTTTGGACAAAATGGGACTTTACTATGAACAATATGTGCCTTAATTTTCTTAGGATGTTTAGGATTTTGCTGCCTTCTTTTAATTTAATTTGTATCTCTTGTTCTCTGGTCGTGTTCTGTTTTTCTTTTCAGTGTTATATACTTAAAAAAGGGGGGTGTACAATTTGTAGTAAACACTGTGATTATTTTAAAAATGTGGTTGACATCACATCTGTTGATGCAATGCTAAAATCTGTCCCTTTGAATTAAAAAAGCAAGCTTTGACTGCACATTATCCCTTTCATTAAAATGAGCACAGACATCTGTTGAGTCAACTTGTTGAGGTGACATGTGGATGGCACTGAACAGAGGCTTTAACCTCTACAGTGGGTTAGAGCTACTTCAAGGAAAAAAGTTCCCAAAGGCCTTAGATAAGAGCATATTGCTGTTGCTGTTAATGCTATGCTAATCCCTTTTTGAGGAGAGGTGAAAGCTGAGTAGGCTGCATTCAAGTGACATCACAACATTCTGTCAGTCAATAATATATACAGTTGGAGGGCATCTGAAATGAATATTGTTAAATAAAGACTTTTGCTGTAATACAATGATTTCTTAGGTCTAGTCACTAAGAGAAATCACAGGTTCAACATTTGTGAATTTATCTTAGTATTTCATGGCAAAGTCCAATACAATCAGGATGATGATAATTTCCCCAAATTTGTTTATTAGAGTTTTTCTGTGTAAAAACATGGCCTCAAATTACATACATCACATAGATCAGTAAGGGACAAGCAAAAAACAAAACCACAAACAAAATACAATAGAAAACACTGCACAATGAAAAAACTGCACATACACAAATAAACTGAGAGGACTGTCTCAATCATAATCTACTATAAAAAAAAATCTATTAAAAAAATATCAATAAATGGTTGCCAAATAGTGTAAAAAAACAACAACAACCTCTTTTTGTCCCAACTAAAATGTTCTTTAACTGCAAATATTGCATTGTACCCTTACCTAAAATCGGCCTTGTGAAGAAAAGTATCATTCAAATATGTTATGTTTGAGTGTCGTCACCTGATCACTGCGAGTCAGGACCTCTGCACGAAAATGCAGTCCACTATTAACAGAAACGGCCTGAGACGCTCCAAAGTGAACCGATCTAGGGGACCAGGACTAGTGGAAACATGGCTTACTTCTGTATCCACGCTTGCCCTGGCGTAGACCGAGGCTGCTAATCGGCGCCATCAGATCTAACCACCAACCTTTGGGTTGATGGGCAAACACTCCAACTTATCATAACAAACTCAGTTAACTCCAGTAGCAAACAATATCTTGGTAAATCAGAGCATATTTTCCCAAAATTATATCTTCTATACCGACAAAATAATTGGGTGATACAATTGATATTTTGTGATGTTTACGATAAGTATGAATAGGCAATAGTATATGCGTGTTAAGTAGCAGCCTAGTCCCACTGATTGTGCTCAGTAATGTGTCCAACAGCCGGAGGTGTCTGTGGTAGTCCTTGACCTCCCGTCAGTTTGATAACGTGCACAGAAATAGGTGTGAATTCACTTTGTTCATTTTCACAGCCTCCCACCTGTGTCTGAAAAGGATTTAAGCTTTCAAGGACAATTACAGCAGCACTAGTGCCATCATGCTATTTTGATTCACTTTTTCCTTTTCATACTTGGCTTTGATGACAGATAAAAGCTAATTTTAATGGTTGTGTCATTATCAGAAGACAATTTAGTTGAAAATGCATTTTTAAAAGAGGTCTTCCTTTTAACATTAAGCTGATCACTTGTCACCACTGAAATATAACATGACAAGTCATGTGTTCATGCAGGTGTTTTCTAGAAGCTCTCCTGCAGAAGACTTTCACCAAACTAAAGCAATTACAGCTTCTCCCAAACACATCAAATTGACTTTTTTTAAAAAAAGGGGGGAAAAAAAGTAATGGAAGCGGTTAGTGGTTAATTGTGCTGTAACAGGAAATGATGAAGGGAGTTCTTTTTTTTTTGGGTCATTTCATGTTTAGAACTATAAACTTGAGTTCAAATTCAGCCTGGAAGATTCAATCATCCTTCTCTTCTTCAGTGTCATCGTCGCTGCAACCAATCACAAACATTTTTCATGCTCATCACTGAAAAATGTCTTCCAGGATCCGTGTAACAAGGAATGTATGATAATAACAATAAGGCTCTTCTAATGCTTTCTCTTAAATCTTGTCTCTTCAGGTTGAATTATATGTTATTGGTTAGAAGAAAATGACTGTATGTTAGTAACTTTAGTGTATTTATTTACAACAATAAAAACAGCCTCCACACAATTCTTCTCTGATTGATCCCACTTTAATTATGATTAATTGCATCATGCACTTTTTCAAGTGTCACAGTTTAGTATTTTTGAACGTTTTCTTCTGAATTGTATATAATTTTATAATATACATAATTATCTAAATACATTATTTAGATCTGTCTAGACTTAATTAAGGTCTAGACATTTCATGTTGAATCTGTGGCACATGTTTCAGGTAAATTTAGGCTAGGCTAGGCTAGGATTAAGGGCCCTTCATACACTCATAGAACTATTTACATAGGTAACAGACATTCATGGAGACAGATGGAGTTGTTGGCATTGGTCTGGTGTTTACACATGCTCTGAAATAGTTTAGTGACATGTTTGGTCCAGTTTATTTGTTTTAGCATCACCCACGAGTTTAGTTTTCATCACCGTGCCAGGCAGCTCGACACGTGATCTCCGCCACACGCTTGGTTTGTTCTGCGTGTGGAGGAAAGCTGAACCGCTCTTCGCCACTCCGCGCTCGTATTATGATTAGGATTTATGAATTATATGTATAAAATGAACTGCGTGACTACAGCGCTTCCCCTGTTCTTCCTCCTTCGTTCAGGTAAAGCCTCCTGTGTGATTTAATAGAGCATATTTTGTCAAATCAACCCATGTGATTAATGTGAGTAATGCGTCAATTAATGATTAATCACATGAGTTAATGCATTAACTTTGACAGCCCTAGTTTTTTTTCACCCTATTTTGGTTTTGAGTAGTATTTGGTAATAATGGATAATATTTCTGTTATGTATCTACTTTTATAACTATACCTGTCTTGTGCATACAGTGGTTCCTATTCCAGAGCACTGAAATGACTGTTCACAGCTTGCAGCATGTTTTCATTGTTTTAGGCCCAGAGTCTGCAAACCAGCAGAAATGACATCAGCTGCTGCTGGGGTGGAGTAGTGGATCTGAGTTTCCTTGTTAGATCTTCAACTGGAACCAGAGTAGTCATTGCTCTCTCTAGCAAGGACAGGTATTAGTGTGGCAGGATGGTCATGATCGACAATATATGCATGTATGACTTATTTCTGTTCAAATAGTCCATCCTGTAAAATTTGCTGTTCCACCTGGTGCTTATGGGTGGCTGAAAATGTTTTGGCAGTGCATTCATCTGCAGCTGGAAGTGTGAACGCGACAGCTGTGTGTGTCTTTAAAATGTCTTAAAGTTTGTCTGCATTTTGTTGCATTTTGCATTTTGAATCTCTAAAGTTGTTTTCACACCTGTTACTATGCTCTGTGGAGTGGCCCCAGCGTGCACTAGATTTAGTTTACTTCATTTCACTTAACTTCATTTTTGGGTTGGGTCAAGGTTTCAAACGAAAAGAGCTGTGCTGATATGCAAGCAGACCGCTGTACGTAGTGGTGTTTTCTTTCACCTGGAACCCCCCCGGGACGACAATACAAGCTGTTCGCGACAGTAAAACCTCCGAGCAGCTCATCATGGCTCGTCATATGCAGCAAATCCCAGCTCATTAGCGCCTATTCATAAATATATATGGTCCAAGCACTTTTTGATCAAATTCGAAAAGTTTTTTCTCTCACCGTGGACTGCACAGTGACTTTTAAGTCAACCACTTTCACACCACACACTCGCCCCGCACCAGAATTTGACAGGAGCCGCTCCGAGATCACTTGTTTCAGCACTCTCGGAGCGCCCGTTTACTGAGCTCCAGCCTGCGACTACCATGTTCACACCATGGATGTATTAAAAGAACTGGATAAGGCACGCCCCCTCTGTCTGTGGTCCCAGATTGATTTGTGGCCGTGCGAGGTACTGCAGCCTCTTGGAACCAGCCTTTTTCTAAAATTGCACATTATAATTGCAGACAGTACTGAATTATTGTCGGTGTTTAAATAAAACAGAAGGAAATCTTCTTTTCTACCGTTTCTAAAATCACCGAAATTACCGTTTTTATATGAAGTGACGTCACCGCAAACATGTGCGAGTCACGTGAACGAGCACGTCGGACAATATAAACAGAAGCACGTGGAAAAGGCTCGACTAGCGACACCTGTAGGTTGTATTTTATTTCATTTCAGACGCTTTCACGTGTGCTCTAACATGAAGAATACAATTACAATCACATAAGCTAACGTTAGCACAAAAACTTGCAAGCTGCGTGGTCGTTCACGTCGCTCAAAGCATCATGGGGGAAGCAAAGATGTCAGCCTCCGTATCAGGAAGTAAATGTGGAAGTAAGAAATTTTTTTGGGGTCATGTACCAATGAGCACACTCCATAGGGATAAACAGGGCGGCCATTTTGGGTTCATCTTCCAGGTTTTATTATAGTTCTATGGTTCACACAGGGACAATCGTTCCTTTACGTCGACCTAACTAGTGACAGTGTGAAAAAGCCCAAACACTAAAGTGGGACAAGTTGCAGCGTGTGTGCAGAATAGCCTATGCCGATTTTTCATAATTTAAGCATTGTCCATTAAACAACATGAACTTTCGAACATCGCTGTTTTTTCCTGAGCATTGCACTGTGATGCTCGTAGCTGGTGTCAGTCAAGTTAACAGTGATACAACATTTTGGCATCTTTTAGCTGACTTAAAATGTTGTCGCATACTTTGGAATAGTTTAATGAATAGTTAAACAATGCTCAAAACCTTGCTTTTACACACAACAACTCTTTGGCTCAACTTGTGTTTGTTGTGAAGCAGAACAAGAGGTGATGACGTCCTTAAACATAAGTTATGTGGTAATGCTTGACGTAATGCTGCATTAGGCAAATGATTGCTCTCATGGATCAGCTCACTTTTGTCCATTATTGGAGCTGATACAGGTATTGGATCGGTGTTTCTCTAGTGTGTTATGTTGTGTGCAAATAATTAACTTTATAGCATTTAGTGTTAATTCAAAATACAATTAGTCCTTTTCAGAGCACATATGCACATGACTCTGTTATTGAATAACTGTGATTCTTTGTGAATCAATGTGAAATTTACAAAACTCTGAATTAGTATGGTCAAAAGTACAAAATACATTTTTTCTGTTCATTAAATACTTACAAGACTTAAGGTTATCCAGGTTCAAACGTTCACTCACTACAGTTTTGTTCTGTACCTTGTGCCAAATTGCCTTCTGAACCTAAAGTTGAGTTAAGTTTGTGTATATATTAAGAGAGGCTTGTGCATATGAGGTACCATTAGCAGTCCAGAGCAATTGTATTGATTTATGAGCGTCAATAAGGGCTGGGCAATATGCTGATAAAAATCGAATTGTGATCTTTGATAATCTGCTTTTTTGATGAAATCGCCATATAGTGATTCACTCATTTTCAGGTTAGTTCAGCTCTATGCTGAAAAGAAGTGAGCGACAAGTGGATTTAACCATATGAAGATACTGAGTGAATCATGATACATGTATGACACATGTATTCAAATCATCACATTACATTCAGTATCGTAAATGCTAATAATGACAACAACAAATAAATATACAAAATGTCAACACACTTAACTGCCGAAGATTTTAGCCAAGAGACAATGAGACATTGTGGGTGATAAATGATGAACTCCTAAAAACTATACCACAGAGGCCTTTATAATTAAAAAAAAAAGGTTATGTTGTTGCATCAAATCATGGCTGTGGTCCAGTCGAGAGTAAATGGCTTTCAAGCCCATATTGTACATGTAAACCACTAGTTCTGCTCTGATATTGTGTTCTAATGCAAGTAGTCATAATGTGCAGTCCTCCTGAAAGGTTTATCATTAGTGACCACAGTTCATTGACACGCACCACTAGCTCTTATTATGGTGAGAGCCTGCTATACAGACACACAAAATAAAGTACAATGTCACTTTATTTATTTATTTATTTTGAAAAAGATCCAGTCACCCCTTTTAAAAACCGTTACATTGTTGTTGCATAGCCAGGGCTCTAATCCCATCAGCAGAACCCCAATCCTCGCTTCACTTTTACACCTTGTGTGACAGTCTCACACAAATGTTGTTTTTTATGCCACAGCCTTGATCTCTTCTGTCAAATAAAAATTGCAAGTTTAACATCCATGTTTCTGGAAGAATTTATTTTATCTCCAATAAACACAGATGAAGGACCTTTTATATCAGTTTGTAAAAAAAAAAGTGTACACAACTTTTGAGGTCATGCTCTGCTCAACTTGAAAAATGAAGTCTCTGGGAGAAATAAGACAAGAAATACATGAGAGTCACAAGGTAAGTTAACGAGGGGTAGTTGACAGCAGTGTGAATTTTGTTCAAATGTGTAAGAATCTATAAAGTGACGACAAAGCTGATCTCATTGCGAACATTTTTTTTACTATTTATCTGTCAAATTCTGTGTCCTCCCTTGATGGAGACCTACGTTTTCACAATCAAAAGCAGATAGACGTTCTCGGCCCACTGGCTAATAGTGTGAAATGGGGGTGATGAGAGGGGAGGACATTAAGCAAACCGTCAGAGTTGGGAATCAATCTCACAACCTTTGGCAGAGATCCTGGCATATGTGCTGCAGCTTAGACCTAGGCAACTAGGCAGCACAAGTCAACATGATTTAATACTATTTACTCAACACTATTGGTGAAATAATTTCTCTTTTTAGAGTATGTCATACTGTTATGAAAGTGAGATTAAAGTATGTCTGTTTTACAACAGTGCAAATGTGACAACATTGCCAATGTTATTCAAGACTTTAAATAAACTTGCGCCTAATGGCACCGTTTGTCAGCATGAAGATAAGCACAAGTAACAGGTAATCACGAAAGATATAACATGAGAAATCTTCCTTTCTAAAAAGTAATTTACCAGGTTTCAATGGCTGTTGGATTAAATACCAAAAGAAATAACAGAAAAAAAGGGTTTGATTCAGGTTTGTCGTTCCCTTCCTGAGGTCAGTTTCATATGGCCATAAATCATTTAAAATATGTTAATATGTAAACACACAGTAGTATCCAAAGGTCAACAAACCAGTGACCCTGACATCAGTCCTGTGCAAATGTATGGAAAGACTTGTGGGGGGGGGGATCAGCTGACATGCAACAGGACGATCCAGTTTGCTTATAAGGGAAAGTGAGGTTGAGGATGCAAGCCCCACTCTTCTCACAACATATGGTCATGGATAACACTGCTGAAACATGCTGACGATATGGCCCTGGTGGCTCGTGGTGGATGATGAGGCTCTCTCCCAGTACGAACAAGAGGTGAGCTCTCTGCTCCAGGGTGTTAGGGTCTTAATAAACAGAATTGAACTTGTACTAAAATGATACTTTTTAATCATAAGGCCAATCTCAATGATTCACAGAAAGACGTATAAGATTTTCAAGTCTGTGGTGCTGAAACATGACTAAAGCTAGAGTAGACTAAACAAGAAACAACCTCTGGCAGCCTGTCTGCATTTATTTCACTACTCTGCAAAACCTCTATGCTGTGTTTTAACCTCTTTATGGAATTCATTGGCTTTGGATAATGTTATATGGATTATGCATTGGAAATATACTATTTTTAGTCTTCACGCGAGTGCCACGTTGATGAACAGGAAGCGGCCAATGCTAACGTTTGCTAGCTTTTTTGTTAAGTAACTGGTGAGAAATTATTCTTTTGTTTGTGTGTGCTATTTGCTGTTTCTTTTTCACTGGAGTCTGCTCAAAAGCTTTCTGCTACACGCTGTTCTGTCTAATGAAGCATTTGGAACAAAAAAAATCTTTAAAAACATAAATGACTGACAAATATCAAAATTCAATTCTCCAACCATCAAGTATGATGATGATGAGTAAAATTGAACCAACCCCTACTAATCCAATTATAATAATAATTGATATATTTATTAGTGAAAAATAACGTGTCTCTTTTCAAGACGTACCTTAAAACCTACCTTTTAAGTTAAGCCTACTCTGTTTAATGTTTTCAAAGTAATGTTACAGTTGAGATATTTCATTGTACATGGCACATTTACTGATTACTCTATAATTGTGTAACCTCTGAGCTGAAAATGTGACATTTCATGAATCCCCTTGTTCACTGAATTTTATTTTCTATAGTTTATTTTGTTCTGTTCTATGGCATCTATATAATACAATACATTATAACATTCATTGATACATGTGTATCACTGAACATATGCTTGTTCAATGAAAAAAATCAATAAAGAGATTTTTTTTTAAAAGTGACCCTGGGTGTTAAGAAATGTTCTTCTAAATAAAATTTATTATTATTATTATTATTATTATTCTTATTATTATTAGACTATCACACTGATTAATAATAAAATTAATATGAATAACCTTACATGTTGCAAGGGATCTTTTTAGTTGCTTTTGGATTCACTCACACTAAAATGCTTTTGTAGTCAACAGCTAAAATAGCCGGGGCCTCCTGTTTGTTTTCTTTACACTGTAATTATCCCATTGGAAGTAGAGAGTGCTTCTAGAGCGCTCTCCTACTGTCAGAGAACAATGTTCTTCTTCGTAAGGGCTATAATTGTGGACGCTCAAATTACAGTTTAGATTCAGATAAACTCATCTGGAAGTCAAAAAGACAATACAACAGATGATGATTTGTTCCTATAATGACTGGTCTTTATCACGATTTGTCTTTATTTATTTTCAATGCACACACTTTTTTTTTTTAATGTACAAACTATCATCCAAATATGAATAAATGATGCAAATGAGACATGTTGATTGTGGTGCATTTGAGAGATTGTCATTTGTTTAATGTGACACCCTTAGGTAAACCACTAAATACTTAAACAGCAAGGATTAGGAAGCCCTGCAAGGAAACTATTAACTCTGAAATGTTTAAAGAAGTAATGGGGCTGATTGTGAAAGGGGCTCAAGCTGGATTAGCTAAAGTGAAGCTGGCCTTTGCAGGGATTCACTTACCAGAGGTGCAATGTTTTTACCTGAGACATATAGGAATCGTATACAATTTACTATACCTTTTCAAGAGGAAAGCATATGTGAATATTCAATAAGCACCCAGATTTGGAGATTATTTTATTTATTTCTTTGGAACAGTATAGTGCATGTTAATGAACATATATGATATACATTCTCCCGTGGGCCCACCACCTGCAGGAGGATCCATAAGGGGCCGGTGCAAAGAGATCTGGGTGGCAGTCGAAGGCAGGGGCCTCGACGACCGGATCTCCGGACGCAGAAACTAGCTCTGGGGACATGGAATGTCACCTCGCTGGGGGGGAAGGAGCCTGAGCTCGTGCGGGAGGTCGAGCGCTTCCGACTAGATATAGTCGGCCTCGCCTCCACGCACAGCCTGGGCTCTGGAACCCGTCTCCTCGAGAGGGGCTGGACGCTCCATTTCTCTGGCGTTGCCCGCGGGGAGAGGCGGCGGGCTGGTGTGGGCTTGCTCATAGCCCCACAGCTCAGCCATCACGTGTTGGAGTTCACCCCGGTGAACGAGAGGGTCGCATCCCTCCGCCTTCGGGTGGGGGACAGGTCTCTCACCGTTGTGTCGGCCTACGGGCCGAACAACGGTGCAGAGTACCCGGCCTTCTTGGAGTCTCTGGGAGGGGTACTGGACAGTGCACCACCCGGGGACTCCGTTGTTCTACTGGGGGACTTCAACGCCCATGTGGGCAACGACAGTGACACCTGGAGAGGGGTAATCGGGAGGAACGGCCCCCCCGATCTGAACCCGAGTGGTGTTCAGTTATTGGACTTCTGTGCTAGCCACAGCTTGTCCATAACGAACACCATGTTCAAGCACAAGGGTGTCCATCAGTGCACGTGGCACCAGGACACCCTAGGCCGGAGGTCGATGATCGACTTTGTTGTCGTGTCATCTGACCTTCGGCCGCTGCGTGTCTTGGACACTCGGGTGAAGAGAGGGGCGGAGCTGTCAACTGATCACCACCTGGTGGTGAGTTGGATCCGCTGGATGGGAGGAAGCCGAACGACTTGGTAGGCCCAAGCGCATCGTGAGGGTCTGCTGGGAACGTCTGGCAGAGCCCTCTGTCAGCAGGGTTTTCAACTCACACCTCCGGGAGAACTTCTCCCAGATCCCGGGGGAGGCTGGAGACATTGAGTCCGAGTGGACCATGTTCTCCACCTCCATTGTCGATGCGGCAGCTCGCAGCTGTGGTCGCAAGGTCTCTGGTGCCTGTCGCGCGGCAATCCCGAACCCGGTGGTGGACACCGAAGTAAGGGATGCCGTCAGGCTGAAGAAGGAGGCCTACCGGGCCTTGCTGGCTTGTGGGACTCCTGAAGCAGCTGACAGGTACCGGCAGGCCAAGCGTGCTGCAGCCCGTGCTGTCGCAGAGGCAAAAACTTCGGGATTGGGAGGAGTTCCGGGAGGCCATGGAGGAGGACTATCGGTTGGCCTCAAAGAAATTCTGGCAAACCGTCCGACGCCTCAGGAGGGGGAAGCAGTGCTTTACCAACACCGTTTACGGTGCGGGTGGAGAACTGTTGACCTCGACTGGGGATGTGGTTGGACGGTGGAAGGAATACTTTGAGGATCTCCTCAATCCCACTGTCACGTCTTCCGAGGAGGAAGCAGAGGCTGAGATCTTGGAGGCGGACTCATCCATCACCCTGGCTGAAGTCACTGAGGTGGTTGGCAAGCTCCTTGGTGGCAAGGCTCCGGGGGTGGATGAGATCCGAGATCTTAAGTCTCTGGATGTTGTGGGACTGTCTTGGCTGACACGTCTCTGCAACATCGCGTGGCAGTCTGGGACGGTACCTCTGGACTGGCAGACCGGGGTGGTGGTCCCTCTGTATAAGAAGGGGGACCGGAGGGTGTGTTCCAACTACAGGGGGATCACACTCCTCAGCCTCCCCGGTAAGGTCTATTCCAGGGTACTGGAGAGGAGAATCCGACCGATAGTCGAACCTCGGATTCAGGAGGAGCAGTGTGGTTTTCGTCCCGGTCGTGGAACACTGGACCAGCTCTATACTCTCCATCGGGTGCTCGAGGGTTCATGGGAGTTTGCCCAACCAGTCCACATGTGCTTTGTGGACCTGGAGAAGGCATTCGACCGTGTGCCCCGGGGCGCCTTGTGGGGAGTGCTCCGGGAATATGGGGTCCGGGGCCCTTTGTTAAGGGCTGTCCGGTCCTTGTACGACCGGAGCAGGAGCTGTGTTCGCATTGCCGGCAGTAAGTCAGACCTGTTCCCGGTGCATGTTGGACTCGCCAGGGCTGCCCTTTATCACCGGTTCTGTTCATAGTTTTTATGGACAGAATTTCTAGGCGCAGTCAGGGCGTGGAGGGTGTCCGGTTTGGGAACCACAGGATATCATCTCTGCTGTTTGCGGACGATGTCGTCCTGATGGCTTCTTCAAGCCGGGACCTGCAGCATGCACTGGGACGGTTTGCAGCCGAGTGTGAAGCGACTGGGATGAGGATCAGCACCTCCAAATCCGAGGCCATGGTTCTCGACCGGAAAAAGGTGGCTTGCCCTCTCCGGGTGGGTGGGGAGTCCTTGCCTCAAGTGGAGGAGTTCAAGTATCTCGGGGTCTTGTTCACGAGTGAGGGAAGGATGGAGCGTGAGATTGACAGGCGGATCGGTGCAGCGTCTGCAGTGATGCGGGCGCTGTATCGGACCGTTGTGGTGAAGAGAGAGCTGAGTCGAAAGACGAAGCTCTCGATTTACCGGTCAATCTACGCTCCTACCCTCACCTATGGTCATGAGCTCTGGGTAATGACCGAAAGGACGAGATCGCGGATACAAGCGGTCGAAATGAGCTTCCTCCGCCGGGTGGCTGGGCGCTCCCTTAGAGATAGGGTGAGGAGCTCAGTCACACGGGAGGAGCTCGGAGTAGAGCCGCTGCTCCTCCACGTCGAGAGGAGCCAGCTGAGGTGGCTCGGGCATCTGTTCCGGATGCCTCCTGGACGCCTCCCTCGGGAGGTGTTCTGGGCATGTCCCACCGGGAGGCGGCCCCGGGGTAGACCCAGGACACGCTGGAGGGACTATGTCTCTCGGCTGGCCTGGGAACGCCTCGGGATCCCCCCGGAGGAGCTGGAGGAAGTGTCTGGGGTGAAGGAAGTCTGGGAGTCCCTGCTCAGGCTGCTGCCCCCGCGACCCGGCCCCGGATAAGCGGAAGAAGATGGATGGATGGATGGATGGATATACATTCTGTCAACACGCCGGATTGTAGCCATGGGCTAATTTCCATCCATTGTCCCGTATTCACTCATTTTTTTGGTACTTCTAAGAAAAATTATGCATGCATGTAACGTTATGGAGATTTCTATATGCTGTTCAAGTGTACAAACAAGAAATATCTGTTTTGTTCGGTAATATCTAAAGCTTTTTTTTTTTTTGCTAAATTCAAATACTGAGTCATGACTAAAACGTTTACTGTTAATTAATGGGATAAAGTGTAGGCCAGATCATCTTGTGTTGTATTATAGGCTTTTATCTTTGCTCTGATCTTATGGGCTCTGTGCATGGAATTTCAGTTGGCAATTTATTTTTTAAATGGCTGGCTCATTGTACTACTGAGCACTTCCTGTCCAATTCTATCTTCATGAGGTTTTTGCGGAGTCACGCTAAAATGAATAAATATTTAAAGATCAGGCAGTAAACAGTGCGCTGCAGGTGGATGTCACAACATTTAATCCATCCATCCATCTTCTTCTGCTTATCCGCGGTCGGATCGCAGGGGCAGCAGTCTAAGCAGGGACTCCCACCGTATCCTGGGTCTTCCCTAACCCTAACACTTGCCAGTTGTTACAGGTGTCCCGCGTGTAGCCTACCGCAAAAGTTCCGTCAGGGCAAGTGGATTCTCCCGGTGCACCCTTCCATCAATCACGCTCAGAGACCAGGTAATCAGATCTATTTCCAATTTTTAGGAGTCCAACAAGCAGTGAATCAAAAAAGAGAATAAAAGTATAACAAGACAAGAAGCAAGACGAGACACGTCCGCATGTCTGACAGCAGGAAGAGCAGTGTACTTTTAAACAAGAAAAAGAAAATAGACTGGTTCACTTATCACCCCAAATTTATGCACCTGTATGGCCACCACACATCAGAAAAACAAAAACAACAAAAAACAAAAGCTTTCTTCAAGAAGAATTCAGGAGACACGACAGAAAAAAAAAAAAATCACACTTGCTGAGGAGTAGCCTGTACATGATTGAACAACACCAATTTCCGCTGTCAAGTGATTTATTTTACAGCTAGTGCATCTCCTTAATATGAAATTTACATGTGACCCTGCAATCACAAGGTCCAGACTGGATCATAAACATGGCATCTGTATTTGTGTAAGTGCACCAACATTACTACCTATTGTACAGAGCTGCTTCCGTTTAGGAAATGAACTTTTTATGACAGTAGCAACGGTGTCAGGGACTCTGTCAGTGTACTTCTGAGGTTAACTGCTTAGTTGAAACCTCATGAATAAATAGAAAGTACATGGTAAAGAGAGCTTCCCTAAAAGAAAAATAAAGCTATATGGGGCCTCTGTTTCACATAAAACCCAAGACACTAGAAAGCACCACGTCTTCAAGATTCAGTTTCTTTATTATTACCTACAGGTTATTATGTTTCCTCTGGAGGCCTTGTTTGGGGTCTGTCACTTAGATACTTCATTCCTCTGAACACCAGAACATTAGGGCAAATGTTGCACGAAAAAGCATCCTATTTCATCCGCCTTAAAGTGCATTTACCAACAACAAGCAAACTAATTATCCATCCCTCTCTCTCGCCAAAACAAAACAACACACTCTTCAAAAGAAAGAGATCAGGCCAAACTAAAAGGTAAGCTTGCATCACTTCAAGTTGCCATCTTTTTATTAGTTCCATTTGTTAAGCCTCACTTTACCAAAACCTGTTTGTCTGACCTTTAGCTCCCGTTAAGTGAAGCTGAAGTTCATTCCATTTGATCTCTATATCTTTGTGGCCTCATAATGGGCGCTTGGGAGAAACAGCACCAGCTAAAACATGTTAGAGAAAGAACAGATGAATGAAAAGAGTAAGTGCATAGTAGTAAAAGCCCCATTCAGACGCTCAATGACAATTTATGAAATGGACTAGCACCATTGGAGGAAAGCCATTCATTCAGCTTGGGCTTCTGGCCAAGAGAAGCAACGTTTGGTAAATTCATTATGAGATTGGACCATCAGTGTGTTCTTTAGTATGCTGCATATAATTCATCCGGACATGACTTAGCTGAATATGACATAAACATCTGAGGGTAAAACAGTCACAACTCTTATGACATATACTCTAACGGAAACACTTAGGAATGATGACGCAGGAGGTTGCTTTCTCAATCAAGTTATAGCAAGGTTTGGGAGGGGTGGAGTAATGGTCGCACTCCCAGGCTGTACTGTGCTGTGCAAGGGACTTCTGCGTAGTATCCCTGTCTGAATGTGATTGATAATGTCTGGGCTCTGTCCTCTCCGTCATTGGCATTAAGAAAAAGACTGACTTCACTCACAGCAGCTTTTGAGTCACAAATTCTTTCAGTTCGTCTGCTGTGGGCCCTATACATTACATACAGAGAAATTTGTTTTATTGGTTATTAACAGTGGACAGTGAAGGGGAGATAATGCACGTGAATTAGCTTGTAAGATTTGAAGTACATGGTGGTATGGTTTACTCATCAACTTTGTTATGAGTTCATGTAACTACTTTAAGATAGGATTTATAAAAAAGAAATATATTCGTGTCACATGTTACACAATCAACAAGCAAAAAAACTGTAGTGTGAAAAACAACATTGTTTCGAAGTATAGTTATTTGACATAAATGCATTGTGAGGGGTGGGGTAATCATTTTCAAGATTCCTTAAGCCTCAGTTACAATCACAATCACAGCTGTGAATGGTCTATATGAAATATTTTTCTAATTTTCTACAACATTCTTGAGACTGCCTTACAAAAACACAATGAAACATTCTTTAAAACAAATTTGTACTTAGGTTTTCTTAGATTCTTAGATATTTGGCATAGGCACCGAAATTCTGTTGTTTTATTACACTCACAATACAACCAACATTTTTAATTCCTGAATGATTGTAAGTTGTACATATTAAAAAATAAATAAATAAATCACATAAAAATTCTATTTGATGAGCAAAAAAGGATCAGTAATGATATCAAGCAAGTGCTTGCTAACGTTAATAAGCGTCCCTAACCTGGTCCTGCCATTTAGATTCTCACGATATTTGTGAGTTCACAAACTCTTGAGGATCCATCTGGACAGTGTTGGGGCTGCACTGGCCATTGTGTGCTGGACCAATCACAGCGGAAGTCAAATAGACGAACCTAAACAAACATGGTGACGTTTGTGGCAGCGCTCCTCTGTCGTTACTTTGCGGTGTTCTTGTGCTTGTACTCGTCGTTGGTTGTACAATGGTTATATGTTTGGTCTTTATCCCTGTCACACTCTTAAGATCTATGAGCCAGGATTTTGTGCTACGACCACGATTAAAAAACTTTTGGCACAGAGAGCCAAAATTGTGCAGTAGACACCTGGCTTTAGGCGCCTTTACATTTCACAATATACAAGAGCTAACTTTACTTGTCCGTTAACTATGTTAACAGACTACAGACTGTCACTAGTTTTATTATTGTAGACGTTTTGTAACTGATGCCTTGCATTGATGGAGAGATGTATTTGATCGGATTGAATAGGCCAAGTTGCTCCAATCATTAGGGACTTTGAATTGAAATGCTTTGCGGCCAATTTCCTTTTTCATAGCTGGAACCTGAAAAAATTGTTGTTCTGTGTTTCGTCGATTATATGTAGATCTAAATGGAATCATTGAAAACCTTAAGTAATAATAATAATTTAAGTAATAGTTCATTAATATGACCTCCAGCACTGCATATGCAAAACAAACAAAATGGCATTACTATTTGTATAAAAAGAATGGACTAAAAGCAGCTGTGCAAAGATGCAGTGGACACTTTCAAATGTACTAAGTACAGTATAATTCATAAGCGTTTATTTTGCTATAAAACTGAAGAACTTGCTTTATGTTGGTCACGGCCATGAAAGCTGGAGCTTTTAAGCAGAATGTAGTCCCGCCCCCCTATTTTTTTAATAGCCTTCTTCTTAAGAGAAACTAAAATCATTTGAAAATGCCTGTAATTAAAGTTCAGCACACAGGTATTTACTTAGCAAACAGATAGCCTACTGTGAGCAATAATAAAACTTTATTACCATAATCTTATGTTCCCATTAAATTCACCTCACATAAGGTTGCCCTAGTTCCCATTGTGTACAAAGACTGAAAAAGACATGCAAACGAAGGTTCTTTACAACTTACAATAGTCACCATGGTTCCTTTTTCATTGGTTTTTTTCCAGCTTACTTATATTGCACAATATTCTACCCTCAGTCACAAAATTGCTTGAGTCTCACATGCATTAGCATTCTTACGCCCACTCCGTCAATTGTTAAATGCTTTTAATTAAAGAGCAACTACATTGTTAATGGCCACATTTTTCAAACATGTCATCTTGGTCAGTAACACAAGAGATGCTATGAGACCTTTGTGGTGTTATTTATTCAGCCACAAAACGAGCTATTCATATGGACAGGGGTTTAAAATGGTCTCTGTAAAACAAAATCTCAAAAAGTCTTCAAAAAATGAAGAGAAGAGGTACTGATGTTAAATAAAAATCCTCTGTTGTGTGAGGAACATACCAACACGTTTGACCCAGGTCAGGTCTTCATTAGGGCATGCATTGTGTGCACAGTTGGTATCTTTGATATATCTGCTCTTTCTATTTGATTCTTCTTTTTTTATATTTGACAGTAAATAATCTTTCTTACAACACAAAATAAATATTAATATTTTATGCTGGATATATACCCTATTCTGACGCAGCTCACGCTTATTCAGTTTGCCAACAGTACAGAGATCACGGTTTGTTGTGGCATTGTCTTGCATTTGCATTACAAAAGTTGTTGTGTTTTTTATTATGCATTTATTATACATCTAGTAATACACTTGAACCTTACAGAATTTTTATTGCTAGAAATGTAATAGATTATTACAATAATTGTCAACAAATTTAACGACAAAATAATCGAAATGTGTTAATTATATATTTTTTATTAAAAACATATTTTGTTTGTGAGAGCGGCCTATTTTCTTCATCTGGGTCAAATTAGGTAAAAATCTAATCAGCCTTTTGCAATCTAAATAAGAAATTGGTTAATCAAAAGAATAATCCGTAGCAGCCCTAAATTCAACATCAAGTAACATTTTCTCAGTGTAAACGACTGATGGATTCCATGTACACTGCATCTGGGAAAAATTCTCTCGGCCCTTCTCCATTCCTGTGATAATGTTCTAGACCAAAGGGTGTGTGGGATTGCTAATGCGAGCCACAATGATCTCTATATGCAGCTTCAGTCTCTTTCCCACCAACTCAAAAACTACAAACAAAAATACAAGCCTTTACAGAAAGGACAAAGAAGTTGACCAGTTTAAGACTGGGCCCATGTAACGCACATCATTCTCACAGGCTGCGTTCACACTTGTTCGGTCCTGGTTTGAGCCAAGTTTAATTCTGATGTAGACATGATTTGATCCTTTTAGTCCGGGTTTGGGCCTTAGATCTGTGCTTAGACCTAGTTTAGTCACAATTTAAACATGGAGTTTGTACAAGTGTGAACACACCCATAGGAACAGACAAATGTGCTACTCTTTGTTTAAAGAGGTCAA
Source organism: Rhinogobius similis (assembly GCA_019453435.1). Taxonomy (NCBI): domain Eukaryota; kingdom Metazoa; phylum Chordata; class Actinopteri; order Gobiiformes; family Gobiidae; genus Rhinogobius; species Rhinogobius similis. The sequence continues at coordinate 34,497,546 of CM033635.1, read as the reverse complement.
GTATTCAATTAAGTTCTTGAGAATATTTTAATAATCAGACAAGCCTTTTGGGGAATTGACATTTCAAAAAGGTAAAAACGTCAAAAGTGCCAAACAATATACCACATTACAATAAGTTGGATGGAAGAGGGATTGTGCAAGCAGTCAAATTCATTTTAAAATTTTGCCCTTGCATATTTCATAATTCATTTGCTGCTGCCCATATAGGCCTATTCTGAAAAACTCAATAAAGTAAGTAATATGACAGACTGGAGCTTGAAGGTGCCAGTCCCACAAAATGAAGACGATAGGTCATGTCAGTGGGAGAGGAGCCACGCTGACATGTTCGTGGTGGGATGTACAGTCACAGATATAGTAGTGGGTCTAAGAGAACCGCCCACGATTGCTTCCCCCTGGGGAAGCTCATCAACAGCAGGTGAACACGAGCTACTGGAACGTCCTAGTGTCAGGAGGGAGTCGTGCCAGACACACAATACATGTGAGCTGTGACTGCAGAACCAGATTTGCCCACACTCACAATCATTACTGGGAGCCACAAGGTTCATCTGCGCCTTATGATTAGATGCATTTGACTGTAATTGCATATGGATCTGCTTTTTCTATCATTATGTACAGAACTACTTGCTCTGTTGCATCATTGGGCAGCATTGAACTTGGAAAAGCACATTGCTCTTTGGTGTGGAGTTCTATAGAATTAGTCTTTATAGTGATGTTTGTAGGTACTCTACGTTTATTTGTAGAGCACAATTTGTCCACAAAGTAATTCAAAGTGCTTTACAAATTAAAATCACAATACAAGCAAATAAAAACATTAATTGTAATAAAATTGACTTCAGAAGAGAGGAGTGCAGATACAATCTTTTCATTTATATTCACACCAAAACAGAACTGTTTTGAGCATGAATTTGAACATTGTCAGAGTAGAGGCCAGTCTCACATCTTCAGGAAGGCACCAGCAGGAGACTAGTCCATGTTTAGTCCGGACTCTGGCACCAGCAGGAGGCCGGTCCAGGTTAAGTCCTGACTCTGGCACCAGCAGGAGGCCGGTCCATGTTTAGTCCTGACTGTGGCACCAGCAGGAGGCCGGTCCATGTTTAGTCCTGACTGTGGCACCAGCAGGAGGCCGGTCCATGTTAAGTCCTGACTTTGGCACCAGCAGGAGGCCGGTCCATGTTTAGTCCTGACTGTGGCACCAGCAGGAGGCCGGTCCATGTTTAGTCCTGACTGTGGCACCAGCAGGAGGCCGGTCCATGTTAAGTCCTGACTTTGGCACCAGCAGGAGGCCGGTCCATGTTTAGTCCTGACTCTGGCACCAGCAGGAGGCCAGTCCATGTTTAGTCCTGACTCTGGCACCAGCAGGAGGCCGGTCCATGTTAAGTCCTGACTCTGGCACCAGCAGGAGGCCGGTCCATGTTTAGTCCTGACTCTGGCACCAGCAGGATGCCAGTCCATGTTTAGTCCTGACTCTGGCACCAGCAGGAGGCCGGTCCATGTTTAGTCCTGACTCTGGCACCAGCAGGAGGCCGGTCCAGGTTAAGTCCTGACTCTGGCACCAGCCGGAGGCCGGTCCATGTTTAGTCCTGACTCTGGCACCAGCAGGAGGCCGGTCCATGTTTAGTCCTGACTCTGGCACCAGCAGGAGGCCGGTCCATGTTTAGTCCTGACTCTGGCACCAATAGGAGACCGGTCCATGTTTAGTCCTGTCTCTGGCACCAGCAGGAGCCTGGTCCATTAGTTCGGACTCTGGCACCAGCAGGAGGCTGGTCCATTATTTCTGACTCTGACACCAGCAGGAGGCCAGTCTCTGAGCTCCATGTTTAGCCCTGTTTGTGATACAATTGGATATATTAACTTTTATCTTTTTTTCAGTCAAATAGGTTCCGGCACTTAAAATGTACTGCATCATTAGTGCTAGATGGCTATAATAATTCAATTTTATTTTATTACTTTACAATTTGAAACATACTGTATTACATTCTGCAGAACTATAAAATGTTACATCAATTTATATTGCTAGATAATGTTTTCCTCCTCTTTCAAGTTTGCTGAGTCCTATCCAAGAAACTAAGCTATTCTGGTAGAAGAAAATTTTGGAAATGTGTTTACCAGATGAATTGCAGACAAAAAGAATTAATCATAAAATGTTTGCCAAATCACCTATACATACAGTGCATTTTCTTAGATCACCATGCAGTTTTTGGCAACAAGATATTTTTAACAGACAGGCTAAACCCATAGTTAAATTAATATCTACACAGAGAAACAGTATAAATGTTACACTCGCCACTTCTTTACTTATAATCTACAGATGGGGTACGATGGATACAATTTGTGTGTGCACTGATCACAATATATAACAAGATGGGGGACTTTTGGTAATTAAAGGCCATAATATAATTTTTGTTTGTCTTTACATAACAAATGTGTGCACCAAATTTTGTGACCTGTAATGGCAATTTATTCATTTAAACGTTGTCACATCTTGTATGCATGATCAGACATCCGGGAGCCTTATGATTAGGTCAAGAGATAATCAATGATGTGAAGATGTCTTTGAATGTCCTGCATAAACAGTTGACCATTTGTTTAATTTGTTTGTCTTGAGGCTCGATAATATCCTGTTCTGTATCCAAATATGAAAGTTCACTCCTAGTGCCTTTTGTTTCCGCTGGCCCCCTCCTGGCCAGCCAGCTCTCTCAGGAGACACAGATGCTCTTATAATCACATCACCCAGGGCACCCTGTGGTGACACTCTGAGGAGCTAACCACTTTGTATCACAATGCATTTCCTGACCTCCTGTGAATCATCTGACTACCTGATTTGATTGGCTATCGGACCTTTGTGAGCTGCCCACACTTGAATCTATTTAATGTTTGAGTGTGAGGCACCTCGACTGGAGAGAACCTCTGTGAGGGACAGACGTCCTTTGTTCATCATGGGACCAGTGAATAAAGCTAAACTTATGGATCCAGACTCATTCTCTTTTCTCATTCTCTCATTTTTATGGATAACTGTTTTTGGAAAACCACAACAGAAGTTTTCCACGACAGACCGTACATTAAAATTTATGTCAGGACGTTCCCCTTGGTGTAATGTATTTTGACTTTTCTGGTGGTGACGTCGCACCACTTTATAATTTTTTCAGATTTTTAATATAATCAGTCACATTTCTGCTCAAGGAGCAGAAGATTTTAATAATCATAATAATTAAAAAAATAAAAATGATAAATAATAACAGCAAAAAACAGACAGTCACAGACGCAAAATTCTCTATCTCTGCCCGTAACACTCAAGCTGATGCTACCCAAAGCTACAACAAATCACATACAAATGAATGGTAAAGCCAATCACCATATTAGAATATTTAAAATGCTGATTTTTTTTATATTTAGCTGTCTGGATTAGTACCAGCCCAAACCCTCTGCAGGCTAATGCTAACAGTTATAAGAAAAAATACTGGCTCCTGAGTCCCTCAAATCTTACTGGACTAGCTGTTGCTACACATGAAAACGCTGTATCTACTAACTTATATGTGTATGATAAAAACAATATATTCGTTGCCACAGCAACTACATATTGTATGTTGTTTGAAAGCTCTGCTGGGTCAACAAGGTTTGCCCACTGACTCGCCATTCACTTCCATTAATTTTAACAGTTATAAGTACGCACCATGTCTACGGTCAATAGTGTGTTTGGAGTACATGAGCGCTTTACCCTATTTTTGTCAACAATGAGTTGAGGACCATTGTTGCTTACTTATTAGCAATAATAAATAAGTTAGTCCTGCAGCATGGGTTGTTGTATTGAATGATGCTTCGCCCATAGACACATCATTGTGAAACCAATAGGTCCTACATTCTGTTGGGCGGTAATAAAAAATCTATGTATTGATGTTTTGTAAAAAACATAATTGTTGGTGGATAGGCCCGGTTTATTACTCCACTGTGACTTAAGCAGCACTGCAGGGGCTGTCAAACTGCAATAGTCTTAGCAATACCGCACAAGATATAATGAAATATATGTGATCAATATATTTCAAAGAATAATACCTAGCATGTTTTTTATGAAGTCCATCTTCTTTCAAGTAAATAAAACCTGGAAGTTTTATTACGGCACAGATTAAGAAATGTCGCCTTTAGCAAAACTGTCCGTTGGAGAGCAACCCTGGAGCCTGCCGTATGGGCTTGTGTCAGCAATAATTTAAAGAGAGTATCGAAGCATGGAGGTGTGAGGTTGTAGCAGGTATGTTCTAAAGGGGGTGGCCTTGCAGAGCTCATGCCAATAATACCCGACATATCCCATCTGGAGAATCTTGATTAAAAACACCTATAAATGCCACCCGAGGGCTGTCACCCCTGAGCAACTTTATGTGGTGATTCATTCTTTTATCTCCATATGGCTACTGCGTGGTATCTGTGAGGTGTAGAAGGGTACAATGATGGATTTTAAATTATGGCTGATGAAAATGAATTCCTCCAGATGCCACAACGCGTGACTAATTTTTCAAAATGCTTTCACCACCTTTCAATAGTATTTTGAGTAATCATGTAGGCTGGGTTTACAAAAGACTATTTGTACCTACTTCAGTTCCCTCATTCACTCTTGTGTTCATCCCATTGTTCTTCTATAGGTGCACTTGACATTCACAAACTTAACCTGAGTTAGAAGTACCGTTGTTGAATGGTTAGTTCCAACACTTACCGTTTGATTCACACACTAGATTGCCAGTACACAAAGCAAGTGCTCTCTATTGTTCTTAGTTTCGGATGTTAGTTGCACAGGGTTTTGTTTTTTTGTTTTTTTTAAACAAAACAAAAATATATAATAAAACGCTTATTTTCTTGATGGATCTAAGCAAAAGGGATATATTACATCGCACATTTTAAGAAGAACGAGAAGACTTCCAGATTTTTTTTTTGGAATGGCTTAACTTTAGGGGTACAGCTAAAGTCAGCCGCATCCATCTTGATTCTGGTCGCAAATGTAAACAAATGTAAGCTCCAGAGGAAATCTGGAGTAAAATAGAAAAAGTAAACACTTGTCGCTTCCGGTATAAACAATATGACTCTGACCAGCCGCAATTTAACAATGAATTTAACTCTATTCTTGATATGTAACATAGGTTTACATGAACCGATAACCCACAACATTCATTCTGCAAGCTAAAAGCCAATGTTTTTGTGCTGTACTTGGTTAAATGCCATTGAAAGCATCTCTAGGTAGCCTGATCAGCCATTCCCACTATCTTCCAATATCTTTAAATTTCGAAAGAAAGTGGGTATGGGCATAATTGGTAAAACCCCTGCTTCCTCTATTCTGCAGCAACTGAGCCAATCAGAGCCGTGAGAGGAGAACGTCACATCCCGTGTACCACAATTACAAGCAATAACAAGCAAGATGGCGTCCTCTGTTTTAAAAGAGAGGAATCTTTATATTGCTACACGCCATTTTCGACTGACAGCTCTCTGCTGCTTGATGCAGTCCTGTTGTCACGTCACATCACTTTTCGTCTGATTGACGTATGCTTGTCCCACCCCGCTGAAGTCAAATTGTGTGGCGACTGATCGACAGTATTGAATAACACATGGAGATTAGAATGGAGGCCAAGCAAATCTGGAGGGTCACTCAGGAGAAAAAAAAAATCAATTCTACACTATGCTATGTCCCCTTTATCTGGACTTTGATCATAAAGTATTGTGGGCAACTCTTTTCCTTGACTTTTTAAAATTGATTGATTAGTGGCACTAATCATGTTTTTAATATATAGTTTTTAAAATATACAGGCCTACATAGGTGCGCAGTTTACATTCAGGATAACAGCAATATCCTTACAATACAAATACACCAGTAAACAGATCAGGTAAACGCGTTCTGAAACAGACAGTTATCAATATTCACTCAACCAAGCCACCCGCCCACCAGTGAGGATGCATAGCCAGATAGAGCCTTGGGGGCCAACTCCATCAGAAGGTCATCACGTTGCTCACAACAAATTCCCTGTGGCCAAAGTATTTCATCCCTAGAGGTGTAAGAGGAGCAGATCAAAGGCCAATATGACCAGAAGCTTCCTGACTTTTCCATCACAGCATTAGAGTAGAAACTAAATGAAAGCATGAATCTGTCTCAAATTACTGGGTGACTTTGGCTTCAATTTGGGTACATTTGGATTCCATTTGATGCAGCTGTGGATGTCTGTGGTTTTCACACAGTGGCTCTTAGTGAGAAAATGGTAGCACAAAAATGATCTAAGCTTCGTTTTATGTAGGCTATTAGCAAAAACTAAAACATGTTATTTCAATGATTACATCTGTCATGTTCCGTTATTTTAAGTTAATACTTTCAATTTTTCCTCTTAAAGTTGTTAGCCGTAAACAATGGCATTTAGAACAAGGTACAAACATATTTTTTACCAAACATTCTGGGACTGCAGTACAAACTAAAATGTATCCCATATATCCTAAGACTTTTTGTAAAAACAACAGCATTAAGAGAGGGAAACACGCCCTATATAGCCACAGACATAAATTGATATGGATTTTATGTGGTTCTATGTTAGCTGGCTAAAACACATTTCGTTGCAGCACCTGTCCGCTGTAATCCAAAGTGACCCTTTCAGACCTCCATCTGTTTTTGCTTCGTGACGTGATATTGATCTTTCTTCTCGTCCTGCAGCTGACAGGTTTTAAGGTTTCCCCAGGTTTTAACTTACCCCATTGAGAGGTTAGTGAAATATGTTAAATTGTTCCGCCATTTAAAAACTTCCATCCAATTATCAAACCAGCGCATGTGACCAGCTGATGTGATTTTCTTCTTTCCACTGGATTGTGTTTTAGTTCATATCTAATATTGCTGTTTCCTGTGGTATGATTTTATCAGACTTCTGAGGAATTAAGTGAAATTCAATCAGCGGTTTGTACAGAACTGTATTAGAAGCCCATGTGGTGACCCCTGGACGCCATTCTGTTTGTCCACTTTAATTAAACCACAGTAAGGCCTCAGCAGGAAACTGATTACAAGAAAAGGCTGTGTGTGACAGAACGTCAGATTAATAAAGTTTATGGTGTTTGATTCTGTAACACTGCAGTATTCCTCTTGAACCATATGACCCGATCTCTGTAGTAATTTATGTAGGTTGTTTTTGTCTGCAAAATAGACAACAGTAATTCCAATCATCTACCTCTGCAATATTTTCACATTTTTTAAAAGTAATAATTCTGACTCTGCATCAGAACACATACTAAACAGGCTTAACAATATTTCAATACCCTGCTCTATAGAAGATGGAACACTCCAGGACGAATGAGGGATTACACCGACCTGACCTCGCTCTATACTACACAAGCTAATTTAAACTCGGCACAAACAAAGACACAGTTAAGTGGCACATCGCAGAATTAATTAACAGCTATAAGTGCTATAATACTCACCGGAAATGTAAGAAAAGTATAGTTTTAAATGTCATAACCTGGCTCAAAAATATGCTGAACAACAGATGGCACTTACATTCATATTCATTAAGATGGGGTCGGGACATAAAAAATTCAATTTATATTACCTTAGAATCATTATTTGGTTTCTCTTCAGCATGGCAAGTTCAAAACTGTTCAAATGACGCTTTGAATCTTTTGTATACATTTTGTTTACACCGTATTAAATTGATTTTTCTCTTTTTTTCTCTGAAACTCCCCATTCTCTCCTCAGTATCATTTCAACATAATAATATTAGAATGAATTTCTGTTAAACGTCATATTTTAGAAACAAATAACATTTTCTCTTGATTCAAACAATACAATGCAACTGAAACAAATAACTTCGGATACAGTTACATTCTACACTTAAGCAACAACTCCTACTACTACAATCATGCAGCTAGTTTCAACCTTAATTATTCAGTTCATACTTTGGCAGGTGTTCACAATATTTTACAAAGTTAACTGAATGTTTCCTTGCTTGTATTTCTCCTAAAATGCAGAAAAAGCAACAAAAGACTTACTGTGGGCGTCGCTTGTGGAATATAAATGAAGTTAAATGGAACGCACACCTCTGTGATTTGTACAAATGGTCAGTTGAAGCTACGGTCTGGAATTAATGCACGAGAGAAATGGAGCTAATTAAGAGTCGCGCTACTCTATTCAAAAGTGCTTTTTCGAGTCATTAAGTCAAGCGGAGGAGTTTAGATGTTTTTGGTGGATTTTTTCACACTGTTTTGGACATGACAAACAAACACTAAATTGACTAATTATTGCTAATACTCGCCTACCTTTATCGAATGTAGTTTATTTACGGTTCAGGCGTTGGAGCAAATATGTCAAATAAAGTCTGAGGCAGCCATCTGGTGCCCCGGCTGCTGAAAGAACCTGCTCCTGTGGTGAAATATGCGCGGAACATGGCTTACCCGCAGAGAACATGAACACGTCGGTCGCTCCATTTATACAACTTCAATCCTTTTCTCACCGTGCGACCATTCGAGAAGCTGTGACTTAAGTTTGTTTATATCCCTAAGAATGCACTCATGAATAAGTTGGCATTAATAAGTGATTACTTCATTATTGCCAGACATTGTAATTACACCAAAACACATTACCATCAGCTTCTTATTCATCCCACGGTCTCTCATAAAGTTAGAACCAATGGCAGTTTGTAATCAAATATTTAAAAGGGAGGTTTAGTAGTTTTGCGGCTTGTGCTTGTCCTCAATCCTCTCATCTCTTATTTAATGGTCAGTCAATAGGAGACTATATGCTAAAGTATTGCTCAGTGCTTTGTAAATGGGTACTTCTCTGTCATAAAAATGACTGAGCTCCAGTGTTGGGCAAGAGTAAGCGAGTAAGCAGAACGTTGATAATAACTGATTTCTCCATCTAAAAGTAACTTAGATTACTAAATAATACTGGATTTTAACCTAATTTGTGAGCAACATTGTTCAAAATTAGGTATCTCAGGCCCATATGTTTGTTATACAGTATTATCATTCATCAGGGTAATACACAGTCTGTCCAAAAAAAAAAAAAAGTCGCCACAAAAAGGTCACACGCTCTAATATTTGGTTGGAGCGCCTTTAGCTTTGATTACAGCACACATTTTCTGAGCCATTGTTTCACTTCACCTTATTCCACTCCACCCACTTTTGCACTTTTTCACCACAGATTTGCATTTCCATTGTATTGGCACTTATAGTTTGGCAGGAAAAGTCTTGCCAACATAATAACATGTAGACTCTTCAACAAGTCATCCATACACCAACTCTGCCAGAAAACAGCTTTGTATCTGAATAGAATGTATTTGCTTTGGAGATCTGCAGCCCGATGGAAACTAATATAACCGGAAGAATAATTACAATGAACGGTGGCGCCCACAGCAACTCCCGGAATAAGGTGAATACGTTTCTGCAATGTCAATAGATTTATTTTGATCCAGTGTTGCATTCATTTTTTACGAAGATCTTATATTGATGATGGAGAGTGTGACACTGCATAAAGCCTTCTCCAGCACATCCCAAAGATTCTCCATGAGGTTCAGATGTGTAATAGATTAGTTTGTGCTTCTCCTTAGATGTTTTCTCTGCTTGCTGTCATTGATTTGACCTTTCTCAAACACACTGACATCTTTTCCACGACCACAGTATTTGTCTTTCCACATGGTTGTTTCAGATATGAGAAGCCATTCACTGCATCAGTTTGGTTTAAGTTTGATGTTGCAGGTGAAAGACAATCACCTGCAGCAATTATCCAATAGGAGGAGAGGACCTGTTTGCTTAGTTGAATCCAGGTGTAGAGTTTTTTTTGGACAGACAGTGTACATTCATTTCCAGACACTATCTTTTATTAGTTTTAGATATTCTTTGGATAAAACATGTTACCCATTGTTAAATTATAATGTGTTACATTGCTGTATCTAAAAAGAAAAGTCATCTAATTAAATGAATCTCTTACTGAAAAAGAGGGAAATTGTGTTATAAATGAAGAAGAATGGGGACACATGAGCACATCTCAAAGCACAAAATCTCATATTTGGAAAGAATTCTGTTGGAAAAATTGCGCAGATAAAATTGAATTGTTACAATGGCTTAAATGAACAGATAATAAGCATATTTCTTAATCATATATTCTTATAATATATAGCAAGGTGAGGTGGCCAAATGGAAACAGTAGGTCGCCAGAAAAAAAGTTTGAGAACCATTGTTTTAGAACACCATGTCAAAGTCACCATGAGATTAATGAGGCACTGCGTCTTCAACATCAATATTCCATTTTACTTTAAAACTATGTATCTAGGACATAGAACATCAACAATGGAAACTATAGATGGATACCTGTGGAATGTACTTTTAGGTGCAGCAAAAGAAGCAATAACAAGGAAATGGATAACGAGGACTGGACTGAAATAACTTTAGATATTTATAAAATGTAAACATTTACTTGTAAGGAAATTTTGACTTTTAATTTGAACTTGAAAATGGACAGATTTAGTAGACACTGGGACACAGAGGGACATATGCCTGCCTGTTTTTGTTTTTTGTGTTTTTCTATTTCTTTTGAATTTTGTCCTATTTCTCTTTGGTCTTGTTGTGTTTGTTTTTAAATAATATATAATAAAATTGCAAATAATTGCCCAACACTGCTGAGTCTCTGCCAGCTCACCTCTCCTGTAGCTCCTGGTGAACATCTCATTTACGTCAGCCACCTTTCCAAACGGATTGGGAAAAGGCCTTTCTCTGGCCCGGCCGCTGCTGGTTGCATAATTGAGGTTGCTCCATTACCCCTGCAAAATCAATACAAAGCCTGCCATTTTCACTTAAAAGATGCAGAGAGGATTTTTATGACTGGATAAGGTTTTGTGTTTGCTCAGCGACAAAGATGACAGCTTAGGTCAATATGTCTCACCTGGGCGTCATCAAGGGAATGTGCACCCTGGAAACTGTTTGGTTATGTAGTCTAGATGTTTGAAGAACCATTAGCACATTGCTCAAATAGTGGAGTCAGCTCATTTGTCCACTAGCTTTGTGTTTTAAAAACCCACTTTAATTAAGCTTTAACTCCCAGTGAAACCAACAGAATGACTCCACATCTTGTGCTTTTGTACCTGGTGAGTGTGTTAGTTACTCTCCTGACATACCGTAGAATTATAGTGCATGTGCGGAAAGAGAATGGGCTCATTTTAACATTTATTGACTAAATCAGTGGTTCCCAAAGTGGGGGTCGGGACCCCTCAGAGGGTTGCGAGGGGTGAGTTGGGGGTCGCAAGATGATTTCAAGATCTCATTTTAATTAATATGACATTGTATTTGCTCTATTTTTTTTATTAAAACAGCATCCTTTAGTGAAATAGGGTCCAATAAGACAATAAACTATTCAAATAACCAATATTAAACCTGATTTAACATGCTTTGACACTTAAAATTATTGCTACTGTCATTTTCATTTTGCTTTGGGGGTCCCGAGTCGATTGCATGATTAATTTGGAGGTCTCGGGCAGAAAAATTTGGGAACCCCTGAACTAAATAACTGCAGATCTGGTGACTTTTAAAATTAGATTTAAATGTGATTCATATTTAGATCATGTATGTAGTGGTGCTAAGTAACTAAGTACACAAGTTCATTTTTAGGTATCAGTACTTTACTTTGGATACTTTTTACTTTTATGTCACTACATTTGAGAACAGGTATCTGTACTTTCAACTTCACTACATTTTTAACTAGACTGAAAAGTAGACAGTACTTTACAAAGGGTTAGTGTTAGAGGCTTTGAGCAAATACAAATATATAGATACAATTCACCACAAAAAATAGGAAACTGAATGCAATTGCAACTTTTTAAACGCTTACTTCAATACTTGTAAACATTGTATACAGTAAACATGGGTCAAATCCATATAAATAACACAACTGTAATGATTTGACAAGTAATTGTTAAATGATTGTTTAAACTGAGTTTCAATGATGCCTATTGATGACATCACAGATTGTTTGAAGGAGTCCATTTTAGCACTCCTTCATGTAATTTTATTTTAGTATTTTTCTTGACAAACTGCAACTTAACTGATGTAAAACTATGATAAATATTTACCCCAGCAAACAGACTAATAATAAGAAAAACATGAAAAGCTGCCCTGTGCACTTAAATTAATTTGTACCATGGCTTATTTTTACTTTTACTTCACTACATGTGAGAGCTGTACTTTCTACTCCCCTAAATTTTTGAACTGGACTAAAAAGTAGAGAGTTATTTTAAGCAAGTTCATGGTGACATTCAGCATAAAGGTTTTGAGTTGAAGGCTCAGCTTTGAGCACAAAATAATTACATACAATTCCGCTAGATAAAATAGGGAAAATGATTCAAATTGCTATTGTTGACCAAAAACAGCACAATTATTCACCAAAATACCACATTTAACACTAACAGTAGTTAAAATGTGTGTGAAATACTATTACTTCATACTACATTTTTAAAATTTCAAAATGTTTACTGAAGTTGATTTTTGTGTTTTTATTGTGTCTTGAGTAGTTTTTTATCCTGTATCTGTGCTTTTATTTATGTAACAAAACTGACTACGTCTTCCACCACTGCCTGTAGGGCAAATGCTTTCCACATATTGATCATTTAACTGTCTTCAGTCATACACTGCTGTGATTTAAATGTAAATGTTTCTTTTTTAATCCTGTTTACACCTGGGGTTCCCCATATCCAGGCGCTCATGCATTAATTATTGGCACCATGTCAGTCTGACTCATTCGTCTCTTCCATTATACCATCTTTGGATATGTTCCCATCTTTCTTGCTCTTTAATGTTCCAATTTTATAAGCTGTTTGGTGCCAGACGCATTCTCAGACTCGAGGTACGTCATGTTTGCTCAGGACGTAATCCACCAGTTCCTATGTATAACAGTGTTTCTACTTGAATAGGTGCTGTTTTTACCTCCTACGTGGTCCTCTGCGGTGCTAAGTCCCTCCCAGGGATGCAGCCGCGCACTCGCTCTCCTCACCTCCCCTTTCCGTTTGTTAATTGGATGAGCTGTCACAGTTGTGGATGATTAAATTCCAGTCCAGACTCCGGAGAGGTTTTGTGACCACTGGGTTTTCCCTGGAAAAGACAAGAGTTTTACAAGTTTAAATCAACTTCAAACTTCGAAATCATATCTGTGCTTTTAGTTCAATGAGCAGGTTTACAATTTGATCTGGCAGTTCATGGTAAAACAAAACAGGCAGAAGATTACTTTAAAATAAGTTAATAGAGACAACAATAAGAGAAGTTAATCAAATCAAATCAAATCAAATCAAATTTTATTTATAAAGCGCTTTTCATACATAAAAACGTAACACAAAGTGCTTTACAGTGCATTAAAAACTGCTACATGCCCACATTCCACCGAACCTCCCCCACCCACATGACCAAACAACCCATCTAGATAGTCACACACACAAAGACAAGTGTGCACATGCTCACACACACATACACACACAGACACACACACTCACCCACACACACACATGCACGCACGCTGACAAACAGGAGGAGGCTGAGTACAGATCAAATCAAATCAAATCAAATCAATTTATTTTTATAATACCCAAAATCACAACAACAGTTGCCTCGATGGGCCACAGGTAAAAGCAGTTCAGATAACTGTCCCAGAATGCCCCTGTCCTTTGACCCTCCTTCGCGAGGAAAAACTACAAAAACCCCATGGGAAAAAGTAGAAACCTCGGGAGAACCACAGTGAAGGAGAGATCCTACTCCCACGGACGGACAGGCTGCAGATGAACTAGGACTGACATCCACTTGGACTGTGGAGCCAGAACCACTCAAGAGGGAGGTGGCTTTAAAGAGTTCCTCCAGGCGGACGAGGAGCAGTCCACCAGTGTAGAGAGATCCTCCAGCAGGAGATGAGGAACAGTTCATCTAAAGTAGAAGGAGTTCGTCCAGGCAGACGAGGAATGGCTAATCCAGGGTTGAGGGAGTTCCTCCGGCGGTGGCGCGATAGATCGTCCAGTGTAGAGATCGATCCTCCAGACAGATGAGGGTGGGGGGGTCGTCACTGGAGCAGCCGCCGCAGTGCCTGAAACAGTCTCCACTCCCCGGGGGAAGTGAAGAGAAAGAGAAACATGTGAACAGCAATGAACAGACTGCAGTTGAAGTAATATTAAATATTGTTGATAGGTAAAGTAGGAAGAACCAGAGGACAGTGTTCAAGCTGCCATACTTCCCCCAGCAGAATTGCTCCAAGGGCAGCATAGCTAAAACTGTAGGTTTTTATTTCTGTTCCTAACTGGCCTGACCATAAGCTATTTCAAAGAGGAACGTTTTGAGCCTGGTCTTAAATGTAGAGACTGTGTCGGCCTCTTTTACATGAACAGGGAGCTGGTTCCATAACATAGGAGCTTGGTAGCTAAATGCTCGACCTCCTACTGTGCTTTTAGAGACTCTGGGGACTAACAATAGTCCAGCATTTTGAGAACGAAGAGCTCTGTTTGGATGGTACGCTACTATTGCATCTTTGAGGTAGGATGGGGCCATATTGTTTAAAGCTTTATAAGTCAGGAGGAGGATTTTAAATTTGAATTAATATCTTAATATTTTGTAAACTTAAGACCTGGAGATGGAGGCATCATAAAGTTTGGAACAAATTGTATTTTGAACTGACATTAGGGCCATGTAGGTCTTGTTTAAAAGATCAGATGTTTAGAATGGCGTTATGTAAATTCTCCATTGTATACCCATATATGGGCCAGCGGTGAACCATTTGCATCTGCTGTAGCACATGGGTAAATAAAATGAACGTATTGTTGGGATAAGAGGGCCACTTAGGCAGATCAAGCATTGTTGAGGTGTGTGAACATTGAACTTGGCATGGCTGTGTATTCTTCTATTCAGGCACTCTTATAAAAACAGCCTTTCTAATGGAAATGAGTGGCACGCGGAGGTCACACTTACCTCCAAGCTCAGTTCCTCTTTCTCAGCCTGCTTTGATAGCCTATGTCATCATGGTGCACATGCACCTACATTTCCTGGAACTGGAAAGAGAAATGCAACATCAGAGATTAGGAGGACCAAGGACCAAGGACCAAATGATTTAAGATGAACAAATCCAAATTAGAATTAATGTCACAAGGACTGTTGTACTGAAATTAAATAAAATGCAAAAGGGCATACCTTCAGCCAAAAACAAAATATGGGGATGAGACTTGCGTCATAACAAATAGCCTACGTGACGCTTGAGTTATAAGAAGCAGATGACTTTATATCTTGTTTTATATTCAGTTAATTTTAAAATCAAATAAAATTAATGTTCCACAATAAACAACTGAGAGGCATATAGACCGATCAAACTATAATTAGTTAAAGGCCTATCGTAGAGCATAAGCCTAATTAAATATTAAATTACATTCACTGAAAAGCAAAGCCATACTGTAGCTTTTACAACCATTCTTCAAACACAGCTCGTCTGTGAAACTGTAACCTTCACAGGCAAGAAATGTTTAATGTATTATTATTTAAAGCAATAGCCTGTGGTTTAAACAGGCTAAAAGTGAAAAGAGGTGAAAAATGAAGCTCACAGCAAAAGGCTAGAATTTGGTTAGCAGAATGAGTTGTTCATTGGCCAGAATATATCGGTTATCACGCATATAAATAGAGTAGGTTATCGCAGGTAAAGAAAGTAGGTAGCCTATTTGGTTTACTCGAAAATAGGAGACAAAAATGCAATTAATTAAGTCTACCTTAAAGGTCTATAAAAGGAAGAAAATAATCTAAGAACTTTATTAGTCTCCCAGTGGAGATATATCCATTCAAAAGGCAATAAAGAGCCAATGGGCTTTATGGCGTAGCCTGTAAAACTGAGGAAAACTAACAGAAGAGCGCACACGGAGAAACACGTCAACATAGAGGATGCTTATCTCAAAGTTCATAAAGTCTGTCCCCAAAATATGACGCCTCACCTTCTCGTGACTGCACACGGAGGTAATCACGCTCATAGTAATGGCGTAACCAGGCAACACTGCGGGACTCTTAAATAGGAGCGCGTGCAGGAGGCGTACAAAAAGTAGAAAGAGCGGCAAGCGCGAGGAGCTTTTCAGACACGAGTGGCGGGAGCCCGAGCGACGCACGCGCTATGGACTACTGCTGACTGGAGCCGGAGAGCACAATCCCGCACAACCGCAGCCCGACCGACGCTACGCCCGCTGCTCACTTCACTTTTACCACCTTTGTTTGTACTTTATAGAGTATACGAATAAGTTAGTCGACCCGAGAATCAGTTGGCGTAAAAATGAAGTTGTTGCTTTTGCCACTTTTGATGGCTGTTTTTGCCACATGTCAAGTTTATGGCGAGGAGAGCAGCCCCAGAGAAGATGCTGACTTCTGGACGAGCAGTAATCAGATGCAGGTACATGTTGATCGTGAGTGGCAGCGTAATGGTGCATCACGGGCAATTTAGTTTCTAGAAAACACTTAAAATAGCATCTATTTAGTTGGATACATTGCTTCTGACTAAACTAAGTGAACTACTTTGAAAAGCAGATTTTGTAACAGTCTACCTTTTGTGATTTTTACCTAATAATATCTATTTCTGTTGTGTTTGTGCAATTTAATTTGACCGATTTTTCTCTTTTTAGTGCCTTTTACTTTCCAGGAATGAACGCCAGCAATTTGGGGGGATTTTTTTTTTTGTTTTGTTTTTTTTTTCTGTTAAATTTTCTTAGAAAGATTTGAAGATCCTATTTATACTGGAGCAGGGACAAATCTACTGAGAATTTCTATTTGAATTTACCACAAATAACAAATCATAACAGAAACTCTATTCATTTGCTTATAAGAACAACATTAGTCTTTTGTGTATTGATTCTGAGCTTATTCTTTGTTGGAGAAAAAGAAATGTGGGCAATATTGGTATTAAAATTGTAAATAATGCCAAAAAAGGCTTCTTATTTAGCACATTTAACAAATTGTCTACATTCATTCACTTTTAAGAATAACCTATAGTCATTTATGTAATGACTCTGAGATTATTCATCGTTTGGGAAACACAGTGACCAAAAAAGTGACAGAATTTTGTATAAGCAAGTAAAATTGGTTATAAAAATGTGAATGATGCAAAACAAAAGCTGAAATCCTACATGAATTTGCTTATAACGTTTGTCCTTTTATGTAATGATTTTGATCTTATTCTTTGTTGAAGGAAAAAAAGAAGTGATCAATATTCATCAGACTACTACCAAGAACTGCGCATTAGAAACACCGTCGTGACATCCACTTTCATCAAACATGAAGGGGGGCTCCGAAAAGGCTTACCCATCGCTAATCGAATCACGCCTTAAGTGCACCGCGCATGCACTACACCAGAATGTGAGGTGGCCATTGACATAAAGCTCACGTCCGCGCGAGGTTTGACTTTGCGAGCTGGAAACGTGCCAACCTTCTTTGCTAATACTCTAAACTTATTGGCCACTTCCATTCTGCAGATGAACGTACAATAAATCTTCCAAACAGACGCAACACTGGCCCCTGGGACACTTTCTCTCTCTCTTTCTCTAATGTAGGAATGTATCGTAGGTGATTAAATGAGATTTCAAAATGACTAAGCGCTGCAAGGCGGGGCTAGGTGTCACTGTATGTTAATGCTTTGTAAATGCCACCGGTCATATCGAAATCGATCGGTTCGCAGTGATTATTCCAAGCAAGCGCATTCATCTTTTCTTGTCTTCTTCCAACAGGACGGCTGGATTTCGAACTCTTACCCCGTCAGAGAATTCCTCAGGAGGATGACTAGAAAGCCGAGGCCGCACCAGTTTATCGGGCTGATGGGCAAACGCTCAATGGGTAAACAAAGTCGCCGCGCCAAAATATCAACATTCGCGTTCTATTTGTGCTTCTTTTCGTGATAACTTTGCCCTTTTCTTTTCTCTCTCCCCAAAGCGGCAAACGCACAGATCACCCACAAACGTAAGTACGTCGCCGTGACAGCTACAATTGCATGTTGTCGTCGTTGCTGGAACCTGAAAAGTCGTGACGGGGAGGCGAAAGAAAGAAAAGGGGAGGAAGCGGGGGCGGGGCCAGAAGAAGTTGCTGTAGGCGGATGAGTCATTGCGGTTATTTATTTATCCGGTGCGACGGCGGGCGGTGTTTGTGACGTCACGCCCGTCGATCGCGGTGTATCGAGCCACGTCTTTGTTTGACAGTAAAGAGCCGTAAAGGAAAGATGTCAGGGGAGGAAATGACGCGAACGGTGACGTGGTTTTGACGCAGTGTCGGCGTGAGCACATTGAAGCACTTTATTTTTCTTTTTTTACAGTATGTGACATTTTAAATGTTGACTTTTTTTTTTTTTTAAACCAGGTAAGGAAAGCCGTTCAGTTTGAAATCTCGTTTTTAAAGAGGATCTGGCCAAAGTGGACAGCAGCAACACACATCATAAAAACGTTTACACATTAGCACAAAAAAGGAAAAAGAACTTAATAAAAGATAATAATAAATCCTTAATTTGTCCTACTATTGAAAAATGTAGTGATAGAATAACAAAGTCAAATAGGTGGTAAAAATATCCAACATTCAAATATTATTTTCTTTACTAAAACTAAAAATAGGCTTTATAAAAAAAAATGAAATACCTACATTACGAGGAATAAAATTGTTGACAAAAAGAGACATGGCTTGAACAAAATCCTGTGATAAAGTGACCAAAAAGCAACTTCTGACACAAATTATTTGAACTTTTGTTTAATTTGCTGAATGTAGAAATAATAGGGTCTGAATTAGGCAGTACTTAATAATCTAATTTCATTGCAAACAATAATAATTAGATTTGCCTTATAGATTTTCATCCATTGTAATAAGTAGACAATCAATACCACAACGTACATGGGTAATTCAATTTGAATAGCAGGGTTTTAAATCAGTATTTATAACGGTCAATTTTCCCGTTTTTAGCTTCAGAAGTTCTTAAAGTTCCGACGACATTCACACTTTTTATAAAATTGCATGATAATTCTACACAAACCGGAATTCACCCCCGTCGCTACACTCTGAAACCAATATCCGAACGCCTGCTATAAAAAAAAAGCAGTGGGCAGCGTTTAATTAATTGACAGCAAATGCCGACGATGGCTTTCTTTGTGCTGTCTTTGAAGGCGACCACAGTGGTGCGAGAGAGGGCGGGAGGCGCTCCAGTGTGCCAACGGAAGCGCAGATAAAACACAAGAATGAGGAGGATGGGATTTTCCCCCCTCTCCGTCTTCCCTCCTCCTCCTCTTCCATCATTTTTCTCCCCCCCTCGTCTAAATTAGTCACCCACTCCTTGATGCAACGGCGCATAATAAGTCTGCATCTCATTTGTTGCTCTTACGCCGCCGCGACCATAAGTCACTCATGATAAGGGGCGCGAGAAGACTGGGATCAATGCCCCAAGGACATTCCGCCAAGTGAAATTGGATTGTTTACGCTCGCGGAGGATTTTGTCACCAACAACAGTGAATAAACTTGGACATTCCTATAGATTTATCGCCGGCTCGAATCAGGCTAATGCAAATACTGACGTGTCAAGTAAGGCCCGTCAAATTAGGCTGAAACTCCCAAATCAAGCTAATATACTCTCCTCAGCCAGTCCCTCTGATTATATTACAGTTAATTACCGTGATTGGCAGAGCGGCGGTTTTCTACTGAATCGCCACTGTCCATCAAATTATACAGAAGCCGATCAGATCATTCCAGAGAAGCACGACCTCTCTTTTGTGGGGAATAAAAGTAATTGAATAAGACACTTGACCTTAACTTTGGGACGAGGGGCTGTGTTTTAAAGTGCAGTCAACAAAAACGTGCAAGAACCATTGATAGGTCAGACTAATGTAACGTAACTCTTTAAAATACGCTTCCTTACTGACTATTTATAAAGCATTAATAAGCACTAGTTATTGTTTTATGCATATGCAATGCATAAGACATTTACTAGCATCCTTAGATGGTTTATAACACGTTGAAATGTTCATAAGCCATTAAACAAAAAAAGTGTGTTAATAAACCATGGACAAAATGGTGTATAGCATTGATACGATGCTTACTAAACTGTTTTCAATGACCAAGTGATAAATGCTTGTAAATGTCTTATTAAGTGCCAATAAACAAAGAACTAGTGCTTATTAACGCTTTATAAATACTTTACTAATGAACCTTATTAAGCGTTACCAGCCTGGGTAATGTGGCATTTTAAAGTAAAGGAAAACTGCACAATGAAATTTACAGTGTCTATGGGTTTCATCATTATCAAAAATGAGTTCCGTTGCCATAGCAATTGCCTCTTGAAAATTAAATATAATGTCTACTGAATGAGCAAAAGTCGTCAAAATGTTGCATAAAGCATGAAGCTGGAACGTACGAAAAGCCCTGCACTAAAATACTTCATTTTTAATTGTTAGTTGTTAAAATAATTTGAATTCTCTGACGAAAACACCTGGATGAATTTTGATTGTTCTAATTTAAAATGTTTGCTAGTTGGAAATGACTGATAATTGGTTTAATTATTATTTCCTGTGTTTTCTTTGTTTCAGGGCACAAAATCAACTCTTTTGTTGGGCTAATGGGGAAACGGAGTGAAGAAGAGCCAGGTACGTGCATTCTTTTGATTCATAACAATTCTAAAAATTAACTTTGTGGAAAATCACATTATAAAATCCTTTTTTCTATGTTGTTTTGACAGATTCTTATGAATGGAGCACAATACAAAGTTACGACAAACGGCGCTAAACCACCACCACCACATGCTTCTCATTTAGCCATTGCTCATACAGGGGAGGGGAACCAACCATTTTGTTTTCTCCAGCCTGTGCATAGCTGTTAGTCCGATAATAAAAGATTCTGTTTACACTTGGTAGTGATGTAGCAGTGCTGTACCTGTGCCGATTTTAGTTGTCCCCAGCAGAAAGTTGAAAAGCAAACAGACGATGGAACGGTGGGGGAAAAAAAGATGTCACTCATTTGATGTCATGTTTGTAATTTCCGTGATCATTTTGACCCATCTGCCTTGCCATAAATGTTGTCGTGGACCATCAAAGCAAGGCTGTACCCCGGGGTATGGAGAAGATTGCACTGCCAAAGTCACTGTCTAGTGCCTCTGAAGAGTTTGATTACAATTGATTGTTCTGAACAGTGCGACACACTTAGAAAATGATGGCTTTTAAGTGACTTTATTAGCGCTGTCATGTTTTCCTCACATGCGCATATCTGTATGTTATTAGTGGTTGGACAAATATTAAAATTATTTTCTTTACCTGTTCAACTCCCAAGAAGCGTGAGTTATTGTGTGTAGTGTGGAATGGGAAAGCATATGGTGGGGGCCCTCTAGTGGAAAAAGTAATAATTACAAGGTTGTTTGTAAACGTCGCAGGGAAATGATCATTTTCTTCAAGGTCATCTAGAATATATAATGGTAATAACTGGTACAAAAGAACACAACAATGTAGTAGTCAAAACTATTTATTTTATCACTTTTGTGTTAGCAGAAATGCCAAACTATAAAAAGCTTCATGGTTGATGAAAACTAGTGAAAGCAAAACATAATAGATGCAGTATAATAGACCTTTGACCAGAGGTGTCCAAACTTATTTGACAGAGAGTTACATTTTGAAACACAAAGGGCCACAAACTACATGACGATGAAATGAATCATTCAAAATGTTGCAATTACAGTATAAGTATATATAGTACAGTTTTGATGAGCCACAATGCCTTTAGTAAGGCTTGGAACATTCATTTTAGGTCTGCATATCATCTAACATATTTTTATTTCCAATTTTACAATAAAACTACTGCTTTAGGTCATTTAGGCCAATTAAGCAGGAAGCCTGAGAGCAAACAAAAATCGTTCTCAGGGCAACGTTTGGGCCGCGATCCGTAGTTTGGACACCCCTGCCTTAGACGATACACAGACGATACTGTTTGCATAGCATGACTAAGCGAAGAAGTCTTATTCAACTGTGAAAAGTGGGATGACGACAGTTCTTTGGCACTGACATATGAATCAACTTCAATGAGAAATTGTTTCACACGCCTAACAATTCATCAAGCTTAGACCTTTGAAGATAGCACTTGAGACATCACAGTTGTAGTCAGCACACACAGAGATAAGTTCACTTTCAATTAGCAGCATTTAAGTCAAATGGTGGTCAGACTGTGGCACATAAATTCATTTGCATAACGCAGATTAAAAAGAAATTGCATCATCATTTCACATTTTGTTCATTCTAAACTGCATTCTTCATAACAAGCAGCTGATTGTAATTATATGTTTAATAAAAAAAAAAAGTGGGTTTGAGAATTTTAGAAATACGTCTTAATTTTTCAAATAATCACAGCTGAGAACATGGGGGATAGGTTAGAACAGGAATTTTTTGAGGACTCGAGCCTCAGTAGCAGGACAATACTGGATTAACTCGTAGGAATCAATCAAAATACAACTTTGAGTAAACTAATAATGAGGAAATGACGTTGTATTAAGGTTAAAAGCTCATTAAAGTTGATTTTGCACAATATGTCCCCTTTAAGGTTTGACCCTGGACAATTTAATGGGCAAGGCAATAGTCAAGATATAAATGTGTATCTATCATTTAGGATACACTTACATTTTGCCATGACAAGAACTTTTATATTGCCAAATAAATAAATATATGGAAAATCTTAAAAGAAAAACAAAAGAACAGTTTGTTAGACTAAACAAATCCTTAGAATGTGTGTAAATATCAGAAATTTGTTGTTGTTTTTTTTAATAGTCACAATGATGAAACTAAAATGCCATAGTTCACTTTGAATAATAGCTGGATCGGAGGAGGTATGCCAGCCTGTGTTGCTCACTGACACCCACTTGCCTTCTCTGGGTCCATATGGGATGAACTAAACAGATGTCCCCGTGCCACAGTTTTTTGCATGTTCGTGACGTGCCAGTTTTCTTTACACAGGAGCATTTGCAAAGTTTAGTCAGCAAACGCAACACATTTCTTGCACATTTTCACATCTGGGACGACTTTGGAATACCATAACGTTATATTTTGAATTTTTCTGCCTGAAAATATAGTCTATCACGTGTGGAAAGACAATAAAAGCTTTTCGACACCGATTTCTGAGCGAACGTAAAGCACAAAGGCCAGCGGTGGGTTCAAGAACTCAATTGCGCCGAGGTCAAGGAAACAAACCCAACGGCAAGAATGTTTTTCATCATGAAACATAAGGCTATAAAAAAAGTCAATTAAGCTAGATAATGGTGCTTCAACACTTTATCACCGTTTACACAATACAGAGTGTAGTAGTGTAGCCCGAGACAAAATGTAATAATTGTTGTATATGATAGCCATGGCATCATTACACTTGCACAGAAAATCTACTAAGGCTGTAGTCGACTTAAGAATTTCTTGGCCAACTAAAGACCTGTGCATTAGGACTGTCACTAACGATTATTTTAGTATTCGACTAGTATTTTTCCAATTAGTCGACTAGTCAAACAATTATTTCTATTGTATATTTAGACTTTTAAATACAAATAAAAGTTGAAATATGGTGACTGAAGACGTCTACATAGAGAATATTTATAAATAAAGTGTATTTTTTGACATTTTGATGTTATAACATCACCGTCTTTGTTAAAAAGGTCCTTTGACATGTGTTTTAGTTAATTATGATTATCAATTATCATAGTCAACAATGTTTTATATTCTACTTGTTACGATTAGTCAGTTAATTGTGGCAGTCCTACTGTGCATTGATTAATCCATAAGTACTAGTATCTTCATAAGTGAAAAGGCAGATTAAACTGTTCAGTCACCCCCAAAACTACCAATTATGTAAGTTATTCACTTGTTTCCAGAAGTTGCTGTGGGCGCCGCCATCTTATTTTTATTATATTATTATATTATTGTATTAGTTTACATGTGGCAGACAAGCTCAACAGAAAATAAGTTCTACACGGATTACAAAGTGGACTTGTGTTGTGTTTTCAGGCCGCTCTGGAAATCGGTGCATTACTGACTTGTTTTACGTGTACTCTGAACATTTTACACAAAGCAATCTACCTTTTATACAGCGAGATTTTTCCCTCGTTCGCCACTTGCATGAACCGAGTTCCCGCCAAACCGTAATTGTAGATGCAAAGAGAAGACAGCAAAAAGACGCAAAAGTGGGCCGGGCGAAATAAGGTGAATAGCGAGGTCAGGTTAAAATCAATGGCTATGTTCATATGCACACCAACAATCTGATCATTGTCTGATTTCTTGAGATTATTGAAATGTCACGTAAACAGTTCCATCGATGTGAGTAATCTGATTTCTTCCCGATTGTTCACAGTTGTTCAGATTTTGACGAAGAAAGTTACGCAAAAAATAAAAGGAAAAAACAAAAAGATTCCAAAGTTCCAAAATACAACAGTAAGTCTAAAACCCACTAATAAACTGACAC
This sequence comes from Rhinogobius similis, assembly GCA_019453435.1. Lineage (NCBI taxonomy): Eukaryota > Metazoa > Chordata > Actinopteri > Gobiiformes > Gobiidae > Rhinogobius > Rhinogobius similis. The sequence continues at coordinate 34,473,117 of CM033635.1, read as the reverse complement.
AAATCGCCTGTATGTTTGACTTTTGTGCCTGTAAACACAATTATCTGATTATTTTCCCTGGTAAATTGAACCCACTGACTACAGAATGAAAAAAGGGCTGAAGCTAGCAGGCTTCACTGGTCTTTGTCCGGTTTGTAAATGCTGAGGGTGCGGGCAGAGGGGTCGCTGGCGTTGGTCCAGCGGGGCATCCAGAAGTGGGACAGCCACTGGGCGCGTCCCGGGAAGTGCTTCTCGAACACCTGCCTGTAGTAGTACGCCTCTTTGGTGGGAGGGGGGTTGTGAGGGAAGGTGACGACAGCCTTCTTCATCTGATTGTCGTTCACCTGCGAGAAGAAACAGTCACAGTTATTATTCAAGTCTACGGGAGAAAGCTGGTGTGAACGTTAATACACTTTTATAAATGATTTTAGTCAATCTTTGGACGGAGGGAAAGGTTTGATAGTGTCCAACAGTTGTATACAGGCATAAATGCTGTATATACACGTGTGCAGTCGTGTCATAAATGTTATGATTATAATGTTGCCTGACTGATCTGATCTGTACAGCTGCAGGAACAACCCGCTCACTCTGGGTTGAGATTATCATGATCATAAGAATTAAAAAAAACCTCACGATTACTAGTTGGAACATGCAATTTTAAATTCTCGACTACAGTGCAATGAATAATCTATTATTTTGTTGATTATTACCATTTGTTTATTGTTTTATTAGGATCCCCATCATCTTCCTGGGGCCACCCTTAAAAAGTCACTTCACATCAGTCAAATAAATAATACATTTCAAAGAGTTTCAAAAACATGTGTGCTGCTATATTTTTGCTGCTATATTTTTGACTTTGCCCAATGTCACCCTTGAACAAGAGGTCTCCATCTCAATGGGTTCTTCCCTGGTTAAATAAAGATAAACAAATAACTACACATGACATACAGGACAAATATTATGTAAACGTGACTTTGTTGAGCTTTTTGCCATGCTCTAACATTGTTCCACCATCAAAAACACACCTAGAGTGGCATTTAGTTAGATTCACGTTTGTTTAATGAACACGCTCTCTCTCCAACACTGTGTTCTGAACTCCTGCGATGTGTGACGTAGATGACGCTGACGTCATTTATCCCAGAATCATTTGCTGTTTTAAGTGCTTGAAATCATCATCAGACTCGCTCTGAACATTTATTCCGTCTAATCACGATCACTACAACTTTGTCAGATCCACTCTTTACTGCAATGCATTGTGGGTATATATTTACCTGTGTGTAATTGCCTCTACAGCCAGTAGACGGAGCCACAGCTAAGTCAAAATGGCATCTCCCAGCAGTGATTAAGTAAAATCTTTCTTTGCAAAAGCATTTTATTTTTAGTTCTAAAACATGACATGTCAAACTGAAGACACTCAAGAGCAGGTTTAAAGGCTAATAACAATATGAAAAATGCATAATATTTTTCCTTTAATGGTAGAATGCATCATACAATTGTACCTAAATTATACTTTTTATGAGGCCGATCCCAGCAGTTCACAAAAAGATGTTCAGTAATTCCAAGTTTGTGTCGTTAAATCTAGAGTAAACATGAAACTACTTCCAATAAATAGTCAGTCTCCATTAATTTCATTTCTCTGCAACTCTACACCGCATTTTACCATCTCTTTATGTAATTTTATGCATTGGATAATGGTTTGGATAATGATTAGATGCATTTTGAACAGGAAATATCATATTTTTGGTGTTGTCGCGAGTGCTATGAGTCAATGAACAGGAAAAAGCTGTTGCTAACGTGCCTAAGCTTTGTTTTGCCAGTTGGCTCAACATAGAAGTGACCATCACTGGAAATACTGTGGATTACCACTAGATCAGGTCAGTGTTTGGTCAGAAATCATTATTTTCAGTTTCTGTCTACCTTTTGCCGTCTTGTTTTTACCCGAGTCTGTGTTCGCTCTTGTCCAATCATCTCGCGCTATGGCGTTCCGACAGCCAAAACAGTCAGTCCACTTTGGATTGCTTAAAGGACAAATATTATGCACTATTTCTATTGTTATTAGCCTTTAAACATGCTCTTGAGTAGCTTTAGTTAGGCATCTCATGTTTTAGAACAAAGAAAAATTATGAAAAACAAAATTAACGTCTGAATCTCTGCTGTTTCTCATTGCACTAGCTGAGTTTTGGCGCCATCTACTGGCTGTAGAGGAAATCACAAAAGGCAGTTTTTCCTGTGAACCCATGGAGTTGGAATGATCATGATTAGACAGCAGAAATGCAAAGGATGAGTCTGGTAATGATTCACGGACTTCAAAACAGAAGATTCTCGGATAAGTGACATCAGTTATTGAAAAAACAACAGTCATCGAGAGAATTCAGTATTTTTGACAGTCGGAGGGGAGAGGATTTCCAACCAGGATTTATCAAACTAGCGTGAATGAAGCTAAACGCAACTCCAAGTATGTTTTGGAACAAATCTAAATCATAGATAAAAGCTCAAAAAAGTAAATTTAGCTTAATATTTGTCCATTAAATAGAGTGGTACAGTTCATTTAAGACAGTGGAGACACTTTTGGACCGTACCAATCTGCCTCAAAGTGAACCAGAGGAAACGATGACTAAAGCAGTGAGTGTTTGAGCACACTGTTTTGTGTGCATGTAAATAGTTCTTTACAATAAGTGTTTTGAGCGCAGAGTGGAGGTAGAAAAGCAGCAAGTGACCATTTACCATTTAACCTTGCACCTTTATACACAGTACGCCTGTTTAGAGTTGAAGCAATAACACGTCAATCTAAATGTTATGTAAGGGTCACCATAACACACAGTAACCATGTATGTTTCAGTCAGGTTTTGAAAAGGGCATGTTTTGCTTCCACGTACCACAGACTCCAAATGCTCCTGCAGGCATATGTACCAGGACTTCTTGAAGGACATGATCCCGTCGCTGAAGGCCTCCTTACGCCTCCACAGGATCTCCTCGGGGATCAGGTTGAGGCCTTTGAACGACTCCCTCAGCAAGTGCTTCTCAACAGCGCTCTGTTTACGGGACGACGGCGGGTTATAATAGGCTCCATAGATAACGTGTCAGTGAAAGAAAACATGACAGCAGAGGCGTAAATCCACTCACCCTGGGGACCCTCATCTCCTCAGGCAGTGACAGGTAGTACGCAGTGAGCCTGTGGTCCAGGAACGGCACTCGCAGCTCCAGACTGAAAAGAAATATGCCGTGAATCAATGTTGTTATACAGGATAGTAGGAAATACATTAAGGTGAGACACTGCAGGTGAATAAGGAAAAATCTAAAAGAGATGTCAATTTGAAAGTTCTTGTGTAGCTTACTTATAGAAATGTATAACAAGTTTTTTGTCGGGTAATTCTTTTATATTTAAGTAATGCATTTTTGTGTAAAAATGTCCAAAATGGCACACATTTTAGACATACAGATCTGAAAAATGGAAAGAACAAGGTTTTTATTTTCTTCCGTAATTTTATTGGCATTATTCATTAAAAACTAAATCATTTACTGAGAAGAAAAATACATTTCATACTCATCTTTGAGGGGAAGATTGGACAATGTTGTTGTTTCCAAGTAAAAGTTGATATGTTGAGAGTAAACTGACCAAAAAAAAAAAGAATAAAATAAAAACAAAGAAAGTTTTGCCTGTAGTGTGTTGCCTTAAATAAACATAAATGTCTGTTATTAATTCATACATAATCAGCTCTCCCAACTACTTTTTAATGACGTTTAATATATAGTTCCGGCTTTAATGAAAAGTTGTTTCCATTGAAACAGCTCCATGCGTGTGACTACTGTGAGTCGTGTGAGTAGTGTTTTGGCCAGGGTCAGAACAAAGTAGAAGGACAGCATCCTCTGCTGGTCTTTTCTCAGAATGCTGATTTACCCATGTGCAGCAGTGGTGCGGTCGGCTCTGAGTGCGTCAAACATGTAGAGCTCCTTCAACAGCCGCACACTGTCTTCTGATGCCGCTTTGGGAGTGGGGGCCTGGGAACAAGAAGCAGTTTGAGGAATAATGACAGCAAAGTCCACCTCATCTAGACTTGACTACTGCAACTCCCTCTACATCGGGATCTCTGCCAGGAGCATGCAAATACTCCAGGAGGTGAAAATACAACCACATAATCCTGTTCTCCACTCCCTTCACGAGCTGCACATCCTAAACAGAACTCTGCCTCCTCACCTACCAGTGCCAGGAAGCACTCTGCGTATCTCTGTGAGCTCCTCACCCCACACACCACCCCCACTCAGCCTCCTCACACTGTCTCCCCCAGCCCAGGACTGAGCTCTCCACTATGGGTGACAGGGCCTTTCAGGGAGCTGTCACACGCCTGTGGAATTACTCAACATACAGTATTTTAGTTTAAAAAGGCCTTTTAGGACTCTGCTTTACTTACAAATAAAATGTATTATTGTTACTTTTAATTAATTATTCAAATTAAACTGAAACAACAAATGCCATTGTTTTGTTTAATTTTTTTCTAATACCCTCATAAAATCAATTAACCATAAGTCTTTTAACCACGATCTTATTTGTTAATGTATTGACCTTCATTTAACCAGGAAAATCCCACTGACATTTACAATCTCTTTTCAGGGTAGTCGTTGCCCCAGAGAGGAGGAGCCTATTGTACATGTTTTTAGGGTTTGTACTTAAAACCATCCCTAGAATAGATATAGTTTTCAACCATAATGGTAGAGGTATAATGATAAGTAGACAGTAGATCATGACGTCTCCTTCTTAACCTCACCTTCACCAGACCGATTCCACTACTGCTGAATGTCCCTCACTCTTCACCTTCTTTCAGGTTTATATCTGTTCTTTCTAATAAAGCCTAATCTTTTTAACATTTAATGATATGCTTTAATAAAAGGACCTAATCTAGAACTCAGTTCAGAACGCACCTTGTGGAAGTAGATGTATCCCTGAGCCAGCTCGTCTGCCCCCTCCCCAGAGAAGATCACCACACTGTCAGTCTTCTGCCGGATGTACTTCGACACCATGTACATACCTACAACAACAACAACACATTTTAGGACTGAGCTTTATGACCACTGTAAAGAGCCGAACAGGAACCGTAAAACCATCTCATTTTGTTCCTATATTCCAGGTCTATGTTTGTCAAACCTATTGGAATTCCAGAGTCATTCAGAGAAGTCAGTGAGGAGGAAGGAGAACAGCATACCAGACACATTTGTATCACATCAGTGAGCACATGGATGTTCGGGCAGCGTGTTCCGATGTACATATTGTTTTTTAATGACTTTGTTAGCTTGTTTGGCTTTTATTGCCATTGTTTTATAAGCATATGAAAAAAATAGTAATGCACAAAATGCAGTTTAGTGTGAGTTATATTATACACAAAGATTATTTTCCTTTTCACTCACAATATCATCATTTAAAATACATAAATGAAAAATTTGCACTCTCATCAGTAGAAGTCAGGGGTGGAAGAAGTACTTTTTTGTTACTAGGTAAAAAAAACAAAAAAAAAAACTTCTAATAATATAGTAAAAGTGGAAGTAACACGTGACAAAAATCAGCTTTTAAGAACTGTTAAAAAATTAAATATGGTGATTTTGATAAAGAATTGTACGTTTTTTTGGTCAACCAAGGTCAATTCAAACCACTTTACAAAGTTTTCTAGTAAATTTTATGTGTATATTTGTGTTTGGTCAAAGCTAAGACTTGAATGATAATTCAGCCTAATATAAAATATGGGCAAAAATAAGCCCTCAAACCATGGAAAAAACTTCCTACTTTTCAGTCCAGATACAAAATATAGTGGAATAGAAAGAACAGATGCCTGCTCTTAGATGTACTGAAGTAAAAGTAAAAAGTATCCACTGTGAAATGTGCTTGAGTAAAGTACAAACCTCCAAATTTAGAAAAAAGTAGAGTACTTTTACTTTTGTTATTTGTTATTTTCCGCCCCTGGCAGTAGTAACAACAACCAAGTCATATTTATATACTAATAGTTTTCCTCAAAGCCAGGGCAAACATAAAGGGAGAATGTCCCCACGTAGGTTCTAAAAAATGAACCCTCTCACTTTACTTGAAGTAAATGTAGTGGAGTGAAATACAGTATTGAGTATTGTTGGTCTATTATTATTTTTCCTGCAGTGCACTAGTGGTTTCCTCACCCACAGAGGCCCGGATGGTGGTGATGTCATAAGTCTCCAGGTGATAGATGACTTCTTCTACAGCCTGGATCCCTTCCTCCACTGAGAAGTTCACCTCGTGGTGCTCACTGCCGATGTGAGCAGCAACCTGCAACCAGACAACAGTTCCCAAAAAAAAATCCATTCATTTATTGTCATTTAAAGCAGTGCTTCCCAACCAGGAGTACGTGAGTAATTATCAGGGGGTACTTGGAATGGTCTCAGGTTTTAAATGAAGATGCAATGTACTTTTATCTGAATAAAAGAAAGTGTTATTAGTTGTGAATTTAGTGTTAGTGTTTAGTGAGTGTCTTGGACCATAAATATAATTAGAACAGAAAAATTATAGTAATAATTGACAACATGTGACTAGTAAACCCATTTATTTGCCCGAAACTCAAATTAAAGGGTACTCTGAGCATGAGACAAAGCTTAGGGGGTACTCCGAAAAAAAAAAAAGTTGGGAACCACTGATTTAAAGGACACAACTTCTGCATTAGTATTGTTCTTGCCATTTAAAAATGACGTTTGATGTTTTAGAACTTAAAATAACTGGTCTACATCATATCAGTCAGGCATTACTCACATCAAGAATTGAGTCAGAGCTCCATCTAGTGGCTGCAGAGGGAATTAGCGAGGGGAAATAAACCTAACTTGTCCCTGACATGCTAATGCCGGCAAACAGTTGTAATGAACACAATTTGACGACAGAAATGCTCAGAACAACAATTTATGGACTTAAAAACAGAACAAAAGATTGGTATATGCTGTCACAAAAGTGGAAAGTGTTTTATGATGCTCAGACGATGAGGACTTAGACAGGACATCTGTGATAGAAGGAAGCTAAATACAACTCCAACTATGTTTTTGATGAGGGAACATATTAGAACAGGGTTAAAAACTCAAAAAAATATTTAGCCTAATATGGGTCCTTAAATATGCTTTGAAGAAATAAAATGTTTTAAAAGAGCAGTTTAGAAAGCCCTGAAACAGCATAGTTTGGCATTGTCACTGAGCAACTCTTCAGGTTTTTAGATTTTAGATAGAAGTTTAATAATAAAATAAATGTGGAAGAACGTGAAATGAAATGCGACCTTGCGAGCAGCCAAAATGTCAGGGCTGTCGTCTGATCCGATGGAGAATGTCTGGATGGGATACTGAAGTTTGTCCTCTTTGGCTAACTTCACCAGAGTGGCAGCGACCAGGCTGGAGTCCAGGCCGCCTGAACAACAAAACAAAATGATCCTATTAACACTCTGAGCGCGCAACTCACCAGCAGGTCATAGAACTGATCAGGTGTGGCGGAAGCTGAGAGATGTTCAGGCGTGTCTGGTAATCAGTTGCAGTAATTGCTAACAAAGGAGCGTCTCGGGCTGCTTCGGTTAATGGCTGTCCGCGTTTTCATGGCTCACAAAGATCTTCATAAAAAGATGGCTTGTAATTGTAATTAATGTGAGTAATTGGTAAAGTTAGAGTAAACAAGACACAACTTCTGGTTTATTCTTCTTTTGTATTTATTTCACTTCTCATCCTGTCTGTGTCAGTAAACAGCTAATGCTAGCGTATGCCAACTCTTTGCTAAGCATGTGGGTTTAATGTACAAGTTAACATCACTGGAAACGCAGCGGTTTCTCACACCATGAAGTCAATGTTTGGTGACAAATGATTATTTTGTGTTTATAACTGCTTTGTGCCATTTCGTTGAAGGAGAATGTCTCTTTTCCACCTTCTCATCGCGCACTAAAGCGCTCTTTGGGCCTAAAGCGAGCCAGCACCCTCTGGAGGCTAGTACCTCTCAAAGCCCCCTTCGGACCGCTCAAACGGGGCGGTATGGCGCACTTAAGACAGTAGAGACACTCTCAGAATGCCCAGATCAGCTGCAAAGCGAACAAGCCGAAATGTGCTGCATGTGTTATTGGAGTCTTTGAGATTACAATCACAGCGCCTCAATCACATTTCCCGGGTTTATGTGCATTTTGAAAAATCAGTTTAAAATTGGACTGGGCCAGTTATCCGGTTTTACTGGAGTGCATGAGAACGTAGTGACAGAAAGAAACTATGATAGCACCCAGTAGAGTACCTGAGAGAAGACATCCGATTCTGCGGTGAGACATGAGGCGCTTCCTCACAGCGTTCTCAAACAGAGCTCTGATGTTACTCTTCACAGTCTCTTCATCAAAACCTGAGATTACAACAAATGTTATTAGTAACTACCAAACACAAAAAGTTGTATTGTTTGTATCTATTCTTTTTGCAGTAGTTTGTATATTTTTAATGTTAATTAATCAACATTTCAATTGTTGGAGAAATAATCCTACTAGTTGGATTACCCATTTAACTAAAAAACTGCTTTTTTCTCCTTTTTTTTCAAATGTTATCTTATTTAGCTCTTTTTACTTTTAAATACAGTTGGCATCCAAGGAAACGCCTACTGATGGAACCTGCAGAAACAATCCATTCATTTCAATCTAAAAGAACTGCTCTATCCCTCACTGTTCAGCAACTACAAGAACAAATGCCAAGTAAAGACACAAAGTAATAAACTGGTCAAACAGCTCACATTTTAACGGCAGCTAGCTTCACGTACTTTATTTTAACATCTACAGAACAATCCATTTACTTTTCTGAGGTAACACTATAGCAACAACTTCCATTAAGACTCAGTTGTGACTTGAGTTGAATTAGTTGTGCTTAAAATGCACATAATTTTAAAGGAAACATAACAGAAGAGTGAAAAGGTTCCATAAACAATTGAATAAACAGCGTCAACCATAGCAGACCACGCCCACATACAATAGAACATAGAACACCTTTATTTTGTAGACTTAATGTATAAAGGGTCAGAATATATGTATTTCTTGTGTAAACTTTTAAACGGAATTCTGGAATATTTTAGAAGTCTGCTCCGCTTCCTGTAATTTTCAACAGATTTTTCAACTTTATTTCACAAACTTCTACTTGACTGGTGTAAAAGTATCGTTCATATTTACAACTAGTATGATCCCACCAACTCAAGCACTTTAACTTCGGCTTAATGCTACAGAAAGATGCATTTACATATTTACAAAAGAGAGTAAATGTACTTGTGGGCAGTCGCTCCACAGTGTCGTAGACTGCGTGGGCAGGTTCCTTCGTGCAGCAGTGGAAGCGCTCCATCTGAACAGACCGCACTTTCCCGTTTTGCTTCAAGTCAAAGACCTCAAAGTGTCCTGGGAGGAACGGCACCACAGTGGCCGGAGAAGTCATCGTGTGGGAGAGGTCGGACAGGCCTGGGACCACATCAGCAAATCAGTTACACACAGGGGTGGGCCAAAGTGACAGTTTTGGCCTCTATAAATTAATCTCTATAACATTATTCAGTATTCAGCTGATAATATAGCATTGCATCTGAAATATGCTAAAACATGCCAGGAAATATTCAGCTATTGGAAAAAAAAGTGAAAAAAAGGGACAGCACTGATATATATTGTAAAAACAGGGTCAAAAATGAGACCGCTGTGTGCTGTCTGCATCTAATTATAGTGTGATTTATTCACCGCGAAGCGGGAAGTGCACAGTTAGCATGCTAATGTTTGCTAGTTTTACCGTGACGATAAAGCCTGCTTTGGGGTTTGAGGGTAGCAAAAACTGATTGGCGACTTATCATTATTAGGATGCATTGTTTTTCACACTTTTAAAGACAGTAAAAATCTAATAGAGCTCCTTTAACCATAAATGTGCCAAAACATATCTGTATAAACTTTGGAAGAATACTCTTTTAAATCAACTCTTGTTGCAGCCTCAGTTTTTTGTTTTTTTGTGGTTTTCTTTTACAAATCATGCTTGAAAAGTAAAAAACTAACAATTTTGGTTTGAAATGAGTCAAACGTGCCCCATTGAGTACTTCTGTTTTGGCATTTCATGTTTTGGAACTTAAAATACTGGAAATTGTCTCCAAAAAGCACACGACTCCATATCAGTCAGGCATTTCCCATATAAGGAATTGAGTTAGAGCTAGATCTACAGGCAGCAGAGGGAATTACATAAGGGAGATAAACAAACCTAGCTTACCCCCAACAAGCTATTGTAAGCATGCAGTTGTAATGAAAGTGATTTGACGACAGAAACGCTCAGAAAGAGTTTGGACATGATTTATGGACTTAAAACAGCACAGAAGGTCTGAGCTCTACCTGTGATGTAATACGTGGGAAACTTGGAACATTTTTGTTTGAGCTTCAGTGGGAAGAGGACTTACTAAACAGGACAGGACCTGTGTGAATGAAGCTAAACACAACTCCAGATGTGTTTTTGATGAAGGAGCCATGTTATAATATGGTTAAAAGTCAATTTTGTGTAATATGTGTCCTATAAGAGAACAAAATCATATTCAACCATCACCTAAATATAGTAATAGATATCATACCATGAAGATAAAATAGTGATCATTGCACAGATCTTGTTTTCCACCGTTTATCATCACATCGTCACCTTTAGCCTCGGAGCAGACCGCCAGGAAGCCATCGTCGGTGAGGAGCTTGAACAGAGGCCTGACTCCGTACGTGTCTCGTCCTATGAAGACCTTGCGGTTGGCCGTGTCCAGCAGGATGAAGGCGAAGACCCCGTCCAGCAGAGAGGCCATCTTCTGGGCCCCGAAGCGGCTGTAGAGGTGAAGCAACACCTCCCCGTCCACGTTGGTCTGGTGCTCGAAGTCAAACTGCTCCTTCAACTGATGATAGAATAAAGAACAATGTATATGCACAATTATATATACACAAATTATAATATCGCCTAAGGCCCAAAGTCACTGGGATAGGCTCCAGTCACCCGCGACCCCTAACGGGAACAAGCGGTAGAAAATGAATGAATGAAAATTATAATATCGTTTTTGGACAATATCTTGCAATACACCATGCCGTTCCACATTAAACTGTTTTACAGGAGTACATGTGTTCCTCCGTGTTTTTAAAGTCCATATCACAGGACCAGAAGATGGCACAGAGTAGTTTGAGCTCTAGCTCTTCATGCATATACAGTACAAGGTAATGCAATATTAATGAAAAAGTAAAATGTACCCCTGTCAAAGTACTAAAAAAAAAGACAAAATTCTTGGGTTTCAGCTTCCCATTAAGGGTGCAAGAAGTTTTAAATTTCAATTCAAATTTAAAGGTCCCATATTCTGCTATTTTGCCCTTTACACAGTCTATTCTAAGGGCTTTGTTGATAAAATTTTGTGTTGTGCAATATCCATAACATAACAGTTTCCAAAAAACACCCATTTCTTGGACTGGCCCCCCTCCTTGCAAAAGTAAACGGCTCACTCTGAGATCCGACCCCCCCGACCAGATTGCTGGCTGCCTCCCCCACCCAACCCGCGCACCCCCCCCGCCCAACCCATGACGAAGCCTAGAGCGGAGATAGTGCGCATGCGCCGTGTGCTTCGGTAAACAGCGATACACAAACACGGGAACAGTGTTGCTAGATTGGGCGGTTTTCCGCCCAATTGGGCTCCTTTTGTTGGCTTCGGGCGGAAAAAAATAGCGTTGGGCGGGTGCATATATTTTGGGCTATTTTTGGATGTCTCAGGCGGGAATTTGAAAATGCAAAATAGATTAATATCTTCATAAATATTTGTGTATTATTGAGTTGTTGATAGAATATTAAATAGAATAGAATAAATTACAGAAATTGCATATTGAATGGTTTGCAACAGTGACATTGGTTGTGCTGGTTGTCAGTCAAAATGTCTAATCGACCTCTGATTGGATGGAAACAATAAACACCGGCTCAGTCTGCGCACCCTCGGGTTTGGCGCTGGGTCCTGCTTAACGTTTAGGGTTTAAGGCGAGGTCAGTTTATCTCACGGCTGGAGAGGAGATAGAGATTTAAAACAAGATTTCCAAATGGGGGAAATACAAGAAATTATATTGGAAGTAATGGGAGAACCAGCCCGAGCTGAAAATGTGGATTGCCCCAGTTCTGGAGAATGAGTCCAAAGCATGCTACACGTATTACAATTCTGATATCCAGTTTGCATGGGACTAAAGTCTATATGACAAGTTCTCATTATATTCAAATTATGGCTTAGTTTGGTGGGAGGGCACTTGTGGTAAATATTTAGCAGTTTTACATTTTTGAAGTACAGTTCCAGAAGAAATTTTCATGAATAAAAGTTTAAAATGACAGGTGTGTGTCATCAAAATGTGACGTACAGTTGAAAATAAATAGACAGTTAACACTATAAATGTTGTGAAGATTGTCAAACAGATGACTAAAGAGGCTAAATGTGTAGTAAAATCTTAAATACAATCATATTCAGTATATATTAGTCAAACATGTCTAACCTGTCAACTTTAAACGCACATACAATCAAATAAGGAGGGCTAAGGGCCCGACTGTGGTCTATATGTTTATCTGGTGTGTGCCGTTGGTTTGTTCATAATTTTACGGTTGCAACTGTGCTTTGTATACCATTTAAATAGTAATTTTGGAAAGTTTATAATTTGGGCTGGTTTTCATTGATCTTGGCGGGTTTTATGTGGACTTTGGGCTGGAAACTGTCAGTAAAATCTGGCAACACTGCACGGGAATAAACATTTTATCTGTCCTGACGGTGCGTCGTGCTGAGTCCTACGTCCTGGATCTGACCTGGAGTTTGACGTGCTCCAGTACCTCAACGACGGACGTTGCCGTTTGATAAATAACAAGCTAACTCTTCTATCTGTCGTATCCATCGTGTAATTACTGTGTAGCATTAGCATTAGCTGTTTTTATTCTGCGGCTGCGCGCTTCCTGGAGGCGTGGCTTACCCACCGCTTCATCCTAGTGAAGCCGCGTCATCTTAGTGAGGAGCCCCCGTCTGCTGCTCAGCCGAGGGGGACGGAAAAGACAGTTCTCTAGCGAAAACATGCGGGAATCAATCAAAAAACCACTTTGGGCACACATACGAGGCCCAAATAGCACTGTAGGAAGGTTAAAACCTCTGAAAAGTCGATTTTGCATGTTATGGGACCTTTAAAGTCCAGGGTAAGAAGCACAAAAACATCTACTAAATGTTTTGAAGTCCACCTTTATAAAAAGTAAAAGTATTTCACACAGATTTTGAGAACTAAGCATTACATGTGGTGAATGTGATTAAGAGTTGTGCTCTTTGGTCATCAAAGGTCAACTTGAAACAATTTCTTACACTTTTGTGTGTGTGTATTTTTGTTTTCTCAAAGCTCGGACTTGAACTCAAACATGAAATGTACTTTTTACTTTCCATCCAACTCTAAAATGTAGTAGAATAGAAAGAATAGACGCCTGCTCTTAAATGTTGTGTAGTAGAAGTAAAAAGTATCCTAGTAAAACTGACTTGTATAAAGTATAGAGAGCTAAAAATGTCCCTTAAGTACAGCATACTTCAGTTTTTGTTACTTTCCACCACTGGTTGTTTGTAACATTTTGAGGACTTTTTACCATGTGAAAGATAATGGGCCGTACTTTGCCCCTAGTGTCAGCGCTGTGACCAGGGGGCGGTTCCAGGTCGGGCTTTGCTTTTTTCACGGCGGTAACACTGGTGGGAAGAGGCTGCTGTTCTCTGGAGGCTGAAAAGCATGTGACTGTCCATATATGGTGAGGAGATACATCCATGGCACATCCAGACAAAGAAAAAAGCGCTTCACAGGAGGAGAGACTTGTCAAAGAACGAGAGGGACTCATTTACGGTAACAATAAACCAGCTCTGAACACCCACGTTGTAAGCATACACTGTTCAGCAGCGGTTGTGATCAAAACAGCGGTGTGTCCTGAAGCCAGAGAGACCACTGCAGTGACCAGCGCTCTGGAGCTTCTCTGACCACTCCCTCCTGGTCCTGAAGTCACTCTGCGTCTGTCCTCCCAGATCCCCGCTGGTCCCAACATTTTTTGTTTATTTTTGCGTTGCCGCAACCCTCAGATATGAGCTGTGCTGTATAATAATAAAGCCTCATTTGTGTCACTTGAATAGACCTATAATAATGTGTAAGAACTTGAAACTGTTCCGAAGCACAAACGTACAACACTAAATGTTTGGCACATGGACACGCCGCAGTCACGCGCACCTCTAACAGACGCACACACACGCGTGTGTGCATGCTGTGTATTCGCTGTTTCCGCTGTACGAGTGGGACTCAGGACCAAGGTGTTTAAGTTTAACTCCAATCAATTCATAATTTAATGCAAACAGGCTCAACGTGAAGTTTTTTCAACATGTGAAGCAGATTGATACAGTTTTGCGCAAAAGCGCAATGAATACTCAGCTAAAGCTGACGAGCTGTCTTAATTGGACTATATTCATTATTCTGTGATGTATTGTTTTGATTATTTGTGCCCATTAAGCTTGTTTTATTAGGATTATCTGGTCCATATGAGGATAGTAATAGATTCCAGGAAAAGTTTTCCATATTATGTTTTTCACTGCATTCGTTTTGAAGTTTATTAGTTATGATTCTGGCCATTCACAGAATGCATCACACCACGCCCTACACTTGCTTCCCTCCTCCTCATATTTGTTCTTGTTTAGAGCTCCTCGCCCCACGACGTCACCGTTTGCACTGACGCAAAACATCATCATTAACGCTCTACCGCCAGGGGCAAAATACGGCCCATAATGTTTTAATAGTTAACCGCAATAGCAACTGTCATGATTTTATTATCACGTTCTAGAATTTGATTTCATATTTCAAATGGTGAGCAAGGACCTTTGTAACTCTATACAAAAGTCACTGTTTTTGAAAGAAATATCCTAACTTATCGTCCACAAATGTTGAACCTCATCATTATTTGTTTAGGATTAGCTCTACAAACTTTTTTTTTTCATAAATGAATCTTCTGAGAAAACAGTGCATTTGCGCTGACAGAGAAGATGTTGAATTTTGTGCCAGTTTTTTTCTTTTCATGTGTATAGGTCCAGTAATTACAAAGATATTATCCGTGAACCAGGACTAAAAATCTGCAATGTGACAAGCAATAAATACCATGGAATTCTGACCTGTCTAAAGTTCGAAGCCAACCAAAACTTCTCAATTGGAAGTAAAGTAGAAAGATGAGACATTGACACTGCAGGGACATACTGTAAGGTGGTTGTAAATCTCTCCGTTGTAGCAGAGCCAGAGGTAGGGGAACTTCTTGACCCGGAGTGGCTGCATGCCGTAGAGCTGGTCCACGATGGCCAGGCGGTGGAAGCCAAAGCAGCAGTTGGTGAAGCCGTTGACGTTCTCGAAGCGGAAGGCGTCAGGTCCTCTGTGGGCGATCTTCATGGCACTATTGCACTGTACGGACAGGCACTCATCACTGCCAAACAGGGCCCAGATGCCACACATGGTCCAGCAGTGTAAGGGTTAACTCTGGGCAAAATAAAAATAATAATAGAATGTTATTATTGCAAAAGAGATTTTAAACTTGACTGAAGCTAGTGCGTAGGCCTGTCACAATAACTAATTTTGATGTACAATATTACTACTACGATTAATGATAATGTTGAAACCACTTTATGTCACTGACACATTCATCTTAAAATTATCCAGTAAACCCTTTTCTTATCATATAATATTGTCAAATACATGAATTGCAACAGATAAATAGCAGAATCAAACACTTAAGCACTTATTTGGTATCTATTAAAGAATGATAAACAGAGATTTCAGGAGGTCCCCAGAGCTTTGTGTGGTCAGAGGGTCAGGTCATCAAAGTAAAGCAAAGGAAAAGTACAGTAAAATTAGTCAGTAAAGTTTGTGCAAGTTAAATAATCAAATCCCAAACAAATGGTTGGAAAATGTATGTGGGAACATGAAAACCACAAGTGGTTTGTGTTTGTTGAAATAAATACTTCACTGTAATAATTTTCATCATTTAATGCACTTGTCGGGGTCACAGCTTTGGACTGCAGGGGCCCAGCATGTCTCCGGTTCACGCAGGGGGGACTTCCAGGAAAAAAGGTTGGGTTGGGAACCACTGCTCTAGTCAACAGTGTAGCGCAGTCACTAGTGATTCGCTGCACTGTAATGGAATCCCTTTACACAACTGCTTCACAGGAGATAAAGAACTGTCAGACCTGTTGGTTTGAACTTGGTTTCTCTGCTCACTGTGAAGAACACAACATGCAACAACAGTCAAAGCACCAAAGTACATCTCTGACATGTTAGTGCCATATGAACCATCTCACACTCTGAGGACCTCAGGGATGGGCCTCCTGCTGGTGCCAGAGTCAGGGCTAAACATGGACCGGCCTCCTGCTGGTGCCAGAGTCAGGACTAAACATGGACCGGCCTCCTGCTGGTGCCAGAGTCAGGACTAAACATGGACAGGCCTCCTGCTGGTGCCAGAGTCAGGACTAAACATGGGCCGGCCTCCTGCTGGTGCCAGAGTCAGGACTAAACATGGACCGGCCTCCTGCTGGTGCCAGAGTCAGGACTAAACATGGACCGGCCTCCTGCTGGTGCCAGAGTCAGGACTAAACATGGACCGGCCTCCTGCTGGTGCCAGAGTCAGGACTAAACATGGACAGGCCTCCTGCTGGTGCCAGAGTCAGGACTAAACATGGACCGGCCTCCTGCTGGTGCCAGAGTCAGGACTAAACATGGACCAGCCTCCTGCTGGTGCCAGAGTCAGGACTAAACATGGACCAGCCTCCTGCTGGTGCCAGAGTCAGGACTAAACATGGACCGGCCTCCTGCTGGTGCCAGAGTCAGGACTAAACATGGACAGGCCTCCTGCTGGTGCCAGAGTCAGGACTAAACATGGACCGGCCTCCTGCTGGTGCCAGAGTCAGGACTAAACATGGACCAGCCTCCTGCTGGTGCCAGAGTCAGGACTAAACATGGACCGGCCTCCTGCTGGTGCCAGAGTCAGGACTAAACATGGAGAATCAGCGTTTCAGTTTTATGCAGCTAAAAACTGGAATAGTCTTGCTGAAGATGTGAGACAGGCCTCCTCTCTGACAATGTTTAAATCCTGGTTAAAACAGTTCTGTTTAACTGTGCGTATGACTGAAAGATGTATGCACTCTTCTCTTTTAAAGTAGTTTTTATAATGATTTTGTATTTAAGCTGTTTTGTGATTTTAATGCAGTTTTATTCTTTTAGGTAAATCACAGAATCATCATCACATAATTGCCTTTTGTGTACTAATTGTGCTCTACAAATAAACTTGCCTAGCCCAACTAATAGCCTTAATTACGCAAAGAATGTTGCACGCTATCTGAGCGGGGTGAAGTTAGTTTTGTTTTCGATATTCGTGACACATTCAGCGATAAATGGCAATAACTCCAAAACGACTGACACAAAAAAAATCTTAACAACGTTATCACAAATAGGGAATATGTAATAATGTTTCACAGGCTTCCTTTTCGTTATTTACGCTGGATATAATGAGCACCGAGCCGTAAAACGCGTCTGAATGTGAGTTTCGCCGGGAAAGCTCGCTCTTTGCCGAGCTGTAAGTAAGGGACCGTGAGAAAAGTGCAGGATCTTTTCGTTTTTTGCTATAATTTGCTAAGTGTGTGTAGTCATGAGACCAGTGGCATTCATTAAAGGGACATAGTGGACAACGTTCACAGCCTGTCTTTTCAACCCTACTGGTAGAAAAGGGAATTATATGTCCAAAGTCCAAATATTTGGACATGTAATTGTATTTGCATGTCCAAAAATTACGGTCTTTTTGTAATAGCTTTTTTCGACAGGGTCATAGAGACACCAAACCACTGCCATTCTGTCCCCATGGACAGTGGACAACTTTCACAGTTCCTTATTTCACCCCTACTGGTAGAAAAGGGAATTGCATGTCCAAAACTTACAATCTTTTTGTAATAGCTTTTTTCGACAGGGCCATAGAGACACCAAACCACTGCCATTCTGTCCCCATGGACAGTGGACAACTTTCACAGTTTCTTATTTCACCCCTACTGGTAGAAAAGGGTATTGCATGTCCAAAAATTACGGTCTTTTTGTAATAGCTTTTTTCGACAGGGCCATAGAGACACCAAACCACTGCCATTCTGTCCCCATGGACAGTGGACAACTTTCACAGTTCCTTATTTCACCCCTACTGGTAGAAAAGGGAATTGCATGTCCAAAAATTACGGTCTTTTTATAATAGCTTTTTTCGACAGGGTCATAGAGACACCAAACCACTGCCATTCTGTCCATGGGGACAGTGGACAACTTTCACAGTTCCTTATTTCACCCCTACTGGTAGAAAAGGGTATTGCATGTCCAAAAATTACGGTCTTTTTGTAATAGCTTTTTTCGCCAGGGTCATAGATACACCAAACCACTGCCATTCTGTCCATGGGGACAGTGGACAACTTTCACAGTTTCTTATTTCACCCCTACTGGTAGAAAAGGGTATTGCATGTCCAAAAATTACGGTCTTTTTTTAATAGTAATAGAGACACGAAACCAGAGTGGACAACTTTGACAGGTTCTCAGTTGTTTTTTGAATAGTTCGTTAAAATGCTGCATTTGTTTTTATATCAGAAATTACATCTTAAATATACTTTGATTGCTTACCACTATGTCCACATGTCAACGCCAAAAGCAGACTACAAATATGATTTTGTTCAATCAAAAATATATAAATATATTATACACTATATGTCATCCACTGTAAATCGAATATTAGTTTAAATAGAACATTTAAAAATATACATTGTCACTTGTTTTGGAAAATATGTAATTACTGTACTATGCACTGATAATTAAAAATGTGATTTAAAGTGTTGTGATTTTTATGACCGATCACTATGTTTTAGTGATCAACTACAGGTGTGGTAACAAACATCAGGTGTAAAATGTAAAGATGAAAAAAGATGAAAAGATTAATTAAATTAGAGAATGGTAGTTTTAAAAGTGGATTTAATCAGTTTTAAAAATGGATTCAACATAAAAAGTATATATATATATATATATATATATATATATATATATATATATATATATATATATATATATATATATATATGTATGTGTATATATATATATACTTTTTATGTATATATATATATATATATATATATATATATATATATATATATATATATATATATATGAAATAAGAAACTGTGAAAGTTGTCCACTGTCCATGGGGACAGAATGGCAGTGGTTTGGTGTCTCTATGACCCTGTCGAAAAAAGTTATTACAAAAAGACCGTAATTTTTGGACATGCAATTCCCTTTTCTACCAGTAGGGGTGAAATAAGGAACTGTGAAAGTTGTCCACTGTCCCTGGGGACAGAATGGCAGTGGTTTGGTGTCTCTATGACCCTGTCGAAAAAAGATATTACAAAAAGACCGTAATTTTTGGACATGCAATTCCCTTTTCTACCAGTAGGGGTGAAATAAGGAACTGTGAAAGTTGTCCACTGTCCCCATGGACAGAATGGCAGTGGGTTGGTGTCTCTGTGACCCTGTCGAAAAAAGCTATTAGGTGTCTCTATGACCCTGTCGAAAAAAGCTATTACAAAAAGACCGTAATTTTTGGACATGCAATTCCCTTTTCTACCAGTAGGGGTGAAATAAGGAACTGTGAAAGTTGTCCACTGTCCCCATGGACAGAATGGCAGTGGTTTGGTGTCTCTATGGCCCTGTCGAAAAAAGCTATTACAAAAAGACCGTAATTTTTGGACATGCAATACCCTTTTCTACCAGTAGGGGTGAAATAAGAAACTGTGAAAGTTGTCCACTGTCCATGGGGACAGAATGGCAGTGGTTTGGTGTCTCTATGGCCCTGTTGAAAAAAGCTATTACAAAAAGACCGTAATTTTTGGACATGCAATTCCCTTTTCTACCAGTAGGGGTGAAATAAGGAACTGTGAAAGTTGTCCACTGTCCCCATGGACAGAATGGCAGTGGTTTGGTGTCTCTATGACCCTGTCGAAAAAAGCTATTACAAAAAGACCGTAATTTTTGGACATGCAAATACAATTCAAATCCAAATATTTGGACTTTGGACATATAATTCCCTTTTCTACCAGTAGGGTTGAAAAGACAGGCTGTGAACGTTGTCCACTATGTCCCTTTAATGAATGCCACTGGTCTCATGACTACACACACTTAGCAAATTATAGCAAAAAACGAAAAGATCCTGCACTTTTCTCACGGTCCCTTACTTACAGCTCGGCAAAGAGCGAGCTTTTTCGGCGAAACTCACATTCAGACGCGTTTTACGGCTCGGTGCTCATTATATCCAGCGAAAATAACGAAAAGGAAGCCTGTGAAACATTAATACATATTTCCTATTTGTGATAACGTTGTTAAGATTTTTTTTTGTGTCAGTCGTTTTGGAGTTATTGCCATTTATCGCTGAATGTGTCACGAATATCGAAAACAAAACTAACTTCACCCCGCTCTCAACAGTCACTGTAACGGCTACACTTTCCAAATCTTTCTTTTTATGTGGCAAGAATAGCGTAAGTTTGAGAAATTCACAGCTTTTCAAACGCAACACGGACACCGGTGTAGCACGTGGACTCGTCCGCATTTTCTCCTTTTTATCACGCAAAATAATATTAGATCGAAAAATTGCAAATTCCTGTATAAGTTAGCATTTAATTTTAATGCGGTTTTCACTGGTTTCGACTCGTCAGAGAGAACCAAGTCGTGATTTAGTATTTTAATTTATTAACAGTTTAAAAGATAATCTAATATACTTAATTTATATGTGGTTAGCATGGACTGTATGGTGGTTAGCATAGATAACATTGCTAAAGTGATCGTAGTCGCACTTACCGCTTACTGAAGTACAGCGGATGAGGATGAATAGTGTCAGGAAGAATCAAGCGGCAGATGACAGCACGCACGTAAAGCGTATTTTTACAACGCACAGGAAGTTTAACTGTCACTTCACAATAAAACAGCATGGCCGTAGAGATTTTGGTATTCAGAGTGGCCACGTCACCAAATGGACACCTAAACTAATGCAAACTAGATTAAGTGGATGATATTAGATGTTTATTTTAAAAACGGGGCAATAAAACAAGTATATATTATCCTTTCCTAATGAATAGTTATTATCGTGTGGTTGCAAACCGGAAGCATTTGGGAAAATTAGCGTTTACTTGATGCCGGCAGAACGTTGCATCACCTTTAGCAAATGTTCGTGGTTTTTAGATTAAAAATAATGTTTGGACCTCAATAAAGTTGTCTTTGTGATAGGAATTTGAAAACAACAATTCCTACTTACGAAATAAGATTAATACAACGTGAAAATTGGAGTTTAAGTTGTAGAAGGCGTACAAGAAAAATTGCATCATTCTTCCACCTGTTTCTCTATTAATTACAGTTATATTGACGGGTGAACCATTTTTATTTATTTTTTTTTACCATTGGGATGATAAACAAAAACATTTTAAATTCCATAATGGAGACAAAAGTGAAGTGGAACTATAGACCGTACATATCGTGATATGTACGGTCTATGAGTGGAACATTATGTTAACGTCGGAATATCACAAAATATGAAAAATCATGGTGTTTTTTTGTTTTTTTCTTTTTGAAATGAAAAGCTCATGACACATGAGAGAGCCTGATTTTAACACATGAACGATTGGATTTTATTGCATTTGTTTATTAAATAGGACTTTATGATAGACACAGAGCATTTTTGATGAAGGCAAAGTCCAGAATATCTGGTCAAATACTTTATCAGATATATTTACATACCACAAATTATACTGTAGAGTCAGTTTTGTAATCCTGTACCTCCTGGTGACTGAGCCAAGGTAGGCCTGACGCTCCACTTTCAATAATTAAGGTCCACAAAAAAGATTCTTCCAAAATGAAAATGAAATTTATTTAGGAGACCAAAATGACTAATATTCAAAAAATTGATCAAATAAAGGGTTCGGAGGATGAATAAAGCTTAACTTTAGCAAAGGCAACAGGGGCTAAGATGGAGGAGAGGATGGAGGTCAAAGACTGTCTCTTCCTGCTGCAGCCACACCTCCAGGTAGAGCCTTCTCCCCTACAGTGTATAGCCATCCTCTGGAAGCCCACTAGATGGAGACTCAAATATGAATTAGTCAAGGTTCAAGAGAAATTTCCTTTTATATATATATATATATATACACACACACACACACACACACACATATATATATATATATATATATATGTATATATACCCTAGTCACTGAGAGAAATCCTCAGGTTCAACATTTGTGAATTTACCTTTGAGATATTTCATGGCAAAATCCATTGCAATCAATGCAGAAAAGTGGCTTTATCATACTTCTGCTTTCTTCCAAACAATTGATAGTGTCTCAGCTCACCAGTAAAATGAAGATGAACAAACCGGGGGTCCACAGTTGGGATTTCTTTCCACTCAGAACACTTTTGTGTCTCCTGTTGTCACTGCGAAAAATACACATCCAGTAAGTCTGCAGTGCCCGCGTAAAGTTGAAGGCAATTCTGATTTGTGCAAAAAAAACATTAATTAAAACCTCCCTTAAAACATACTTTTATAACGTGTTCAGTTGTAACTTAAATCAAACACACAAAGAAATGAACCGGAGCAGCCCAATTGCTTATCGCTGGAATCAGCAGAAACGGAATAGTCTTATGCAGTTGTGTCCATTTAGTTCCTCTAACTCTTCTTGCAATTAGCTTTTAGCACTTTCGAAACTGCACCATGACACAATCAGAATCACATGTCGGGGATAGTGTCAAGCAGTTTTTTGGGGTTTTTTTGTACAATATGCCTAATTGGCTGAAAAGAGGTGACTCTGGCAAATGCTTCTGCACTAGTTCTTTCCTAACAAAGCACATTAATATGCACAGATTACAAACCCCATGTGTTTTCATGAAGTTGCTTCTATCAATGTAATGTGATGTAAAGAGAATTTATCTTAAGAGTAAATAAAAATCAAGTACAGGGCCTTTAATATATGGTCTCATACCAACACAGACTCACCGGTTTGTATCGATTTACTCTCTTGCATCAACGGATCTGGTCTGATCAGTTTGGGGAACAAGAATTTTCATGCAATTCAATTATTCTTTTCACTGTGCAGGTGAATAGGGGCCCAGAATTGGACCCTCTTCCTGTTTATTTATTTCAGGAAGGGGTCTTGTGAGGCTTCTTGCCCCAGGCCACCAAATTTCTGTTGAATGTAGTGAGTTCTTTCCATCCTGCCATTATTAACCTGTTTTAAAAAATACTATTCATGGGTTTCAACTTCTTGTTATATCAACATTTTGAGGACTTTCTCCCCATTCAAGATACATTTTGCTTTAAATTGTTTCCGCTATGGCAACCGTCCTAATTTCTCATCATTCTGAAACCCATGGATAAAATGATCAACCCACTATTTGAAAAGTTGTGATTAGGACGTCAAAGATTTAATTTAGACTTTAATCATTCACAATTAGTTCCATTAAAACTTGTGAGAAAGTAACATTAAAAACATAAGTTGCAAATTGCATTCCAAAGCAGGTATTTATTGTTGCTCAGTGTTCTACAATACCTGACCAACTGAAATGCATAAATTGTGAATAGACATTTAGGAAATAGTGTTCCTCAACAAGCATTAATTCAGCCATCTTTTATCTCAACAAGTAAAAAACATTTAAAAGCAGATAAAAAAAGACAGGTTCGAGTCTATTGCAAGCTTTCTGGAAAGTTCTTACTGCAGTTTGTTGCCAAAACAAACAAAAATACAGCATTTTTTTAGTTAATGTGTAGAAAAGGTCATTGTTTAAATCAGTTTGCATTTAGTGTCAAGATATTATACCGTAGCGTGCAACAGACTCGATTAATGACAAGTAAACATTGAAAAATACAACATACAGACAATGCAAATTTACAATGGAAGAATACATAGTCAATCAAAAGTCCTGCCGCAATCCGTAAACGCTTTTATATTTCGATAAAACTTGTGCTGTGAACCATGCAGGATAAAATATACAGCAGTTGTGAATCATTAAAAAACTTGAAACCATTTACACACATATTTCAGGTCTCATAATATTTAAAGCCATGCATACTTCTCTGCATTCATGTACAATTGTTAGCACATAGATCATTATTTGGTGAAATCTGCCCTCAGACTTTCACAAAAATACTGAAATGTTTCAAAATGTATGGCTTTTAGATGCTTTACCCCATTTCTATAAGTTAGATTTGTGGTTAATCAGTAAAATAAAATAATCCCAAGTCAAAAATATTCAACAATTGTCATTTGGTATTGCACTTAGTAATTGCATGTGTTGATAATGTCCAAAAAAGCAGGGCTGGTGTGTTTATAAGGGCTGCAAGCAGGAGTCTGGTTGCCACATTCGCAAATCCACCAAAATCTGGTTCAGTTTTCTCATCCACAAGTTCCTCTCGTCCTTCGTGTCGGCGCTCAGCCAGTTTCTGTGGAGGTAAAAAGATTAGATTCATTTTGTGATTCAGAAAGTTTGATTCCATAAAGCTGGTCACAAACTTGAGCAAAAGTAATGTGTTAAGACATCATAAATGAAAGAAAATTTAAGATTTTACTGTTGTTCTGTAATTGTTAAACTGTGATGTAATTTCAACACTAAACACTTTTATATTGTGACATTGCTGATTTGAGTAATACCATGCCACCATATTGTTATATTATTGTGACAAACTATTTCACCTTTGTTTGTTCATGCTGACAAAGAAAACTTTAAGATTTTTTTGTTTAATGTGAATAGTCCCAGTAATGACAGAGATAATAACCATAAACCAAGAAAAAACATCTGCATTTTTGACAGTGAAGCAAATTCTACCATAAGCCATGTGTCAACAGGTACCCTTTGGAGCAGATGGAAAGTCTGAAAGTGTCTCCACTGTCTTAAGTGAACCGGTCTATTAAAGTGCTCTGCTTTTGGCTCCTAGAACACTTTTCATCAATGAAATTGGACATGAAAGACTCAACAAGATGACAAAAAGCAAAAGTATATAAAACAGGAATTTCTTATTGACTTTATCCTGTGAAAAAAACAACCTTATTTCCAGTGATGCTAACTCATGTTGAGCCAAGAAAAAACAAAACAAGCATGTTAGCAGTACCTGTTTCCAGTTTAACACTTGATAAAAGATAGAAATTATTTAGAAGTCTATTTTTATTTTAGATTATTATTATTTCCAGTGCAACCCAGAGTATCTAACATCCAATTCAGAAAAAGTTGAGGATACACTGAAGGTAGTTTCCCGTTTACGCTTATCTTTAGCCACGCCTCACAGCAACACGAACTTAGAATTACTAAACCTCTTTTTGCTGAGATTGGTCTCGTGATTAAAAAAGTATAAGCTAAGATTTAGATTTTATTTATTCAGAAAACATTATGTTTGGGGGACGTCTGCTCACGTAGTAGACTTCTGTGAGCCAGAACCTGTGCATGGAGACTCAAGCGACTATCAGGCTATAGACTGCCCTGCAGTTCAGTTTTAAACCATGGGCAGTTTAGTGTGTTGTGATACTCACTTGGTGACACACATGGTGTTCATGAACTGGCTGACCAGCGTCTCCCGGTCTTCCTCCCTCTGGGGCCTCACTGTGATCAGCTCAAACGTGTTGGGTCGGGCACAGAACTCTCGGTTGGCCGGCTCCACCTTCTTACTCGTGCAGTTGGCCAGGTTGATGCGGCCGATGGGATTCTAATGAAACAGAAGCAAAGCAATTACATGAGGAATATCACCTATTCTTTTGTCCAGTCATCTGAAAAACTGAAAATGTGGGCTTGGTACTGTTAAAACCTGTCTGGTTATAAGAATCGTAACCAGGATAAGTTCAGCAAGCTTCATATTACAAGTCTCAGGAATAACACAAACTTAAAGGAGTATGTATTTGTATTGCTATTGGCCTTTAAACCTACTTGAGTACCTTTACTTTGACATTTCATGTTTTAGAACTAAAAAAAAATAATAATGTTTTTAATAACTTTGTAACTTTGCTCTGACTCCATCTACTGCTGCAGGGGCAATTACACAAAAAAAAAAAACACATTGCTTGTTATGCTAACCATGTTATTGAGTAGTCACACAGTTGTGATTTGACGGCAGAAATAGTCAGAACAAGTCTGACGGTGATTTATGGACTTAAAAACAGCGCAGAAGATTCTTGGGGCCACGTCACACATCGAGCAAATTCAGAAAGAAGAGTTTTTGATAGTCGGAGGGATGAGATTTTCTAACCAGGATTAATCAAACTAGCTTGAATGAAGCAAAATACAACTCCAGGTATGTTTTTGATGATGAAACAATGTTAGAGAAATTTAGCATAATATTTGTCCACTATCTACACGTGAGTTTGAGAAAATAGTTGAGTCTATTCTCTTACCTTTCTCTTCTCGTCGTCGGGATAGGTCCAGTAGGAAATGCAGTATCCCGAGAGGACACACCACCTTCTGTGCCACGCTCCAAACCCACTCACATCCTCAAACATGGTCTGTGTAGGAACATCACAATCAAAACTCAGATTCATCACAAGGACGTTACAATAAGTCCCATAGAGTTGCCCCTCACCAGGAAACCTCTCTCTTCCACGTTGGAGCCCACTTCACACTGCATCTTCATGTAGATGTGACCCTCCAGGGGGCACAAGAAGGGCACCTGGGTCAGAAAGTGAGTCAGTAAACACATATAGCAGGTCTGACAATTAATTAAGATTATTCAAGCTCTGCTCAAAGGCACAATCAAGCACCACAGAATCAGTTGAAGTTAGTAAATGTGCAAGGATTTGGTTGTTAGTCCGAGCAGTGCATTCCCAAAGCAACAGCCAATAGCGAAAGGAGCAGTAACCTGGTTAAGAAAAGTGTCACCGAGAAGCTCTCTCTCGCTTCCTTCACATTTGATCTAAAACGAAAAATAAGTGAATGCAGAAATTACTGTGGGAGAAACGGTCATAAATAAATAAGAGGAAGATGTGATGAAGAATCCTGAAGCAGCAGTAAAGCAGCGGTACGGCGTTTTAAGCATGTGTGATGAGATGAGAAGTTGTAAAAAAACAAAAATGCCATCAAATTGGTTGAACACATGTCATTTGTCAGCAAGAAGACTTCGATTGAAAATATGA
Organism: Rhinogobius similis; assembly: GCA_019453435.1. Lineage (NCBI taxonomy): Eukaryota > Metazoa > Chordata > Actinopteri > Gobiiformes > Gobiidae > Rhinogobius > Rhinogobius similis. The sequence goes on along the minus strand of CM033635.1, from coordinate 34,445,948 downwards.
CACAATATGCAGTATGACGGGACAATGCACGGTAGGGTTCACCAAAACGAAAATGTAAACATAAACTTGAACATCAATAATTAAAAAGTGACAAAAGCGAAAAGAGATTCAAGGACATACTATGCAAAATAACGTGATTAGTTTACTCAAAATTGTATTTTGATTGATTCCTGCATGTTTGAGTTAATCTTGTATTTCTTGCAAATGAGGTTCGAGGCTCAGAAAAATCCTTTTTTCACCTACCCCCTATTCCCGCCCACATCCTGTTCTTTGTGTGATTATGTTGGGTTTTAAAATGTCACTTGACCATTTTAAAATATAAAAACATGTAAATGACAATCTGCTACTCGTTACAGTGAAATTTCACAATGAAGGGGCTTATCAGTTCTGTAGTTTCAAACAGGTTGTCAATGGACCCGTTTCTTTTACTACGCCTTGTTAGATCAATATTACAGTTTACAATTAACATAATGTTAAAATTATCATCTACTTAGGTTATAGTTCTATACTAAGTCCTTGGAAATAAAAGCATAATGTCTCAATGTCTGAAATGGATAATAGTAATGATGGATTTTGACTGAACTAGTACAAGTACTTGAAAAAAGCAGAACATGTCTCCTTTAACATAGCTCATACCATTGGCCAAAAAAAAAAAAAAAAAAATAACAATTTAAAAAATGATTGTACACGGCACTATTAAATTGAACTGACCTTACAAAAGTGTTAAGTTTAACATCAAAACATTTTATTACCTTCTCTAGAGGAAACTTGTTCTTCCCGATGGAGCTGAGCGTGAGCTTATGAGAGCCCACCAAGATGAAGTTACTGGTCCGAACTGCATTTGGACCTCCAGGACTAGCTACAACTGCAGCAGGGAAATGCATGCGTTACTTGACTCTATTAGTTTCAATAAAACAAGCTTAAATCACTGAGTACATACCTGGTGTCTGCCCACTTTTCGTGATGGCAAGGAATCTCTTTGGAGTGATAGCCTGTGGAAAACAACGTGTCACTCTTTAGTTCCAAAATAGTGAAGGAAACAATAGGTTGTGGCCACGTTTTACAATTTGATTTCAAGATCTAAGTTGGAGGCACATTTTTGAGTGAAATACAACATTCCCAAAATGTTGAAACCAATCATTGTTTGTGTCCACCAACATTAAAATGTTTTGCTTAAATCTGGATTTTAATTTTCCTTTGCACCCTTTCAACAAACTTGTTTATTTACTCACAACAGCAAGTTTCACCATAGCCAAATTCAACTTGCCTCCATCTCCATTTTATTAAAGTAGTTCAAGTCCTCAGAAGGATATGACACCAAGTGAATGTGACCCATATATCTTTGATTGTGTCATTCAGTAAAAAGACCCAGAGCAGTGTGGAAACCTTCTCCACTCACTAAACCTGTCCCAATCTTGACTATATTGACTTTAACAAGAGAATGTGATTGTGGGCTCATTATATATTGAATAGTCCTCAGATTTTCACTAGTAGGAAAGATTTTAATCGACTGGTCAATAATTTTTTTCAGTAGTCAATTATGTCTAGTATACATTAGAGACTTAGAATGCATTATCAACCAAATAAAGGCAGCAATATGGTGAGTGAAGAGTTCTAGATCATAATTTCTTTAATAATCTCTAACTGTTCAAGTGTGCCATTAATTACAGCTCATGTTTTACTTACAAAATGGGTAATTTTAGAAATGGACAAATATATTGGGACACTTTTATCGGCTGTTGGCCTTAAGGGCAAACAAGAAGATTTTGGTGAGAAATTCATACTGTTTTTAACAGCTTGTCTTCACTCTTTCAGACGTATAGCTCTCACTCCCTAACTGTCAAGTTTGCACTACCACATGAGGCACGCAGTCAGAATGACTGATATTTGTCAAAGGTGACAAGATCCATGCGGAGGTCATTAGTTCCCAAGAAATCATTAAATATATCTTAAATCAGTAGAAGCCGATATACTGTTTGAGCCGACAAACTGCCTAATCCAGGAGTTTTTAAGTTGCTTAATTCCTGTGAACGCTGGTTAATTTGCTTCTTTATTAATGATCAGTGATTGTTTTTTTGTTCGATTTTAAATTTTTTCTTTCAATGTTGTGCAGCCCTGCAACGCAACTGCTGCTGTGATTTGGGGCTCTACAAAATAAATTGAATTGAAATGAGTAGGCTTCTGTATTTTTGTAAATAATTTGACATTACTTATTATTATTTGTTACTTAAACCTCAAGTAATGTATTTATACGTTTGTTTTAACACATTTGGACTGACATAATACTACTTCCAAACTTGTTCTTGTGACAGGTCTAGCACCCAGTTCCCCGTGCTCCCCACCAAAACACGTGGGACTAAAGCGGACAGTCCATACCGACATACACAAATCATGGGCCTCATACACTTGCTGCCACATCATCTGAACACGACAGACCAGAGTTAGAACAGGATTCTTGTGCTCTGTCGCTCTGGTAAATATCCAAAAGAAAAGCAAAGGGCGGTGTTTACCTTTGACTTGCTGATTTTCTTCTTCTTGTCGGTGCAGATCTCTCGCTTCTGGACCTAAAGGCGACATGTATATGATTTTGAACGCCAGAAATGATCAAACATTCATCATCTGGCATTTCATACTGGTACAAAGTGGTACCAATATAGTACCACTTTACATTAGGGCTGAACCATTTATTGCTAATTTTGAGATTCAAGTATAATTCAGAACAATTCCGATTCAAGTAGGGATGAAAACCTTTATGTTCCGTTTTTGAACATTAGGACTATTTTGCCAAATTGTGCTCCTTTCCCTTTCAATTTCAAAGTTTTTTTCAAGTAAATCATAAAGTTTTACAAAAAGCTTTTTTATAGATAAAATGACTTACAACTGAAATATGTCTTGAGGAACTACTTACCAAGCAGTAGACCTCAATCATGATGTGAAAGTCACTGGAAACATCAGACCTACAGAAAAACAAATAGAAAACAGTCAGCTGACCATAGTTCAAATGTCACAACTGCAGTATTTAGTGCAGTACTCACATGTTGAACTTGGTGGGGAAGGTGAGTGTGTCTCCACTCAGTCCTCGGTGTGTGCTGGCTAAAGGAGTCGCCACTATGTTCTCAGGCCCAGCCCGGATCATTACAAAGAACGAGTGCTTACTGGTGGATTCTACAGAAGGAAAAACAAACCATTATAACAAAGCAAATATCTGATATCGATCACTTTGTTTAGTTCTATTTCTTCCCCATTCACCAGTGGTGATAAAAGATTCCCTCAGTACTTTCAATAACGCCCTCTGGCGCTCAGAAGGGATTGAATAGAACTGTAGTTACAAGATTGATTTTAAAATAATTTCTAAAAACATGCGAGTGTGTTAAGCATAAGGTGAACTCTTTTTAATATTGCCATTGCTTAAAACACAACAGCAAGAAAGTTAGAGTTCGGGCTGAACGATACGGCCAAAAAAGGAGCCATCAAGATTTTCTCCTTGTAATGATGGATCACGATTTCATTGCGTTTTTCACTTATTAAAAATTAAAGATGGCATTCAATCTTGAACATAAAGAGACAGAATTTTAATCAATGCCATTTAACACAAAAATCTTTTTTCTTTCAACGTCTGAACTCTGCTCAAACTACATGATTTTACTGACAGAGGACTGGCTTTAGACTTCTCCATTAAAAAACTGCATGCACAGAAGGTGGTGCAGTGGTTTAGGGTGTTGCACATGTGCTGTTGCTGCCACCGCGGCATCGTGGGTTTGATTCCCGCCTGGACTAAAGCATTTGCTGAATGTCTCTTCCCTCTCTCTCCTTGTTTCATGCAACAACTGTCCTGTCAAATAAAGCCTTCAGGTCTTTATAGGAAATCTTGAGAAAAATAAAGGCTCTCAATTTGATTTTAAAAATGCAAGCGGAGGGACTCCTAAGGCCCAAAGTCACTGGGATAGGCTCCAGTCACCCGCGACCCCTAACGGGAATAAGCGGTAGAAAATGAATGAATGAAGCGGAGGGACTCATCCAGTGCTTTCAGCATCGTCTCTGGTTGAAGTCAGGTTACATTTGTAACCTTTGATATATTACACAGCCATACACAGAGTTGCTGAAAAGCATTTTTGTAGTAATGTAATGTTTGTAAAGTCAGATGTCATTGCTAAACATAGTTTTAGTCTCTTGTAACAGATGCTACTAGAAACCAAGGAATGTAGTAAACAACTCTGCTAAAATATGAGATTACTCCTGCATTAGAAAATAAGCTGGGAGATTCTCGATGTGAACACATTTCCACTCTGGTCTCTTACCAGGTTTGTTGGCGGTGGAGCAGACAAAATCAGCCTTGAGTGGCAGCCTGAGCTCGTGCAGGGTGATGGAGCCCCGGGTGGCAGACAGTCCAGCAGCGTCAGAGGGAGCCGGGGCCTTCCTCTGTCCAGAGGGGTCTCCTTTGAGGCGGTCCAGCTCAGCCTTCACAGCCTCGCGCTTCTCCGCTGCAAGACAACGGAGAGATGGTCAAATAACATACGCCAAAACAGCATAGCTACTTCAAATTGAGGGCTGAACAGAGTTACTTGCTTCATCGAAACTAATCAATCAATGAAATTGTCATAAAAAAACTGAGAAAATGTTGAATATTTTATCTGTAAAGAACCTCCATCGAGATGTCCTCAAGTGGCATTAATTCATCTGGGCCAAAGTTAGTAGAAATCTCATATTCACAGGCCTTTTGCACTTTAAATAACTAATAAATTAATCAAAAGAATAATCACTAGTAGTTCAAATTTGAACAACTAATTGTTAGTAGTTCACATACAACAGCCATTCTAAAAGTCTGTGGCACTCCTCATCAACCCTCAGCATCCCCCCCATTTGCATTTGCAATCAATTTAAAACAATGTAATATGTAACATAAATGGCGACTGCAGGCTTGATTGATCTAAAATAGTACATTGAAGCAAATATGTTACTATAATTATTATAAGCGTATTTACAACTCAATATTATGTTATGCTTGTTGTGTGACACCTAGGGCATTTGATTAGTCTTCTTTTAATGAATCGATTAGTTGTTAAGAAGTGAAGAGTCATGTAATCACAACATTCTGGCTAAATTTGACTCAGGTGAAGCTGAAGTGAAGGATGGAGCACAATTACAGATAGAAGTGAGTTTTCATCATTTATTTCCATGTCACTTTCATGTAATTTTGGCTCAACTTGAGTCATAAACCTTCCTCTTTCAGCTCATGGCATGTTTTGGAACCCATGTAGAGACCAGTGAACGATTATTCGATTACTAAATTAGATGACGATTATTTTAATATTTTATGTTGTTTGGATACCAGCTAAGATTTTTATTACTTCTTCCAAGTTTGTATCATAAAAATGAATTTGCAAAAAAGCTACTTGCCACTAACTGCACCGACAGCCTCTCCAAACAACCACACTACATTGATTAATGCCGTCTTTTGCATAAGAATATTGTTATTGATGTTATTCTTCACAATCTTTGTGTTGCAGGACTCACTTGCCACCAGCAGCAGCCTCTCGGCCTCAGCCTCCACCTGCGATCCTTTGCCGTGCTCCTCGTCTGTGCAGCAGTTCAGAGCCTGACTGGCCTGGTGGATCACCGTCTGCTGCAGGTTCATCTCATTGGTCAAAATCTGAAACACAACAGTGAGTGCCGCATAAAACAACAGGTGAAACTCATAGGAGAATACATTTGTAACTTATCATGTCAGGATTAATCTACACTGCCTGACTTGAAAAACCATGTGGAAAGACAAATCCTGTGGACATGGAAAAGGTGTCGTGAGTTTGCAAAGGGTCAAATCATTAGCATAAGGCAGAGCAAATAGCTAAGGAGAAACATAAACTAATCTACTCTGGGATGTGCTGGAGAAGGCTTTGCGTAGTTGTCCCGCTCTCCATAATCAATACGAGATCTTGGGGTAAAATTAATGCAACGACTTTGAAGTTTGAAGTTTATTGAAACAATGTCATAGCGAATGTGTGCTGTAATCAAAGCTAAAGGCGCTGCAACCAAATATTAGAGCGTGTGACCTTAATTTTCTGTGGTGACTTTGTTCTGGTCAGGCAGTGTATTTAATAATCATGATGTCCAGGCATTAAAGACAGAGAATAATAATCATTATAAAGTGAATAAAATAATGTGAATAAGTGTGAATTTCAAGTCAGTTCAGTCAATTGTGAGAACTGTAAAACATTCAATGTTTCGTCTAATAATCATAACTAGTGTTGTCACAGTACACCAAAAAATACAAACTCAAACTTGATTTTTGATACTACAACAAAGGCTTGATACACCGGTACCAATCTCTAAGGCTGCAAAACACATTATTAACCAAATAAAAGGTTGAAATATCAGAAATAGTGTATTCTTTGACATTTTGATTTAATATTGCCACTGTCGTGGTTATAAAAGCTCTTTTCGTATGTGTTTGAGTTTTGTATTGACCAAAATACAACTGTGATTTTTTTTTATGGCAATGGTTGTTAATCATTGCTGCCCTATCAATTTCAATACCACAATAACAAAAATCTTTAGATAAATATTCAACGCATATTAAAAGTAGCTTCTTTAACATTTCAGTGTTGTCTTATACTTGTTTTGATGAAGTTATAAAACCATTCGGGAAAGGTGTATTTACTGTGTGTAGTTTAATCAATATTGATACATTTGAAACTAGTTTTACTCTCTCTTTCTAACAACCCTGATCATAACCCTAATTTGCCATCGTGACAGGACTTTTCAGAATGGAAGTTTGCGAACCTTCATCCTCTGCTTGGCACTGAACAGACTGGAGCCTCGTGGTTCCTCTGCTCTCTGGGACACGTCCTCTTTCCTCACAATCACTTGCTTAATGCTGGGTCTTTCTGTGTCTTTCACTCTGGTGGATCTGTACGCATCGATGCTAAAAGAAAACACAAAAAAACAAACAGTTGATTAATCAGTGGATGGAAACCATTTCAATTAATCGCCCAATTATTTTATCTAGATTAAATGAAAAAAATGACAGTCTTCAATAAGACAATAAGTGAATAGGTGTTTGAATTAAGCATTATTTATCTTGATTTGAGGATACTCTGGCCGTCTTAAAATAAGATCTGCCAATGGGACAAGCATAAAATGTCTTGTTTTACTTACAATAAGAAAAACATAAGCATTTTTCCCTTGAAATTAGTTTTTTTTTTTTTTTTTTTTAAACTACTGCGGTTGAAACCAGAAAAAAAAACGACTTGCTCCATTGGGAAATCTTATTTTAAGACAGCAAAATATACCAAAATTAAGATAAATATAATTTAACTCAAGCACTTATTAGCAAATGATCTAATTTAAGATAGTTGAATGACAAAAAAGAGAAGATGTGAGTGAATGAGTTTAACAGAGCTGTAGTCGACTAAAATTATTGGTTGACAAATTCGATTGATTAGTCGACTAAAAAGACGGTGGGGCAAAAATATATCAAAACTGTAAAGTATTTTTATGTATCTAAACCAAGCTGCATTCAAAAGACTTCAACTGCAGGAGTTCATTCAAAAGCAACTATTTATATAGAAAAATATAGTGTGTATTTATACATGACGACTCCAATCTTCAGCAAACTCATTCACTTCATATCTTCTCGTTTTTGTCATATAAATCATTTGATAATAATTTGAACATAAATAAAATGATTGGTCGACTAAGATACCATCGATCGATTAATCGACTAAAGCAGGCATGTCCAAACTCAGGCCCGGGGGCCAAATGCGGCCCTCAGACCAATTTTTCTTGGCCCTTAGGCTTCCTGGTGAACTGGCCCACATTGTCTTGAGAAGTACTTTTTACAGTAAATTTCAGATTTTCTACAATTCTAACCTAAATAACTAACATTTTGCTGCAATACAGACCTGATATTAAGACACTGAGACTGAATGTAGATGTGGTGGCTCTTCTTCATCAGATAAATGCAGCTTTTTTGAACGTTTCATGATTGATTTGTGGCCCTCCGCTTGGTCTATATTTCAATATGCGGCCCTCGATGGAAAAAGTTTGGACACCCCTGGACTAAAGGATTACAGCCCTGGAGTTTAATCTAACACATACACACACTTTACTAGTACTTTTCTGTATAAATAGTTGTTTTTGCATGGACTCTTCTGCAGTTGGTGTCATTTGAGTGCAGTTTGGGTTAGACACTTAGAGATATTTCATAGTTTTGATTCATTTTTGCCACACCCCCTTCAAGTTGATTAATCCTGCAGTTTATTTTGTAACGACTCCAAGCGTGGGAGCGCTGGTACCTGTAGGGCAGCCGGTGCTCTGGGCTGAGAACGTGGATGCTGTCCGAAGAGAGCGAGCGCCTCAGTTTGGTCCGTGGGGTTTTTTCCAGAGGGCTCTTCATGAATGAGCTGGCTGGAGTTGAGGTCTGTGAAAAATGAAAAAAATAAATAAGATTTGAAAAAGACAGTTTCAAGTCTATTCATTTATTCAAGACATCGACTTCATTTTAAGGAACGGTGGAGACAATACAAAAAGGTCTTGATACTCAATTTCAAGCTAAAAACTTCTTCCCCCGAGATAATGTAATGTATTTTCAACCCCAAATTAAGAGTAGTTCCTTTAATGTTACCATGTGCTCTAATACTGGGTCTGATATAAATTCTGGACCAGACCAGGACATTTGACCAGAGGGAAGTATTGGCCTTGGCCTGTTATAATCTGGCCAAAAATCATCTGCTAACTCACTCCATATCTTCTTGTTTTGCCATTTTTGCCATATAAAACATTTCAATCTAAATAAAAGATTTAGTCGACTAATAAAAATGTTGGTCGACTAAGATACCATCGATCATCCGAATAATTGACTAAAGGATTACAGCCCTACAAGAAAATGTAAAGAAATGTCGTTTCGGTCACAATCTTAATTTAGTCTCATCTTTTCCCAGATTAAACCAAGATCTAAACCATGGCCAGGTTCTGCTTTTAACAGATTGACGAGGAAACGTTTGAGTGTAATGTGTGTACCATCATCCTCTCCGGACTCTTGGCCACAGCAGCCACGGTCTCGACCACTGGAGCCAGCAGAGACATGGACGAAATGTTGAGGGGGTCTTCGTCCTCCTCGTCTCCACTCTGCTCCAGAACTCCTTCGAACAGCTGGTTGATGACGGCAGAGTTGATGGAGCCGTCCACGTTCTGCTCGCTGGTCGAGTTCACAGATCCATCTACGTTCATCTCCGTTTCGTTCACTTCCTCTTCCCGTTTCTTCTCTTCTTCACGACTCTCACTGACAGGTTCCACTACAATTTGGCTGACCGCTTTTAGTGGGCTGGACGCTGAAGCTGGAGGCGACTCCAGGAATCCTGAAAGAGTTTGGTAAATGTTAATAGAAAGAATGTTTCATTGCTTTAGTTAAATAATTTGTCTTGTTGATGGCAGCCTTCTATAATTTATTAGGATTAATATAAAAATTAGTTGAAAGCTGGGTAAAAAGTTACAATTTAACTGAGCACTGAGAGGAATGTCAGGATTTATTGCAGATTAAAATAATTCATATTTTATAACATCTCCCTCTAAAATGTGTGTAATTGCCCAATTTGAGTAATTACCCTCTTAGGGTGAAAAATAAATCTGTGCTTTCCCAGAGGTTTTGACACATAAAAACACATTTTTCTGACTCTTTAACATCAATTTACCAAAATAAAATGGTCTTCATAAATTTGTTTTTGTCAAATAATATTTTTTTTCTGGCTCAGTGTACAACCAGGGTGCAAGGTAACAGTTATGGAATTTACTAGTGTGATGTCATGATTTACAATCAGACAGTAAAATTATAAAAAATAATAATAATTTTAAAAATGCCAAACTGGGATAAAATGAGTAACATTTATATTAATCAATAATTGTGATTATTCAGATTCTATAATCAAACTAAAAACTAATCGTACTCCAAAAAGTACACCTAAATGTATAGTGCTTTTAGCAACTTTACTTTTGCTTCAGAAGTGTGGTTTCATGAAGCTGGTCATACTATTGGAACAGTAACACATTAGGATGAAGAGAAGATTTCACTTTTGTTTTGAATCAATAATTGCGAATAATCCTTACATTGTGATGTTTCGTCTCACACAATAATTGGAACATTAAAATTTGATATCATCCCTAATCACTGATTTTGTTTCACAATAATGGTACCAAGAACTTCACACCCTTAGTCTTAAAAAGTAGTTTTGAAATGTGAAGGTTACAAATACAGTACCTGATTGTACACTTTTGGTTGGGCTCTGACTTTTGTCAACAGAGGGCGCAGTTGGCTCATCCGAGTGACAGGAAGGCGCTTCACTCTGCTCTGATGTGTTCATTGGTTTCTGAAGTATAAGAAAGAAAAAAAAAAGCATTAAACCTTTTTGTAACTATTGCAAAAAACGCACGTGTTAATATGTGATAAAGATAAGACTTTGCTAACCTCTGCATCTGCGCCCGTCTTGTCCATCCCTTCGTCCTTGTTCTTCCACATGTTGTTGGCCTTTTGGAAGCGGTTTCGGATCTGAGCCAGCTCCGACTCACGCTCCTGAAATGAATGAAAATGAATATGTTGACAAAGCATAAAACAGTGAGTCCAGATTAGGGTCGTCAGGACCATCAAAAATCAGATACTAATCAATACTAAAATATAGTAAAAGTGTTGACACTACATACTCATTTGAACAAATGAAATTTTAAAAATGACATAAATAAGACTATAATTACATTAAAATATCAAAATACAAAATATAGTTATCTAATATTGCATATTTGTCTCGTATTGTGCAGTTTAAAAAAAAAAGTACCTTCATTTTGTGTTGAAAAAGAGCCTCTTTTATAGAATATCGAGCCTATGCATTAGTATCAAAATAGAGATTGCCATTTTATTTATCCAGATCACACCCACCATCTTGTGTCTTTGGGTGAGGTCTGCAGACGTGGTCTTGGTGGCCTGGGCAGCTCTGAGCTTCTCCTGCACCAGCCTGGTGTTGGGGGTCACTGCTGAAGTCACGACGGGAGTCTTTGGATGACTTCTGCCCGCTGTTGGAGTGCTCTGGTTGGCACGCTCCTGGCATTTTTCTCCAAAGCGCTCCAAAAAAGATTTCACACCTAAGAAATTCATGGAAACAACAGCATGTGTGGGTTTTTCTGCAAGACTTAGTTCTAAACAAGCCTATTTTGTTGATAGTTAACATCAAGTGATATTTTACAAAACTTCAACAGCGTCAAGATCCCAAAATACCAGAGTCAGACACTGATATCAATTGTAACTTGTCTTTGTATGACGTGTCTAATTTTAATCTGCCCTTGTCTCACTACCACCAATTTGAGCCATGACTCAAGGAATATTCCCATGATCTATAATCTATTATCACAGACAGACTAAATCATGTAGTGGACACCTGGCTTTAGTCTGATTAAGCCAAAAGATAAAATAATCTAGTGCATTTTAGCAGAACTTACTGGGAGTTCCAGTGGTCTTCTCCTGATCCGCAGGTTTGGCTCGGATGTCTGGTTTGTGTGGACTAGGCACGACCTCCAGGGATCGGGAGGTCGGGGTCTTCAGGGGGCTCTGGGGAACAGGTTTGGGGTGCCCCTTCTGTGGACTGGAGGTGTAGGACAGCTCCTGCCTGGAGATCTTCTGAGGACTTTGAGCTGGTGCTGGAACAGTAGGTGCTTGGGCCTTTTGAGGGCTGGGCGGGATCACACGGCTGGCCTTTACTGGAGAGTTTATAATGGGCTGAAAAGGGATGGAAAATGCTTTATTGACTTCTGAAACATTTGGTAAACTGACACTCATTTCAGGTGAAGTTGTATCAATAGTATGTAGCAATAGTCCAGTTGTAATGTGGACATTTTAAAAGGCAGTCATATATGAACGATGTGATCAGTGGCATTCCAGTTGTCCTCAGGTCGGATTATCTGAGTTCCAACTTAAAAATTCACACTGGAACACTCACATTTCAAAATTCCTATTTAGAAACTCGGGCAACATTTCAGAACCTCGAGTTGATCAGAGTTAGTCAATCCAACATGATTGTGCCCTGTGTTTGGATAAAGTTTGATATTTGATATTATTGATTGAGCTTCTGCACTTATAAATGCTCTGTTATATTAACGTTGCTAATGAATATCTTGATAATTTTGTGATATTCAGACGATCAATTGAACAGAAATGTGTTTGAAAACATGTCTTTAAATGTATTAATTGAGGTTTAATTATCAAACAAATGTGAAATATCACCATCATTTTTTTTTTCATTTTTAAGCTGCTTTTGTAACATTTTTACTATAAACCTTACTCGACATTCCAATTTTGCTTATCTTTAAAACAAACATTGACGATATTATCTAAATTTCCCCTCTTTCACTCTTTTCACCTCACCTCTAATTCCAGTTTCTGAATATATTTGTTTACATCTTTTAGTCGATAAGTTTTAATTCATTAATTTACCAATTGTAGCTCTTGTAGCCCTGAATTTACAATCTCTACCTGATTAGATCTACTTGTCGATTTGTCTTGAGTGGCAGAAGTCATCACCACAGAGTCGGCAGATTTCACGCAGACGTTAACGCCGTTGGCCTCTCTAGTCGGTGCTCTGTGGGCAGCCGCTGGTTTCTCCGGCGCGCTGGGTTTGGGGACGCTGGCGTGGCTCAGGTCGTCCTCCCAGGAGCAGATGGTGGCCGCCAGGTTGGCCAGTCTGCCCTTGCGTCCCACGGGAGTACCAGAGGGCACCGAGGAGGGGGCGGGGCTCGGGGGCGCGTCGGATTGTTTCTTCAACGATGAGAGAGGGGCGCAGTCTGGAAGCACCGCTGGGTCTGCGAAGGTAAAGCAGAAGTCATGAATAAATAGGCAGAAACATCAACAAACTAGTTACAATATTAAGGTAGCAGGTCAATGTACAACAAAGTGCCAGGTTGTTCTATTTTATTGACCTTTATTTAAAAGCCTTAAGACTACACATTTCACTGAAACGCAGTGAACATGATTATATTTAAGATTTTACTAAACATTTTGCCCATTGGTTCCCAGTTTGACAGTTTTTATGAAGTTTATGACGTTACTTCCTGGTTGAACATCGGCAGCAAATATGACATAGGTAGGGGTAATTCTACAGCTGTATATGGCCAAAAGCCATATACGTTGCACAATAGTTAGAAACTGACAATAAATAATATTTGAAAACAGATTTATTTTGCTGAACGATCATTTAAACGGTTAGAAAAATTCTATTGCATTTAAATTGTTGCAGTATTTTCAATGGCACATCGCTTTTTGATGATGTAGTGCCGAGTACTAACACGGAATCCCCCTGCCTACTTCCTGTAATTTTAATCTTTTATTTTTTCTAAATTTCCTCACAAATGGCATCTTGCTGGTGTAAAACTATGCTAAATATTTACCACAGTGCCCTCCCACCAATCTAAGTCATAATTAGACATACTCCCAGTGAGATTCAGAATTTAGCTTCTGATGGGCTACAAAAAAATTCTTTCCTCACCATGTGCAGGTTTTGGAGACAGTTAAGTCCTGATAACGATTAGTTAACTACTAAATCAGTTGCTTGTTACTTCAATATTAGAGGTGGACAATATATCAAAATTTAGATAATATCGTCAATGTCGTTATAAAAGATTGGCTAAATTTGAACATTGAATTATTGTTTGTAATAAACAAAATGCAACAAAAAAGAGCTGAATAAAAGTTATTTTGTCATTTTGTGATTCATTTGACAGAAATTTCACATTTGTGTGACAATTAAAACTCAACTAAGACCTTTAAAAACATGTTTTAACACATTTCTGTTACAATGGAGAGCTCCAGTCCGTCCTGCCCACATGTAAGCCGCGATTTTGGAAGTGAATTTGTCATTCATTTTTGCCATAGGGATTTAGAAAAATTCAAATATTACGAGTTTAACAGCATGACAGAGGCTAACCAGCTCTGTGGTAACAAATGTCCATAACGCGGTTGTTTTAAGCCCAAAAAAACCACAGAAAACTTCAAATTCGGCACAATGTTTTAAAAACCTAGCGCTTTATAAAGTTTCCCGTTGTTTTAAGCCCAAAAAAACCACGGAAAACTTCAAATTCGGCACAATGTTTTAAAAACCTAGCGCTTTATAAAGTTTCCCGTTGTTTTAAGCCCAAAAAAACCACGGAAAACTTCAAATTCGGCACAATGTTTTAAAAACCTAGCGCTTTATAAAGTTTCAGAAACATATTTTAAATATAATTATTGGTCTTATGCTTATTACTCACCACAGAGCTGATTAGCTTTGAGCAAGCTTTCAAACATTTTATACATATACACCCCCCCCCGAATCTCTGTGAGAAAAATTAATGCAAAATTTACTTCCGGAACCAAGCGATGGGCGGTCACTGGTGAGCTCCATGACGTAATATTGTCTGAATCGTGTATCAGGATATCATCACATCAAGATATTCATTTTTGTCAATACCGCCCAGCTCTTTGAGATGAATTAATTCACTTGTTTCAGCCATAGTTAAAAATGTGCTGCTGCTCTTACCCCCTGTCTCCCAGCACTTCCTCTGGACGGCCAGCATCTGTAGGCGGGACCTCATGCCTGTCGCAGATGGCACATTCTTCTCCTCCGCCTCCTCCTCACTCCTGCTCTGACGCAGTGAAGTCGTGACCTCCATCCTGTCGTCCTCTCTGCTGCTCAGCTCAGCCTCAGCTCTCCTCTGTGGCACCGCACTTTGCACCTGCTCCGCTTGGGTCGGGACAGTAGGCCGGCCTGTTCTCTCCATAGAGGGGGTGCTCCTGATGCTGGCTGGGCCCACAGGGGGTTTCTGGTCTGTGGGAGGGTCTTGGAGCGAAGGGGTCAAAGATTGTGGCACCGCTGGCTCCTTGTTCTCCTCGTCTACAACGGGGGACGGCAGGTTTTCGCCGGAACATTTGCGCTTGGATGGAGAGGGCTTTGGAGCAGCCTGTGGAACTGAATGACAACAAAATTAAGGAGATACACTTCAGAAGATTGAGCCACTTTTGCTCTTGATGTTGTCATATTGAGCATGTTTAGGCATTTTCGCACATACCAGAACTAAGAAATAATAATAATAATAACTTAATAAATTCCTATTTGTCCAGTCCCTATTTACTGTATGTCGGTCTGAGTGGAAAGTACATGCCTGAGTAGGAGCTAAAAAAGTCCCCAAATTGTGGTTCCATTCCCTAGTTCTTCCTAGACAATTTCAATGATTAACCTCATTAATACTGACATCAGATTTAAAAGCTAATGGCATTTGAAACCATTTTGAATTTCCTAGGTAAGAAAGAAGGGGTCCTGCACACCACCAAGGACCTTCTTTCTCAGAGTTCAACAGTTTGCTCGCACTCATCCTATGCTCCAGTCTTTACATTAATGTGCGAAGTCACCTGCTCTTTCTCTGAAATTTCCTGGAAATATCAGAAGTATCAGTGTGCTTCTCTATTACAAATGATGGAAACAAAACTATCTTTACATTCACATTTATTTGAGGATCCCGAAAAGTAAAATTTTTGGTGAATCTTTAAATACTACAAAAAAAAACTTTCTAACATAAAAAAAATCAGTAAGCTATTGTCCAGAAAACCATAATCAAGCTTTTTCTTCAAATGTGTACAGTGTTTGTAATCATTTCATCTTAAAATCCCCACAGTGTAAGATTTAAGATGTAAGATTAAAATAAACTAAATTACTTCACCACGGGGCTTTTTATAGTACTACAAATACCATGAAAAACATGCACCCATAATGTGAGCGAGCTTGTTTCTCCATAAACTTGGCTTGAACCTTTTCTGGTGGAGGCTCTGCAACCTGCTGCTACTTGGTCTTGAACATTACACAAAATGGCAAAAACTGATCCATCTGCATGCCCACCATCAGGAATCTTAAGCAGTGCTACTTTAAAAAATAAATAAATAAATAAAAAATAAAAATAAATATATATATATAAATATATACACTGTGAAATATAATTGTAAATGTCTTGATATTAGGCTCATCATTTGCCAAAACCATCTTGGTTTTTTTTTGTTGCTAGTCCCAAATTTCCACTGAAATGATATGTTTCCATATTTAATAAGATGGCTTTGTAGTTAGATGATACCTTTCTCAATGGACGGCTCACATATGAAACTGTTGGTCTCCGTCAGTGGTTCTCTGGGTCGTTTCACCATTTGTCGGTTTGCAGCGTTTGGCCTTTCTGCCAATTTCTTTTGCAGGTTCTCGCGGCGAGCCCTTGTCCGCTCCAACAGTTTCTGCAGCAGAAAAGGAATTGCGTTAATAACGTTGTTTATCTGGCAAGGAGGGATGTTAGGATTAACCAAGTACAAAGACAAGTATCAATAAAATCATAAGAAATTTAGAGCCAATAGGTTTTCAGTTAATGTTATACTGTCAATAATGGTGATCTTAAAAAACATTTTCTTTACACGACTGCAAAACAGAACAGAACTTATATATATATATATATATATAATCTATATCTATATATCTATATCTATATCTATATATATATATAAAAAGGGGTTTTGTTATTGTCACCACCTTATTTTAGGAAACCCCCGCGGTAACAATGACATAATGAAGCGCTCATTCAAATAATTTACTGTCAGCAACTTCCTCAAACTTGACATTCATCTACAGTAAGTAATGAATTTTCTATCTACGATCAGAAGTATCAAAAATGGAAAACAAAGCTTATTGGGTTTATGTGAGGAATTACACAAGTGTTGCTTGCCACAGTAATTACTCATTTTCAAAACTAATAGGCAATGTTATGTTCCTTGGTTGTGTCTTAAACGTGGCGTGTCTGAACATTTGCATTGTATTTAAATTTTGGCCGTTAGTAGCACAACTTTAGAGCAGCCGTTATAGACAAAAAAAGAGAAGCAGGGTGCGCCACCCTTGAAGAGCCTATCAGTTCTCATATACCGACACACATGGCTCTTTCTTAAAAGTGAGCAATAGATGAAATCTTGTATGATTAGGGATGGGCGATATTGACAAAAAAGAATATCTGTACACTTCCTGATAATGATAGACAATATTAGACTATGTCTTTTAATTAACTGATTATTAATTTAACAGAAATGTGCTAAAACATCTCTTTAAATGTAATAATTGAGGTTTAATTATCAGACAAATGTGCAATGTCTGTAAAAAGAATCACAAAAGTTATAGACAAAGCTATTTTAACTATAAATGATATACTCGATGTTCAAATCTTCAAAGCACATTTAATAATATTATGTACATTTTGATATATTGCCCACCTCTAAAATTAGACAGCACGTAACGGTGTAATATTTGTCACAAAGTTTTGCTTTTACGATACACTTTCTGTGGGAAAAACAGAATTGACTCATTTATAGGGAAAAAAAAAGTTGGATATTTCAGCTTTGAGTTACCCAGAATAGAATTATGTTAGATATGAACTAGCTACTCTCCAGTTCCTCTGCAAATGTTAACTACACTACATTCACCCCGGTAATTAAGACAAACTAAGGAAACTTGTGACATTTCAGTTTAAAACTTCCATGTAAATCTGTAAGTGCGGAAGGGTGCAGTCACTCAGTCCTTGTACTATTTTCTTTGTGTGTCCTGGTTAGACCAACACAGCAGGCCTTGTCTAAAATAGATAACGACATCTGCTTTGTCCTGCCCTTCCCTTTTCCTTCACTTGACCTTTCTTCTCTCATCTGGCTCTCACATGCAGTCACACAAGCTGATGAATAGTGCTGTACGTTAACTGCAAGCCCAAACACATTCCAGGCTGCAACAACGCTCCGAGTGGAAAACCTCAAGTCACTTTTTTTTACTGCATTCCCGAGTCATGAGCCACTCCTGCCTCCAGTTACTTAGCACATTTCAAATTTGAATTCTACTGGCTGTGGCAGGCTCACACAGAAAAACATGATCACTCATCTACTTATAGGGTCAAAAATACAAGCACTGGAGAAGAGCCAAGTGAGATGCCAATTCCTAAGAAGGAGAAAGACTTCATTTACTTGAATAGGGTGTAAAAGGACTAAAAAATATACATATTTAACAAGGCACTGGATGTGTTTGTATTAGTTATTTCTATAAAATAAAATACAGTGATGATGAATGCCATAGCTTGCTTAAGAAAACAACGCAATGAAATAATGAATAATAGTTACAATGTATTAAAAAGAAAGGTACAGCTGTGCATGTTTTTATATTATTGAAAAAAGTTAGAGCATAACAAAGACATAACACGTGACACGTCTTCTTGTATTGCACATTGTACACATAATTACCTTTAAATATTTAATTTAAGTGCACAGCAAAACAAATCACAAGACATGTATAGGATTAACCATAAACAATGACGTTGATATGATGCATTTGATTTTAAAAATATAACGATTTAGTTAGTTTTTGCTCATATCTACGTATTCATGCTAGGTTAGCCAACACTCACCTCAGTAAATGGATCCATATCGGACAGCGTAACACCGATCCAACGAGCGTCAGAATCTACGTATATTACAACTCTAGTACAAGTCTAGTACAGGATAAAAAAAAGTCCTGTTCCAGGCCGTTGTTGCTTCTGCTCGGCTCGGCTCTGGCTCTGCTGCTGCTGCGTGCTCTCTCTGTGCAAAACAACGTCAGTTCAAAATTTGAATTTCAGCGCTGCGGGTACTGCGCAGGCGCCAACTGCTCACCGGAAGACCGCGGAACCAATCAGAGGCAAGGGTTGGAGCCTCACATTTCTGTCTCATTTGGTCATGGATTTTTTTTTTTTCTAATTAAACAATTGTGCAAACAACGATACACTTTGCAAATAAGAAGTAGTGCTTTGCATATACAACACAATAGAAAAACATTACAACACACGGGTCTGCTGATTCACAGTATGCTTTTTTTTTCTAACAGTGTAAACGTTTTTGTTAATATCTTGTTATTTAATTTGAATTAAAATTAACCCACGAGGGCATTTTTTCACTCCATTTCATTTTATGAGTATAGTATTTTGGTAAAATGAAAAAAGTACATTCATTATATATATATATATATATATAATATTTCATTTGAGAAAACAATGTACTATTAAATATAAGCTATATTTGAAGTTTGGAAATCATAACATTTTTAGTAAATATTCCTGTCAAATAATCTTGCAAGTAGGACCAGAATCTACTCAATGGAGGACATTCTACAAACATATGTTCAATACCTTCGCCATCACCTTGACAAAAAGAACATTGGTTTGATACAGCTGGGAAAAAACGTCAAATAGGCCTATAATCTTTGAATGGGTAGTATCTATATATAATTTTGAAAAAGCATTCCTTTATCTCATTTGTAATTATATATTTGTACGGTAACAAAATAAAAAAATGCATGCAATGCATTTCACTGTTTTTTTACTCAGAGAAACCCATCTATGTTTGCACAGAGCATTTGGTTCCTGCAGGTTTTCTTCAAGTTTTCCTGGTCTCTGTGGCTGTTTCCCAAAGCCTAGGTGCTTTTTTCTTTTCTTTTCTTTTCTTTTCTTTTCTTTTCTTTTCTTTTCTTTTCTTTTCTTTTCTTTTCTTTTCTTTTCTCTCTTTTTTTTATTATTTCTTTAATATGAGAGGTAAATAGAAAAAAAAATCTAATAAAACTATATACAAACAGATAACAGTAAGTAAATTTAAATAACTAAACACAAAAGATAAAAACTAAAACACAAATGATCTAATTAAGTAATGGAAACTGATCAGTTCCTTAACTGTGGGGACTTCTTTTACATACAAGTACACAAAACATTTAAAGTAAAGACTACCTGATTGTTTTTTATATCGATTATTTTAATTTATTTTATCTTTATTCAAAATTAGCATTATTGTTGGCATTAACCCACGCCTCCATTTATCAACACAGTGTCCGCCAGGGAAGTATACATCTCATTTATAATGTCTTCATTTGTATGTTGTCAGTAACATCCACCTGCAGCAGCTCACTGTTCACTGCCTGATCTTTAAGTATTTATTCTTTTAGTGTGATCGGTAGTACATTTAAAAAAAAATAAATATCCAACTGGAATTCCGTGCACAAAGTCCATTAAAGGGCATCATCTCCATGGGATCCTACAATAACCAACATATGTATAACTGGGTTATGTTAGCACTATAGATGTTGTTATACAGTATTTTTATTAATGGCAGCAACAATTCAAAAAGGTTTAACAAATGAAAAACTACTGGAGCATTTTAATATAGCAACATAAATTACAGACGCTGCTAAGCTTATTTCAATACATTTTAAACTAAAGGGACCATTTACATCATTCAAACTGACTGAACTCAACACACAAAGCGTAATTTATTTATATAATTATTATATAGTTATATAATTATATATATAATTATATATATATATATATATATATATATATATATATATATATATATATATATATATATATATATATATATATATATATATATATATATATATATATATATATATATATATATATATATATATATATATATATATATTTTTATATATATATATATATATATTATATATTTTTTAAATTCTTTCTTGGTTGTGCACTTCATCTCCCGTCATCCCTTGCAAAGAACGCATCGACGCACAAAGGCACGCACGCGCTGAAACCATGGAAACCGCAGAGTGGATGCAGAGCAGAGCTCGCCCTGCTCCCGCACAGTTCGTTCTCCTCTGGACTCTGTGAAGGCGAGACGATCAACAGTCCTGTGTTCAGCTACAACTCAGACACATTTTTATTTAAATACTTACGTTGTTTTGTGTTATTTCTTACCGTTAAACTGTTTGTTTGACTTTGACTGTCGCCTCGCTCTTGCGGCTAATCTGTGTCCAGACTGGATTTTCCTCCTTAACCTCTAAATAAAGTGATCCAACCATGCTGGAGTCTATAAACGTGACAGGTAAGACTTTCTGTTTTATTTTTAGGCCGACGGGATAGTTATTGCAACGTTATTACGTAGCAGTCATTAGCATTTCTCAATCATTTGCTCTTCACGCAGTTAGACACGTGTCTAAATTATTAGCACAGTTAGTCAAATATTGGCTAAGCTAGCAACACTTGCCTCATAAAGAGGACATTTTTGTTTTTTACTGTGACATTGACTATTGTAACGCTTCTTTCATTTATTTTGTAATATTTGCTTTAAATCTGAATGTTGAGGGTGAAAATTAAGGCGAGACATTGCAGGTATAGGAATAGGAAAACAATCTTAAATTGAACTTTAACCATTTTAAACTTCTTTTGTTGTAATTATGAAAAAGTAAGAATAAGGTATTACGAGTTTTACATCAAGTAATGTGATATAAAAAATAAGGCAATTTATGTGCAAAACAAAATTACTTGGGACATATACATCTGAAAAATAGTGAGGTTTAAATTTCTTCCTTTTGTTTACATATTAGCAGTGGTGGACTGAAATATGTATTTGAGTAAAAGTACAGTTACATGGCAACAACTACAAGTACAAGTATTGTAGACACAGTTTTAAAACTGAAAAGTATGCAAGAGAGTACTAGTTACGAGTTACTTTTTAATGCAATTTTAGATCAGTCTTTTATAGACCCTTTAAAATCCTGTGTCATTAGAATGTAAAATATTCCAGAATGGAGGCGACTGGAGGAAAAATGAAGCAGACCTCAACACACTTTCAGTAGTAACTGACATGATCAAAATGCTATTGGTTTTAAACATAAAATAAGCCACTATTTTGAATTTCCATGGTAGAAAAGTCAGTTAGTTTCTGTAATATTATTTTCCAGCTTCTAAAATGTATAATTAAAGTATAATTTATGGTAAAATTTCTAATATGTAAGGTTTTTTGTAATGTAAACTACATTAAACCAGGCTCTGATATCAGTCACATCACATGTATCCCTAACGATTTAGATTTGATATTCAGAGCTTAATCTCATTTTTTCCAGTGAAATCACATAATGCTACACTTTACTTTTGCCTGTATTCTGAAATTTAGAACGTTTTTAACTGGTCTATACAAAACTTTATTGATTTAACAGTTTAAAAACACTAAATTAAGTCATTTTAAACCACATCCCACATAATCTCAGATCTAAAGGTTATCAGAGCAGGCGATGCAGTGGCTTGTTGAGTGTTTGTTGGTATATAAAGGAGCAAAGCTGAGATAATCGCAAATGCAAATGACAATTGTGCTGTACTCAGACTCATTTGATTTTAAAATGTAACTAAGCACAAGTTCTGGTTTAAAAATGTACTCAAAAAAGTACAACCCCCCCAAAGAATCCACTCAAGTCAAAGGAAATAGCAGTGGGGATTTTGAATCTTTTAATTTTTTTGAGTTAAAACTTCTGTATGATCCATCAAAATCCTGTTTGGTCCAAGATTTAGAACTTTGGTGTGTGTAGTTGCTACTTTAAGGGCTGGATGTCCGTTATCATTCTATAGATGCGAGTGAATTAAATGAAATAATAAAACATCTTCAGGTGTGGATTGGACAGTTTTGTTTCCACATGAAAGCTTATTTGTTGAGAGAGAGTTTTGCCTGTAGAATCCTGCTTCAAGCATTAAGTCACGAGTAAAGACTATGTGGCTGCGGTGCTGTAACAGTGCTGACTGCTGTTAGATAATCATTTGCTGTAGAGGCTGAGCTGTCACATTGATTGTAGCACTGAAATGATGACTGCTTGTTTGTCATTCTACTTAAGTGCACTTGTCTGCAGAGTGGCTATTTCATCTGTGCTTTCAGTGCAGAATAAAACCCACAAGCATGTTTGAAGTGCATCAGAAGTGTTTTATTTTTGTTATACACCTGCTGCATAAACAAATGCATGGGCAATATTGACAAAAATGAAGTATATTTTCGGAGACTCTTGATAATAATTAGTCATAGTTTACATCCAACAGAAATGTGCTAAAATGTGCCTGTAACTGTCTTTGTTCGTA
Organism: Rhinogobius similis; assembly: GCA_019453435.1. Taxonomy (NCBI): domain Eukaryota; kingdom Metazoa; phylum Chordata; class Actinopteri; order Gobiiformes; family Gobiidae; genus Rhinogobius; species Rhinogobius similis. The sequence continues at coordinate 34,422,983 of CM033635.1, read as the reverse complement.
AAGCCCCAAAAGCTCGTCAAAAAATCATCCTTAATGGTTTAAAACGCTTATTAAAGATGACCGTTTATTAGATTTGTTTTTGTTTTTATTGTCCTTTCATGAACGCCTGGCTGAACATTATGACTGCATTTTTCCTATGGAGTATTCGAACAATACACTTCCTGTATGGTGGGTTTCCATTATTATCATTTTTTCAAATACAGTTTTAAAACATTTTAGGAAAACAAAAGGGCAATTTTGCTTCCGTAAGTAAGAGGTAGCCCTCATCCGTAAGTAGGAGGAGGGCTACTTTCACAAACACAATGGAAAATACAGCCACACTGGACGTTTTTTGGGGTTTTGGCAAGTCCCCATCATGTGGTATATCCTTCAATATCACTCCAATGGCATTGTTCAAATTTAAGATGTGGGTTAATTTAGGTCAGGTTCTGGTTTAGGTTAAAGTCTAAATGACAGGTTCTCAAAATGTTCATAACTTAGTTTGGTGGAAGGGCACCTGTGGAAATTATTTACAATAGTTTTGCATCGGCGAAGTTTTAGTTTGTGAAGAAATTTAGAGAAACGAATGTTTACAGGAAGGATGACATTACCTATGTCATCATCATACTTTAAAGTGTCATTCAACAAAATAAAGTTGTTATTGGGTATTATTATTTGTAAAATCATAACTATTGTGCCATTTATATGGGTTTTGGCCCTTTTGAAAACGATTGCTAGGTAACAGTTGTAGAATGACCTCTATCTACGTCATATTTGCTGTCCATGTCCAACCAGGAAGTACAATTATAAACAAAAAACAGTCAAACTGGGGATAAATTGGCAAAATGTTTAGTAAAATCTTAAATATAATCATGTTCACTGTGTTTTAGTCAAATGTGAAGTCTAAATAGCCATATGGACTTTAAGGTTAGACAGTAATTCTGGTTTAGAGGCGTGGATTGCCTGCTGAAGCCCTGGGGGACTTCCATAAAGCATATTATTAATGTATCTGTGCCAATTTAAATTCCCAGCCAAATAGTATCTTTTGAGAATTTTGTATTAAATAAATTTACCCCGAGCTTCTGTGACAAACCAATCGCACCTGGCTATCTTAACACATCCATGGGCTAGCTCAGTGTTAGCATCGATACTTCCTGTCTAATTCTATCTCAGTCTAAGTCAGTCTATGTATACAATAAGATGAGGCAGTGAACAGTGAGTTGTGGTGCTAAATTATTTATTTGCAAAAATGTAGTCCCATGTGTCATCTTCCGATGTAAAATTGAGATCCCACTCTAAGTTTTTAGATTAATTTCCTGGAGGCTGATAATTCTCTTAACGATAATAGTAATTGTCTAACCTTAACCTAAACCACAACCTTTGAATAATGTATTTGGTGTGATGTTGAAGGATTTACTACACTTGCCATTTTGTCTCCATATAAGAATCCATTAGTGTGATAAATACAATAGGAGTTAATCAGAATACTTCTCGCACAAAGACTTTATAACACTCTTGAGGTATGGATATGAGGTATCAGGTATTGTAATCGACTAAAGCCAACTAGTCAACTAAAAGCTCTCTAAACAGGACAAAGAGACAACCTAGAAGACTAACACACTGTGAATTGCGTACAGCACAGACCCTAGTATCAAACGTTTTTTATTACACATTCTCCCTAATGCTATTCATTTGTCTGTAAGCTGAGAATAGCTTCATTTACCCCCACCGCGATAAGAGGATTAGTCTATCTCACTAAAAGCTTTGCACGTGCTTTAGTTTACCACTCTCTAACCTCACTCCTCTCTCTCTCCTTCAGAACACCTCCACTGGCCTAAGGTGGAGCTCTCCAAGAAGTCCATCCTCCACAGTGACAAGGCCATGGTGAGTCCGAGCCAAGTTTACCTGGACAAGTTCCCCGCGGACGTCCTCAAAGACCTCCTGACCCTCCGCTCCAGCAGCTACAACGTCCTGCTCCGGGCCGAAGACACGGAGGCAAAGACGAGTCCAAAACGCTCGCCGCAAAGAAAGAGGAAGACGGCGAAGCAAAGTGTGTCGACGAATAAGAAAAAGCATCCCGTCCTGGCTTCTAGAAAGTGTCAAGAGGGTAGCAAAGCCTTTCAAAGTAACTATATTTTTTCAAGCAGTACGTCCAGTCTCCCCAGGCCGGGCAAAAGTATGTCCGTAGTGGGGAGTACTTTAGGTTTGATACCGCGTTCACGTCTCAGGAAGGCCTACATTCCCAGCCTACCTTCCACCAAACTGCCATACCTGAACAAGCCGGTGAAGCTGGAGGAGGCGGAGAACTCCAGAAAGCTGTGCATCCTGGCCGCCATCAAGCCGACCAACGTGGAGCAGGAGAAGGCCAGGTTTTTCAAGTCCGACTTCACCTACAACCCACAGTTTGAGTACAGTAACCCGCTGTCTCCGCTCGTGCTGGCGAAGCACTGCAGCGCGTCGGACCGCTTTCTGACACAGGTAAGACAAGTAAAATGATAAACTTTTCCGAAATTGTCAAATTGGGGAAAAATATGTAGTAAAATCTTAAATGTGATCATGTTCACTATATTTTAATGAAAAGTATAGTCAAACCTGTGATATGCTCTTTAAGTAAACCAAAATAGGTGGTTTCATAATAAGTAATTCACAATAGAAGTGCGCAAAAAGTACTGTCTAGGGCTGTTGACTAGTGAAACGATTATTTCAATTGTATATTTAGACTTTTTAATTACATTATCAGCCAAATTGAGTTTGAAATATGGTGACTGAAGACATCTAGATAGAGATTATTTATGAATAAAGTGTATTATGATAATGAAAATCAGCAATAATTAGTAGTTATAGTTATTTTTTGACATTTTGATGTTATAACGTCGCTGTATTTGTTATAAAAGTTCTTTTGACATGTGGTTTAGAGTCTTTAAAGTCCAGTTAATGATTATGATTATCATTTATTATAGTTATTTTAGAATATTTTGTATAGAGGACCAGTCACGATAAGTCAGAATATTGTCATATCCTATGGAGATGACTGAAATACTGTGTCTGCTGTTTCAGTTTTAATGTTAGATATTCCATTATCAGAATAAATCAAATAATACATTAAAAATACACTTAAATAACTATGTATGGAAAGCATGGTACTTGCTCAGTCATGATTTATATAGACAATAGAATGCAATTTTCAATACAAAATAATTTATGTAGGGATGCATCAATACCAATATCGAAGCTGAGAACAATTTACTGATCCTGGTTAATAAAACTATGTACTGGCCTTTGTCCAGAATATCTCATGATGTTTCACCACATACAGCATTTATACAAAGCTGTTCTGTAGTTAGTTGAACGATCAATAAATACCTTCAGAGATCGGCAGATATTTAAATGCCAAGTATCGAAATCGGTATCGGATCTGAAAAAACTGGATAGGTGCGTCCCTAATTTTATATTAATCATGCGATCAGAGTCTTACTATTCTAAAACTATTCAGTAAAGGTCAGTTTCTTTGGATAATTTATTTTTTTCAGTATCAACCCTTTGAATATTGATTAGTAACCACCTTAGAAGAGTAAACAACATGATTCAAATTCCTAAAATACAAATCTAATCATGTTTTAGGCCCTTTAAGTGCTGCTTGTGTGGTGATGGTTGCTTCCAGGTGTAGTTTAATCATGATGTGCAGATTCGTGTATCTCCGGCGTGCGTAACTGGAAGTGTCTTGAAGGCTCAGTTGCGTGCAGTAAATGCTGAGGTCCACAGGCAGTGACGGCTCGTTCCTCACGTGGACCCAGTGACTGTGGTGCTGAGCTGGCCGCCTCAGACCTGCTCCTGTCTGCTCCTCTGAACTATGGGAGCTGCTGTACAAGCACTTTAGAGCCAGACCGAGCCCAGCTGTGTGTCTGCGCCCCGGCTCAGACTGGAGGAAAACGACACGAGATCTACTGTGTACCATCAACTCTGCACGGTGCATTATGGAGCTTCTATTACAGTCTGCATCACTTTATCTAGGTTAAAGTTTCTCACATGTCGGACCTGTATCTATGGTGTCTTCTATAAGTCTTAGTTTTCAATAAGTCTCAATTGTATTTAGCCTGACCTGACATTCAACTCAACAGTGCACCTTCTATAAAGTACATGTATTTTTAACTAAATAAACAAAAATATCCTAAGGTGTGACTATTACATTTTTATTCAAAATGTCCTAGAAGGAGTTATTCGTGTGAGAAAATGGTAATAAAAGTATTGGTATAAAGATAATATATACTGTACATTATCACTAAAATATAAGGAGCACTAAAGCTACATTATTATCTCTATTATCTCTTTAACATTCACCTGTTTGTTTTCCAGGGACAATACAATTATTTTTGTTAAGAATATGCTTTAGGATGGAACTGCTATATATATTTTTTTTTGTATGTATGTATTTGTACATTGCAAATTTGTTGTGAATGTCATGCAGTCTGACAGACGATGTTACACTCTAAAATTAAGTTACACACATTTTTTTTCCCGGAATTATTTCTGTAATTTGCTACAAAGGCCTGTTATGTGACAGAAACCCCAAAAAGTTGAGTACCAACTTACCCTAAAGCTGGGGCACCTTATTTGAAAATGGACGAAGTAGGTATTTAAATAGATATGTTTTCTTGGTGGTAATTGATGGGAAAAGTAAAAAAAAAAAAAAGTAATTATAAAAAGTTCCATCTAAACTTGGAAACTCAAATTTGTTAGCAGCACAGGCAGGTGATACAGGGCCATGTTAGCCGATACAGTCAGTAATGACTTACACAATTATGACTCTAGCATACAGGCTGTTGTTACACCATGTCATCTGTCGCTGACGCACATTTGTGAAACGGCTTGTGTTACAGAGATAAGTTGTGCCTAAGAAAAAAGGTAACTTTTTTTAATCAACAAACATTGGCCAAATTTATTGTTTTTAATGTGAGACACTGCAGGTGAATATAAAAAAAATACTTTACTACTTTAGATCTCAATTTGAAACTTCTTTTGTAATTTATTTATTTAAATGTAAATAAATATGTAATGTTTTCATATATAAATAGGTGTATTTGTAATTTGTGTAAAAGTTGCAAAGAAATGGAACATAAATCTGAAAAATGGAATGAGCCAGTTCAAACGTCTTGCTAAATTTTGTTGACATATTCATATCAAATCAAATGTAGCGCCTAAAATCACAACAACAGTTGCTCCTATGGGCCACAAATAGAAAGAAGTTTAAATATTTAGCAATTGACCCTCCTTCTCTGCAAGGAAAAAAAACATAAAAAACCCTGTGAGAAAAAGTAAGTTCATCCAGTGCAGTTCCTCCAGGCAAACATCCAGGTCACAGGTCAGGGTCATGGGATGGGGGGTCATCACTGGAGCAGCCGCCGCAGTGTCAGAAACAGTCTCCACTCACCGAGGGAAGTGGAGAAAGAGAAAAAGCATGTGAACAGCAATGAATATTCGCTATAAAAACGTACAGAGGGGATATTATGATAGCTTTGTTCTTAGTATTTGAGTAAACTAGATTTTTACTGAAAATTGCAGTAAAAAAACTATATTTTTTCTCATTCTTTAGAGCCGAAACTTTAAAAAAATCAGTCATGCTTAGAATTAGATTTCAACAAATCCCTCTGTACAATTTGTCAAAATGTTGTTAAATATAACAATGTAAATTCTGTCTTTGTGGGAGAAAATAGAAATCTATGGATGCAAGTGGATCAAATTGAATAATAAAACATTTTAAGTAGATTGGATGTTTTTTTTATGTTATAAAAAAGCAAACTGACCAAAAAAAAAAAAAATGGAAAAGAAAAAAATTGCTTTGCCTGTAGTGTCTCCAAGTTATTATCCTTCTTGTTTGTCTGTTTTAACCTTGAGCTTAACCTAAATGTGCTGGATGTAGGACACGTGTCGTCTCTCATTATTCAGGAGACATGTGTGGCTGCTGCTGACTCAGGCTGCAGCGGTATCAGTGACACCAGTACACGGCCGTACACAGATAGTACACAGATATTTCACAGATAGGGCAAAGTGAGGAGTGAGAAGGAGGAAGCCGTAACCTGATCCTCCACCGAGTGCTTCAGACCTGCCCCGTCCTCAGAGCTGGCCTACTTCAGTCCAGTTTCTCTGTCGTCGCTCTTTTAGACCTCATCAATTCTGCACACGACTCACTTAGAACAGAACACGTTTGTGAAGGAAAGAGTTGTGCTGATGTAAAAAGTGCTACTCAATATTTTAAAAACCTCTTCTATTTCTAAAAGCTGAAACCAGTAAGTCCAGCACTTAAAAAGCCATTGTAACAAGTGTAATTGTTGAAACGAAGCAACACTAACACTACTAAAGCATTTAAATCAGAACTCAAAGGGAATCATCTCAGTACAAGGATTCTACCAGATATATTAACAATAAATGGGAAAAAGAAGTGGTGTAACTGCACAACCCAATGGGGAAGCACAAAATCACATGTTTGTAAAGAATTTTGTTAGAAAAATGCCTGTCGGTATTTTATAACACCATGTCAAAGTGAACATTATTCATACGGACATACTTAGAGAAACTGTGGCTATCAGGTGGCTTATTACAATCATGTGTTTTGGGTCTGATACTAATGATCATAAATATTGGACAAAGATTAATAAGGCACTGCAGACTGTCTTCAATATCAACATTGCATGTGATTATAAAACTATGTATCTGAGACATAAAATACCAACAATAGAGATCATAGATGGATACCTGTGGCTGCAGCAAAAAAAAAGCCAGAACAAGTAAGTATAGTATAAATTGCAAATGGACAAATCTCCCTGGAGGAGAATCTTGACTTATGATGGAGGAGAATCTTGACTTGTGATGGAGGAGAATCTTGACTTATGATGGAGGAGAATCTTGACTTGTGATGGAGGAGAATCTTGACTTGTGATGGAGGAGAATCTTGACTTGTGATGGAGGAGAATCTTGACTTGTGATGGAGGAGAATCTTGACTTGTGATGGAGGAGAATCTTGACTTGTGATGGAGGAGAATCTTGACTTGTGATGGAGGAGAATCTTGACTTGTAAGCAGCACTGTGTTTGTGTTTGTGCAGGCCGTGCACATCATGGAGGTGGCCCTGCAGCGCTACGGCACTTATGAACGCTTTGAGCAGGTGACAGGAGGCAGTCTGCTGAGTAAGAGCCGCATCTGGACCAGCGTCAAGAAGTACATGGAGAAGGAGGGCTGTGTGGGAGAGGTGAGTTAAGGTTAGCTTAAGTAAAATGATCTTAATTAAATAATAAATCAATCTAAAATGAGTGGAGGCAGAGGCTACTCATGTTACTGTAATCAGCTCAGCTATAGTGGTCCTGACAAACCTATCTCAAGATCTGGAGATAGGTCCCTGGGCCCAGCACTGCTGTGCTCACTGCTTCTGACAGGTTGTCCCAATGGCCAGTGGTGGTTCTGGCTTGAATGACTCCCTGGCAGAGCCCCCCCTCTCTTACTCTCTCTATCATTTAATTAAATCATATTATGTTTTCATGCAAATTGTGTCTAAAAGAGGGTTTTATGTTGCAACTGTTTGCTGTTCAGATTGTGGTGCAGGTGACTGATGACCTCCTCTCCAGAGCGTCCATGACTGTAGTGAACGGCCGGCCCACACTGACCATCAACACGGCCACAGCCAGGGAGCACTGGCTGGAGGGGATGCTCCGTCACGAGATCGGTACATGGCTCTCTGCAGTCACTCACTATTGCCATTTGCACATATTATTGTCACATCAGTAATCAACATCATACACAAGATACAAAAGTAGTTTGACTTGTTGCAGAATAGATTGAACTTGAATTACTCATTGTCGCAGCCTACGATTCACACCATTATAATTTTTTAGCTCTAACAATTATATTGACCTGAATAATCATGATTATTGATTGACTACAGGTACTCATTACTTCCGTGGTCTGAACAACGTGCACCAGCCGTGGAGCAGCAGTGTGGGCCGGAGGAGGCACAACTTGAGGCCCCTGAACCCGACGGAGGAGGGTCTGGCCAGCATCCACAGTGTACTCTTCAGACGAGACCCCACGCTCTGGAGAGCCGCCCTGCTCTACTACACCGTGTACCAGGCCAGCAGCATGTCCTTCTGCCAGCTCTTCCACTGCCTGGGCCGCTTCCTGCAGGACCCCCACACCCGCTGGGACTACTGCGTGAGGGCCAAGAGGGGCCAGAGCGACACAGCACTGCCAGGTTGGAGAATAACACACTCAGGAATGATGAGGTCACAGCTTAGGTTGCCTTCACAACTTTGTAGAATTTGACGTCATTAACAATGTTTACATGCACAAGAGGATTTATTCAGTAGGAGGCTTGTACCTATTTGCTTAGCTGAATCCAGATGGTGGCTTTTTTTTTTGCCAGGTAGTGTTGATGAAATTGCTTGGATTATGATACTTGCGTTTCAATGCTGCTTGCAAGAAGGAATCAACCACTTAATCATTGTCTTGATTCAAAAAGTATTGAAGATGAAATATGACGAGATATCTGATTACAATTGTTTCAAGCAGGACTAAGCAGGTGTGAAGTGTGAAAGGATCTTAATCAACACATTAAAACATGGCAAACATAATATGACAGGCCACACAATGAATGTATGGTCCATTTCACTTCACCACATCATCTATGACCTAATGTGTTCACTGGACTGAATCCTGTTCAGTTACATGTGAATGTAATGTTATATGCTTAACGCATCAGTGAGTAAATAGTTGTGAGACAAGTGGTTCTGTTACATAACTGGAACTACTGTATATTCTAGTTCACCTTCATCTGTAAATGTGTGTATGTAAAATAGTCTGATGACCATGTTTCCCTATTCATTTGGTCTGCAGGCTGCTTCAGTAAGGACCAGGTTTATCTGGATGGCATCTTGAAGATTCTTCGCTACAGAGACAAGATCAACTTTCCACTGCTCATGTCGCTGGGAAAGGTGAGGCATCAACAAGTTTTCTGGTGAAGGGTCATCACCTGCTTGTCTCATGAAAATGTTACTACTTTGCCTGGAATGTTCCACGGGTCCAGCTTTCATTTATTCAATTGCAGGTGTTTTTATTGCCCAGGATTGTCTATATGGAGATTGCATGATGAATTCTTGCAATATTTGTGACTTCACAAACGAAAAAGCAATTTTGTACCCCCCCTGTATCTGCGTTTGGGCTTGGTTAGATGACCAGTCCAATCACAGGTGCTCACACAAACTAAAATAAACATGGTGGAGGAAAATCAAGCAAGACAGTGTTTATATCTCAACTGGATTTAACAAACGTTTGATTTACACTGGCTGTTCCTTTGTGATGCTTTGGCCAATCAGTTTGACGTATTCATCTGAGCGTTCCACCTTTTCCTCATCACTTTCAGCAATATATCTCAGATTGAGTGCTCCACATATCAATCCGGTTTCGTTTAGGAGACGGCCAGTTTTAGGCCATTTTGTGGAACATTCCAGACGAAACAAGATTGCCATAAAGAATAGGCGGTTTGGGGCCTTAATTTATATGGTAATTACATTGGAATGTCCCATCACAATATTGGTCTGAAAATGTGCCATTGGGTCTTTTGTCCAACTCATCATTTCTAAATCTGATGCTTAAAAACTTTCTCCACTGTAAAACCATGGCTCCTGCTCTTCTTCTCTTGCTTCATTTGCTCTTCCATCTATAACAGTTTTACTCCCCTGAGGACGGTATGAAATACACTGGAAAGAGAATGTACCTTATATAACCACAGCAAAAAGCACGCCCCAGAATACCCTGTAATGACTAGAAAAAGCGGTCAAGCACTGCACCAAACATGATGCTTCACAGATATTGGACCTCATAGTTTTTTTTTTTTGGGGGGGTTGAGCCCTTACACATTTGCCATACTAATCTTTTGGCTTGTGCACTTTTAAAGTCCTTTAAACTGAAAACTAAAATTAGACTGCTTTTGTTTCATGTTGACAGGACCAGTAATTACAGAGATATGAACCATAAACCAAGTCAAAGCCTTTTGACAGTTAAAAGGCAAATAATTCTTTCAGGGAACTCTTACCAGCTCATCTCCTCAATTGCAAACTATGGGCCAATCTATTATTATGTAACTCTCAGTAAGGTGAGCAAGGGATATTAAAGAATGTATCACATTTCCTTATAGGGACATTTAATATATGTTATCTTAAGGCGAGACACTTTTTTGTTCATGTGGAAACAACAAACTTGTCCAATCTGCTCCCAAAGATGTTTTATTAGTTCTTTTAATCCACTTCATCCACATTCACATTCACATTTAAAGGCCGTTTTCTTAAAATGCATTTTTCTCCCACACAGAGGTATAAATATCAGTCTTAAAGTAGCTCCTACACCAAACTGTACAACCTTGGACTCAACAAGATTTTGATGAAATGTACATAAGGATTTGTTGATATCTACTTCTCAGCCTTATTTATTAAAGTTTAAGTTTTAAAAAATGAGACAAATCTTGATTTATTTTAGGCCAATTTTGAGTCAGATCTTGCTTACTCAAAAACTAAGTAAGAAATCCAGAATCCTCTTTTGTTGTTGTTGTTTTTTTTCATAACTAACGTGTAATTTTAAAACAAGAAAAAATCCCACACACTGCCAATCCTTGCGTAAGATAATTTATTAATCGTGCAACGTAAGGGTAAGGAGCCATCTTAAATAGGGTGCGGCTCACACCCAAGGGTGACAGGTCACATTCATGCTATGTATCCTATGCATCTGCCTCCATATTGATGTAAATCTGGTTTTGTCAATTTTTCCAATTCAAATGTCCCAAATATGTGCAATTTTTACTGTTTTTACACATAAAATGCTTTATTTTTTACATGAAAACGTTACATCATTTAAACTTTTATATTTTTTTTCTTACATTTATGTGAGTAAACTACAGGAGACTCTTCAAACTGATTATCTTTAAATTTCATATTTTTTCCAATTCATGTTCTACCTTAGGACACATATTATGCTAAATTGATTTTAACGAACATGTGACCATTGTTTCCTCAACAAAAACAAACCTGGAGTTCTGTCTGCTTCATTCATTGTGATGCAGTAAGTAGATTTCAAAGATCTCACGCATTTCTGCCATCAAATCCCGTTCATCACCACTGCGTGCCTGCACTAGCATGTTGGAGGCAAGCCCCATGTAATTCCCTCTGCAGCCAGTAGATGGAGCTTTTACTCAGTTCAATTTTAAAAGTCATGTGGGTATTTTTAGACAAATCTTTTAAAGTCCTAAAACATGCCAAAGTAAAGCATGTTAAGTATAACAAGGGCATGTTTACTACTATATTTTCAGGTTTCTTTTGAGGACGTGGACTGGCTCAAACCTCTGGCTCAGATGGACAACATTCGGATCCCCCACTTCATGCAGGACCAGTCCAAATATCAGGAACAGCTGACCAAGATCATGGCGGTGAACCAGCTCACGGACGAAGAACTCAGGACCATTATTTAGTTTATTCTCCCCTAAATAAATCAGTCAACAAGCAAATAATACCACACTGCCAGCCAATCCTTGCTTTATCTACAGCAGCAGGAACATTTAGTGCATGTCAGAATAGTATAATAGCGGTTAAGCACACATTTATGACCTCTTTATGTGCCAAATAATTAGTAGGACTGCTTTGGTGTTGAAACCTCATTTGTGCTCTTTTTATACATTTTGTGCCAACTTTAACAAGACTGAAATTCCATCTGTGAATCTAAATCTTAGTTATAGCTCATAACAAACTAAATGACATCGCGAAAGGCTAGCAGTGGACCAAGGAATTTGGGGGCCCCTCCTCATAAAGTGTGATTTTCTATTACTTTGCAATTTTATTTACCATTTAGCTTTATTCAGGGGAGTGGCTTACATTTCACAATCCCAGACTATTTTATTGGTCTTTTTCTAGTTTAAAAGTATACTGCACTACGTGATATTGAACTGTTTCAGAGCCTTACGTCTATGATGGTCGGTGAGGGCATCTTATTGGGGGGGCCCTTCTGGTTGGGGCAATTGTGGCCTTTCCCGAATGGTAAGTCCGCCACCGTGAAGGAGCTAGGTCTGTCGTTAAAATGCTGATATGTTTCTTGTAAAGTTACATATTGCACCTTAAAATAATAATAGCTTAGTGTTTGTGTTACATTTTATTGATTTGATACTTGATACAGCAATAGTGGCTCCGATTCTCTTCACATTCCTCAGCCTGAAAGCAACCAATATTTGTTTTTTTAATAGAATTTTTTATTCTTTTATTCTTTTTGGTCCTGGTCAGTTGAGAGAGTTTTATTCGTACTATTTGTTCTGTGTTTTACCATAATTGTACCTTTTTTTTAGCCCTGTTTGATAATTTGAGTGAAGTTTACAATGTTGCACAACTGTTACCTAGCAACCACACTGTAAACAAGGGCCAAAATTTATATAAATTACAATAAGTTATGTTTTTACACATAATAATAGCTGATAACACCTTTATTTTGTTAAATGACCATTTAAATTGCCAGAAAAATGTGTCAGTTGCGTGTAAACTGTCTTTGCATTTTTGATGGAATGTCGCTTATTGATGACATCACAGAGTCATTCTGTATAAGATCTCAGCTCCACTTCCTGTCATTTTAAACTCTTATTTTACAATTTATCCTACACAAACGGACACTGGACTGATCTAAAGTATGATAAATATTTACCACAGGGACTATCCCACCAAAATAAGTCCTCATTAGAAAAACTTGAGAACCTTTAAGTTGCTCTGATTGTAGAATTAAATTTTTCTGCAGTTTACTAACTCACCGTGAAAGCTTAAATATTTGTTCATCAACTCTATTCACATGTATCTGCCAGCTGGAGATGAAGACAGGGTGAAAGAAGTGATAGAGTGCATTTATAGGAATTTATCTTTTTTTTTACCATAACAAATGCAGTATCTATGAATATCGCTACCAAATATTTCTCCAACTTTGTCCATTAAACTAGAATAGGTATTCATTTTGTGTTTTCAAGTTTCATTTCATTATTACGGCGCAGAAAACAATGCTCTCTTGTGATGTCACTCGCATTGAAATTCATGGCGCCTTACTCTTTGAAACTGAAAAACAGACATGAAACTGAGAATTTTTTTACTGGGAAACTTTAATTTAAGTTTTATTTTAGCTTTAAACAGTGGAAAAAAATAAATTGAGTTTAAAAATGTAACATTCAAAACTCAATTTATTTAATCCCAGGTTTAGGTTTTATTCATCAAGTGTGATTTTTATTTACCCTTCAAGTTTCAAGTCATATTTTTTTCAAATTCCAGATCATATTCAGGTCTGAAGCCCAGACAAATTCCAAAGTTCAGTTCAAGTCCAAACTAAGTCCAACACCTCGTAACAGGCAAAGGAGTTTGAATCTAAAAGAATTATCGGAAACTTGAAAACCTCTGAAACATAAAAGTATATCAAAAACCGAAAAATACATCTATTTTGAATGTCAACTTTTGAAACTATTTCTCTTTTAACTTGATTTCCCAGTTTTACTTTTTTTTATTTTTCAGTTTCACAGATTACAGACGTCGTTTGGCTCCATAGAAAATGTAGATTAAAACATAGGTTCCTCATATTCACCTTTTCGTCCCAGACCAAGTGTACTTACCTACTGTACAGTGGACATTCTTGCACTAAAATGTTGTGTACTTACCCAATCTTTGGCAATATGAGGATAATAATATATGTTTGTGTTCTTTATGGGCAGATAAGGTCTATGGACACTGAAGTTGAAATGTTGGTACTTTCTTACCCTTTTGTTGTTTGTGATATCCAACTTGCACTGATGACCTGGGCATTATTTAATGTTAATTTCTATGGGATGTTACGTTTCAATAAACTGTGTGGAAAAAGTGTGACCAATCATTTTTTGGTAACGTTTTATAATAAGGGAACATGAACTATTGATGTATTCATGCATTGGTTTACTATGATCATCAGGAACTACCATGATTCATGTTAGTTTGTTAGTTCATCATCATAATTAAGCTACTATGAATACAGGAAACTCACCAGTTTTGAGGACATTTGAACAAAAATGATTAATTCATCATGATTTTAAAGATCATCCATGAACATCATGAGTCGTCATGAATTCTGTTTGCAACAAATACAGACAGAATAAAGTTAGTATAAGTATATAGTATAAGCTTACTTCATCACTTGCTGCAGTTATGAATTCATCAATAGTGAGTCCCTTCAGCTAAACTGGTGCCTTTTACAGGCTTTAAACAAAGATTCAAACATGCCTTTTAAGTTTATTGGATAGGATAAATACAAACAGCACAAATATTAACCAAAAGACAAAAAACATCACAGAATGACCATGCCAAACACCAAAAATAGCAAATCGAATATATTTAACAGTCACAGTGCAGAAGAATTTAAATTTGCTACAATTTTTTGGGTGGCTCGACCACCTTCTCTCTATTGAGATGTTTTTATTTTGACCAACACAACACATTAGTTAATAAAAACGTCCATGAAAACAAGCAGATGGACTCACAGGGCCGAGGTCTGATCTGTGGAAAGGCAATGTTGTAAGAATGAATGCTGGGGTGTGAATTCAGTGTCCTTCCTCAGTGGAGGTCAGTGTTTTCACTGACACAGCAGACAGACTGTGTGGTCTATATTGTATCGAATTCACAGAAGTAATTCACATAAAAAAGGTTGGTTGTGGCCAAACAGACTTGTCAAAAGCTGATCTTTTGTTAAGCAGGGCAGGGCTCTTGGATGGGAGACTGATGGGAACATCAGGTACCACAAGAGGGCAGCAGAGGCTCTTGTCTGTCCTTAAAACAGACACTGCATCCATGTTGCCTAGTGTTAATCTAATGTGAGCGAATGATTGGTGGTGGTTCAAATGTCCTCAAAAACTGGTGAGTTTCCTGTATTCACAGTAGTTTTGAAGACCATGATGAATGTTATGACCCTTGGCTCAGAGGTCACAACATTAAAGAGACCACACAAAAGCTATATAAAGTAGACCTCTTTATTTTACAAATTTAGGAAATGTGCAACGGAGCCTGCCATTCGCCGCCTCGGATGGTCAGAGTCAGAGCCAGAGTTTGAGTGGGAGCCCTGGAGGAAGGGAGAGAGGGAAAAACATTTAATGATTGTGGCTTATATAGAAACCAGGCCCGGGGCCAGGCCCGCCCTGCCTCTGAGGGGGGCAAGGGACTGTCACAATGAACCAACAGGATTTCCATGTTAGGTCATTACTGCAGTTAATGGGTTACTTCATGACTGAAGTAATCAATGAAACCACATGAAATCATAGTAGTTCCTGATGGTTATAGTAAACTAACTAGTCCATGCATGAATACATCAGTGGTTCGTGCATGATAATGAATGAATTCATGTCCTCTTATTATAAAACGTTACCCATTTTTTCATTCATTTCAGTCATTCATTAAAAAATAATAATGCCAAATAATATGAATTGTTATGAGTGCTGAACTAAATTTCATAACTTGATTTATTTTTTTGGTACCATTTTACAGTAATTACACCCTAATTATGAAGAAAGAATTATTTATGAACAAATAGTTTATTAAGTCAATTCAGGCTTAACAACTACTTAATCGAGGAATAGTGTTAGGCTATTATTTTAATCTTGTCAAAATAAAAAGAGTACTCTAAAATGATCCTGAACACTTGAAGCTGAACAGAATCTGACTAGTGTACAGTATATATTATTTATTCATGTATTTATTTATTTATTCATTCATAGACCTACTACAAGAAACATAAACAAAAAAATAACATAACACCATCAACAGTACTTTTATGTTGCATTCTGTGGTAACTTGATGCCCCTTTTCAGTAGAACTGAACCAACCCTTCAATTCAACTCCTACCTGTGGATTTATATAGTAGCTATCCACCAGTCACTGCACGTAGTTTTGGATATAAAGCTTTGAGGGCATTGCATAACTACAAACAGAAAGTGGATGTAAAGTCAAAAAGTTACATTTAGTGTTCAAAATGCAACATAACAAACCTTATTTTTTATATATTTACAATCAAGCTCTTATCACCTCTTCATGTGTTATGCTTTCATCCAAATGGGCAGTCCTTGAACCCAACCCAGCCTGCATATGGGTGACTTTTTCCGGCTCACTTGGAGTTTTGTCACACTGCTTCGGTAACAGGTAGAAATCAGAATCAGAATCAGAATTACTTTTATTTATCCCCGAGGGGAAATTCTTTTTGTTACACGTGCAACCAACCAGTAGTGACAGTAAAGTATTATAAACAAAATAATATATATATAAAATAAGAATAAAATACAATAGCTCTATAATGATCAACCCCATTTAACTTAACTTATAAAGTGTCTTTATTAATCAACTAAACCCCCGATATGAACAATAATCAACTAAACCCCTGATATGAACAATTTACAATAAGCTTAACTATTCTATCCTTGTCTATTTACATATTCACATGATCATGTACAGTTTATAAGTGAAAGAAAGAAAGACAGCTCCAGTGGCTTACATTTTTTGGCTGGAAGAACTGTAGGAGTAAGGAAGCGTCTCCTCCCTTTGCCTTTAGTAAAAGGCCAGGAAATGTTCTATAAAACAGAATATCACCTTGAAACATTCACTTAACTTAACTTTTGTAACCAAATCTGGTGTGTATGAAGGGTGTACAGAAGGCCTATGTCAACTATAATAAACCACATGTTTATGTTGATACCTGTGGTAATGTGACACTACAAAAACCTTTTGCGGAGTAGTTGTGTGGTCACTCTTTCCTAGTAGTTGTTCATCTCTGCAGCACTATATTCATAAAAACAAAACAAAACATATTCTTACAAAAATGACAACAACAAAAAAAAGACTACATCACCCGTTATTCTGGATTGTGGCTTTATTTGCTGCACTTGGGTGTCTTTCAGAGGATGTCAGTAAATGTAGAAAACACCTGGCTGACTGCACTATTTCAGCTCGACTATCCTGTAAAATGACCAAGTATTACTACATGTAACACAGCACATTGTATTCCTTTCTCAGTATATACTAAGTTATATAAAATACTGAAGTAGGGCGCAGCCATGTTTGTTACCAGTATTTTAGAACTGAGTGTAGTCGTTTAGCCATAGCGGCCCCAAGTGGTTGATTTGCATGACACTTGCGTAGATTCATAGGTTGGCGCATTAAAGAGCGGTACAACCACAAGAAATAACAACATATAATGTGATAAAGCCAGACATACAACCGGTAGGTGGGTCGGTGGGTTTAAACCTGATGATGATTACTGTGGAAAACTGAGCTATATTAAAACTAAGCATTTGAGCTAAAGGCTAACTGACATTTCTGATGATAGGTGTTTTTGGTAAGAATCCAGTGACACTGAACACCCTCTATTACATGTCATCAGCGCGTAGAGAACATAAATGTCATGAAATAAACATTGAAAATACTTTAATATGGCGATAGGCTTCATCATGCGCCTGTATGGCTGGATTTGACGGAAAGCTAACTCTGGGTAGCATGGGCTAGCCAAGTAAACTGGCAAGAGAAATTCAAGTCTATGAATGTCCAACATTTACATTGTGTCACACAGTGTTGGTTTTATAAATTCTGTGGGTGTATTTTATTTAAAACGTCGAATAAATAAAAACACATTTACCGAAGGGTTCCCACTGGCCGCCATTTTCGTCCTTGGACTTGTTATTGTAGTCCACCGCCCATGTATTCCTAATAAGATTTTTTCCAAGTTAGGCGGAATGCAATTCCTCCTTAGTTGTGACTTCAGCATTAAAAAACTACCCATTCAGCTCTCATCTTTTCACCAGCAAGTTCTTCTATACTGGAGACTGATTTATAAACATAACTATAGTCCACACAACACACCGCTATGGAACTGCCAATTCATAACTATCAAAAATAAGTCCCTTTTTGTGCAGAAATGGTTTGAAAAAGGAATTTGGTCCCTAATGCATTTATTAAAAGACAGTGCTAAGCTTATGTCTTTTGAGGAATTTTCTGCAAAATATGATACACAAACAGAAAGGAAAGAATTTATTAATATTACTAAAGCTATCCCTCAAAATATTTTGAACACTGTATCCTTTTTATTTCATAACCCTAATTGTAGAAATCCTACTGTTCCTAAACTTTTGATTAATGGGTACAACATCTCAAATGCCAAACTCCCAAATTGTAAGATTAGAAAATTTTTCAATGATGTCTTTTTTCCCTATATTTCAAATCCAAATTCGATATCCCTTTGTTTTTCTTCTCAAGAAAAAGAGAAAATTCGAACATATTATTTAAAACTTCCCGTCCCCCCTAAAGCTATGGAAGTACATTTTAAAGTGTTTTCAGGTATATACCCTTCCAAAGAATTGCTCAGACATAGATTTGGGATGGATGTAAACTGTTGCTCCTTTTGTGATGTAAATATCGAAACCACTACGCACTTGTTTTTTAAATGTATGTTTTCTAAAGCTTTTTGGGACGATGTTCACTACTGGCTTTTCCCGAAGATTCCAAACTTAACAGACTTTTCCAGTACGGACGTCATTTTTGGAACTCTTTTGGAGGACAAGCAAATACAAATGATCTTAAATGTAATTATTATTATGGGTAAATTCTTTATCCACAAATGTAGATTCTTAAAAACCAAACCATCCTTCTTCACATTTCATAAAGAACTATGTTTTTCTTCTCATCTGTAAGCTTCATGGAAAAAAAAAAATGCTGTAAAACTTAAAACTGTGATTAATGAACTAAATCTAATGGATAACCCCTAGCTCCTCCTTTTCTTTTCTTTTTTTTTTTAATTTATTTCCTTTTTATTTTATTTTATTATTATTATTATTTATTTATTTTTTATCTTATATATCTTTTAATTATTTAAATTTTCTTTGTATACAATTCAAAACCAATTGTTCTTGTAACTTTTTGCCTGTTCTAGCTTTTAATTGTGGAACATTTTGTTAGTTGCCACAAATGTTGTAAATTTACATTTTTCTAATTAAAAAAAAAAAAAAAAAAAAAAAAAAGTCCACCGCCCATGTGACTGGTATACCATTCCGTGATTGGCTAGAACTCAGTTCGACTATTACATTTTTTCTACTTACTTGCTCTGCTCAGTAGAAGTGACAGAGAACCGAGGCTCAAGTTTAGAAGAGCACACTCTAGTGGACACTGCTTGTATTGCAACACAGGCTCAGGAGCTCACTGTCTCATATGGATTACACATGGATGGATAAAGTTTCCAACAAGGAAATCAGAAGACTAATCAGCCGGGAAGAAGATCTCTTCAAGAACATAGAGTAAAGAAAACAGAAGTATCCTGGCCATGTTGCCTGGTGAAGAACACTTCTAGAAGGGAGGAAACCAGTAAAGAGTATGTAATCTTTATTAAGACTATGGATTGTTTTTTATCAATCATTGATAGAGAGAAAGTAGAAACAAAATCACAAATGCATTTTAAACTGTGTTTGCATAATCAATTGTTTGATTAAATAACAGTGCAGTTAACCATGATTTTGAAGTGTTTATTAAATTGATGAGTGAATTAGTCTACTGTCACGTGCAAAAACTTCACTTTATCTGCATTTCAGATGATCATAAACTCTTTTTTGAAACACTTTTGTTCACATAATCTGTTTAATAAAATCACAAACTAAAGTACACTGACATTGTAACGCTCAGCTCCTCAGAGCCCCCGTCACCTTTAATGTTTAGGGTTACAACGGGACGGACTGCTTTTGTGCCTGTTCTGCTGCTAATCATAATGGGAATAAAACGTAAGACCCAGCAGTTGCGTTGCGGTCCCCGGCCCTTTACTTTTTGACACAAACAGAAATTAAATCAACTCTCTGTTCCCTACACGTGTCCCCCACAGCCGACAATCCAAACCTGGTGTGAAGCCCAATCACGGCTGCTCCGGGCGTCCAATAGTCCCACAGAGATAATACAATCCAACGCAAAAAGTATAATCCAACGGAAAAGTATAATCCAACGGACAAGTCTTAATACATCCAAAGCGGACCGCGCTCTTCTGTGCGGCACTCGCCGGTTTGCGCCAGCTCCGGCTCCAGACGCAGTGAACGTTCAGAAAAGGCAGCAAGGGTCGCATGGCGGGGTTTACCCGGTGGTCCTTACAGTCCTGTTTCAAAAGATCTTGTCTATGGAGGAGAATTCCAGCTCGAGTCTCACCCGGAGGTTCCAACCCAGAGTCTCCTCCCCTCGCACCTGTAGTAACCCCTGACGAGCACGTGTCCGCGTGCACTCGGACCGCTTTCATTCATAAAAGGGACACAGGATACAGTATCTTTTCTTCTTCTTCTTCTTCTTATGGCTCTTCTCTCATGGCGCTGCCGCGCAAAGACGCGCGGAGACAGAGGGACGAGTCAGATCCAATATGAATTAGCTCAAATAAAATTTGTCACCGTGAGTGCTGAGACTTGGGGTTGAGTCGATTAAATCTCAAAAGGTGCACAGCCTGACCCTGTATAAAGTGAGTGTCTTTCACCTTTCATTCTGGCAAAATAAAACGCGCGTAAAAACGTGTCCTTAGGGCGTTTTACGCGTGCAGTGGGTTCTAGTGATGTGCGTCAGCGCGCGGCGCGACTGTTGCTTAGTGACTGTTTGGATTTGATTAATGCAATCATTGCAAACTTCGGCTGCGGTGAAAACCTACCTTTGTGAACTTTACTGGACGATTTGAATAAAAAAGAGATATAACTTCAGGACATTTTCTGTCAGACGTCTACTGAGCTCACCCTGACTTGGACTCCACCACTTTCCTGACGAAAAAACGTGAGGTTTGACTTTCCTGTTCACGTTAGTTCTTATGGGATTTTTCCATAGTACACAAAAAGCAACAATAGTTAAGCACAATGGCCTTTTATCAAAGTCTAGAGCATGTTTACAGTAAGTTTACTCAAACAGATGTGTGTACTTGTGTCTTTACATGTGCCAAAAGAAAAGCATTAGAGCCAAACTGACTATTGTGAGCAAATACAAGGAGAAAAGTGATAAAACACTTTGTTCTTAGGGTTTTCCAAAGACTGTTATGGCCAAATAATGGTTCTTAATGGTTTTATTATCATCATACAGGGCTTTTTCTAATTTTGTCAGGCCTACTGGACATTTAAAGGTGCCAGATTTTCTGACATTTAAATGAATTCGGATTAAACAGGTTTGACAGGCCTTCAAAGTCTTGTCACTGACAAGCCACACATTTCAGCATTGTTACAATTCAGGGGCTGACAATATAAATGGTGTATATGACATTTGCAGTCAATTTGAGTTATACATATCAATAAAAGTCTATGTTGAAATAACTAGAGACCACCATTCATATTGAATATTACCTGAACAAAATCACTGTTTAACGTTCAGTGTATTGGGTTAAGGGCCCTCCATCAAGTTGTGATTCCCAAATTGGGGGCCCTCAGAGGTTGTCTGTACACCACACTCATACATATTAGTTTGAAATCAACTTTATCTAAGTTGAATATTTAGACATATGTACAATATAAATGTGACTCTGTAAAAACAATTGATATGTAATGGTGTATGCAAATGTGAAAGGAAAAACATTACTGAACGGTTTATTGGCGGGCTCGGTCGGATGTTTAGATTGACAAAGGGGCTGCATTAATTATTGGCTGTGCACTGATAAAATCAAATGTCTATATCAATATGGAGGCAGACAAAGCAGAACCCATCCAGCTGAGTGAATAAATATTCTCAACCATTCTTTACTCGTTGACATTTCATGCCAAAACGTGCATAAACACATACAGCTGCCTTACAGAGACTTGCATGTTGAAAAGTTGTAAGAATTCTGCACAAAATTGATGAATGTTTATCAGTGTATTTCTCCGTCGTCTTCAATTATTTTGAATGTTTCTTCTAGAGATAAGTCAAAGTGTGAAGCAAGGCCTATCAAAGTGAGGCCCCTGGTTGTGAGCCGTGGTGCTTGACTCATTATTTCTTTCCACAGATCCGTGTGATCCCCAGAGTTTTTTCAGACGTCCAGACTTCCTGCATAGGACCCCACATCTTGCCCTAAGTCCACACACTCACACACTTGCACACACTCACACACACTCACACACACGTACACACTCACCTCTCTGGCTCCCTTTGCTCCTTGTGCTTCCACCATGCCCCGACTTAGGTTGGGCCCTCACCCCTTACGCCTCTGTCGTCCTCGTGTTAAGTTCCCCTTTGCTCCTCTTGAGCCATTCTCCTCCTCTCGTCCCCATAACCGCCGCTATACTCTTCCCTCTACTGTTCCTGCTGCACTTTTAACGCGTCCTGTTAATTCCCTTTTTGCTCCTCTTGTTGAGTTCCTCGCTGCTCGTTCTGCTGAGCCTGCCCCTGCTCCTCCTACTGATCTGCGCAATAACCTCCCTTATCATCCCTTCTTTGCTAAGTCCCTCTCTGCACGTACTGCTAAGCCCCTCTCTGCTCCTCCTACTAAGTCCCTCTTTGCTCCTCCTGCTGCTAAGCCCCTCTCTGCTCCTCCTGCTGCTAAGCCCCTCTCTGCTTCTCCTGCTGCTAAACCCCTCTCTGCTCCTCCTGCTAAACCCCTCTCTGCTCCTCCTGCTAAGCCCCTCTCTGCTTCTCCTGCTGCTAAGCCCCTCTCTGCTCCTCCTGCTAAACCCCTCTCTGCTCCTCCTGCTAAGCCCCTCTCTGCTCCTCCTGCTGCTAAGCCCCTCTCTGCTCCTCCAGCTGCTAAACCCCTCTCTGCTTCTCCTGCCACGCCCGTCTCACCTCCTCCTGATAAGCCCATCCTTTCTCATCCTGCTGCGCCCTTCTCTGCTCCTCTTGCTAAGCCCGTCTCTGCTCCTCCTGCTAAACTCCCCTCTCTGCTCCTCCGGACAATCCCCTCTTTGCTCCTCCTGCTATGCTCCTCTGTGTTCCTTCTGATAATCTCCCCTCTGCTCCATCTGATAAGCTCCCCCTCTTCTCCTCCTGCTAAACGCCACTCTGCTTCTCTTGCTAAGTCCCCCTCTGCACCTCCTGCCAAGCTCGCCTCCGCTCCTCCTGCTAAGCCCCCCTCTGCTCCTCCTAAACCGACCTTTGTTCCTGTTGCTAAGCCTCCCTGTGCTCGTTTTGTCAAGCCCCTCTTTGCTTCTCCTAAGACCTCCTCTGCTCCTGTTGTTACTAAGCCCCTCTGTGCTCAACCTTACCTCTTCCATGCTCTTGCTCGTCCTCCTCGGACCCTCTGTGCTCCTCGTGCTAAGCCCTAACTCTGCTGCTGAGGAGCTGTGAAATGTATTAATTGATTGATTGCTTTATTTATTGCTTTATTTATTGATTGATTGATTGATTTATTGTATATATTGATTGCTTGATTTTTTTGCTTGATTTATTGATTGATTGCTGTGTTTCTGTGGCGTTAGCGTCTGGCGGGGTCGTGTCTGTGTGGCCTTAGCGTCTGGCGGGGTCGTGTCTGTGTGGCTTTAGCGTCTGGCGGGGTCGTGTCTGTGTGGCTTTAGCGTCTTGCGGGGTCGTGTCTGTGTGGCTTTAGCGTCTGGCGGGGTCGTGTCTGTGTGGCTTTAGCGTCTTGCGGGGTCGTGTCTGTGTGGCCTTAGCGTCTGGCGGGGTCGTGTCTGTGTGGCTTTAGCGTCTTGCGGGGTCGTGTCTGTGTGGCCTTAGCGTCTTGCGGGGTCGTGTCTGTGTGGCCTCAGCGTCTTGCGGGGTCGTGTCTCTGTGGCCTTAGCGTCTTGCGGGGTCGTGTCTGTGTGGCCTTAGCGTCTTGCGGGGTCGTGTCTGTGTGGCCTCAGCGTCTTGCGGGGTCGTGTCTCTGTGGCCTCAGCGTCTTGCGGGGTCGTGTCTGTGTGGCCTCAGCGTCTTGCGGGGTCGTGTCTGTGTGGCCTTAGCGTCTGGCGGGGTCGTGTCTGTGTGGCCTTAGCGTCTGGCGGGGTCGTGTCTGTGTGGCCTCAGCGTCTTGCGGGGTCGTGTCTCTGTGGCCTCAGCGTCTTGCGGGGTCGTGTCTCTGTGGCCTCAGCGTCTTGCGGGGTCGTGTCTCTGTGGCCTCAGCGTCTTGCGGGGTCGTGTCTCTGTGGCCTTAGCGTCTGGCGGGGCACCAGGGCTGTATTAAGTATTCGACATGTATTAATGTACAGTTAATGTATGTGTCTGTTTTTATTCCAGTGAGACGGAGGCTTTGAGTGCGGACAGTGGAGAGATGGAGAGGAGGAGGAGGAGGCTGTTACGTCCATATTTTCACATTAACACAGGTCTGACATCACCGGAGACAATATGGATTGTATCATATGTCCCTCAACAAAAACATACATTCTTAATGTGCTCGCCTTCCCACAGATCTGACTTGTAACTTGGCTTGGTGTCCACTTGGTGTCTCTGCTGATATGAACAGTCAAGATATGAAAAACTCCAAGACATGCAGATAGGTAAGATAACCTCCACCAGAGAAGTTACATGATCCTCCTTTAAATGACATAGTTGTTATATTCTCTATGTTGTATTAAAGATAAAATGTTCATTTTTTTTCCTGAAATCACTTTGTTTTTTTCTTAGTTTTGATCTAATGATGGGAGGAACCATAGGCGGGGCTTGAGTGCAGAAATGGATCAGAGAGGAGGATTCTGTAAGTAATTCCCACTATCTTTCAATATCTTTCACTTTTAAAGAAAGTGTATATGGGCATGATCGCTAAACCCCCCTCCTTCCTTTATTTTGCAGAAACCAAGCCAATCAGAGCGGCTGCGCGCTCGCTCTCTCTCTGCTGCGGTTCCAGCCCCTCGTGCTTCAGAGCGTCCAACGTGGGATCCTGCAGGCTGTGCTGCTGCTCCCAGCAGGCACGCTGGCGTTTTGTAGCCTTTTGTTAGCTTAGCTTTTTGTTTGACCTGGTAGGCACGGTGGTCCTATTTTCGCTTTTCTTTGGGGTTTAGGTTAGTTCTTTTTTGTCTCTTTTTTTAGTTAGAGGTGTCGGCACCGGCTTCTACGGCCCTGTACAGGGTTGGCCCGGTGCCGCACCTGTTTGTTCTGTTTGGCCGGCTCACCAGGTCCACCTTTCTGTTTATTACTTTGTTTAGTTCTTTTTTGGGCAAGGGATTGGTAAGGGTTCAATTCTTAAAATAATCTCTATATTTAAATGTAACGAAAGAAGAAGCAAGTAACAACGAAAAGATGAAAATAAAACCTTTTGAACTCTTACTCTGGTCTCATGTGTCCTTAAATATGTTTGGCTCCTTCCGGGTCATAACAACCACTACTCCATACAAAAATGTATTTAGTTCGGCTGCTGCACTGTCCTGTATGATTACCGCTAACCAGTTTTATGAATGTATAATTTACCAAAAATATGTTTAAGTAAATTAGTTTACAACTTACAACTTTGGAAGTTATAGCTATGATTTTTTTTTTACAACATTCTACATTTCTATGAAGAAAGAGTACTAGAGTATTAACTAAGTAGACAATGCCATGTTACATATAAGACGTATTTAATTCAAAGTTTCAGACCAAGGCTGCTTACTGACCTGACAAACCTGTTGGTGAGCTGCTTCACAAAGTCAGATCTCCAATTTCCATAGACACTGCCTGATCTGGAGAGACAAGTATATCAACAATAAATCATAAATAGATTATTTTACTTTTACTTAGTTTCTTACTTCAAACTAATTTAATTTATATACATTGAAATATAGAATTTGTAATGCTCAAATGTAATGCCTTGCAATATTTTGGAGACCACAATTCAAAATCATACAAGTGGATAACAGTGCAATGTAATGCTGACACAAACCTAATGTTTTTATAATTCAGCAGAAATAAGAAGGATTATGTCAGAAAATATCAGCACAATAGACAAAAGCACTGTCCCTTTCTGGAGCAACTTGTAAACTCAACAGAGCCTTACATGGACAGGACAGAAGTGGTTCCTGAGGAAAGCCAACCAGACTCAGAGGTATATTACATATAAGACACAAAATAATCCACCTAACAAGGCAATGTTAAGAGCTTACCTGTCCAACACAAAAGAAATATCAAACGCTCCATCACAAGAAGCTTCGTCACCGTCGTGAACTGACAAAGTCACCAAAACTGTTATGAGAAGTGTCTGGCAGCACAGACGAGCTCGCTCCATAATCCATGTCTTTTATAGCAGCAGAAGTGTGTGTTAAAAGCATATGCAGCTCCACAGCAGGAGAGAGCCAGATTTAAGTTATATCCTTTTCCACCACACGATGTCGCTGTTTTCAAAGAAATAGTCAAGGAATCTGTTATAATTTCACATTATGTCCTTTTCATGGGTTTCAGCTTCCTTTTATATACAGCATGCAAATTATATCTATCGCTCTCTCTCTAACCCTAACCCAGTGTTTCCCAACCAGGGGTACGTGGACCCCTAGGGGTACGTGAGGATTTACTAGTGGATACTTCGAATGGTTTCAGGTTTTTAAATGAAGATTAAATGTACTTTTATCTGAATAAAAAAGTATCATTTATTGTAAATGTAGCATCTTTTTGGAGTATTTTGGAACATAAATATAATAAAAACAAAAATATTATAGTAATAATTGACAATACTAAAAAATAAAATGGGTCATGACGGATTTTTTGGGCTAGAATTATTTCTAGTGTAACCTCTGCCCTGTACAATGATTTTTTAGATGTGTGTACATAACACAGGGACATATGTTATGTTACATGAAATGCCAAAACAGAGGAACTTAAGAGCAGGTTTAAAGGACAATAACATAAATCAGAAAATCTTTAGTCCAGGAATGTCCAACTCAAAACACAGCCTCCTCGGCCCCTCACAACTGCACGAATCCTCTCTGCTCTTTGGGACTACTTGAAGTACAGCGGTTATTCACTTACATTTTGACTGAGTGAGTGGCACAACTGTCTGCAGCGTAACTGATTTGATCTGTTTCTTTGCTCTTCAGAGATATCTACTGAAGTCGTCCTGTGACAAAGTGGGTCTTTGTCCCTTTAATCACCTTTAATTTGTATTCATTTTCAATTTCCCATATTCAACTAAACTGCTAAACATAACTATCCCGGGTTTATTTTGTTTAGTCTTTTTAGTTAAGTATCACACAACACATAAGTTCCTTTCAATATGTTTATTTGTTTAAATTTGTATTTCAGCGCCTCCTACTTTTGACCACTTTTGGCCTACATCCTCACACGTCTCCTCCATAAACCTGGCCCGTTTGCGTTCAGGAGATGCACGTGGCTCCATGTTCTCCTGCAGAACCTCAGAGAAGTGCCTCTTTCTCAAGGTTCTGGTTGGGATAAGGCATTTTATCTCCTTCGTGGTAACTTTTGAGCTATTTCCTGACGTCAGCTCTTCCGTTAACCTGGCCTGTACAGGAGATCCACGAGGCTCTGTCTGTAGGACTGCAGGATGTTTCTTCAGGCCTCTGGTTGGGATTACGCAGTTTTGTCTTTGTGGTTCCTTTATGTCGGGTTCCTGTTGGACACTTTGCTTCTGGTTCAGCTCGGGATCCACCTGAACTATTTTGCGGTGTTATATCTCCGGCAGCAGGTCATTGCGAAAGGTTGTGTTGACGTAGCGTAGGCTTTTTGGGCCAGAGAGCCGATGTGTGAGTCAAAAATGCATAATGCTATGTTAATGAAAAAGAAAACCACACAAGTCTAATACTGGAAACAACTTTCCAACTAACCCTTAACCCTAACCCATGTCGATTTATTGTTAAAAACAAAAATAAAAGATGTTTGATCTTTCAGTACATTTCCAAGTTACAAATACAAATACAAACATTTCCCAGCTACAATTTTTGTGCAATTTTGAGCAACATTACACTAAAGACTATCACAACCTGTAAATGATTTGAATACTACCCCAAAAAAACAGCAGAATTTCTGCAAAATCCTGAAAATGTTACACAAAATCAAAATTTGTTTCCATGATGTACACATGAACTCGTGGCTCAGGACGTCTTTTGAAATTCACGCGTCCTTCCATCTTCATGACGAGTAGATGTGGTTTTACTTGTCGTAACACTTGAATTCATAGGATCAGTAAATCAGCTGGAGAGCTTGAAAACATGAAAATGAAATGAACACATGAACTCACACTTGGTTTATGTGGTACTCGGGAACCTGGAAAAAGGTTTTTCCGACTTGAAAATGGACCTGAACGTTCGCACAAGTCGGGAAAGGAACTTGGGGACTTCAACCCCTGATGTCAGTGCTGTGGAGATGGACGAAAATCAGCTCATTTATCAAATCATCCGCTTCATTTGAAGTCATTGATTAATGGTACAACAGTCAGTGGTTTACTGTTAGTCCTTAACATCATAAGAGCAATAACTTTGCGTGACAGAATAAGTGTTTAATCAGGGCTCTCAAGTCTCACGCATTGACCGTGAGACACACGCAATTCACCTCCATCACACGCACACACGCCACACCTCGCATTTCTCACGCTGAAAAATCAGTCACAATTTTGAAGATATTGACCTTAATATAGTGCCAAATGTATGTGATTAAAATAGGGTTTTGTGGTGTTTTAAGCACTCCAATCAGTCAGTAGCATCTGAAATTTTCCACCTCCCTTTACAGCAAAGTAACATCGCCAAATATACATATATTTTTCAGTCGGCTGAAGTCGCTCGCTCCGCTCAGCCGTGTGTTGTTGTGAGTGAAGTGCACAGGCTCACGGTCCAACCTTTTCACAATAAAGCCCTCAATACAGGGAGCAAACGAAGGAACTTTTATCTTGAAAGCATCTCACAGGAAATGTTTAGTGTTTATCAGGGAACCTGACGTCGCAGACGCGCTGAAACTTTTTTGAGACTACAACCGCTCTATGGCGCAAAGACGCAACTTTGGCTCCCTTGTATTCCTTGTTCAAATTGTGGATTGTCACTGTAAACACAATGCACTCTTAAAATCTATATTATACTTGTGAATAATTACAGTATAATAAATCTTGACTATAATGACTAAAATTACAATAAATGTGCCCCACCTTACTGGAAATGTGCACCACATTTCCATTAATATGGAAATGTGCACCCCCCCCCCCCCCCCCACACACACACACACACACAAATCTCACTCCAAACCATGATCAAAACTTGAGAGCCCTGGTTTAATTAATTGCCGATGTAATGTTAGCTAGCTAAAGTAGATATGTTTTCCAAAACAAACACAATTTGGCCCACATGGCCTGTTGGGCCGGCTAACAACAGCAAATATCACAGATAGCTCTATTAAACTCTGTTCAAGAGTGGAATCTATGATTTTACTATTGGTGACATCAATATTTTCTGAGATAAAAGGCACATGAATGCCAACAAGTCGTTCCCCCATCATCTCATCTCAGAAACCCGAGTTCGAGGACCATGTGAACGTAGCATCAATTTTGTTCTTCTTAGCTTTGCTGACTGAAGAACAAACAGTTGTTGTCATGTGTCACTGCAGCATTTGCACAGCCATTATAGTGAATGAGGGCAGTTCCACATCCTTCGTCCAACCAAATTGAATAAGAATTTTTATTCATTAATAATGATTAATGCTTTATTATCTTCATGGTAGCGAATAAACATGGAAATCCTTTATGTGTGACCTAAAGAGCTAATGATGTGATGAAACCATGGATGTCTAATATTAGCTTGAAGCTGTCTCCAGTAGCCCCCCAGACTGCGCTGAACAAGAATCGCTCATTTGTATGAATTCAACAGAACACACGTGACACGTGCTTGATTCAACATTTAAGTACTTTTAATCATGTCGCCCATCCATGGGTTTTAGAATGATGAGAAACTAGGATAGTTTCCATAACATAAAATTATAACTTTTGAATGGGAAAAAAGTGTTGCATATTGACCAGTGGTTCAGTGGTGCAAGTGGAGAAGCATCTCGACAAGGTGCACGTCTCAACACCACACCGGGTTTTTACTGAGCTGTTTTAGATCAGTATTTTAGTTTACAATTAACAAAATGTAAAATGATCATGTTATGATCAGAACCTGAAACAAAGCATAATATGTCTCTTTAAAAACATGCACATTTTGTAAATATGGTCCAAAATGGCTGGTCATTAACACTTTCTTCTAATTTCCTTACAATTATGTCACAAGTTAAACGAGTAGACCTGTAGCTTATGTTCTGTGCATGTACAGAATTGTAAACATCTCATTGTTGCGTTCACTGCCGCTCGCTCATTTCCATTACAGAAGCAGCTCCTCACAGTTTGCCACCACGTGCTGCTTTCAACTCGGATGTTCTACTCCTCCTCTTCTTCTTCAAAAGTCGGAATTAAAGACACGACCACAGCGGCAGCAGCCACCACATTAAAGTACATTTATTTATTCACATCTTTAGAAAATGTTTGGCACATTTCTCTTCATAGTCCGTCTTATTATATTACATTTTACAGTGTCTTCTCATATGGCTCTATAAGTTATCACAATCATCTCTAAACAAGGCGCAATTCACTCATTCACATTCGCTAAAAAGCAGCTTCTGTCGCGTCCAATCAGCAGTCTAAGGTGGGATTAGTGTGATGTCATCGCTCGTGTTTGGGAAGCTCCTCCCCCCGGTCCACAGTGACTCCGGGGCGGGGCGGCTCTTTGGGGCACAGGTCCAGGTAGAGCTCGGCCAGGACGGGGCAGTGGTCCGAAGCCACGCCCCCCCACGACCAGTTATCGGGGATCCAGGGGTTGGTCATGCCTTCGCGCACCACCACGCAGTGACCTGAAGAGGGCGGACAAGAGCGTGTTTGGAGTCAGAGCGTAGACATAATCAGTCGAGAACATTTAGAATCCTTGCACTTCTTACAATTCATGTGCAGAATTAAAAGTACAAGGTTTGCAGATATGAGATTACCACACTTTTTGGTTCAACATTTATACATTTAATTTGTAGTCTCTTTAACCATAGTAAATACAGTTGCTGCTTTTATGTTTTAGTGTTTTAACAACAATAAACTAACATATTTTTAGTATCCAACTTTACCAATAGAAACCTAAAAAAAAAATCTGAAATCTGAAGTGTTTGAGATTAAATACCAGATTCTGTGTGTGTTATTTCTTGTATTTTCTTTCTCGGTTGCAAAGTAGACATCTAGAGCTTTTCAAAAAAGATTTTGGCATTTCAGTGAAAACTAAAAATAACACAGAAGCAGAGGTTTCAAAAGTTTTCCCTCTTTGCCCATAGTCACCCAATATAAATGGATAGATATTAATGCGAATTCGGGCTCAGCAATGGGATAAAAACTCAAATTTTTTTACTCACCATTTTTTTTGTCTTAATAAAAGAAATAAAAATGGCTTTCACTATTTATTTAATGAACTTAAACAACACAGACATAAAATTTACCACTTCCTCTAAAATCTGAACTCTGCTCCAAACCACAAAAAACAGACAATCCTGAAACCTGAAGGTGGCAGTATGCTTCCACAGTGGTGGCAGTAGCCTCCTGTAGGGAATTCATTTGCAATAATGTATAGTTTGAGTTATTTCTATTTTAATCTAGTCTTAAAATACATGGACATTGTTAAAAACATATGATTTGCCTAGTGCCTATTCATTCATGGTTACAATTTGGCTAATTTTTGTTGAGCTAATTCTTTGGAACAATTTGGCTAATTTGTGGTTATGATTTGGCTAATTCATGGGGACAATTTGGCTAAATCGTGGTTTCGAGTTGGCAACTTTTTGGAAATGTAATTTTGTGTGCACGAAATAGTACTTTGAGGACAAAAATTAGATAACTATGTCCGAGTAATCAGGAGGATTCGATACAGATATATAAACTAAGACAGCCTTCCATATCGATACTAGCAGAGGGACATTCTTGTGTCTGCACTGACCGCTGTAGATCTTCTTGAGGGCCTTGCTGAGCCAGATGTTGTCCAGGCAGCGTGTTCCCTGTGGACAGCGTGTGCTGATGTTGGTGCACTGGGAGGAGGGCACCAGGGCACAGAACTTCTCCTTCCTCAGGACGTCCAGCTCCGAGGCCTGGGGGGGGCCCCCAAAGTCCCCCAGCACCACCAGCTCCTTCTCACCTGCACCAGAGAGCACAGAGCAAAGCAGCATAACACACTGGTATACTGCAGTCTGCTGCTGTTCTGACATAAAGACGTGGATTTTCTGTTCTAAAACATATGTTTACAAAGATGTTAGTCACACAGCAGTAAAAGTACACCATTCTGTTTTTTTTGTGTATTAATATTTGTGGATCTAATGCATCTAATGGTGGCACTTCTTCTATTACTAGAGCTACTATCACAGCACAACTAACTACTACTACTCCTACTACAACTACAACAAATACAACTATTACTACAACTACTACTACAACTACAGCAACTAATACTACAACTACTACTACTACTGCAACTACAACTACTACTACTACTACAACTACTACTACAACAACAACTACTACTACAACTACTACGACTGTGGCCCGTCGAGGCTACTGTTGTTGTGATTTTGGCTACTATAAAAATAAATAGATTTAATTTGATTTGAATGACTACAACTACTACAACTACGACTACAATTACTACAACTACAACTACAAATAGAACAACTACAACTACTACAACTAGAACTACTAAACTACCACAACTACAACAATTAGGCTACTACTCAGCTACAGCTACAACTACAATCTTACCATTACTACTAAGGATGCACCAATCCAGTGTTTTCAGTTCTGAAACTGATATCAATACTAGGACTTTTAGTACCTGCCAATACCCAATATCAACCATACCACGTTCCTTTCCTTAAAGTGCGTGTGAAAGGTTTTTATGATTTTCAAATTTAGACTTTCTTTGGTGGATAATGCCAATGATCAAGTAGAGATGAGCAGTTGAAACACACGTTGGAAAGTACAGGAGGTAGAGCAGAGTTCTAAAACCTTCAACCAAAAGTTTGGCACAATTTGGCACAACATATATCTTTTTTTCTGACAGTTTAAACATTAATTCAACACAATAAAGGGGCCACTTGTCAAATAATAATTTCTGTGGCATTAGAGGAGTTTTGGTAAAATGTCCAGTCCAATCTGGCATAGGCACTTTAAAACTAGTTCAACTTCAAAACAACTCAATGACTGAATTCTGTTCTGAGCTTTCCATGTCAATATTTGAAGTTGATGAAAATATTTTTGAGCTGATACTCCAATTAGCCATTTTGAGAGAATTGATAGAGAATGGATAGAGAATCGATACCCAATCCATATCATTTCAATACATCTGGCATCAGTGCATGCCTAACTCCTACCCCCACTACTACTTCTATCCAGGCACTTTTACAGTACAATAACCATTATCTTCAGTCAACTGACCATTTCTGAACAGCCTGTCGATGACGTTTCTGTGGTGATTTGGAAAGCGCACAAACCTTTGAGAGTCTCCAGGATGGCGGGGGACAACTGGTGGTGCTTGTTCTCGTCACAGTGTCCGTTCTTCCCGTTGGTGCCGCTCTCTCCGTTAGCGTGCTGCATGTGGACGTTCACCAGCTTGAGCTCACAGGACCCCACCTGAACAGAAAACAGAACGGATTATTTTTTATGGAACTAAGCTTTCATATTTCAATTTAATCCTGATTAGTCCTGTTGTAGAGGTGAGAGATTAATTTAAAATGTATAATGTCACAATAGTTGTTTTATAGATATGCAAAACTGGAATTGTGAGTAATAAGTGTTCAATAAATCTATTAAAATGACAAAAAAAGAGGCAGAATTATTGCATATAATGTGATATTTGTAATGTTTCTATGTTCAATCTTTGGTCCTTTCATGTGGGATACTTGAACCTCAAAAGGCATTTACATATTTGAGCACATTCCTGATGCTTTGTGTGGTGTGTGAATTATGTGAATGTGTCTATTTGCTTTATGCTTGTGCTGGAGGTATATTTCTGCAATAACATTTTAAATCAGTATTCCATAATAATAAAACTGTCAAAAGCTAATAAACAGAAGGTATGAAGTGATATTTATGAACTTTTCAGTGCATTCACATTGGAAAGTACATAATTTTTCAGTCAAAAATAGGAGGAGGGCCTCTGCTTGTTTCCATGGAAATGATGTTCCTTTAGCTTTAATATTCCACAGTATTGCATAAATCTATTTCCATGGAATTATGCAGGTGTCCAGAAAGTTACTTTACTTACTGAGCCATTAATACAGTATGATACTAAAACCGCAACCAACATGTGTTATTGAGATCTTATTTTTTGTCAACTGCATTTCTACAAAAAAAAAACATCTTATAACAATTATTCTGACAAATATTGCAATTATATTTGCAATTTATGTTTTAATAATAGGATACTGTTCAAAGTTCACATTTTAGTCGAGTCCAGGAGCATTGACAAAAAGACTGAAACAGAACCAACATAATATAATATAATATATAACCAACATAATAAAAGGATCTCATGGATGTTTGTACAGATCTAAACTACAGTGTTAGCATTTGTTTTGTGCATAAGAAAGGATATTTTATGGTTTATGGAGGAAATTATGGTATTTCAAGAAATTTCAGCCTTTACAATTTGCTAATTGCATCACTTCAAATTGTAATTGATTCGACTGCGTATCTTGCAGCCTTTGTTTCCACCCCTACAAGTGTGCATATTTTCAAAATTTGCAAAAGTAAAGTGCACAGTAAATGCAAGTTTAGCCCCATTTCCATCTGTGTTCGAGCACATCTGGGTGTTGGCTACCTGGGGTCTCATTTATAAAGGATTGCATAGGAATTTTGTTGATCAAATGTGCCCTCCTAGTGCCTATAACCCACACAAACACCTGATTTGTAAAGCCCTCCATGCACACTCACTATGCACTCTGTGCTTTATAAATCAGTCTGTCTGATGTTTGTGTAACTCTACTTTTCTGGACTTTATTCATCACCTTTGTCCACTCCTGCAGTGCTGTTATGCGCGTAACACTAAATCCACCTGAAGTGAGCATATAACTTTTATGCAAATTAAGAGTTTTAAATGTGAATATTTGGTGTTTCCACTTCCTGTTTCTTACAAGATCCATCAAAATGCACACTGAAATAAGATGATGGAAACACAGTATGGCTAACCCGTAGCATATGCATTTCATATAAAAGTATGGAATAGAAAACAATTCTGTCAAAGCATAAAAAACCTTGTTTGTTTATAGGGGTTAGATGGAGATCATCGTTGCTTTGTGACGGCTCCACCACTCACAGTGAACAGAGCCTTGTAAAGTCCTGGCTGGCCGTGGCTCCCGTTGCCGTTGGTGACGGCAGACTCCAGAATGGTGGCTTCCTTCAGGTCTATGCCGGAGGAGCTGTCCCACATGAACCCACAGAACGTCTTCCCCTGAGGACGGCACAGGACATGGACAGGTGTGAGGCAGAGAGCAGTTGACATCACACCGAGAGCATTGGTGGCACATACCTTAGAGGAGTGTCCTGTGGGCTTGTCTGACACCACACTCTTCCACAGCCCGCGAGGACTCTTCCATTTACGCACACTGGACAGACTGGCTTGGTTCAGCTCCACACAGAACTGCCAAAGACACAAACATGTCACAAATATGAATATATATTCATATACATTTACAAGTGTTTTTATTCTTGCAAATTAAAAGTTGTCAAACAGAGCTAACAAACAAAAAATGATATAAGGAAATTATAGGAAAATGTGTGCAATCGTCCTGATTCTGGCACCAGCAGGAGGCCGGTCCATGTTTAGTCCTGACTCTGGCACCAGCAGGAGGCTGGTCCATGTTTAGAGTCTATTTTTTGAGCCTGAAGCCAGTACAGAGACCTGAGCACAGACTAATGTACTTCCTGGTTCTAGTCAGGACTCGAGCAGCAGCGTTCTGGATGCACTGCAGCTGTTTTACATCTCGTTTGGAGAGGCCAGTGAGCAGCCGTTATGGTCGTGTAACCTACTGGAGACAAATGCATGTATGAGTCTCTCCAGGTCTGGGTTAGACACTATACCTTAGGGTTAGGGATTTGGTAATGTTTTTAGGTGGTAAAAGGCTGTTGATATTATGTTATTCATATTTCAGCTTGAAAATTATAGAAATGATAAACAAATAGCAATAATGCCTTACACTTATGACACAGCTGCAAAATCTGACCAGCACACACCACATTCATACAGGGCAAACTGTTTTGCCTAAAGACACAACAGCAGGACTTGGTCAGAGAGGGACTCAATCCTACAACCCTCAGGAAGGTGGACAAGCACTTATTGGGCATATTACATTACATCAACTTATATTACATGACATCAGTTTCATTTTTGATAGAGGAAAATACAATAATGAGGGCTTGACTCAGTTAAACAGTTTTGAAGCAGGTTCTTGTTCTTAACAAGAAAGAAACAACAGAGAAACAACAAGATTCTTATCAAGAGCTGAGCACAGACACTACAATGCCCACACACTCTACACTTCAGTCTGTGACTACAAGTGCAGACTTCAGCCAAAAAAGTTGTACTTTTCAAATATTCATCTGAGCTGCTTGTCCTCAAGCAGAGGGTACGTCACTCAGAGTTCAAAAGTGTTCCAAAAGGAGGCACCAGGAGCTGCTCCTGTGGCCCTGATCTGTGCTCAGATGTGTGTAGTATTAGGGCCAGAGCAGAGGACATACAGGACACAACTGTCCTAGACTTCTAAATGAAGAAGAAACATCTGCGGATCCTCAATTAGAAACAGATCAAATAAAATACAGGTATCAGGCTACTTCCATGCTTTTCCCTGCAGGAGCTTTAGGATATTTTAAATATACATGACCTGATTCTTAAAGAGTACACTGTAAAACAATCCTGCCCCTTTAGCATGGCAGCTCACTGCATTAGCATAAATCTCCAGTGCCTTTACACACAGCCTGATGTGGAAACATTAGCTGGAACGAACATCTGCTGAAGTGTTTTACAATAAAATATATCTTAAGTGAAAGCAGATAAAATAGTTTATATAAAGTACTTTGTAAGAAATGTAGGTCAGTGGTTCTCAGACTTTTCACACCCAGTACCACATTTTAAAATAATTGGCTTTCAATGAACCAGGCTAGGGCTATTCTAACATTCAACACATTTGGACAGAAATGGATTTAAAAATGTACCTAAACCTGGACTAACTCATGTCTAAACTGTGTAGAAACCAAATCTAAACCTTGAAAAGACCCTTATTTACTGTATCAAACATATGAAGCATATGAAACATTTGATTAAAATAAATACAATCTAAAACGTATTGAAGTATTTGCAGAAAAATCTTGCCTATTTTTCCCAGGACTAAAGCTTGTCTAATTTACACAGTAGATAGAATTTGACAAATAAATAAATGACAGCACCTTATTTAGCTTAATGAATGTTTAAAAAAAAGTCTACTTCCTGTACTTTATTCTCTCTTTCCTTCACGAACTGCAACTTGATAGATGTAAAACTATGATAAATATTTAAGAAAATATTTAAGTTCTATCCTACTAAACAGAAATGGGACAAACCTGCAGTTCTATTATAAAACACCTGCATTTTCTATCAAAAACTGCATATAAAAGGCCTTATATATCAAGATGTCATCTGAAAACATGACCTGAATGCACAGGATTAGCGCTGTTAGCGATTGTGAGCTCCCATCCCTCTTCAATCACCGCACTACATCGCACACAGCAGCGATAATATGAGGCTGTGATTGTTGTGGTCGGGGTCTTTGACAAAGCAATGAAAGGACTATTCCAGGGTTCAGAAATGATGTGTGTGATCCCAGCGCACTGAGGCCTGTAAGCACTTTTAGCCTCAACACAAACGGCCTCATAACTCAGCGTGTGGGTGCAGAGGCAGCACCCGGAGGAGCCTGGAGCGGAGCCCAGAGGAGCAGAGAGCCAAGGAGCAGGCGGGACGCAGCGCTAAAGACAGTAGATTTAAAATGGGATCAAAACACTACTATGACTGCTATCAAACACGGAGTCCTTGCATTTATATTGAGTCAGGTAGTTTTTCCAAGGCAGATGTAATTTCCTTTCATCTTGATCAACAAATGCATCTTTTACTTATTTACTTCTTACTTAATAGTTAATTCATGTCATTTAGCTCAGAGATTTTCAACCTTTTTTGAGTCACCGCACACTTTATTTGGTTGAAAAGTTACCATGGCACACCACCTTTTACACCTTTTGGTAAACAAAATCTGATATACTGTGTAATATGTCAAAAAGTGTTTGTGCACTGTCTAGTTTTTTTTATTTTGCAGTTGTGATTGTTTTTTGCTTTCTGTTTTGTTATAGAAATATATTCCGGGCACTTCAATTAGTATTTTTATTTAAATCCATGTGTGAATCCAAGTTGGACATTTTGTCAAGGCACACCTGACAATACCTCAAGGTAGGGCTGCACAATATTGGAAATTATAGCGATATGGTTATTAAGATCAGCGATATCGATATTATTGTGATATTTAAATACACTTTTTGACTAAGGCTGAAACTAATGATTAATTTAGTCATCAATTAGTCAGTGATTATTTCTATTGTAGATTAAGATTTAGAATAAACTAACATTTTTAACTAAATAAATGTTGAAATATTGTGAATGACGGCTTCTAGAGAGAGAATAATTATGACTAAAGTGAGGAAAATCAGAACTAGTCTATTCTCTTTTGCCAATTTTCTGCTAATTTACTTTGAAAAAGCTAAAATGTATTCAGGATTTTCCCAGGTTTTCATTTTATAAACAGAACATTTTGATCAGATGCAAGACTTGTGTTACTGCGATATATTGTGTTTTCTTGCGATATTGTTATTGCGTCAGCCAATATCGCGATATTGATATTTTTGCGATATATTGTGCAGCCCTACCTTAAGGCACACTAGTGTTCCCTGGCACGCTGGTTGAAAATCATGGATTTAGCCATACATTATGATTGCATTTTCCTCCTATTCACCTTATTCCAGAAGTTGCCGTACGCGCCGCCATCTTGTTTCTGTTGTATTTACATGGAGCAGACGAGCTCAACAGAAAATAAGTTCTACATGGACTAAAAAGCCGTTTTCAGGCCTCAGGAAATCGGTGCGTTGTTGACTTGTTGTTGCTCGTGTTCATTAAACATTTTACACAAATCAACCTACTTTATGTAACATTTTAGCTGCAAGACTTTTCCCTCGTTCGTCATTAGCTTTAACGGAGTTCTCGTCAAACGGAAGTGCGTTTACAACAAAAGTGCAAAAAACGGCAAAAGTGGGCGGGGCAGAATAAGGTCAATAGAGCTATCATTTACTATTCACCTTATTCCAGAAATTTCAGTGGGCGCCGCTATCCTTTGTAATCCTCCTCCCAGTTGTATTAGTGGTTAATGGTTACATGGGGCAGAGATCTCAACCGTAAATCAGTTCTCCACAGACCACAAACAGTTTTCAGGCCACCCAGGGAACTGGTGCAGTGTCGACTTATTGGTGCACATTAGGGCTGCACAATATATCGAAAAAATATCATTATAACAACAAGTGCAATGTGCATATCACAAAGATGCGTGATAATTCCTACCTTAAACCTTAAATGTTCACCCTCAAAAGTGCTGTTTTGCTAAGTACAAAAACAGCAAGTGAAGATTAAACTCTTTTATTGTCAAAGCTCTTGTTGCAAAATCCTCATAATTGTTCACTATTTCACACACACATAAATGAAGGGGAATAAAATGTCTGAAATGTTTAAAATGCCTGAGTAATGAACAAAGCAACTGCAGGTTTTAACACTCCAAAGGTCTCCAATGTAATATCTGTATCTAAGCTACTATATTTTAAAGTAAGAGTTGAGTAATTGTTATCATTTGCACCTGGAAAATAAATAAAACATATATGCAAATGAGGGAAAACTATCGCAATAATATTGTTATCCCAGTACTTGACATCCATATTGCATATCGCACAAATTTCCAATATTGTGCAGCCCTAGTGCACATGGACGTTGAACATTTTGCACAAATCAAATCAGACCCTTGTTTGTCAAAAAGATGCAAAAGTGGGCGGGACAGAATCAGTTGAATAAGAACACTTGTCTGAGGTTAAACTGTTGTAAACATTCTGCTGATCACTGGTGTCCAAATCCTGTCAGGGGCTCTCAGTAAAGCCACTGACAGGCTTTTTTGCAGCCTTTGCGATTTTCTTACAGCGTCCATTAACGTCGCAATTTTGTGTGGATTTGGTTTAACTGTGCAGCCCAAGCCTTAGTTTAAGAGGTAAATAAAGTCATCTGCTCAGAGGCTAAACAACAGGAGAAAAAGTGTTTGAACAGACAGCTGCATTAAAGAGACAAACAGTCAATCACGATACGACGATTTCACAAAAACAGCAGATTGTCACAGGGACGAGCTCACCATTCCATTTTTATCACCATCAGCTCTACCGTTAGCCTTAGGATGGCGGGCTGAAGCTCTAGCCACTGCGGCTTTGAAGAAGATAGCCAGATTTTAATTAAGATCAAATGTGTGATAGCGGCGATCCTAATGAGTAGGAATTAATAAACTCCTAATGCTATTTAAAATTAGATTAGTCTGTGAGTGCAACCATTTGTTATAGAGAGGATAAGAACCATCTCCGCTGAAAAACTATGAAAAAGCATGGCTGTTTTGGCGACTGAAACTACATCTGAGTAACACCAGAGTTAGAAAATATTACCACATGTTGAAGTGTTCTGTGTAGATTGTTACAGTTAGAGATTAAAGAAAGAAAAAAAGTTTATAACGAGGTTGTTAATCTAATGTTATTCTGGACAATGAGGCTGTGTTCCAGTTGTCTTCGGAGGTCAGAACTCGGACCTCAGACAGATGTTTTCTCAGAGTTTTAGCGTTCCAGTGTCAAGTCGAGAAAAACTGTTGAATAATAGTGATGCACGATATTGTAAATGAGTGCAATGAATGAATGAATGAATGCATATATAATTAAGTTTAATTTCTTTTCCAGGTGTAAAGGATAACAATTAAATACTCAACTTTTACTTCAAATATAGCAGCTTAGGTACAAATATACACACACTGGAGACCTTTGGAGTGTTAAACCTGGAGCAGCTTTGTCCATTACTCTGCAAACCATAAACATATATTA
This sequence comes from Rhinogobius similis, assembly GCA_019453435.1. Taxonomy (NCBI): domain Eukaryota; kingdom Metazoa; phylum Chordata; class Actinopteri; order Gobiiformes; family Gobiidae; genus Rhinogobius; species Rhinogobius similis. Next base: position 34,381,914 of record CM033635.1, on the reverse strand, counting down.
TTCAGGCATTTTAAACATTTCAGACATTTTATTCACCTTCATTTATTTATGTATGAAATAGTGTAAAGGATTTTGAAGCAAAAAAATATAACAAAATATAACAATAATACAAATATAACACTAAAAAACATTCACTTGCCGTTTATCTACTTATAAAACTTACAAAACTGTGCTTTTGGGGGTGAACATTTAAGGGTGTGTCTGATTGGTCAAAAGTAAAAACAATCTCGGTAATAAAGTACTAATAAAAGAGTAATAAAACCTCTTCTTTCAGCGCACATACTGTATAATGTTTTGGAGTCTGTGTACAGATCAGGGAGCGATTATTTCATTTCTATAATCGATTAGTTTACCGGTTAATCGATTAATTTGTTGCAGCCCCACTACAGACTCAACCAAACTAATATAAATGCACTTTAGTTTCACTTTCTTTCTCCAGAGAACCACGAGTTATCTGTAAATCTGACAAAACAGTCGTCACAGATGCTGAGGTAAAGCGTCCATTAGAGGACGTTCAAACCCTGACTCGACCACAGAGTTATTTCCTTAGCAACAAAACAAAACACCAGGCTAAAACAGACCGATGGCTAACACTACTCTTGTCCCCCAGGCCAACCAGACTCACACAACAACAAATATGTCAAACGATCAAAATAAAATGTGCAGGGCTTTTTGTTTCAGTCGCTAAGACAAAGCTCCACGAGTCGAGTTTACTAAGAATTATTGTCTGTTCCCGATTTCGAAATCAAACCACAAATTGACAAACGCAGCAGAACTTTAGGGGAAGTTCAGACAAGTTGAACATTGAAATAAAGAAATATGTGGAAATGAATGTTTGTCTCTACAGTCTATGTAAGCCTTTGTTTTATTGGGAAATGTTATTGTAAGGGAGAGACGCTCAACCCTTTTGCCTGGACCAAACTTTGAAAACCTTTGTTGTCAGTTCTCAAACATAAAATCCCAAGAATAAAGTGTTTAAAATGTCGAAATGACATTTTTTTCTTTTGACATACGGTTGAAAATACAAAATATATCTCAAACAGAAGAAGAGACTTACGTTCTCATGAGGCTGTGTGATTTTGCCTAAAAAAATAGTCGATTTTTCCTTCCTTTCCTTCCGAATTTCGAATTTGATGTTGCAAACTACAGATTTAAATGTGTTTAAATATTTGGTTTACATACTTGTTTCTGTTAAAGGTTGTAGAGCAGTAAAGTAAAGTCGATTTTAATTCAAATGTTATCTCTTGTTGTACCCTGTAAATAGAAAAGGCCTAAACAAAGTATAAAAGCTTCAAGATGAGCTCGTCCCAGAGACTAAACTGGACTGTAAAGTGGACACAGTTTTTCTCCCGTGGCCCACAGAGCAGTAGTGAGTAAAACTAGTTTATTTCTTCATGTTTGGTACTGCTGGATATAATCTGTGCATCAAAAAAGAGATAATTCATGCTGCTCCACGTCTGTAATGACACTTCGACGATCGTCATCTTTTCTCTGCTCTTTTTAACACATAGATCTTGCATTATATTCCTAAAGACTTTAATTCATTGCAGTTGCACATCTTTTTTCACCATAGTTTAGAGCAAAGCAAAACAAAACTGAACAAAAGTTTGATTTACTAAAGTGCGTTTATCTCCACTTTTGTGTGCTTGATTCTGATGAAAACTACCGGTTTTCAAATGGCTATAAAGAAGAAATGGATCCATGTACAATAACAGTTATTTTTGTACGTGAAAGAGATGTGAGCATTTCTTTTGGTTTTCTGCGGGGCTGGGAAGATTGCTGAAATTTAGCAAAAACTCTGGCGGGCTAGGGGGGTCTGGCTGGCGGTCAAAGAGTTAAAAAAACTGCAGATTGCCAACAAAAATAATCCTTCAAACTAGCATACAGGATGATACTTACAGGTCCTTTCGTTTTTGTGATGCTTGAACCTCAACTAAGACATTTACGGGCACAATTTTGAATATGGATATCGAGATAAACTGAAAAAATATCAAGATAATACATTTGTCAATATGGTCACCTCACACAATCCCAGCATGCACCACCAAACCCCACAGTGGCAGTGATGGTGGTGGGGATTCGCACAGATATTAACCGCGTCGGCTGAAATGAACAAACTTTATCAGAGTTTCAAAGATTGCGGATTATGTTTGCGTACCGAGAAGAACAAATGAGCATTTTGATGATCATTCTACAAAGCTCCAGATCAACGAAAGAAGTGGTTTTCTGCAAGTAAACGGACTGTAATCAATCAAGCCTCACGTTAATTAAGCTACAAGTGTGTTTCTGTATTTGGCGAATGATTTAAGCATCGTCTCATAACGACTTAAAATCTTTAGTAAGGCTGTGTGCTGGAGATTGGTTCGTTAATTAGGCGAGAGAAAAACAAATCTAAAATGCTTTTCAAAAAGTCTGTTTGCATAAATTACTGCTAATGAAGAAAAATAAAATCACAACCTAAACTTTTTAGCACTTGGGCTGGGCAAAATGTTTTAAAAGTCGCGATTTTCCCCACGTATTGACCAATCTCAATTTTTGCCTTTTAATTTGTTTTTCCAAACACAAAATGGCTTTTATTAATGATATCATGAACATTAACTATACAGACCCTGATTTTGTACTATTTAATACAAATTTCTTCCTCCACAGTCTGATCTCTGTGGATTGTCTGTGGACATCTCCATTCAAAAACCTCAACCATTTCAACTGACGACTGGACATGACTGAATCTCCATTTCTCGATCTTTCGGTTAATTGCCCAGCTCTTCACTGACATGAGTGAATAAGCCTTTGACATCTACAACAGCTTCATGTTAGAGCACATCAAGATCACATCATTTTAATTGTCGATATCTGTAAATGTTTTGTACAGGGCGTTTAAATAAAGTGTATTTCTCACAAACATCTCCAGAGACACAGAAAGTGAATCAGATGTTCAGATTTTACAGATTTAGGGCACAGTCTACACGATTCTCTCTCTCTCCCTCTCTCCATTAGTGCCATGTAAAGGCTGATCATGTTTAATATTATTCGTTTTTAAGATGTGTTATTTAAAGGCCCTGTACCTGATTTTTACTGTTTTGAAATGTGAAAAAAAACGGAAACATGGACTAGTTCTGTTTTTCCCATTTCACAACAGTAAAAATAAGGTATAGGCCCTTTAATGACTCCAAAAGCGTAACTTCAGGCTGGCTGCCATTCATAAATACCACCTCTCACCTGTCAATATCATGTCCATAGTAAATTTAGTCACATGGTGCAGTAGCTCTATACAAACATCATTGGTGTCATACATTTACAGTACAACTTGGACTTTGCTATTATTTTCAGCCAAATGCACACTAAACCACACCGCTCGTCAGTTCGCTCAGGAATCAGGGAGGAATTGCAATTTTTTTTCCCCCAAGTTGTTCAAAAACACTGAATAAGAACATTTAAAGTTGTTGTGACCCGAAACATTTCATCAAAGTGTCGGCTGCAAACAAACTGCAGCTCCCAGCGAGAGTTCAGAAATAGCACACCAAACGAGGCGCATGTTCTGGGACGACAGGAGGATTTAGGCTGCGGAGGAATGTGCCCTGTCACCTATCCAGAGGTAACTCATGTCCGAGCGCCTCCACACCGGCAACTCACTCCCTCACTGCAAAACATGAGCTTCACTTTTAGGTTATACTGATTTGGACAAAAACTGATTCAAGCTTTCACCACCTTCTACGACAACAACAGCATTTTTCTTTACAGTAATGAGCTACTTAAAAGTGTAATTTATTGAGTTACACCAAACACTGCTTGTTACTCGTCTTGTTTTGAGGGAAACAGGTCTCGTCTCATCCCTATTATATGTTTTCTTTTTCTTTTTTTGAATGTTAAAATAATCGTAAATGTATTTTTTATCAATATAATCGTGAACTGGTCTATTCCGACTCTAAAACATACACAAAAAGACGGCATTATTGACTGAAAATGATGAATAATATGCTTTATCTGTAATTATTCTCTATCTAGAAGCCTCCAATCAGCATATTTCAACCTTAATTTGGTTAAAATGTATATAAAGTTTAATGTACAATATAAATAATTGTTTGACAAGTCGACTACTAAAATAATTGTTAGTTGCAGCTTTAATGTCAAATATGCAACATGTTTTACTCACATTTTTAACTACTACCACAATATTTTAGTCTGAAATTAAATAAATATGGCTTCTGGATGGTTGTTTCAATTTCCAAAACATTGTCTACCTTCGAAAAGTTTTCTATCACCGAATGTATTGAAGCAGAATTTGCCCATTCCTAGAAATCTTGAAATGTGTAAAAGTAAAACCATCTTAATAACGAGTCAAAAAACCCGACGCAAATTCAAGTACTGTTCACTAATCCGAGCACTTCTTTTTTGCAGTGCAGTTGGGAATACTTGCTCGCCCTGACCCACTTCTGTTTACGGGCCCGGGCTGGTGTCTGTGCCAAGCGTCCGTCTGTTGCTAAAGACATTCACACAAGTTCTGCTGAGGGCAACCGGTTCAACTCTGCCATTTAAAAGAATACGCTTTGTGTGGCGCTAATGTGGATGACCTAGATCTGAGGGAGTGGGCAGCAGGCACCAAAGTGTAAAGGCTCTGTGCACAGCGCCAGACCGTTTCTAACAGCTAATGCTAATGGTTCAACATATCAGCAATCAGTATAAGGCTGCAACAAGTTATCATTAATCACAACTAATCGGTTATATGACTAGTTGTCGACTAATTAAGTAATTGAATTATCGTTAACTGATCTATACAGACTCCAAAACATGCCATGAGCTGAGAGAAGAGGTTTTGTTACTTAGACAGAGAAAGAATCACCCAAAAATGACACGGGAATTGGGTAAATTTTGTTTAAAAATTAAGTTTTTGATGAAAATACCATTTTGTCTGTGACTTTTCTCCGTCTCTCCGTCTTTACGGCCTTTTGTGTTAATCAATTAATCAAAAGAATAATCGCTAGACTAATCGATTACCTAAATAATCGTTATCTGAAGCTCTAAATCTGTATAAACAGAACAGAGAAATGCTCCTTTCATTGATTTCTGTGAATAATAAAAAAAATAAGTGAGCTTGAATTGATAAGGTGGGTTTATTTTAGGCTAACGGCTGTTTTGTCTGGGACAATGTTCCCTCTCTTTTTACTCTTGAAGGGCCTGGATAGAGCCATGTTGTAGAAACGGCACTGTGTTATATGATTATATGAAAAGCTCTTTATTTAGTTTATTTATTTACTGCATCTAACAGAGCTGCTTTTACAATATATCTGTACTGGGATAACACCGATTTGACTTTATTACATGAAAAACATGTTTACATCAGCGGCAGATGCACCTGGGATACAGAAGTGATAAATATGCCATGTGTGACGTCATCACTTACAATTCCATAGAGATAGAACTGGACAAGAAGTAGTGCCGCTAACACCAATAGCCACTTTTGTAGTTCAAATAAAAAGAAATACTGCAAGTGGAGTTGTTGCTGCAATAAGCTCAGTAAGAGTTCAAAGTCAAAGGAGAAGTGTTGGCAGGATGTCCGTCTCCAAGCAGTACTGGTGCTAAATAATCTCGACAGACTCAGTGTCAGAATGATGTGTTAATTCTGGTGATAATTAGTGTGAAGCAGCCAGGACAGGAGAATACAAGACAAGTGTCCATCAAAACATGTCTGCTGGTCCTTTTGCCCCGTTTGGTTTATAAGATTATATATGAAACCTCAAAACCAAAAATGTCTCATCATTATTATGTCCTGTTATTCAAAGATATGAGTCTGAGATCAAAAGAACACTGCATACTGTTGTCCACAATAGCATCCCACTAGATTTCAGAACTACGTATCTGGGCCTCAAAACTCCTGCCATGGACACTATGAATGGATATATTTCGAGCATACTTTTGGCTATAGGGAAAAAGGCCACCAAGAAAAAAATGTATGACACAAACTGATCCAACAATCAAGTACTGGACTGACATAACTGACATTCGAATACTGAAAAAAAATTACATATGGACACATTTCATAGACTTAGATCTAATGGAATATGCTGGACAAAAAACCTGGAGACCAAAAGGGGTGATGGTTTGCTATTCTGCAATTAGATCCTTTAAAAATGGTAAACAAATACATTCCAGGCAACTAGAGGCTAGTTGATTAGTAGATTTCAATGGAGAAATAGGTCTAACTTCCTGTTACAACTGATAAGACCCGCCTCTTCATAGTGACATTTTACTGTAACAACAATCTGCTACAATAGTGAAATACAAATTTTAGACATGTATCACTCAGTGTTTATTTTTCAAATAATCACAGCTAGGTACAGGAAAGTGGGAGGGGATAGGGGGTAGATGTGAAAACAGGAATTTTCTGAGTATTCAAGCTTCAGTTGCAGGACAATACAGGACTGTTGTAACCAGGCTAAAAGCTCATTAAAGTTGAATTTGCATAATATGTCTCCTGTAATAAATACAAATCCATAATAATGCTGTGTATTTTATGGCTTAGACGCCTATAAATGTCCTGTCCAACTAATGCTTTCAGCTGTGAGTCAAAACCTGCCAGCATATTTCCACCATCCATTCTCCTCTTGGAAAACAAAAAGAATCAGTGATCCTAGGCAGCTTTCATGTACTGTAAAAGCCTTCAGACTATTGTTGGATATGAGCTTGTATCTGGGTTTAACACTGGAAAAACAGCTAAAGGGCCCATAGCAACCACTGCAGTATTTTTAGTGCTGAAGTACAGGAGAGCGCTAGCATGCTTAGCCTAAATGTTGCACCCCAAAATAGAACACGGCGTAGGGACAGGGAGGGTCAAGTCGAGAGAATGTTGGGGAATTAGGTTGAATAAAAGGTTTATAATGAAAAAAAAAAGTATCAAATAAATATTAATATTAATGGTTAAAGTTTACCTTATCCAGTGCCTCTTGGTCCAAAAGGTCCTGAACTGCCAGTAATTTGATGCTGTAAACAGACAAGAAACATAGCATTATCATTCTTATTCCATTACTGTGCTGGAGACGATACCAATATCCGATATGTGGTTAGTTATGTCTGATGACAATATTTGCTGATTTGATTTTAAGGCTGACATATTCTAAGTTAAAGAATAGATCACAAAATAACTTTTCACTTTAATAATAGTAAAATGCATTTATCTGGGATATAAAATAATTGTTGCATGATATACAGACATGTTTTTATTAATTGCTCTTCTGTTTCCATTTTACTCATGAGTCGGTTCATAAAGACTGATGCACTGTGGACAAACTGGGAAATAGTCAAACACAGACTGGGGCACGGCCAAAAAATATTGGGGCCAAGTGTCAGACTTTTTTTTAATACCTCTGATATTATATCACTAACTTAATTTTGTATTTTAAAATGTATTAAGTGAGTGTGGGTGAAATTTAAAAGACAGATTATTCCACAAGTGTGTTGCTTTTCTTTAACTTGGGATTTGTTGACAATAATCTAGCATCAGCAGCATGTAGCCTGCCTGTAGTAGCTTATGCAGCTTTATGCAGTGGTGGATGGCAAAAATACACAATACTGAATACCTGCATTAAAATGTGTTTTGCAACATATTCCGTTACTTGGTCCACTCAGATTACTGTAGTCTGAATAGAATGCTTTCACACTGAGAAAAGGAATTAAAAATAACACTCTCACAATAAGCTGTTTTCCATTTTTGGCACTAATTCAGTGCAGTTTGAAGCTTAAATTTCATTATCAAATACCACAATCTCATTTTAGAAAAGGAACCTTATTCTGAAGAGCACCAAATGAAAGAGTAACTGTACCGGAATACAGTTACTCTAAATGAGTACTCTGAATAGCCTACATATTTTCTGCACTGTCTGCATGTAGCCTGTAGCAGCCTAGCATAAGCAGCATATAGCCTGTATTTAACTGATTATGCTAGCAAAAACAGCAGCTCTGTAAGACCAGTCTTAAACATTAGTTCACCCTGAGGACAGACGAGATGTTTCACTGTCACTCATGCTTTCACTGTTTACACAACAGATATAGCACTGCCCAAACCTGATCCTCCACATGTGAAACAGCATGATTCCTTTAGCCATGTGTATCTGAACCAGGATCGACATAAGCAGACGCAGGGTAGGGTACATGATTCGTCCTCTGCATTTGACCCCTCCTTCATTCTCCACCCCATCAACACAACTGGGCGATCTGTCTCCAGCTCTAGAAGGAAGATTTGGACTTATTATGGATCCCCCATCACATGCAAAGGCTCCTTTAACGGATACGCTTTGAACCTTAAGTCGTGTTTTGAATGCCCCTGATCACCAGATCGGTTTGCTTTAGAGCAGATCTATGCTAGGCTCCGCATCGAGACGTCACCCAAACATAACAAATGTTTTCCAATAAAATCAATATCGAACCTGAATTATACTTTTTAAACATGAGGCCTGATTTTGTTAATTCACAAAAAGGCTATTAGTATTTTCACGTTTGTGGCGATGTGAGTTGGGGCTAAAGCTAGAATAAACACAAAACTACTGATGGGTTTGCCTCAACATCTGCATTTATTTCATTTCTCTGCACCTCTACTCTGTTTATTTGTGATGCACTGGGTTTGGGTAATGTTAGACCAGGGCTATTCAACTTGCGGCCCGGGGGCCAGATCAGGCCCGTGTTAAAAAGTATATTGTCTCTTGTTGACTGGTTTAATTCTGGGTTTGTACGGTTTATACTTTTTTGGTTGGTATCTTGCCCGTGTGCGTTCACATTTGCTCCATATCAAAACTAGGACTAAACCAGGACTAAACTTGGAACAAACCAGGACTAGACCATGACCCAAACAAATCTACATCAGGACTAAACTGGGCTCTGAACATGACCAAATTATTATTAACTGTGAACGCAGCCCAAGTTTAATTCTGCTGTATTTTATAATTATTAAAACAGATCTAGTATCCGGTATATTCTGTATGACACCAAATTGTATTAAAGTTTAAGCCCTGTGTTAGACGGATGAAGATGAGTTGATGGAGGGGCTGAAGAGGCCGATCGATATGCTGCTACGGTGGAGATAAAGCAGTATAAAGGAAGGCAGAGAGAGCGCACTGATTTGGCACGAGACCATTTTTTTTTTTGTTACACTTCACCTTGATTCCTCTGTACCTGAGAAATAATCGCTACAGCAAAGCAATGTCGCTGTAAATTTACTGCCCAATCTTTTTACCTTATAAATGCTTTTCCGGGCCAACAGTTCAGCCAATTATTTCCCTAGCCCCTTATCTCCAACGCAGGTCCAGAAGGTGCTTTGTAATGCAGTTGGCAGCGGTGAAAATGTTGTTTGGATTATGTATGCTAACGGGCGGCGCACGAGGAGACTTGGATGGCGGCTAGGGGAAGTGTCAACAGTCAATCTTTAGCCGGCAGACAGATTTAGAAGCACAATTACATTAAGTTCAGGGAGAGGAGAGAGTAAACGTGACCGGCAGCCACCAACGCCAATCTGGGGACTACTGTGCAGACAGGAGGGCCACTGTGAGTCATGCAGGCAGCCAAAATGTACCAACGTAGGAGGTATTTAGAGATATACACAAGGTGGTATGATTGCTTTTGCTAACTCTGATTTACAGAACGTCTCGAGAGTATTTTTGGAATTATAAATGTGAATGGGTGTAAGCATGTTTTAGACCACAGAGGGAAAACGCTCTTCTTCGGGAGCAAAGGTCATCCATGTCTGGCTTCACATATGGTGTTGCCTTATATGGTGTCGTCCTCAGACATCCCAATATTTTCTTAAAGTTCCCCACACCCATCTGCGTCCAACTATTGCAAGCAAGGGCCTCCTGATTTATGTGTTGATTTATGTGTCTTTGTACTGTTATGTTCTTAGAAACCTAAGTTCTGTACTTAGTACTCATTATGCACGCCTACTTTTTACCTAATTTACATGAAGGTATATCTGGCCTGTTCCTTCGTTCAACCTTTGTGAGGAGCGAAAAGATGGATCGTGAGTCACCCTGATCGATCAGTAAAGGCCTTTTATAACTTCTACCTGAGTCCTGGTCCTTTGTACTGCACGTCACCTAATTACAATGGGTCTGACATGTTAAGCAAGTACAGTTTCAATTCAATAATGCATATTGGATTTTCAATTCAGGGTCAATGTGTGTGTCACAACAGAAGTTGCCTCGATGGGCGACAATGAAACAGACATTGGTCCATGATAGAAAAGCAGTTTGAATAAAAAATGAACATACTTGAAAATGTTGTAAAATAGTCACTTACGGAATTACTTAACAAGCAAACAGCAGCAACAGCCACATTCACAATAAAAACATTTATCTTTGTCCCTTAAAGGAGTTTTGCATAATTTCTTTCATGTAATAAAGTAAAACCTGTTTTGCAGCCGGCAGAAGCGTTTAGACTTCAATTCTGCTCTGACAATTTGTTGAATGCCCTTCCCTCTCTCATCCCCCAAAATAAGTTAAAGCAGCTCTTTGGATGTTAGCATGCTAATGTTTGTTAGCTTTACCGTGAGTTTTCTCCGAAAGTTGTGAAAAAACGCTTATTAACTCATCATGATCAATAATTAAGAGGGTTAGAGTGCAATAGGTAAGTGAGCAATATAGATATTATTTTTATTTTTTCATAAACGGGGTGGCAGTGGCTCAGTGGTTTGAGTGATCACCACAACACCCAATGGTGAGAGGTATGATCCCAGCTATGTCTTATGGGGAAGAGACCATGCCAAATATCGAAATATCAATATATCATGATACAGTATGGATATTTTGGACTGATTATATAGTCAAGAGTAATTTTTGGTATAATTGTTCAGTTTTGTCGCTTGTTTAGAGAAAGGAAGCTTGTTTCAAAAAAACATTAGACATATTCACTGTTTTGGATGTTAAAATGTGTTTCATTTTAAGGTTGTAAAAGAATCAGTTGACAAAAAAAAAGCACACTATAGTCACATTTTAAATTTCGTTGTGCAATGACAATAAAGGCATTCTGACTCTGACATACATATATTATTATCAATGACATTTATGATTAACTTAATAACTTAAAAACTAAATCAGTTTTTACTAGAAAGTGTTATCAAATTCTACATATTGCACATCAAAAAAATCAACAGGCTTTCTTATTTCTATTTTTATCTCAGTCCATTTCTAAAGTGGTATATGTTATTAGGTAAAATGTCCTTTGCCACAAGCAGATTTTGTGATGAAATGAAAAGTTTGCCCTCATTTCACCGATGTTACCTTTAACCTACTAATCCTCAAGCAGCCAGTGAGGAAATCACATTACATAATCCTTTTCTGAGTTAGCAAAATCACAATGCATCAAGGGAGCTTATCAGAGAGCAAGGGTAAACTAATGTAATCAGTTATAATGACTGAGTTACAACACTAATCTGCTTTAAACTCAACCAATGAACAAGAATCTTACAAAACATGATCTAATATTTAATCATTTTTACTCTGATTGTATAAGAATAACCAGGGCCTACAATAAATGCATTCAAATTGCAATGGAATCAAAAGCTTAAATTACAATAATAATTTATGCACTGCTAAAGTCTGTATGTTCATTGACTTTAACATAAACTCTTTTGTGATTATTACTTTATTGCACTTCCTGTTACTTGTCATATCCAAGTGCAGCAGAATATCCTCAGTTAACATTTTAATAGGTTTAGTTTACAAAAGATAGAACACAGGGAACAATAAATGGGTGACAGGTTGAAATGTGCGTCACCCGTCGTCTGACCTAAACCGAAACAAACAAAACAATCAGAAGGAAAGAAGTCAGATGACACGTTAAGGCCGTGACACACTACAGGACTTTTTTAGTCTTAAACCATCTAAAGCAGGGGTGTCCAAACTTTTTCCATCGAGGGCCACATATTGAAATATAGACCAAGCAGGGGGCCACAACTCAATCATGAAACATTCAAAAACGCTGCATTTATCTGATGTTTTAAGCACCACCACATCTACATTCAGTCTCATTGCCTTATTATCAGGTCTGTATTGCACCAAAATGTTAGTTATTTAGGTCAGAATTGCAGAAAATGTGAAATTTGCTGTAAAAAAGTACTTCTCAGGACAATGTGGGCCAATTCACCAGGAAGCCTAAGGGCCAAGAAAAATTGGTCTGAGGGCTGCATTTGGCCCCCGGGCCTTAGTTTGGACATGCCTGATCTAAAGACAGAGGTGTCAGAGTGGGGGGGTAAAGGGTGCTGGTTTGTCCGGGGCCCAGGGCAGGGAAGCATGTGATGTTTTTCTTTTAGCTCGGTTTCATTTTTGTACGCTTTAATTTATTTTTGTTGCCATAAAATTGTGGTTGAGTAAAGTCCTTGAGAGAATAAATACAATTATGAATGAAATCGAGATCCAAGGGCCTCGTCGCCCCTTTAAAACGAGGAAAATTATTGCTCACATATTAGCCAAGTTGTGAACAAGTGAAACTAGTGATTTCAATTTGCAGATTAGACTTTTTTTCATAGTAATAATACATTTCAAGATCTTTGAGAAATTGGTCTGGTAGTTACTGCAAATGCAAACAGTGCTGTATCATAAGTTAGGCCAGAAACTCTAGTCTATTAATTGGTGAGTTATTATTAGGTGTGCAAAAAACATAGAAAAATATATAATGATGGCAATAATAACCAAATTTGATATAAACACTATTGAACATTATGTATTAGGGGCCCGCCAAGATGGTTTGTACCTGGGCCCCAGAATTTGTTGCTAAGCCCCTGTCTAAAGATGAGATAAAAAGAGCGGACCACAGATTTGAGGAGAATTCATGTGAGATTTAAAGGTGGAATGGAGGATTTCGGGCAACAAATCAGAATCTCATTTCCTCGTGGGTAGCACAAATAACTGGTCCGCTCAGGTGTCGATCATTCTGTGCGTGCTAGTGCACGCCGGCAGGCTCGTCCAGGGGAAACGCTCGCTCCCCTGGCCGCGCATGCGTGGTTGATATGCTAGTGTGTTTATGTAGCAGGTTAGCGGCGAGTTCCGTCATTGTAAGTCTAAACTTTCATCCGCGAAGTACCGAAATGGCTGAGGGACGAAAGAGAAAGACTGTTTTCGAGCTTTCACAGAAGAGACGAAAGTCTGCAGAGGAAAGAAACAAAAGGCGTGTTATTCTGGGGGAATCGTTTACGGCTGGCGAGCATTGAAAGCGCAAAACAGGCTGATGCCTCCGCTGCAAACTTTCTGCTGTACAGGTAACTGTTTATCTGACTCTTTTTTTAGCTTATTGTATGTGGAGTGTATTATTAAATCTTCTTCGCGGAGGTTGTCGTGAGAAAGCGACACCAATCGTCTTGTAAACAAATGCGCATGGGCAGTGCTGCTGGGCGTGCTCGTTCACGAGGTTTGCTAGGCGTTCAGTCAGGAGAAACGGGGCGGGAGGGAGGGGGAACCTGCGCATGCGCTTTTTCAAAAAAAGGACTAACAGTCGCAGATTTTCAAATCGGCGAGAAATCCTCCATTCAACCTTTAATATCTTTTGATCCTCTGCAGACTACAGAGCCTAGCGTTATGTGCTAACATACCTAGCATCAGCCGTTTTCTGTCCAGAGTCAAACGGCTCACTTTGAGATGACAAAGTGTTCAAAAAGATCCAAGCACTGCTCCTCTAGTTTGGATGCAAGTCAAAAGAATGTTATTATTAGTTTGTAAAATGTAGATCAGAAAGATATTTTGCACAGAAAGCTGCAAGAGTCAGCGTCGTGTTCTCCGTATCTAATCTGCAGCAGCAACAATAACCTATTACTCACATTATTATTATTTTGTTTTTTACACTTAAAACTGGATTCAGAGCCATGTATTGTGAACAGGGTGTCATTTTTAGAGCCAAATACTGTTTGATAAAAGGCCTTGGATAAGAACTTAACTTAATAGCTTTCTGAGAGGTGAATAATCATTGTTCTTTTTGCCATTTCCCGTGTTTGTATCCTGCGCCTTTGTGTGTTCGTTGCGCAGTTTTCCCCAGACGCTCTGATTTATTGGCTGTTTGCAGTGATGATGTTTTATAGTTATCATATCACAGATGTTGCTCAGACACCACAAACATGAATGGCGCAGCGGCTTAAAAATTGCTCACGAGGCTCAACAGTCGAGTCACGGCCGCCTGAAGGGGAGAGAAGTAAATCTCTATTAATTAATTGGGCAAATTATCCAGTAGTACTTCGGAGGTGTTCAACAGACTTAACTGTGTTAGTGTCGGTGGAGTTAGCTCAGCCCTTCAGACAGCTATAAGGCCTGAAGAAGCTACTTGGATGTCTGGCGAGTTGTAATGTACGGCTGGGCAATATGAAATTATTATGACTATCTTCTTGGGGCCAGATCATGATTTCGATTTTATCATGTTTCGTGTTCACGTTGTATTTTTCTATTGCCTGTAATCGAGCTGTACGATTTAGGAAAAATGTCTAATTGTGATTTTTCTGACCAGTGCGATTGTGATTGGATTTGTGATTTATGTTTTAATAAAAAGATTCTGCTCAAATTCACATTTTAAACTGAATTTATTCACTTTTAATCCCGATTTTGTCACGTTCAGTTGCGTTTCATATTACGTGTCTTTGTCACTTTTAGTTGGGTCTTTCGTTTTTAGCCGCATTTTTTTTGTTGTTTTATGTTGCATTTTTGTCACTTTTTGTGCCGTTTTAGTGCATTGAGTCGCGCTTGTTGTTTTTAGGGGCGTTTTTATCGCTTTTGGTCACGCTTTTGTCGTTTGTTTCAGAACATGTTTGTACAAATACAAACTACAGCGTTAGCAGTTTTTATTCATATAAAAGCAAGACATTTTTTTGTTTGTGTAAGAAATTATTGCACGTTTAACTGTGCAGCCCTGGTCTATAAGAGGTAAATAAAGTCATCTGCTCAGAGGCTTCAGAGGCTAAACAACAGGAGAAAAAGTGTGTTTGAACAGACAGCTGCATTAAAGAGACAAACAGTCAATCACGATACAACGATTTTACAAAAATAGCAGATTGTCACAGATTTTTATCACCGTATCGCCCAGCTCTAGATAAAAGCTCAAGAAAGTCAAGTCTGTAAGTCTTTCATTCACATCAGTTGTCTTGTTGTAAAATAATATAGCACCATTTTACTGCTGAAAAATACTGTTAGATATCCCTTTTTGACATGAACGCTTCTGGATTGTGGTGTGATCATGTGAAGTGAGAATGACGAGCACAACACATTTTGAAAACCATGAGCGTAAACAGGTTCATAAAGGCTCTATTTATGTCTGTATTTGCTCCTTAGAGGAACATAAAGAACAATGTCAGTGTTAGAGGGAGACGGATCGATTGAGAATTTCTGTAGACCGACAAACAGATGGATCTATTCAACACCATCTCGAGATTCTTAAGAGGTTCGTTCATACAGATTTTATAGCCGTTCTTCACTTTCTATTTTCTGAGTTATTAATCCAGTTAAAATACTGTGTGGCAAGTGTATCTAAAGCCAGTGATTACAGATGGTGCAATATAAGAAGTGTTAAGAGCAGCTCATTACAGCATACAATGACTAATGCAGCACTAATCCGCGTGAAATGTACAGCACTGCATTATACAACCCAATACTACCTTGTGTTTATGTTCGAGTATCGATGAGGATTAGGGAGGTTACACAATTAAGGTTTAGAGCTTTAACGCATTCAGGGCTAAATGATCAATAATATAAAGAATACATGAAAAAAAGCAGTATTTGTTTTTTCAAATAATAAAAAAATAACTTCTGTCTGTCCTCTGTGTTTTTGTCATTTGTTCCATGTGTAATTTGTATGCTCAAAGCTTATGGATGTGTAGCAACCGTGCTGTACATGTGATGACCACTGGGGGCAGTAGAGAACACAGCGCAGCAGTGGAAGCTCAACTTTTAAAACAGTGACTAGAACAATCTTCAAAACTAATAAACTATTGACTCATCTTGTTTTCTTGGCTCTTTTCAAACAAATATGATCGAAAAACTGCTGTGGACATTGCCAGGTTTGTTTTCCAAGTGCCCTCTGGTGGTTATGTACCAGAACGCAGCCTTGACATTAGAAACAGAAAAAAGTATAAATGAAGCTGCGGTAACTTTGCTTGGAACGTACCGAGCTGTTCACGAGGAAAAACAGAGCATTAAATGAGCCTTAAGAGTGTAATATTCAAAGGTGGACCACAAGGTGGACCACAAGGGTTAGGTTTAGGGCCTGGAATGTTGCACACCCCTATCCCCGCCCATATTTCTGCACTTGCTGTAATTATTTGAAGAAGTAAGACTCCAAGTGACACATGTAGAGTGTAAAGCATGTATATGACAATCTGCTGCTTGTTGCGGTGAAACGTCACTACGAAGAAGCGGGGCTTATCAGTTCCGCAGTTTTGACTAGGAACTCAATGAACGTGTTTCTATTATGAACTTATTTTAGATCAGTATTATGGTTTACAAAGAATCAAATGTAAAATGATCTATTTAACTAACTTAATCTAATGTTACGGTTCAAAACTAAGTACCTGAAAAAGCATAATTTGTCTCCTTTAAATATTACATGCATTGTTTCTTTGGATTTCCAACGTTAGATTTCTCTATACTTAAAAAAATTAGATTAATTTTATTTGATGAATTACATATTCTCAACAACCAAAAACACTGATTAAGGACCTCATCTTTTCGCACACTTGCAGTTGTCATAATCCCATGCTGTGTCCATCCTGCCCCGCCCGGCTCTACTGCTCCAGGTTACATAAGAAACGTCCTGTTTTTAGAGCAAACATCCACACAATACGCCTTTTCCTCCGCTATCGCAAATTCACTGCACACTACTGGACCACGCGGACTCTCGACTGGAACTTTTGGCACCCTCCCTCACCCCGGCGTGACCCCAGCGTTGGCCGTGGCATCAGCGGGATAATGCAGCGTCAGGCCTGGATAAACGTGAAGCCTCTGGGGTCATCAGAATGTGCAGCAGACAGGCCTGACGTAAATGGAAAACATGCAGAATTACAAATGAGGACAAAGAGCAGAAAGAGAGGGGGAGCGAGTGCAGAAGTGGGCGATTTTGAGAGTCCAAACAGTCAAGATGGTAGCTGTAATCAATCATTTGCTGAAGGCTGCAACTAACGATTATTTTCTTAGTCGACTACTAGTAGAGGTGGGCGATAATGACAAAAATGGATATCTGTCGGCCTGTCCAGATAACACATTTTGAAGCTCGATATATTGCTACAGAAAAAAAAAAATTGCGGTTAACGATAATATTGAAACTACTTTATGACACTGACACAAGAACCTTAGAGCAGGACTATACCAGTAAACCCTTTTCTAAACATAAAATATTGTCAAAAAACACAAATTGCAGCAAATAAATAACGTGTTCTTTTCTTACAGTAATTAAATACTGACGTGTTCAAGAAAAGAACACAGTACCTACAGTCAAATATGGTGGAGGTTCAAAGATCAGGCATCATGAAATCTGGGCATTATCAAAGGATTTTGTTCAAAAAGCACCCAGAAATGGAAGGCAATAAAGCACAGTCAGGAGTTCTGAAGTGTCCAGTAATGAGTCCAGATCTCAATCCCATTGAACATCTGTGGAGAGATCTTAAAATGCTGTTGGGAAAAGGTGCCTTCTAATATGAGAGACCTGGAGCAGTTTGCAAAGGAAGAGTGCTCCACAATTCAAGTTGAGAAATGTAAGAAGCTTATTAATGGTTATAGGAAGTGATTGATTTCAGTCATTATTTGATAAGGATGTTCAACCAAATATTAAGTTAAGGGTGCCATTAGTTTTGTCTGGGCCGCTTGACTGACTGACTATGTAAAAATAATAAATAATAACCAATAATTTTTCTTGTAAACAAAATGGCTACACAGCTTCAGCCCCTCGAGGGTGGCACCTGGGATTTCACTCACTAGAAACTCCCCTGAAAATACAATTACTATTATTATATACAGTGGACAAGTCACTATTAGTTGAATAATCGCTGTAACTCAGGCTGACAACACAATGGATTGGTCCACAACCTGTTAGTCCTGCAAGAAATAAAATTCAAACAAAGCAGCACCTGACCACTGAAAGTCTAGAATACAAAGACAAAGTTGTTTGACTGGTCTCACCGGGGTAGAGCCAAAATGTCTGTTACAACCAAATCATTAAAGAAGCAAAGAAGTTAATGAAAAAAACTACAATACAGTCTCCCAGATTTGTTCCCAATATTGAATGACCAAAGATTGAGCAGCATGAAATAAGTAAAAGATCAACATTTGTTCCCTTGTATTGATCAATCACTATTTAATGGCTTTGATTATTCCTTCCATGAGCATAAACAAGACAGTTATATGTGGTTAAGTCCTCCAAACCACATGCTTTTCCTGACAGAAGATTTGCCATGGACCTGTCAGATAAAATGACCCAAGTTGATCATTGACAGTTTAAAAACCAACTGAATATCAGTTTGATTACGTTTTGATGAATGACAGAGTTAGGCCATGAGTTATTTTTGTTGCGTCTCTGGGTAACACAGTTCTGCCAAGACGTGTTTAACAAACCTGTCCTTAATCCCTAACCTTGACCAATTGAACCAAACCCTAACTCTATCCCTAACCTGACAGTGAAATATACAGGCTTGTCTAAAATGAACATTTGATCACAAACAAACTCCCTTCTTGAGACATCCTCACGTGTGCACAGAGCGGTGATTGTGTAATGAGCAGTGACAGGCGCAGCAGAGGGCGCAACCTTCAACAAGAACTCCTGATGCTGCAGAAACAGCTCACGTCTGCTCATGTAGAACTCTATTCACTACAAATGACTGCACATACATCATTTTTAACTTTAAACAACAATGCAATTAAGTGAGATTTATTTAATTGAAGATTTTATGTTGAAATGGTATCTAGAATGATTAATACAAGAGCAATGTGCTTCAACCCAGGTGTCCACAGCCACATTTGTTTCATTTTTAAGATTGTGGGTGGATGTCACAGGACAAGATGAGATGAATTCAGTCAGTTTGTCTGAGTGAATCAGGCTCTAGGCTCCATGAGATAGTCACAGGAGGTACTGGTTAGCGAAGGTGAGCGCGTCATACTAGCGGTGTGTTTGTGTTTGTAAAAGTCACTAAATGAAAGCAAAATAAGGAGATAAGATCCCACTAATGGCTGAGCTCTTCTGCTGTTACTTTGAGGGGTGCTGGTGTTTACATTCACTGGACAGAGACAGATCGCAGATGTGGTGAGAGGAGTGCTCACTCTGAGACCAAGTCGTCTTCGGTTGTACATTGGTTCTAAGCTGAATCTTGCTTCACTTGTGAGACCTA
This sequence comes from Rhinogobius similis, assembly GCA_019453435.1. NCBI lineage: Eukaryota > Metazoa > Chordata > Actinopteri > Gobiiformes > Gobiidae > Rhinogobius > Rhinogobius similis. The sequence goes on along the minus strand of CM033635.1, from coordinate 34,362,587 downwards.
AGATTCACGATTTTGAGCCACGACTCAAAGGATTTTCCCCACAATCACAAATCTGTCATTGCAGAGGGCCAAAATCGACAGCTTTTGACCTTACTACATCATTATACAATTTCATTTGTTATCAAGTCATTACTGCAGTATCTGTTGACTCCAAACTATAATAAAATTGCAACATTACCAAGAGATTTTACCAGTTGAAAGCAGAAAACCAAACAAAATGAACAAACTGCTAAGACTTTTATGATAACATCTAGTTTATTTTCAGACATTGCGCTCAGTCAGTGTTTGCTCAGTCGACTACAGCGGAGATGCATGGCCCTCTGATGTCGGCCAGTTTGATTTGTTCCTCTCTTTACTCCAAAGCTCTGCAGATTCAAAGGGCGTTCTCTATAGTGACTTATGTCAAGAGCCCACTGTCCATTTTACTAGCTGTGAATCGTTGCAGTAATGGAAATTTCCACATGAGCAGTCACGGACCTGTCCACTCCACACCTTCTGCAGCGGCTCGGATTCCTCCTCCTGCTCACCCAAAGCAAACGCTGGCGCACAGGACACTCCCAGCCTGTTTGCGATACGATATCACAATTCACGAAGGATTAGAGCGGAGAATAACAAACATTTTACACATAATCTCTGTGGTCGCTGGAGGAAGCTAGTGCGCAATTTGGCAATAAAACCAAGGGCAGAATATGTAGCAAACAAAGATGATTTATTTAGGAGACATGATGATACCCATTTGCATTTTAAAGGACAATAGTATGCACTGTTTGTATTGCTATGGGCTTTTACGTTGTTATTGCCCTTTTGTTTGAGAACGTAAACAAATGTGACCACAAAAAGCGCACATGACTTCATATCAGTGGGCATTTCTGACGTCAGGAGTCGTGTTAGAGCTCCAGCTACTGGCTGCGTGCCCCCGACAGGCTAATGCAGGCACACAGTTGTAATGAATGTGATTTGACGGCAGAAATGTTCAGAACGAGCTGCTGCTGATGATTTGTGGACTTAAAAACAAACTATAGATTCTAAGGCAGTGTTTTTCAACTTTCTTTTGAGCTAAGGCACACTTTTTGGGTTTAAAAGCTACCGTGGCGCACCATTTACTACTAAAACATGTTATATAATGATGCAAATAATGTCTGTGCCACTGTCTGGTTCTTTGGGGCGGCAGTAGCGCAGTAGGTAGAGTGGGTGCCTTCTGTTCCGAAGGTCGGCAGTTCAAATCCCACTCGGCAGTTCAAATCCCACTCCAGACATGGAGTAGTTGACCCGTAGCTGCGGGTCAGATCCTCTGACCACCAACCTGCGGGTCAGATCCTCTGACCCTCTGATGAATAATACCTTAACCCACCTGGCCCCCAGTGTCTGCGTACACTGGTGTATGAATGTGTGAGTGGATGGGTGACTGGTTCCTTGATGTAAAGCGCTTTGAGTGCCTTAAAAAAAAGGTAGAAAAGCGCTATATAAATGTGACCATTTACCATTTATTTTATATTTGGCAATAGTGTTGGTTTTACGTTATTCTTTTGGTGCAGAAGTTGATCAGGACATTCCAAAAAGGTAAATTATAATTATATATCTGTTAACTCAAATTGGGCGTTTTTTCCAAGGCACACTAGTGTTTCCCGGCACAATGGTTGAAAATCAAGGTTCTAAGGTAATCCTTAGCATAACACTATTGTATTACCGGCCTTTATTAGAGCATGTTTAGTTTATTCCACGTGATTGAACTAATGCTGCATTCTAGTTGTCCTCGGGGGTCGGAACTTGGACTTCGGAGAGATGTTTTCTTGTTCAGTTTATGTAATGACCCAAATCTAATAATCTAAACAAGGTACAAGCTCAAATCAGCCAAAATGAGGATCCAATTAAGTTCATTTATTAAGTGGACAGTAGGGTTGTATAGTCGATTAATCAGTTGTACATTTTTATTAGTCGACTAATTATTTTATTTAGGATTTAAAGGATTTATATGGCAAAAACAGTAAAAACAGCAGGTATGGAGTGAGTTTGCTGAAGATTTTGGAGTCCAACATATAAATACACAGTTTTCTAGTACTTATCTGTAAAAATAGTTCTTTTTGCATGAATTCCTCTACAGTTGTATTTTGATACTTCATTGTTTTGATATATTTTTGCTACACACCCTTTTAGTCGATTAATCGGTCAATTGGGCAGGTCTTTAAGTCGACTAAAATGTTTTTTAGTCGACAACAGCCCTACTGGACAGTGCTATTACACCGTTAAAACATTGAGAGGGAATTTCTGCCATAATTGTCATTAGCTCAGTGTCGACTTTAGCAACATTAGCATCACAGAGCATTTCTAACTGCAGAGGTTTAGCACAGGAGCGGGTTCACAAACAGCAAATGGACAGTAAAGTGCAAAATAAAGAAAATATACAAGGAGAACTATCAAGATTTTAACTGTGGAATATCAAACTTTGCCCAAATGCAGGGGCAGGCATGTTGGATCGTCTAAACTCAGGGTTCTGAAATGGTTCCAAGTCCAAGAGTGAGAGTGTGAATTTACAAGTCGAAACTCAGAAAATCCGAACGTCTACTTGCTGTAAACTGTTGTGTTTTCTTTAGCCATGCCATCCATCATGCTTTATGGTTTTATGATGTTTGCACAGGCCGGTGTTTTGTTAATATGTCATGAAAGGCAAACAAACTTTTTTAACTGGAACTTCAAGTCAGATAAAAACAAATCTACAAAATATTGCACTGGATATTTAGCAACTATTTTCTCATTTTCACAGTTTTGCAAAGAGAGGATAAAATGTCAAACGAAGAACGAACGAGACGCCAAGATGCAAAACAACAGCTTTTTTTCCTTCTTGTTTTCGACGTAAACAAATGTTGCAAGCCAAAATGCTATGACAACATAACATGGCTTCCACAGCAAACCCCAAACCACAGGGCTTTCTAAGAGGACGTACGGTCTTGTGCGCTCTTCCCCTTTTTGGTCGTTTCGAATCTGCAGCGACTTTCAAAACATCAACTCTCAATACGCCATCATCGAAAACTTCCTCTTGCCTCGCTCGGACTGAACGCGGTACACAGGTTATGCAGATGAGATCACAGCTTTTGTCATTTTAGCAGGGAGTGGGAAAATTGTATGAGTGTCAAAGGTGAAGCGTGACACAACTAAAATGGGAAAGATGACAGACTTTATATTTAGTTTGTGCCTGACATCTAAAAAAATAAACTTCCATAAAAGATTGTACAGTAAAAGCAGATAAACTGAATACTGCGGCTACGCTCACATTTATTTCTTTTCTTTATTTTGTTTCTTTTATTTCTGATTTTTGTTTGTATATTTTCGATCTTGAAGACTTCACTCGCAATATTTCAACATTTATTTGATTGATGATGTGTTCAAAAAGTCTCAATGTACAATAGAAAAAATGTTAATCAAAAAAAAAAAAAAAAAAACGCAGACTGGTTGACTGCAAAAATAACCGTTAGTTGCAGCCCTACGTTTGAGCCAACAGGCTTTCACGAGGCCATTTATTTACTCTAAGCCATAGTCTTGAAATGTTTGTTAATAAATATTTGTGGTACCGGGACAGCTTATAGACGGATCCCAGGTAACTTAATTCTGCCACTCTGTCGGAATATTTCACAGTATTTTATGTAGGGCTGCACAATATATCGCAAAAGTATTGATATCGCAGTATTGGCTCAGTAACGATATCGCAGTAACACCAAAGTCTTCCAACTGATTAATGAATGCATTGAAAAGAGAACATCATGAATAATATCTAGCGTTTTCAAACTAAATTAGCCTCGGTTTTGTATTTGTTGGTTTTCATTTTAGACATTATTGCATCAAAAATAGGGCTGCAACAATTTGTAGAACAATTGTGACAAGTCGACTGTAAACAATAATTTGACTGATGATGGTCATCGTTCTCTGCACTAAACAGACTCTCAAACACAAAGTTTAAGACTTTTATAACAAGGATAGTGATATTATTATAGAAAAATGGTAAAAAAGATAGCAAAAATATACCATTTTGGATTTTCCTCAATGATACTCTTTATTCATAAATATTCTCTATCTATTAGGCACAACATTTCAACATTTATTTGGTGAAAAATGTTAGTTTATTCTAAGTCTCAATCTACAATAGAAATAATCGCTGACAACGACTAAAATAATCGTTTCACCCAGTCAAAAAGTGTATTTAAATATCGCAATAATATCGATATTGCAGATCTTAATAGCCATATCGCAATAATTTCTATCGTGCAGCCCTAATTTTATGAATGAAAATAATGTCAGAGCATACAGTAACTGGCAGAGTTTAAAGATGCATGTTTTTTCAGTTATTATGGAGCAATAAAAACAACCGTAATTAAATAAAATGTTTCATTTTAGTCTGTTACGCAAGGGAGAGATTGAATGCAAGACTATTTGAGTGAAACTTCCAACATTGTAGCAGTTGAGTACTTTCTATTTTTGACGGAATACACATAAGAACATCAATTCATTCAATTCAACAAATGTATAAGAGGTGTGCGATGTCAGGGATAAGGACGGAGAATACAGTAGTAGCAGTAGCAGTAATATTATTTTATATCTTCTTTAGCAGGAGTGTTAGGTGGTGAATGCTTGACTGTTTGGCTCTGTTTTGGTTTTACAGCTTTAACATGCTGCGTCTTGTTTAATGGATCTGTCATCATGAGAACAGAAATAGGACCCAGTGTTTGTTTGGACGGATCGCTAAGCCCGGGATCATTTGGCAGTAGATTCAATGGTAGCGTAGCATACCATCACCGCACTGCTGAGTCAGGATGTGCTTTTATCACCAGAATCTACTAGTCTTCAGGACACGGAAAGAAGCATGATAAACTGCTGTGACACCGGGCAACCATTTATTGACTAAGTGTAACTAGTCGACTATAAAAATGAATTAACTATAAAACTAGATAATTGATCATTAATCATTAACTGAACTTTACAGACACTAAAACACATGTCAAAAGACCTTTTATAACAAAGAAAGTGACGTTAACACATCAAAATGTCAAAAAAGAATAGATCATTGCAGATTTTTATCAATAATACACTTTATTCATAAATATTCTCTATTTAGAAGCCTTCACTCACCACATTTCAAAACTTTATTTGGCTAATAACCTATTTAAAAAACATAAATATACAATAGAAATAATCGTTTGACTAATCGACTAGTCAAAAAAAATAATCACAGCCTAGTCGACTACTGAAATAATCGTTATAATCGAAATAATCTACTGTTATTTTTGATCAGCTCTTTTGCAGCATTTGGAGACAATTTCTAAACTGGAATGTTGAGTATATCTTCAAAACAACATGACTGAGTGGATAAATTGCCCAGGCTCTTTTAAATATATCTAAATTTTAAAAATGCCAATATCCAATCGCAATTCGACATTAAAAGCCCTCAGCCCAAACTACTACATAAAGTGCGACGAAACAGCCCCCATAGAGAAACAGTCTTATTGTGACGTGTGAAGTAGAGTGACCAGCAGTAACCCCGCTCTCAGCTGATGTTCCTCTCTCTCCCGTCAGCTCGTCTGTGTTTCGTTGTGAGGTCAATGAACTCGAGTAGCTCCTTGTGTGAGCCTGGAGCGCTGCCAGCAAGTGTGTCAACTCTCCCTCCATATTATTATGGTTCAAACAACGCAACCCTGGGAATAAGGAAACACTCCACGTCGGCCTCCCACCCTGTTTAGGAGATCATTTCCAAGGATATTCGCTGACTTCCAGGGATTTTTCAAAGTGCCCTTTCCTTTTTTGCCCTGTTAAAGGCCCTGTACCGCTAGCATCGGTGCTTGGGACTCATTTCTCGCTTTCTCAACGCATTCTTAACATCCTGATACGTCGACAGAATGGGTTTATAATCACATGGCTTGTCGGCACTCAAGGAAACGCCTCATAATGGACCTCCGTTGGGGAAGCAATCCATTCATTTCGTTGTAGAAGAGCTGCTCTAGAGACTGTACCAAATACAGACACATACACGCGGAGAAGAATAAAGTAGTCCAACGGCTCGAATCAAACAAATTTGGTGTCTCTGTAACAAAAAGGCCGTGACATTAAATCAAAATGTTAAAAAGAATAAGCTATTTCAGATTTTTGTTTGTATATTTTCGATCTTGAAGACTTCACTCGCAATATTTCAACATTTATTTGATTGATAATGTGTTCAAAAAGTCTCAATGTACAATAGAAAAAATGTTAATCGAAAAAAAAAAAAAAAAAACATAGACTAGTTGACTGCAAAAATAACCGTTAGTTGCAGCCCTACGTTTGACCCAACAGGTTTTCCGGCAAACACGAGGCCGTTTATTTACTCTAAGCCACAAACTGTGCGTCTTGAAATGTAATGTAATGCAATAAATATTTGTGGTACGGGGACAGCTTATGGACTGACCATCGGAACAGTCACGAACAGTCCAGAATAACGAATTCGATAACAAAAGGTTAACTCAGGGAAGTAAAAAACTAGGGTTGTTCTAATACCAATACCAGTATCAGATTGTATGCCGATACTTCACTATTTTAAGGTACTGGTATCGGCGAGTACGCAAACTAAATTTCCGATCCGATACCATGATGTATATAATGGAAAATGATTAGGTCTATAACTTAAACAGGGCGCAAATAAGTCGGTAAGTGCACCAGCTTTGCTAACCTTAATGTCATCATCTTCTTCACTGCTTTTTCAGGAAGTTGTAGCAGTAGCACAGTGATAAAAAGAACAAGAACGAGACGCTGGCAACTTGTTTCCAGCAGAGAGAAATGTTTTCAAATGACTCCCCACTAGCGCTGAATAGAAAAAATCGGAACAACACAATAAAAAACGCACTTAACACTTTTTATCCAATACTTTTTTGCAATTTGAAAAAGCATTTTCTATATATCTGACAAACATCTGAAACAATCACACTGAATTTATGTTTTTCATGATAGAACGTGCACATTAATTGTTCATACATTCATTTTCTACCGCTTAGTCCCGTTCCCGGGGTCGCGGGTGACTGGAGCCTATCCCAGTGACTTTGGGCCTTAGGCGGGGTACACCCTGGACAGTGGCCAACTGACTTTTTTGGAGCATTCTAACATTAATCGCTCATCAGAAACATACCTGGATTTATATTTAGCTTCATTCACGCTAGTTTGATGAATCCTGTTTTGTAAGTCCTGTCTCTAGGAGCCTCAAAAAACAATCCGTTCCAAATTTCACCATTTTATGACGTCATAATTGGCGCACTGAGATCTTCTTAGCTGTTTCCAAATCCATAAACCATCACCAAACTTGTTTCTACCATCAAATTACAACTGTGTGCTTACATTAGCATGCTGGACGTAAGCTAGCTTTGTTTATCTCACCTTGTAATTCCCTTTACAGACAGTAGATGGAGCTTTAACTCAATTCCTGACTGATATGAAGTAACGTGTGTTTTTTGTAGATCAATAGTTTTAAGTTAAAAACAGAAGATGTTTAAACATGTTTAAAGGATAATAACAGTACAAATAATGCATAATGTGTTCTTTAACATTTTATTTCTTTACAGGTCACATGTGCAGACTGGGATATTTGTCCTCTGCCTTCAGTTCCCTCAAAACAATCAGGCCGTAATGTGTCCATTAGGCCTGGGAACACAGGAAGTGCACTGGTCGAAGGACATGTAGCTATGGCGCCGAGGTAATCACACAACAGATGACCATCCGTGACTAGGACTGTTTAGTTGAATCCAAGCTAAGAATCTTATTTGGACAGGCAGTGTACTATAGAACATTTATGAATAAAAGGATTACTGATGAAATTCAAAAATGGTTGAATTGTTTTCGTATTAGGCACTGTCTTTGGCTTATGTTAGATTCATTATGCACTGGAAATATTACATCAATGTGAGTGCACTGAAATGGACCAAAGCATTATGATTTATGAAGTTTGCTCTGTTTCTTTAGCCGCAACTAAACAACACATTTAAGATTCAGATTCTTGAAGAGTGCCAGATTCTAAAAATAATGCATTTAAGCCATGCTTAATGCTTAAATAGAGTTCAGTGCAGTTCACTTAAGACAGCGGAGACACTTTCAGACTGTATCAATCTGCTCCAAAGTGAATCGTTAGAAACATGGCTATAGATCCAAGACTGAACCAGGACAAGAAAAGGACTAAGACAGGTCTAAATTCAAATAGATGAGATGAGAGAATGAGATGCAAAGAAAAGCCGCACGATAAATACTGATCCCCAAATATATTGTTCTGTCTGTCATATAATTAACAATAAGTCGATATTGTAATTTTCATGACAGGCCTGAACTCAAACCAGTACAGGTGTGAACGCACCCATCAGCACCGACACCTCCAGCATATCTACCATACTCTCACCACTGAGCAGTATCATATGCACTCCTGCTATTCTAGTCAGAGCACGACATGCCTCATAGTGCCCTTTAATCCTTTTAACATGTCCTAGTACAACATAAGCTGAACAATCGACAACCAAAACACAAAACTAGCAACCTTCGCCAATATCCTCTCGTGCCAAGGACGACACACCCAGCTGGGAACTGCTTATCCTGAATTGAATTGGGACAGGAGAGAACAGCAGAGCATGTCATATGATCTAAGTCAATATTGTGTCTGAAATAGTAGGCTGTTGTCTTAAAAGCTAAAACATGTATCTTTGCTTTTCAGCTGATCTAGTCATCCCGGACACGTCAAGAGCCAAACGGCGCTTTCAACTCAAATAAAACCTATTGAATGCATTGTTCATTTACAGATAGAGGTCCGTGCTGTCGATGCAGATTAACCTGCTTCACAGTGGCTGATTTTAATGTTATCTGTGGTTGTTTAGTTCTAGCGCCAAACGGGAGCTCAGGACAGAAGGCTACTGTGCTATCCATTTGTTTTTCTGACAGATATGTTCACATTGTGTAAGGCTAAAGAGAGAGAGAGAGTTTGCCCTGGTTACTAAAAAAGGCTTGTCCCAGAATCCAACTGCGTCAATGTGATCTACAAAAGTTTGAAGAGGTTTTCCACTCAATGTGAAAAGCTAAACAAAGACTGTATTTGAGTTTCCGCTTTCTGGAAATGTTTGATTAACATTTATCCTCGTTATCTTTGCGAAGGGCACAGGAACACCACGAAACTCAGACTCAGATTACTTAGATTTTACGGTTTTATTATTGTCTAAACTTGATAATTAAAAGGTGCACTATGTAACTTTTCTGGTTGGGGGTCACTCTGTCACCTGCTTGTCTCCATGGAGAAGTTATTGCTTGCCCAGAATGTGTCACAATATGGCATTGAACCATAGACCGTACATATCACTGGACAACCCGAGCCCGCTGCCGCCGTGTTCCAAACAGAAGTATCCATGGAGGCTGCTCCGGCTCCTTTAAGCCGAGCTGCCATTCACTTTCTACTGGAACATTGGTGTCTTTACCCTGTAACTGCTTCGGTCAAACTCACCATCTGGAACTAAAATGTCAGTTTTTACACACTCTACATGATCCTGGCATTTTATTCTCATTATGTTGTTCATAAATAAAGTTATTAGCAATAATAACTGACCGATCAGGTGCTTCCTTTTTCAGAGGCCGGTTCTCGCTCATGTTAGCAACAGGTTTGATTTCCACAGCACGCTGCCGCCGTCTCCTCCCGCAAAGAGGCGGAAACCGTTAAAAACCTTGCTCCTGATTGGTCTGTGTGGTTGCCACAATGTGGGCAGTCGGATTTCCAAATATGGAGTCTGGCTCTACTACTCTACTCTAGTCGCTAAAACATCACCATGGAGACAAACCAGAAAAAGTTTAACTTAAACGGGCTGTACTGGATTTATTTTCATGTAATAAAGTAAAACCTGTTTTGCCCCAGTACAAATACTGTATATTATTCACCTTATTCTGGAAGTTGTCGTGGGCGTCTTTTTTCCGTTGCAGTTCACACGGGGCAGACGAGCTCAAAAGAAAATAAGTTCTACACTGACTAAAAAGCCGTTTCAGGCCGCCCAGGAAATCAGTGCATTGATGACTTGTTGTTGCTTGTGTACATTCAACATTTTACACAAATCAATCTATTTTATATAACATTTTAGCGGCGAGACCTTTCCCTTGTTCCCAAACAGCTTTTAAATATAATCAAATTCACTACATTTTAGTGAAAAGTGTAGTCTAACTTGTCATATGCACTCAACAGAATACAATTATTAACACTAAAAACGCAAATTTAATCAAAATCACAATTCTTGTTTGATAAACAGTAATCAGACATTCACTTTCCCACATCGTTCAGCTCTAACGTTGACTTTTCTCCCAGCATTCCCTTCGACCCAGAATACTCACTCGTTCTCCAGCAGGGTCATGCACACCACCTCCCTGACCCCGGGGTTGTTGGCCTTGTCCGTGGAGCAGGCCTGCAGACTCCACGTGGCCAGCCGCACCACGGGCTTCCCCTCCCTCATCCCGGACGGAGGCTCCACTTTGGGCCTGAACGACGGGATCTGCGTGGGCCCTCCGAGCGGCAGGTCCAGGTCGTCGCTCTTCAGGCTGAACGAGGTCGGGCTGGGGTGCGACTTCGTGGCGAACGTCAGCCCCCCGTTCGTGTTCGTGGACGCCGCCCTGGATCGCTGGACGTAAACCTGCAAGCGAATTTTATCCAGTAGCGAGCTGTTGATGTTGTTGACGCGCACGAGGTCTTCGATGGTTCTAAACGGTCCGCTCTCCGTCCTGAAAGCGATAATGTTCTTGGCGATCTTTTCTGTGATGCCTTTGATGCTCATAAGTTGCGCCGGCGTAGCTGTGTTGATATTAATTCCATTGCACGATTGATAGTCAAAGTCTTTTCGAATGGAGGACGGCGAGTGTTGCGAGGAGCTTGTCCGACTCGAGACGCAAATTTCAAGTTTGATAGCCTCCAGTTTGGTAGCGCCGACCCCGCTAACCAACGCCAAGTCTTCCACCTTCTTGAAGCCGCCTATACAGTCCCGGTATTCGACGATATTTTGAGCCACGAGGCGGTTGACCCCGGGTAAAGTCATGAGCTCTTCCTCCGTGGCCGTGTTGATGTTCAGGCGTTCTTGGTTGACCATGATGTGGCTGAAGTTGCACGCGGCGCTGTATTTGCGTTTGCTGGAGCTGAAGTCGGTGGGGTCCCTGGGGATGGAGCGGTGGCAGCCCAGACTCCCACCCATGGCTTTAGTGTCAGGGGGATTAGTGCAGGAGGAGGAGGAGGTTATGGGAAGCCGCCTGCGAGAGAGACAGAGAACCAGAGGCATTAGTTTGACAGTTGGGCTGCACAATGTATCACAATCGAATTCAAACGCTAAATCTGCAAAGAAATAAATATCTTGTCTTTTTTATAGAAATATCTTGTAAGATCCTGTGGTTTAGACAATAAACATGTTCTTAAATACATGCGATTCTCGTTCATATTTCACTTCATGTTTCAGTCTTCTATCAAATGGCACAGCTCCTGAAGTTAGCAGTCTGCAATCGGAACAGAATCCTTTTTAAACATATATCATGTCTAATTACAATCACAATACTTGACAGAAAAATTGCAATTGCATTTTCTTCCAACAGGAACAGGACAGCCAGTCTATGTAACACGGTCCGTACTTGACAAAGTTAATAGGAAATCGCCATGTTTTAAAAGGCTTTGCATCCAAAACTTTATAAAGCAGTAACTTACTACTTTATGAAGTTTTTGTATTTTAACATCCTCTAAGTAGGACATTATGTTTTGTTACGGTTAATGATTACAATTCTATAAAACTTCAATAATTACACTTCTATTATAAAAGCCTTCAGACACCATATTTGACAACTTTTACTTCAAAAGTTCAAAAATGTGTTTAAAAAGTCTCAACGTACATTAGAAATAATTGTCTGACTAGATGACATCTAAAAACCTAGAAACCTAAAAAAAAAAAGAAAAGAAAAAAAAAAGAATAGCTGATTTAACCATTACGGAAATGAATAATGTTAAAGGAGCATTATGTAACTTTTCTGGTGTAAGGTGTGCCACCTGCTTTTCTATGTTGCTTTGCCTGGAGTGTCCCACAGTATGTATTACTCTGTCTTGATGTATCAATATATTTAAGTAAAAATAGTAATTAAAAAATAAATTAAAACTCGAAAAATATGCATTCTTCCAGTGAGTGGTTCGCCTCTCCTCGGATCTGACCTGCTTGTCTCTATGGAGATAAGCTTCATGCTATAGCCTTCTATGGCATGTACCAGACAAAGCAAGAACATCTCCAGGGAGACAAGCAAGTGAAGGACTCTTCACCAGAAAAGTGACATAGTGCACCTTTAAATTGATTAATAACATTTGACAATTACCTCCAACGACAACATTCTTATGCTTCCACAAGACTTACTACCAGCACAAAGCTCATAACATCTAATAAAAACTTACAATACAAAGCTCTATTATAAAACTGTGCTGATCTAAAATCATTGGACTTAGTTATATCATTAAATGTGCGTGTCCATATGCTAAAGAATGTCACCAACTAGACAGAAGACATGGTTTTCATAATAAATCAAGTAATCTCACGTATTTTATTTACATGCACGAATTGTTCAACTTGGAACATCGTCTTCCCAGCACCTTGATCCAATCTTCCGAACATACGCACCGGACTCACGCCACATGCCGCTCCAGACGTGCTGCCGCTGCCCGCCGTCTCCCGGGGAAAGAGAGCTCTGAGGCGGAGCGCGGAGGATGGTTATGGCTCCCGGCTTTTTACACTTTGCCCCCGGACAAAGTGTCTCCTCGCTGGGCACAGGTCGGTCGGTCTCCTCCGCGCACGCGTTCATCTGATCTGACAGCCACACGCCGCCGCGCACATCGATACAACCCGGGCCACGTCAAGCTGATGCACGCACGCCGGAAGTAGAGGAAGGTGGAGACGACGGGGTTGCAAAATAAAAGCGGATGAAAATTAAGACTACATTGTTGGTAATGACAATATATTTGATTTAATAAAGGTATGCAGTGCTCACCAAAAAAAAAAAAGAAAAAAAGAAAAAAAAATTAAATTAAATTAAATTAAATTAAATTAAATTAAATTAAATTAAATTAAATTAAATTAAATTAAATTAAATTAAATTAAATTAAATTAAATTAAATTAAACGTATGTGGCTAGATAGTTAGTAGATGTTTGATGTAAAGCTGTCGGATAGGTTTGTAAATTTTAAACTGTAAGTATTAAAGTATATGTTTAACCTAAATAAACATAGATTCAAAATTCAATGGCTTTAAATAAAAACTTAGCAAATCCCCTGTGTGTGTTTCTCTCCTTATGTAAATTATCTTTGGGCATCTTAAAAAGCATCATCTACAATGTTATGTATTTTTAGTAATAGCCGAGTAGTATTAGTGTTATTCATTATAGGCTACATTTGTTTTATGAGTCAATTTTGGACCTTCATCTCAAATGCACAAAAGGTGGCTTGACACTTCCGGTCAGATTAACGGGGGAGTGTACGGTTCTAACTGGGCAAGTCCTCCTATGAGCTGAGCCAAAAACCTTTAAATTGTATAACCAGTGGTGAAAGAACTAAGTACTAAATTTTGTTCTTCTGCTTTAGTAGAAACATTGAAGTGATCATTAAAAAATGTACATTTAGAGTAAAAAAAGTAAAAGTATGTAATGTAGTGAACTTGATAAATGTCACTTTGAATTACTAAAACTCAATGCAAGTTACTGAATTGATTTCTAAATATGTTTTTTCATTTTTATGTATACATTTTTGTTTGCTCGAAGCTGAGCCTTGAAAACCCTCAGTCAGGATGTCACCACGAACACGGATATAGCAGGTCTCAAAGTGAAGTAAAAGTTAAAACGTATCCCTAGTAAAATTTACTTAAAGCCACAGTAAGAAACATTTTTGGTCCAAAACTATACTAAAATAAATGCATGTCGTTGCTGACTTTTCTCTCTCTTTTTTTTTCTTCTTTCATTTTAGATGTTTTAATTGCACTGAAAAACGTTGAAAAACAGTGAGTGAGCTTGTATCTCCACAAACCTGTCTCGTACTCGGCCTGAAGGTGGATACTCCTCCTGCTCGTTTCCATGGAAATGTTGTTCCTTTGGCCATAATATTCCACAGTATGGCACGAAAAGTTTCTGTCTCCATGGAGAATGTTCAGAAGTATGGTTTTAACTTTTTGTGGAATCCTGCAGGTGACTTTCCACCTCCTAAAAGTTACCTAGTGTCACTTTAATTTTCACACAGCAAAACATGTATTAAAATGTGTCTAACTCGTTCCTATAGCTCTCACAAACTCTTTGACACATTGTTAATATCCACAAGCATTCATTTTCAGGCATGGGCTCAGTTTTTTCAGACTGCAAAGTGAAACTCGTGCTACCGCCCCAAGAACAGCCAATCAGAACACTGCTTTAGGCTCCTATTTCCTGGTCAACAAGACATAAAATACTTTATTACTCGACGCAGACAGTGTGCAGCGGTCTCATTTTTGTCAAAACATTCTGTTTTCATAACATTTTCTTTGGGAGAAACAACCTTTTTTTTAAACTCATTTACCAAAAGAAAGTCGAGTACCCCAGCTTTAAAGGAATAATATTCTGCATTTTTCATATTGTTATTAGCCTTTAAACATGCTCTTGAGTGCCTTAAATTTGCCATCTCATGTAAAAAAATAAATAAAAAAATTCTAACTCATTCTATGACTTGTGTTATCAGTCACTATGAAATTACACTTATTGAGTGCATCCAGCCAGTAGATGGTGCCAGCACCATATATACAATCTAGTTGAAGTTAGCGTTGAAAAGAAGATTTGAAGCGAATTTGCTGCAGCAGTTATCGTGCTTAGACGTCAGAAAGCTTAGAAGTGAAAACAGCAGAACATTCTCTGATAAGTGACGTATGATGTCTGAAAATGTGTCCCAGATAAAAGGAGTTCAGCAGGAAGTGTGTTTGACGCTCGAAGGGGGGAAAATTTCTAATAAACATTCCTCAAAACAGCGTGAATGCAACTGAATGCTACTCCAGGTATGTTTTTGATGATGGAACATTGTTAGAACATGGTTTAAAGCTCAATAAAGTCCCTGTAGAAGAATATGTGTCCTTTAAGTACAGATACCTAAAACTGTACAACACTTGCTTTTGCACTTTGTTGCTTTTCACCACTGTACATACCAAAATGCTTGCTTAAATTGTTAAATATGTTATGTTAGAAAGTAAGTGTGTCTTATCATTTGTCATCTGTGTTGATCACATTTCCTCCTTGTTAGCGCACATTACTGGCCTTCATACACTTCTACACTTCATACACTACACTACACTGTGATGAATCTGTTATATTTATAGTTTACATCAAGCAAATGTAACGCTGTAATGGCACAGATCGGTTACTTTCCAGTCCCCATGAAGCCGACAGCTGTACATTTGCGTAAGGACTATTTCAGGGATCTATTCACAGTGATAAGTAACCCCATTCTACAATTTCTGGACATTGCTACCTCTCTCTGACCCCAGACCTTATGCAATGTGTATAAAGCAGGATTAGAACCTATTTTTAAATGATAGGGGCGGCGAGCTGTGGTGCTGTAACCGATCCAAAATAAGCGGATTAGAATTTCCTTGACTGTATTGTGGGCAATAGTCTGTCAGTTCAAGGTTGAAGTGGTAAACAGGGAGAATTTATGTCAGATTGGTGTAGAACTGGTGTGTCCAACTGGTCCAACACTTTTGAAATATGAAAAATGTAAACTGGTCTAAACAGAACCAACCCAGGTCTAAACCAAGGCCTAAACTAAGGCTAAACCAGGTCTAAACCAGGACTAAACCAGGACTAAACCAGGACTAAACCAAGACTAAACCAGGTCTAAACCAGGTCTAAACCAGGACTAAACCAGGTCTAAACTAGGACTAAACCAGGACTAAACCAGCTCTAAACCAGGACTAGACCAGGTATAAACCAAGGCCTAAACTGGGACTAAACTAGGAGTAAACTGGGTCTAAACCGGGATTAAACCAGGATTAGACCAAGTCTAAACCAGGACTAAACCAAGACTAAACCAGGTTGAAACCAGGTCTAGACCAGGTCTAAACCAGGACTAAACAGCTAACAATAGATCAAATATTTTCTATATTTTTGGCGTGTGTGTTGAGGGCCGGATCATGTCCCTTGGAGGGCCTGATTTGGTCCCCGGGCCTTCAGTTGAACCATATACAGCACACAGGACAGCTCCGGGACCATCAACTGAGCAACACTGTAAAATATTTAATGGACAAAGTGTATACCAGCATTTATGCAGTTTACATGTTCAAACAAACAGACATCACTGCACACAGTCCGGAGGTGTAGGCCTTAAGCCTCTGCTCACAGTCTCAGCTTAGACTTAGTTGTTTGAGGAGTTCACCTACTTACCAAAAGATTGATAGACACTTCCTCACACGTCTTTATCCAAACAGAATTACAGTCATGCTTCTATCGAAATCTGCCTGAAGTGAATGAATAATGCAGAGATTTGTCAAGCAACCTAACCGACTGATGGACTTGAAGTATAAAGGCAATATTTTGGTTCGATCAGCTCAGAACGCACTCAGATGCAGAGGCAGGGCAGCAGTTTGTTAGATAACTTCTGCCATCAAGGTTACATCGACCTGTTTACCTTTCTTGGGCCGTGTTCACACTTGACCTGGTTTTACTCTGGTTTGATCAAAGTACAGTGCGGATGAAGACCTGACCCAGCTCTAGGTTTAATTCCAGGTTCGGTCCCAGTTTTGAAGGGAAAGAAAACAGCTGAAAAATTGGATTTTGTCCAAATGAATCTCAGTTGTAAAGCGCTGTGTGGATGAACGAGCTCGGCGTCTGGAAAAGCCTTGTAAAACTGCTGACATTTCTCTCACAGTTTGGCCGGCGTGTTTGTTTTTGCAACAAGGCCAAATTTGCGAGTAAAGCAAATTAAAAGAAATGATGGCATCATTTTAAAAAGAGGGCAAAGGCCTATAGAACTCTCTGAGCAATTCACTGTATTTTATGAACACATTATGTTGAAACTTCATTATATAAAAACATTCTGCATTTTTCATATTGTTATTAGCCTTTAAACATGTTCTTGAGTGCCTTAAACTTGCCATCTCATATAAAATTTTTTAAAAAAGTTTATTATTCATTAAATGACAGGTTTTATCAACCTGTGTGAAAAGACACCTACTGAGTACATCAGAACGAGTCTGCCAATGACTTAAGGACTTAAAACAGCAGAACATTCTCAGATAAGTGATGTAGATGATCCAAAAATACGGCCCAGAATCAGAAAGTTCAGCAGGAAGTGTTTTTGACAATCTGAAGGGGAAAGATTTTCTAATAAACATTATTTAAAACAGCGTGAATGCAGCTAAATGCAACTCCAGGTGTGTTTTTGATGACGGAACATTGTTAGAACAGAGTTAAAAGCTCAAAAAAGACACTGAAGAAGAATACGTGTCCTTTAAATGTCCAGTTAAAAGGTGGAAAGTGCAGACACTTGCTCTAAAATGTAGTGAAGTAGAAGTAAAACGTATCCACTATAAAAAGTAAAGTAAGTAAATAAAGTACAGATAGGCTTAAAAGTTTGACCAAAATGTACTTCAATGAGCTTGTAACCGTTACAATAGTGTTTCCTCATCATTACTTTAGAGTTGTATTTTAATTATTCCTGCATGTTTGAGTTAAACCAATATTGTCCTGGAACCTGGAGAAAATTCCTGTTTTCACCTACCCCCTATCCCCGCCCTTATCTCTGTACTTAGTTGTGATTAGTAAAATAAATGAAGACTCCGAGTGACACAGTTCTAAAATGTCACGCCACAAATAAAAACACGTAAATGACAATCTGCAGCTTGTTACAGTGAAATGTCAGTATGAAGAGGCGGGGCTTACAAATTCTGCAGTTTTGAACAGGAAGTCAATGAACCTGTTTCTACTAAGGTTGTTTTTTGTTTTGTTTTTTTATCAATATTGCGTTTTACCGTGAACAAAATGTAAAATGATGATCTACTTATGTTAAAGTTCAATTCTGTACCTGAAAAAAACAAGTATGATACGTCTCCTTTAAATGCAGTACATATACGTTTGTACTTTACTTTCCACTTGACAACAATCCCATCTATATTTTTGAATAATGAGATCACTTTTTAGCACTAAACTTTGAACTTCATGCTAGTTTTTGTTTCATCTCAGTAATTACAGATACATTTCATGAATCCAGGTCAAAACACCAGCTTTTCCAAGAAACATACGAACTTCTTGTAAGTGGGAGGTTTTATCTGACCAATCATCTAATAATGGGTTTGGGGAAGACAGAATGCTGATTGGCCGAGCGTGTTCTACCTGCGTGTCCTCAGCCGAGCGCCGGCCAATCAGGGGCGAGCGAGCTGGACCACACTATGAGGAGGAAGAGGAGGAGGAGGGGCTGATGGAGCGCCGGTGTTTGCTCTGCACGCGCTCAGTCCAAAGGCTCTGCTCTGTTTGGACACGACGAAGATAAAGAGCGTTAGGAGTAGATCCACAAAATGAATGAATGTGAGAGCGGGAGTCCCAAGTATGTCAGAAGACTTGTCCAATCTGCGACTGAAAAGATGTTTTATTACTTCATTTAATCCACTTCATCCATAGATTTCTCTGGGACATTGTAACTTTAAAGGCCGTTTTCTTAAAATGCGTTTTTCTCCCACAGAGGCATAAAGATCAGCCTTAAAGTAGATCCTACACCAAACTGTACAATCTGGGACTCAACAAGATTTTGACTAAATGTACAGAAGTATTTTTTTTATATCTAATTCTAAAACTGATTTATTGAAGTTTTCATTGAAGTCAAACAAATTAGGTGGAATGGGAATTTTTAGGACAATTTTCAGTCAAAGCTAGTTTACTCAAAAGCTTAATAAGAAATCCAATGTTGTACATTTTTTGTAACTAATATGTGTCCAAAATGAAACAAGAAATTTTAACTTTTTTTAACTTTTTAACTTTTTCAGGTTTAAATGTTCCAAATGTGTGTAATGTTGGCCGTTTTTACACATTAAATGCCTTATTTCCACATGAAAACACTAATATATTTTTTCTTACATTCATGTGAGTAAACGACAGGAGAAGTTTCAAATTGACATCTTTAAATTTAAGATTTTTTCCTGTTCACCTGCAGCATTCACTTAAAAAAATAAATCTGGTGTTTTCCTCATGAAGCGCTTTTCAGAATCAGAATCAGAATGTTTTTTGTTGTCATTATTTAGAGAGAAAATTCCCAAACTAGGAACTTGCTTTGGTGTTTTTTGGTGCTTTTGGTAGACTGTGCTAAAATAAGATAAAATAAGGGCAAAATAAAATATGTGGAGAATAAAAATAAATACAGTGTATATACAGGACATGAGAGCAGAACGATAGTGCAGACTTGCAGTGCAAACACTGGAATAGTATTATTTACATTATTAAAGAGTGTTAATGGTGTTATTAAGGTACATTATTGATTTTCAAATGTATTATTAATTTCCAAGCTAAACTGATCTGTTTACACTGGTTCAAATGCCGCCCAAAAGTTACTTTATATTTCAAATACTGGCCAGATTCTGAAAATGATTGTACTTCTTGACAAGTATGATTAGTCGTTAATTGATAATTGTATTCAGGTCACAATATAATCATAAGAACTAAAAAATAATGTAATAATGTAATAATACTATATCTATTGTCTTAAAAAAAATACTGTAAAGTAGATTTTTAGATTAAATTTTTTCCTTAATAACCAAATAACTACAGAAGGACACAAGCTAAACATTTTAGCCAAAAGCATCTGTTGGCTCCTTGGTGGCAAGGCCCCGGGGGTGGATGAGATCCGTCCTGAGTATCTTAAGTCTCTGGATGTTGTGGGACTGTTTTGGCTGACGCAACATCGCGTGTCGGTCTGGAACGGTACCTCTGGACTGGCAGACAGGGGGTCCCTCTGTATAAGAAAGGGGACCGGAGGGTGTGTTCCAACTACAGGGGGATCACACTCCTCAGCCTCCCCAGTAAGGTCTATTCCAGGGTACTGGAGAGGAGAATCCGACCGATAGTCGAACCTCGGATTCAGGAGGAGCCTATGGTTTTCGTCCTGGTCGTGGAACACTGGACCAGCTCTATACTCTCCATCGAGTGCTCGAGGGTTCATGGGAGTTTGCCCAACCAGTCCACATGTGCTTTGTGGATCTGGAGAAGGCATTCGACCGTGTGCCCCGGGGTGCTCCGGGAGTATGGGGTCCGGGGCCCTTTGCTAAGGGCTGTCCGGTCCCTGTACGACCGGAGCAGGAGCTGTGTTCGCATTGCTGGCAGTAAGTCAGACCTGTTCCCAGTGCATGTTGGACTCCTCCAGGGCTGCCCTTTGTCACCGGTTCTGTTCATAGTTTTTATGGACAGAATTTCTAGGCGCAGTCAGGGCGTGGAGGGCGTCTGGTTTGGGGACCACAGGATCTCATCTCTGCTGTTTGCAGATGATGTCGTCCTGATGGCTTCTTCAGACCAGGACCTGCAGCATGCACTGGGACGGTTTGCAGCCGAGTGTGAAGCGGCTGGGATGAGGATCAGCACCTCCAAATCCGAGGCCATGGTTCTCGACCGGAAAAAGGTGGCTTGCCCTCTCCGGGTGGGTGGAGAGTCCTTGCCTCAAGTGGAGGAGTTCAAGTATCTCGGGGTCTTGTTCACGAGTGAGGGAAGGATGGAGCGTGAGATTGACAGGCGGATCGGTGCAGCGTCTGCAGTGATGCGGGCGCTGTATCAGACCTTTGTGGTAAAGAGAGAGCTGATTTGAAAGACGAAACTCTCGATTTACCGGTCAATCTACGTTCCTACCCTCACCTATGGTCATGAGCTCTGAGTAATGACCGAAAGGACAACATCGCGGATACATGCGTTGAAATGAGTTTCCTCCACCGGGTGGCTGGGCGCTCCCTTAGAGATAGGGTGAGGAGCTCAGTCACACGGGAGGAGCTCGGAATAGAACCGCTGCTCCTCCACGTCGAGAGGAGCCAGCTGAGGTGGCTCGGGCATCTGTTCCTGATGTCTCCTGGACGCCTCCCTCGGGAGGTGTTCTGGGCATGTCCCACCGGGGGGTGGCCCAGGGGTAGACCCAGGACACGCTGGAGGGACTATGTCTCTGGGATAGGTCTCAGGATCCCCCCGGAGGAGCTGGAGGAAGTGTCTAGGGTGAGGAAGTCTGGGAGTCCCTGCTCAGACTGCTGCCCCTGCGACCCGGCCCCGGATAAACGGAAAAAGATGGATGGATGGACGATCACATGCACAAAACTGTTGAACATGATGTGATGGTGGCAAGTGTTGTAAAATCATTTCATGGTTTTACATATAATAAACAAAAAACAGGCACTCTCTTATGAATATGAAATGCCTTTATTAGTTCTGGCATGTCTCTGGACCTCAATGAGCCTCAGCGTCTCAGCCCACGCCGGGACGTCCACAAAGTGCTCCTCGTTATCCTTTGTTCTCGTTTCACTGTTTTATCCCAAAAGAGATAAAATTTACAATAGCTTTTTAAGCATCTTTAGACAGAAAATGCCATTAACCACAGTGGCAACCAACCCCCATACACAGGGACAACCGACCCCCATACACCGGGACAACCCCATACACAGGGACAACCGAACCCCATACACCGGGACAACCCCATACACAGGGACAACCGACCCCCATACACCGGGACAACCAACCACCATACACCGGGACAACCGACCCCCATACACCGGGACAACCTCATACACCGGAACAACCCCATACACAGGGACAACCGACCCCCATACACCGGGACAACCAACCCCCATACACCGGGACAACCGACCCCCATACATCGAGACAAACGAACCCCATACACAGGAATAACCGACAACCGACCCCCATACACATCCACAATTGATACCTGGCAACCATTTTGAAAACAAGGGCCAAAATCAACATAAATGACACAATAGTTATGATTTGACAAATAATAATACCTGATAACCTTTATTTTCTTAAATGATTGTTTAAACTGTCAAAAACTGAATCAGTTGAGTGTTAACTGTACGTTGCTTTTTGATGACATCACAGAGCTATTCAATTTTGAACTCAGTCAACACTACTTCCTGTATTTTGAAACTTTTATTTTCCCAAATTTTTTCGCAAACTGCAACTTCACGGATGTATAACTATTATAAATATTTACCACAGGTGTAATTTCTACTGCAAATACTTCAGTACTTAATCATAATCATAATCATTTGACAGAGGTACTTTTCCTTGTATTGGAGGAATATTTGACCAGCTGTATTTCTACTTTTACAGCGTGTGAAGGGTATTTGACACTTTTATTAAATAGGATAAAAAAAGAAGAAGAAAAAAAAGAGTTTACGATTGATAAACAGCGCAATAATTTGTGCAACTAAATACATTTTCCACAAAAGCAGACGCGCACACTTTTCTGGCAGGTCTGGACGCTGTATCTAATCTGACCTTATCTGACTGACCTGTGGTAATGACGGGGTTAAACGGGGAATAGGTAAAAGGTAAACATTTTGACACATTTCTTTTGCATACGTTTGTAAAAAACTGGGTCGGCGGTGTCTGAAGTCCAGAATGAAAACAATGCTAAGCCTTCGAGAGAAACAACGAGAAACAACAGATACTGCCATCTGCTGGAGGTGTATGCCACATTTGAGGATTTACTGATGTTACTATAATTGGGTTTACACTGAAGTATTTGAAATATTTTCTCCTCTCTCCTCGATAAGTCTCCTCTCACTCCTCTCTTCTCAATGTGTCTCCTCTCACTCCTCACTCCTCTCTCCTCACTCCTCTCTCCTCACTCCTCGATGTGTCTCCTCTCACTCCTCTCTCCTCGATGTGTCTCCTCTCACGCCTCACTCCTCGATGTGTCTCCTCACACTCCTCTCTCCTCGATGTGTCTCCTCACACTCCTCTCTCCTCGATGTGTCTCCTCTCACTCCTCTCTCCTCGATGTGTCTCCTCTCACGCCTCACTCCTCGATGTGTCTCCTCACACTCCTCTCTCCTCGATGTGTCTCCTCACACTCCTCTCTCCTCGATGTGTCTCCTCTCACTCCTCACTCCTCGATGTGTCTCCTCTCACTCCTCTCTTCTCGATGTGTCTCCTCTCACGCCTCACTCCTCGATGTGTCTCCTCTCACTCCTCACTCCTCGATGTGTCTCCTCTCACTCCTCTCTGCTCGATGAGTCTCCTCTCACTCCTCACTCCTCGATTTGTCTCCTCTCACTCCTCTCTTCTCGATGTGTCTCCTCTCATTCCTCACTCCTCGATGTGTCTCCTCTCACTCCTCACTCCTCGATGTGTCTCCTCTCACTCCTCTCTGCTCGATGAGTCTCCTCTCACTCCTTTCTTCTCGATGTGTCTCCTCACACGCCTCACTCCTCGATGTGTCTCCTCTCACTCCTCTCTCCTCGATGTGTCTCCTCTCACTCCTCTCTTCTTGATGTGTCTCCTCTCACTCCTCTCTCTCGATGTGTCTCCTCTCACTCCTCTCTGCTCGATGAGTCTCCTCTCACTCCTTTCTTCTCGATGTGTCTCCTCACACGCCTCACTCCTCGATGTGTCTCCTCTCACTCCTCTCTTCTCGATGTGTCTCCTCTCACGCCTCACTCCTCGATGTGTCTCCTCTCATGCCTCACTCCTCTCTCCTCGATGTGTCTCCTCTCACTCCTCTCTGCTCGATGTGTCTCCTCTCACTCCTCTCTCCTCGATGTGTCTCCTCTCACTCCTCTCTCCTCGATGAGTCTCCTCTCACTCCTCTCTTCTCGATGTGTCTCCTCTCACTCCTCTCTCCTCTCTCCTCTCTCCTCTCTCCTCACTCCTCGATGTGTCTCCTCTCACTCCTCTCTCCTCGATGTGTCTCCTCTCACGCCTCACTCCTCGATGTGTCTCCTCTCACTCCTCACTCCTCGATGTGTCTCCTCTCACGCCTCACTCCTCGATGTGTCTCCTCACACTCCTCTCTCCTCGATGTGTCTCCTCTCACGCCTCACTCCTCGATGTGTCTCCTCTCACTCCTCTCTTCTCGATGTGTCTCCTCTCACGCCTCACTCCTCGATGTGTCTCCTCTCACTCCTCTCTCCTCGATGTGTCTCCTCTCACTCCTCTCTGCTCGATGAGTCTCCTCTCACTCCTTTCTTCTCGATGTGTCTCCTCACACGCCTCACTCCTCGATGTGTCTCCTCTCACTCCTCACTCCTCGATGTGTCTCCTCTCACTCCTCACTCCTCGATGTGTCTCCTCTCACTCCTCTCTCCTCGATGTGTCTCCTCTCACTCCTCTCTACTCGATGTGTCTCCTCTCACTCCTCTCTCCTCGATGTGTCTCCTCTCACGCCTCACTCCTCGATGTGTCTCCTCTCATGCCTCACTCCTCTCTCCTCGATGTGTCTCCTCACACTCCTCTCTCCTCGATGTGTCTCCTCACACTCCTCTCTCCTCGATGTGTCTCCTCTCACTCCTCTCTCCTCGATGTGTCTCCTCTCACGCCTCACTCCTCGATGTGTCTCCTCACACTCCTCTCTCCTCGATGTGTCTCCTCACACTCCTCTCTCCTCGATGTGTCTCCTCTCACGCCTCACTCCTCGATGTGTCTCCTCTCACTCCTCTCTTCTCGATGTGTCTCCTCTCACGCCTCACTCCTCGATGTGTCTCCTCTCACTCCTCTCTCCTCGATGTGTCTCCTCTCACTCCTCTCTTCTTGATGTGTCTCCTCTCACTCCTCTCTCCTCGATGTGTCTCCTCTCACTCCTCTCTGCTCGATGAGTCTCCTCTCACTCCTTTCTTCTCGATGTGTCTCCTCACACGCCTCACTCCTCGATGTGTCTCCTCTCACTCCTCTCTTCTCGATGTGTCTCCTCTCACGCCTCACTCCTCGATGTGTCTCCTCTCATGCCTCACTCCTCTCTCCTCGATGTGTCTCCTCTCACTCCTCTCTGCTCGATGTGTCTCCTCTCACTCCTCTCTCCTCGATGTGTCTCCTCTCATTCCTCTCTCCTCGATGTGTCTCCTCTCACTCCTCTCTTCTTGATGTGTCTCCTCTCACTCCTCTCTCCTCGATGTGTCTCCTCTCACTCCTCTCTCCTCGATGAGTCTCCTCTCACTCCTCTCTTCTCGATGTCTCCTCTCACTCCTCACTCCTCACTCCTCTCTCCTCACTCCTCGATGTGTCTCCTCTCACTCCTCTCTCCTCGATGTGTCTCCTCTCACGCCTCACTCCTCGATGTGTCTCCTCTCACTCCTCACTCCTCGATGTGTCTCCTCTCACGCCTCACTCCTCGATGTGTCTCCTCACACTCCTCTCTCCTCGATGTGTCTCCTCTCACTCCTCTCTTCTCGATGTGTCTCCTCTCACTCCTCTCTCCTCGATGTGTCTCCTCTCATTCCTCTCTCCTCGATGTGTCTCCTCTCACTCCTCACTCCTCGATGTGTCTCCTCTCACTCCTCTCTCCTGAATGAGTCTCCTCTCACTCCTCTCTCCTCGATGTGTCTCCTCTCACTCCTCTCTCCTCGATGTGTCTCCTCTCACTCCTCTCTCCTTGATGTGTCTTCTCTGTGACCAGGACTTCCTCCTCTATTTCCTGCGAGAAGTTGGGGAATCGAGGACGGAGGAGACGAGGAAAGAGAAATGAGACGAGGCCATGGACATCAACATCACGTCCCCCGTCACAAAAGCACAGCAGCGACTGGACTTTTTAAGGACACTGAGCAGAGGGAATCTGCCTCTGCTACAGGTGCTCTACCAGAGCATCTCTTCAGCAGCTGCTGTGTCAGATAAAAGGCCCTGGAGAGAGCGGTGCAGTCTGCTCAGGACATCACGAGGACTGCACTTCTCTCTTTGATCTCTGACAGACCAGGTGCCCTCACAGATCCAAAGGAATTCCCCAGGATCCCTCTCATCCAGCACATTCAGTGTTTGTGACGATGCCCTGAGGGAGGCGGACAGTAAAGGGCCGCACTATTCATGGGCCGTCAAAGCACTGGACGCTGTGCAAAGGCATAGTTAGAGTATATATCTCTATCTATCTGAACATGTGTCAGAATTACAAAGGCTCTGATTCCACTTGTCAATTGGTCATAGTGTATATATGTTGGTGAGTAGTGCCCTCTTGTGGTGATCTGTAGTACTGGACACTGTCTGAGAAAAACATTCTTGGGAATATAGAGCAAATTATTAGTGGGGGGCCCCGAGGAATAGTCTGCTTGATAAGGGGGCCGCGGCACTGCCCAGTTTGGGAATGGCTGGGTTAGAGACAAACACCAGCTTTTACAAAACACAGGTTTCAAGTATTTATACTGCATTTGTGTAGCTCTTAGCATGCTGCCAGTGATTATCAGCCATTACTCGCTCTCTGCTTTGTGATAACTGATTATTAATGTATTTTAACAAGGCTCTGCTAATTCTACACAAGGAATGAATGGAGCAGGAAGTGAGGCTCTGCATGGTTACACCCATCGGAACTAGCCGCTCAATTTCGTGGACAGGAAGTAGTGACGCTAACACCTAAACCGCCTTCTAACTTCTTAATTAAATGGTTACTAAGCCTGAATCATTATCTCATCTTAGGAATCACAGTGAAAAAATATAACATTCAATTTGACATATTTTCCCATCACAACTTTATTATGTGACTTTATACAGTAAAAACATTATAAAATACAGATACGGTACAAACAGTGCTAAATGTGCAGCAATGGATGCCAAATTTTTGTTGTTGAGTTGTTATTCAATTGCGAAAGGCTGGAAAATATATTCACGATGCCAATTTATACAAAAATCTGCCAAATTCTTTACATTTTTACACCCGGCGTGAGTGAAGTCATGAACACAATGTCACAATTTTAACGCAATACTTACAATATTCACTAAAACTAGAGCAATGGGCCGATACAAAAGGAAAATAAAAGTTAAAAATAAAAGAAATTGTAACACATGCTTTAATTAAACACTGCAGTTAATTTATATTACAGGAGAACGGGAAGTGGGAGGAGTAACATGAGGAAGCTAAATAAATGTCAGAAAATGTCATTAACATAAAATATAAAAACAGTGCCTGAGGAGAGCGTCAGCCTGGATTCAGCTGATCTCGCGTTTACTTTTTTGGCGTTAAAAGGACGTCGATGTGACATTCCCGAAATACACAAGTCTGGATTCTGAACTGAAGAATCGATTGTTAGGTTACTGCTGAAGTACGAATAAAATGGAAATAGGCGCAGAGCAAAGAGTAGCTATGACTTGACGTAGACGCTAAATGTGGCTATATTGCGCACGAGATAGCATACGGAAAATGGTACCGATGTTTAAAAAGTTTGAGCTCTTGTCGTGAAATTAGAACAGCTAAGAATTTTGAATCTGATTTGACATAAATAGAGGTTATGCATCTGAAAAGAATATTAAATTGACAGAATAATGAGCAGCAAAAATGATGTGTTTCTTTGCTTTTTTCTGGGCCTAATTTTTGTCCTTTTGTTTTGTGCAAATTGACTTTATCGGCAAACTGGAAACTGAAAGTAGTTTCTCTGTTGTTGCTTCGACTTGCAGAGCTTAGTTAGCTTGTTTGCTAACATCAGTTGGAGAGAAAAAGGACACTTCAAGACTCTTCACAACAATTAATTTTCTCTAAATACGACACAGAAACATGTTATTTAAGGATAGAAAGGTAATAAGTTCAACTGTGTGATCCCAAAGTCTGTATCAGTGATAAATGTGAGCGTAGCTGCAGTGTTCCTGCTGTTTATCTGGTTTTCTACAACTGTTTACTTGATTGTCTTCTTTTAGATGTCAGATACAAACTCAATAATTAGCAGTAGTTGTCTACCTTTATTTTTGTTGTTAGACTGGAGCAGCTCTTTCACATTTTAGATGTGTTGGAGAAGAAAATGTCATTAGTTACCATTGACATTTTTACCACGCTGTGATGTCATCTGCATAACCTCAATTGGGTTTAGGTGAAACGGCTTAAAGGACAAATATTATGCATTCATTGTATTGTTATTGGCCTTTAAACGGGCTCTTGAGTACCTCTGCTTTGGCATGTCATGCTTAGAGCTTTCCCACATCTGGAATTGAGTTAGCGCTCCATCTACTGGCGGCAGAGTAAATTACATAGGGAGATAAACAAACCTAGCTTGCCACCAACATGCTATCTATTGTGAGTTGTGAAGAATGCGATTTGAGGCAGATATCCGGTCTGGCGAGGATTTATAGACTTAAAAACACCTCTGACGTCACAAAACTGGGATATTTGAAACTGAGTATTTTCTGAAGCGCAGAAAGAAGAGGACCTCATAAACAAGATTCAGCACACAAGCGTGACTGAAGCGAAATATAACTCCAGGTATGTTTTTGTTGAAGGAACATGGTTAGAACCTGGTTAAAAAGGTCAAAATAGTACATTATGCATAATTTCTGCCCTTTAAATGTGCACAGTGTAACCTCCTTGTCGCCATGGAGATGTTCTAAGTTCAATGCTATACTGTGAGACATTCAAGTTAAAGCAGGAACCTCTCCACGAAAAACAAGCAGGTGACAGCTCAGTTACATAGTGCACCTTTAAAACAATACTGGAAAAAAAACAAAATCAATATGCAAATTAACTGACGTTTAACTTTTTCTCTGAGACAAAAACAACCGACATTAGCTATGAATAAATTGCTCTGAATCACATCATCCACAAAAAACAAAATGTAAATTCTGCCTTTATAGTCAGACTATTGTTACATGTTTTATAACGGGAATGGTAAAGAAGACATCTGAGGTGAAGAAATGACACTGACAAAAGATTCTGTTCAGAGTCCAGACAACACTGACCCCTGGTGGTGGGCGGTGTACAGTAAAAGTGTGCGTCATCCGGATCGAGGCGGGCAGGTAGGCAAATAATATCCTGTACTTTTGGGAGAGTCCGTGAACAGTTTTTTAAAATATCTTCTTCTTTTTGTTCTTTTCCAAGGTCCTGAAAAGAAGAGAACAAACACCAGTCACACAAATGAAATGTCAAGTCTTGTAGATGGTAAGCTTAACAACTACGGAGGACAGAGAAGTAACACTGCACTAATTTAACCGTATAAAGCCCAGAACACACTACAGGATTTTAGAGTCTTTTCAATATTTTGTCTTTTGGTCAGTTTGCTGTCACAACATTTAAGTTTTTTATCTGAAAACCTGTCCAAACTGCTCCTAAAGATGTTTTCTTATTGCTTTTATTCCACGATTTCTCTGGGACATTGTAACTTCAAAGGCAATTTTCTTAAAATGTACTGTATTTTTCTCCCACAGAGACATAAAGATCAGTCTTAAAGTAGCTCCTACACGCACAACTTTACAATTTTGACAAGATCTTGACGGAATGTACAGAAGGATTTGGTGATATCTAATTTTAATTCTGTATTATTTAAGTTTAATTATAAAAAAATTGAATTTTTAGGCCAATTTTCAGTCAGATCTGGTTTACTAAATAAGAAATCCAACCTTCCGCTGTGTGTGTACAAAATCAATGAAGAGATTTAAACCTGGTTCTGTCCATTTTTCAGATTGAGATGTCCCAAATACATATAATTTTAGCCGTTTTACACATGCCTTCTTGAGATATGAAAACATGACGAAAAACTTGTAACACATTTTTTTCTTACATTTATGTGGGTAAACAACAGGAGAAGTTTCAAGTTGATATCTTTGAATTTAAGATTTTTTCCAATTCACATACAGTGTCTCTTATAAACGATTTTTAAACGTGAGACAAAAGTGCAGACATGAGGAGAATCATACTCCGCCGACACTGCAGAGCCAAAAGTGGTGAACTACAAAAGCTAGCACACCTAGCATCAGCTGTTCTCTAGACAGAATAAAGCGACAAGGTGTTCAAAACGGTCAGAGCATTGTCTAGATGCAACACGAACCGGTCTCATTATTTCGTAAAACAAGAAGTAGTGCTGTGTTTACTGTAGCTAACATGCAGCAGCTTCACGTATCTTCAGTGCGAAAATTCTGCACACTTTAAGAACTCTCGCCCTTTTTCTCACTCTTATGTTTAAAGAATGCCTCAGACTGGATTGACAGCTATATAAGATAAGATAAGATAATCCTTTATTGTCTCCCATGGGAGAAATGTGTCCTGGGACAGGGGCCATGCTTCAGCTCAGACACAGACATCAACAACAGTGCAAGCAAAACAATCAGCCTCACCATTGAACACAAAATACAACCAACAGAAGCCACAAGTGACACGACATCAGGCGCCTGTCAGCCACAGCAACTTGAAACAATCACAGTCTGAAATACATTTAAATACTCAAGTGCACATACCCTGGGCCTTTTGCACATTCCCTTAGCCTGTGTGCAGTTTGTGATTGCACATTCCCTAAGTCTATGTGCTAAACACCTGAATTACCACCCTTCTATATTAGTTCATTTATTTTTTGACTGCACTCTCCGAATTCAGCAAATTGATTGCTAATGGTATAAATGAATGCTTAAATCTGTTGAGTTTGCAGTTTGGGACTCTAAACCTTCTCCCTGATGGCATCATCTCAAATTGATTGTAAAGAATGTGAGTGGGTCATTGACCACCTTCCTGCCGAGTCTCCTAACAATATCCTCAAAAATTTGCTGTAGCGAACTAGGAGCCATGCCAATAATTTTACCTGCTCTTTTGGGCAAAGTAAAAGTCTGTGATGTAAGTCTTACAGACAGGTTTCCAAACCATGTTGACATGCCATATAGTAAAACAAATTCAATGCATGCTCTATAAAACATAAGCATGACATTCTTTTCCACTCAGTGTAACCTAAGCCTCCTTAAATAGTATAGGCGCTGGCTAATTCTTGAGCAAACAAATTGTACATGCTGGCTCCATTGCAACTGAGAGTCAAAATAGACACCCAAGTACTTATACTGTAGCATGGCACCTGCTCTATCTCCTTCCCATCAATGTTAATGGGCCTGTGGTCCCCCATTGATCTAGGGTTAAAAATAATCTCCTTTGTCTTTTCTACGTTTAAGGCAAGATTGTGTTTTTTACACCACTGCACCATTGTGCCAATTTCTGTCTCGTAGACCATGACATCAGTCCATTTGTTGAGTAGGCTAAGAATAGCCGTGTGAGTATATATTGGGTGACTTTTTTCATGAATTTGTGAATGGAAAAATGGATAAGTTTAGCTTTGCGAGAAGTGACTAATAAAGTGACCTGATTCTTGTCCTATTTTTCGATTTTTTATTTTCACAAGAAGAGCAAAAAAAAAAAAAAAAAAAAAAAAAAATCACTTAACGAGTTAGGAAGAAGCACATCTGTACAGCTTTATGTTCATTCATGTTTGTTTTTCTGTTGGAACAATGAGCTTTTGGGAGACTTGCATAATTGTTTGGCCTCTTTTCAAGTTCCGAATGTGCTGACAGTTTCTCCTTTGTTCAAGTTGTTTTTGAGCAACTGTGTCCAAGGATTTGCTTTCATGGATCTACAAAGTCTAGCGATTGGGATTCATATCGGCCCTGAGAGCGCGCTCACCTGGACAGGTCTAGTTTCTGCTGCTCGATGATCCGCTGCTGTGCCTCCCAGCTGGCCTTCTCGTCCTCGTGCTCGCGCCGCTTCTCCTCCAGCTCCCTGTGCTGCGCCTCCAGGTTCTTTTTCATCTGCTCGTGGCGTCTCTGCAGCTGGAGAGACATGCGCAGGTTCAGGGTGCGTGTGTGGAAAGGCTCCAGCTTTAACTTTTAATCAAACAATGTGTCAATGGGGCGTCAGACTGGGGGGGTAAAGGGGACTAGTTTCCCCGGGGCCCAGGGC
This sequence comes from Rhinogobius similis, assembly GCA_019453435.1. Classification (NCBI taxonomy): domain Eukaryota; kingdom Metazoa; phylum Chordata; class Actinopteri; order Gobiiformes; family Gobiidae; genus Rhinogobius; species Rhinogobius similis. The sequence continues at coordinate 34,330,747 of CM033635.1, read as the reverse complement.
AGGGAAGGGCCCTCAAAAACGCGTTTTTTTTTTCTCCTCAGTTGGATTTTTCTACACTTTGATCTATTTTTGTTGTAACAGAATGCATTGGGGTTGAGAGGAGTCATTGAGAGACTAAAATCGAATGATTCATGACATCTCAGGGTCCTATCACCCTTTTAAAAAATGGAAAATCATAGCTCACATATTAGCCAAGTTGTGAATAAATAAAACTAGTGATTTTAATTAGCAGTTTTTATTATTTCTTACAGTAATAATGTGTTTTATGATGTTGGTATGGGAGCATCTTGCAAAAACGAACAGGATTAGCTGGTATCTACACAGGATGTCTATAAATTAGCGATTTTATTAGCGAAGTTATTGTAAACATTGGGTGAATATTCTAGCAAAGGTGAATGAAAAACGAACAATAATCAAGTTAAATGGGTTAAATTAATCACATACAAAATTATGTAATAGGGGCCCACTGAGAAGGTTTGTTCCTGGGGCCCAGAATTTGGTGCTACGGCCATGCTTGTTGCTCTTATAGTCAGACTACTCTGGCAGGTCAAAAGTCGAACTCCTAAGAACAGCGTGGTATGAGATTAGGACTGGGACTTCAATCAGAACCGTACGTCTCCTCCCTTAATGAACGCTTCCTCTTAGTGATGATGCTTTGGGTCGCTGTGTCTTTAAATCAGCCTCGTCCCGTGCAGCGCTCTTTACTTTCCCCCTCCTTACGAGCAAAAGTTTCCGCTCCGGTGAGGCCTACGACTTGCCCTGAATGTTGCGCTCAGTTCGCGTGGATCTGTGCGATACTTTTACGTGCGAGTCAAAACAGCGGCGTGAGGCGTGCACAGCGGAGGTGCAGACTGACGGAGGAGCATCCCGAGTTTGAGCATCCCGGGTTATAATCGGACACGTGTGAGGAGCAGTAAGGGAGGAATAAATAAGAGAGAGCCTGTTAGGTCTAGATCGGTTTGATCCCTGTGTGTCTGTCTGGGTAATGCACCAGAAATTTTACACATTCCTCTAAAAATTGAGCTTCAATTTACATCAATTCATATGCTTTAGATTGTAGTTTTAGCCATAATGTAGCTTACACTTTTGTCTGAATGTATTGAATTAGATCAAATAACTATCTATAATACAAATGGTATATGAATTGATATGCGAATTGTTAAGGAACTGGATTGATACTAGGAATTGTCAGTGCCATTGATAAGATCCCAATCGAGATGTTCAGGGGCATTGGTAATTTAGCATTAGCGTCCGAACTATGTCGCTTAAATGACTAAATATCACCAGTAAATGCTGCTAATATACACCAGTAACCATACACCCGGGCCACTGTGAGAAATTCTTTTTGATTTTCCTCTGGCTACGAAACTATGGTCGTTTTTACTTTCACTTTTGCAATCAGAGCGGGGCAGATGTGGTTTTCTCTGCGCGTAAACACAGAGGAGGCAGGGGGCTGGACTTACCTCGGCCTCGGAGTCCTTGAGCTTCTGCAGCTTCTCCTTGACTTTCATCTCAAACACTTGCTCCATCTCCTGCTCCATCTTCTTCATCTTGGACACGTGGTCCCGCCGCTCCTCCTCCATCTGGGCCAGAGGACTCCTGCGAACGCAACACAGAGTTCTATAAAAGGAACACTCCAGTCGGTTGTTGCAGTGAACGGATGTGTGCCACGAGCTGAAGAGAAAACCGGTTGAAAAGAAATGGAGTAGCTCAAAGGAAAGGAAAAAGAGCCACCGCCAAGTTGCTGAATTCCTCTCTAGCAGCTAATTATAACACCTTATTAACAATTTATTATAGCAGCGTATTGTCATCCAAAGATGAAATAAAAATGACTTTAAAAAATGACTTTGGATCGCTTAAACAAGTCAGTAAAGTTCACTTAAGACAGAAAAAGGTTGTTGATAAACCGGTCAGTGTGGGATGTCTAGAGCTATAGTAAATAGCTTTAGACATCGCACACTGACAACAAACTTAAAATGAAATTACTAAACATCTTTTTATTCATCAAGAACTCTGGGCCCAGAGCCAGGACACACTCCAGCCATTAGGACTGCTCCAAAGCGCTCTAAAGTGAACCAGTGTGGGGGGGCCAGGGCCAGTCGAAACGTGGCTTATGTCCATTGTGTTTTGTGATCAAGTGTTCTTAAATACCTGAATAAATGAAATAAATAAAATTAAAAAAGCAAGCATGCAAATTGTTAACATCCAAAAAAAAAAAGTCAACCACCCAAGAGGCAAAGTAAAGCTTAAATGTTTAGAGAAAGATTAGAACATGCGCGTGTAGAAATGATAAGTGAGATAAGACTTACATGCCATCATCTGTCTCAAGTCTAGAAACAAACAAACACAGACACATGCATGCAGACATGCAGTTAATCCATGCATTAGCTGGGACAGTGTGCTGGTGGATTAGCGGCCAGATGGTGGCGCTGCTGTTAAGTGCCCTGGGATTACCACACCATTAGAAGGGTTAGTGTCTAGTGTTTGGGTTTAAAGGGCTGGCCTGCTTCACAGACCCACGCTTACTCTAATCTACAGGTCAGTGGTCCAGACGCTGACCTCTGACCTCTACTAGCTCACATGTAAACAAAGTCAGCTGCTTTAAAGGCCCTCAAGGAAGAAAGGCTCAATTCAAATTACTTCTAAAACAAGAAAGTGATAGTATAAAATATCCTATGAATAATATATATATATGCTTTTCAAACATAAAAGGACCAAACAACTCACGTGGTGTTAAAAGCCAGTGACTAAAAGTGAGCCTTAAAGAACACATTATGCAAAATTGACTTTTTTTGTAGCTTTTAGGCATATTATATAACATTGCTCCCTTGCTGCAATAATGAATCAACCCATTGTGAAGTAATAAACTATAAAAAATGATTGTATGTACATTTTGATAATCATCATTGTTATCTGGATTTTACAGACTCTAAAACACATACAAAAGATATTTGTACAATGACAGTGGCTGCTCAAGCTGCTTTCAGTCAACATATTTTAACCTTTATTTGGTTGATCTGTATTCAAAAGGTCTCAACGTACTACTAAAATAACTGTTTGTTGCAGCCCCATGAAAAACATACAGGATTCACATTCACAGTCATGGATACGCACTTCTGGTTGGCCGATATTGCTCCTTTTTATATTTATAGTTACTGTTCCGATGGATTCATCTTTTTTCAAAAGGATTTTTAGATTTAATGGCTGTGGGGATTGAATTTAATGTTTTTAACGCCCCGTGGAAACCCTGTAACAAGAGTCTTAAAACACTACTGTGGAGGCCGACACGTTTGGTTTTGAGTCTGGATTTAGGCACTACGAGCTGGAGCAGATCTCAAAGTGCAATGTGTAAATCCAAATGGGCTGAATTCAAGAAGTGCTAAGAGACCAGTCCATTCGAGGTTTTAAAAACAAACTATACAATCTTTATCAATTCTGAGATGAACAAAAAGCCAGTACATATAGATCCTTAAAAATGTGTAAACAAAAAACATTCTAAATTCTAGAAGGGAGGAAAAAGTGAAGTACAGAACATAATGCCATTTTAAGAGACTGGGAATTAACTCAGAATATAACAAAATATAAAAAATCAAGGTGATTTTGGCAAATGAAAAGCAGAGACACGTGTGAGTGATGTCAGAGCCTGGTTTAAAGACTGCATTTGTTAATTGAATAGGAGATTATGACTGATGAGCATTTTTGATGAAGGCAAAATCCAGATTTTTAGGTTTTACTGGAAAATTATTGCTGACCCTTCAATAGTTTAGTTCATTTTATCCACAGATACATTACATACACTAGCATTTACATCTGGCATCAATAAATATAGAAAAGTGTTGTGGTGTACATCCTTTTGGACTTTTGAACATTCTTCTGACAGTGAATTGAATGGCTCTGTACACTAAATACTTTAATAGCAGCAGTGTGTTGTACAATGGGACCATACTTACTTGGTTAGCTGGCCCTTGTTCTTGTTGTTGTCGACGCCGTTGTAGGTGACAGCTGCCAGTTTTCTGCTACGGTAATTTTCATAGTGAACATTGTTGGTCACGTCTTTCAAGTCCTGCATGTGTGTTCTGAAAGAAGATCATTCACATATTAGGTTACACTGTGAAAAATGCAAATAAAGCCTGGTTTGGATCACCACAACACAAATATACAAAACAATTCTATTTATTATTCCGTTGTTTTGACCATTTAACAACATTAGACTGTCATATATCTCAGTTATTGGTTGTGTTCAATACAGGTTACGCAGACATCACAACATCCGGAGTTTTAGCAGTGAGTGGGGTCAGTTGAAGTGTCCTAAATCCACCTGCCGTTAGCAAACAAGCTAGCTAACAGCCAGAGCAACAACAGAGATACTACTCTATACTACTACTAAATTACAGTTTTCATATCAAGTAAAGCTCCACAGAGAAAAATGAGGCCAAAAAAGCAAAGAAACACATTTCATCAGCTGTGCTGTCCACAATTTTCTCAGTCAGAACGTGGAGGAGTATTTTTTGAATAATAGTTGAATAGATGTTAGATATTACATAACCTTTATTGTAAAATGCAAGAGCACATGCCGTCCTTACCTAATAAGCATGTTCCGGAGGATTGTAAAGTCACAATGTTCACTGTTTTCCACTGTTAAGAGAAGAAAAGAAGAATTTGTATTATTTAATTGGCATGTTTTATTCATTACTTTGTATTAGTGGAATAAACATCATTAGAACAAATCATAAATCCACTTTCAAATCCATTAGTTACTAGGCCTGTCACAATAACAAATTTTGAAGTACAATGTGTTGCTGAAGAAAATATAGCAGATACTATCGAGACATAAGCATCAATAAATAAATTAAACACTGTAGTACTCACTTTGTACCAATAACATGTCAAAAAGTGATTTATTCAACTGTGTAGGTTGAATGTAGACTGTAATCATGTTTAAAGCTCATGAAAATCAGGTACAAGCCTTTTAATGTCACTTTTTGTAAAACCCTGTGCTTTTCTGATCATTATTGACTGCAGCTCCAAAGCCGTCCAGCAGGTGTCTCCCTACAGTAACGCTGCCTGCGGTTGGTCCCTTGAGGTTAGCGGCAGAGTGGATCTGTGGTAGAGCGACTTGCATAGCTTTCTCAGGGACCTTGCCCTGCGCTCTTCGCTTCCCGCCCTCTCCATATTTACGCTGACACGCGGCCAGAAACATTTTTGGTATTCACTCTCCCAAGGACGCAAGCAGCAAACCAGTTCCACAGCGGAGCATCCGTCTGCAGCTCAACAAGTGGACAGTAAATGTACAGACTGCCAGTGGTGGAAGAAGTAATCAATTCTGTTACTCAAGTAAAAGTAAATACAAAATGTCCACAAGTATCACATAAAAAAATTACTTAGTGCACGCTTGCAAGAGTAAAAATAAAAGTATTCCACAGAGATTAGTGTTAAAGTTAGTGATTTTAATAAAGAATTGTGCTGGTCATTGGTCAGCAGTAGCAATTCAAGTTTGAAGTACCATTCAAAATGTATTTGTAAGTAGGAGTGTGCAATATGGACAAAAACGAATATCTCGAGTGTCCCAATGAAGATAAACAGACGATATTATGTCAATCCAGCAGAAATGTCTTTAAATTTAAAGCTGAGGTTTAATTATCAGACAAATGTGAAATGTCTGTGCAGAAATATTACCATATACCATCAGCTCTTTTTGTAACTTTATAAACTTTATATTGCCCACCTACTTGTAAGATGTATTTGTAGGAGTAAAAAGAAAGTATTTCACAAAAGCGTGCTGCTATTTGGTAGCAATTCAAAACTATTTCTTAATTGTTAAGTGTATTTCATGTATATGGTTTTGTTTGCGCAAAGCTGGGTCTTTAACTCAAAACTGTAGACAAGATGTCACCATGAACGTGCCACAAAATAAGCCCCCAAACCAAATGAAAAGTAGAGCTGTGCAACTAATCGTATATATAATCATGAAAAAATGTTGTCATCGTAAATACAATTATAAGTGCACTCCTTTTTACACTCAAAATCTAAAACATTACGAATAAAATATATTTGGTCTCTGCTTTCCCTGCTGAATCATTTTGACAATATCGAAGTAATTGTTCCAAATAATCGTGATTTCAATTATGCGCCAAATAATTGTGATTATGATTTTTTTCCATAATCAAGCTGCCCTAATGAAAAGTACTTTTAGTTAAAAATGTAGTGGAGTAGAAAGAACAAATACCTGCGCTCAAATGTAATGAAGCAAAAGTATTAGTTACCTGCATACCTATATAAAAAACAACTAATCACAAAAAAAGAATTACTTTAAAGTACAGAAAGCTAAAAATCTGACTTTGTAGTAGAGTACTTTTTACTTTTGCTCTTCCACCACCGCAGCCTACAATGTTCTCACAGCTGCCTCCAGTTATGTCGATACAGAATGTTTCATATTTTACAAAACCACATCACTAAATATACTGCTTGCATCACTGCACTGTCGGCACTACTTCCTGTGACAAGTCAAAGGCGACGTGAGTGATCCAACTACAGAAGCACAGAGTAAATGTTAAGAACAAGAGAAACGGTAACAAAGCAAGAACTCCAAAACATCCATTCACAAAGATTATAGAGCTTTAAAGGACAAATATAATGCATTATTTGTATTGTTTTTGTTCTTTAAATCTGCTCTTGAGTGTCTTGACATGTCATGTTTTAGAAAAATGTTACTTCATCACTGCGTTGAGAGATGCCACATTCGACTTAGCTGTGGCTCCATCTACTGGCTGTAGAGGCAGTTACACACATGTGATCTGACGAAGTTGTGGTTATCGTGATTAGACGGAATAAATGTTCAGAGTGAATCTGGCCATGATTTAAGGACTTAATAACAGCAAAAGTTTCTGGGATAAATGACGTCAGCATCACCTACATCACACATTAAGGAGTTCAGACAGAGTGTTGGAGAGAGAGGATTTACAAACCAGCATCATCAAATAAACATGAATCAAACTAAATGCCACTCCAGTTGTGTTTTTGATGATGGAACAATGTTAGAACATGGATAAAAACTCAACAAAGTCCATTTTTCATAATATTTGTCCTTTAAAATTTTCTATTTTCTAACATATGATGTAAACAAAGATAGAAACTAATATTCAAAATGCACTTCCAGGACTTTGACTCTTTTCACTGAGCAGGTGCTACTACACTTAGTACTTGAGTAATATGACTGCACACCACTTCTTTATTATTTAGAGAATAACAGACACTATGACTGATCTCCTGCACAGTTGTCAAAGCTGTCTACAGTTGCACAAAGTTGTCCAAAGTTTAGTGTCGGACTCGTGTTCGGACGGGATGGCATTAGTGGTTTGCTGTTGCATTGTACATGTTGTCTTGTCTACAGTGTCCGCAGTGTCTGTGGCAGCCATAGCTCAGCTACGCCTTTACTCCAAACCAAGCAAACACGCACACATTTATCCAGTCTCAAAGTGTAATTGTGTACCCACCAAATAATTAAGTCAATACAGCAATTAACATGACAGGCCTATTAACTACTACTACCGCCACAACACACGCAGGAAAATATGAAAATGTACCATCTATGCAAAGCAAGTTATGATGGTAAAACACTTGTAGACCACCAAAACAACTTCTGCAACGTGAGTGTGATCACTGCAGCGGCTCAAATCGATGCGACCAATCACATGTGGAGTAGTGCAAAACAGAGGCACATGTATCCCATTTACTGCTTTGGAAATAATCCATCACGCCATGTCGGCTCGATAACTCAATAAGACAGGAAATATTGTGCATTTGTGACTCGACAAGAGGCCCCGCTGTATTGATCCGGGTCGAGCGAGCAGATGAGCAGTTGACCTTTGACCCCTCACCTTCGGCCACGCCCCAAGGATACTGCCTCCCGCGCACTCTCTTTCCGTTGACCTCGATGATGGTGTTGCTGCCCACTACAGCCAGGGGTAAACGATCCTGTGGAGAGGAGCGGGACAACTGTTGCATAGCTCGGGACACGGCCTAAAAATAGTGCACTTTAATGTGTGCGTAGTAATACAGTACGTGAAGAGGCGAGTACAGGAGACTGAAATGCGTATGACAGGTTCTCGTGTTTAACTAATTATGACTTCGTTTGGTGGGATGGTCCCTGTGGTAAATTTTTATCATAGTTTTACATCAGTCAAGTCGCAGTTTGTGAAGAAAGATGGAAAATTACAGGAAGTGGAGCGGAGTTTGAAAACAGACGACTGTAATTTACAGCTACTGACATTTTTCAGAACTTTTAAACAATAATTTAACAAATTAAAGGTGTCATCAGGTATTGTTATTTGTCAAATCACACCTATTGTGTAATTTATATGGATTTTGACCTAGTATAGTTACTAGGTTGTAGAATTACCTCGACCTGCATTATAAACATCACAAAAATTGTCAAACTGGATATAATAGGTGAAATCTTTAGTCAAATCATGTTCACTACGCTTTAATGAAATATGTAGTCAGTCATGTCATGTGCACTTTATGTTGACTTGGTCAATTTGAAAGGAAGATTTGGAAACAAAAACACTTAAAAAAGAGTGCACTGTCACTTGCCGAGTTTGTCAATCATACTAGTCGTGAGCTTGATTATATTCGGTTAAAAATGTTATCTGTCAGTTATAAACTTAGTTTGTCAGTCATATAAGTGAAATAGAGTTTGTCAAGAAACTTTCATATCTTATTTTTGATGCGCATAAAATCTCAGACTTTCCACCGTCACAATACACATGAACTATTACACTAAAATCGATTGACCTCGATGTTTCTCTGCTCTGATCTATTTATTTCTATTATTTTTATCTATTTATGTTTATTAGCTGGTAAATGTTGCGTTTTAACAAACTTTTAGCTCATATTAAACTTAGAATATACTTCTTTAAGTTTAAAAGTCATATATAGCACATAAGATGGATTTTGTCCTTGTACGTATTGCCGTAGTAGCAGACCAACCTTCGTGCACTTGCGCAGAAGCATCTGAGCACGTGCAGATTTCAATTTGACGCTAATTCGGCACCGACTCAAACTGGGGAATCACTTGCACTACATAACTTTTCTAACCGAGGGTCCACTACTTGTGTGTCCTGATGGTGATTTATATTACTTAGCATGAAAACATTCCACAGTATAGTGCTAAACTTATCCATCTCTGAGGAGACAATCAGATGGCTCCACCAGGACAAGTTACATGTCAGATCTGTGGAGAGGCTCACAGTAAGAGTATATGTTTTAAAGGTATTTTTAAGTGTAAAAGTGTGTAGCTGATTTGACCTGCCCCAGAACTATGTAATGTGATTTGTGTAATTTGAAAGAAAAAAATAAAAGCCTTACACATGGCACAAACATACCTTGATTTTTCGCACAAATTTCATCTCCTCCTCGTCATCCGTCTCTGGGAACTCGTAGATTTTGATTTTGTGCTCCTGAATTTCTCTCATGATCTAAAAGAAACGGGTTAAAACGGGGAAAAAGTGAGACAAAGGAATCAATACAGCAGGCAAAATAGGACTAAAACGCCAATGTTCACAACAGAATGGTTCAATAAACACAGTGGAACAAACCTTTGGAGTTACACATGTGCAAACAAAACATCAATACAAATCCACATGTAACAGTGATTCTTGTGATTGTTGCAGCAGTAAAGCAAGGAAATGTCAACCTCACGGGTGTAAAATATGACACTCGTTTCCTGTTTGCGTTTTTACAGGCCGTGTGACAGAAATATGTCACTGTAAGACAGGAGGATGACAAGGTTCAGGCTGTAATGACAAGTGTAAAAACTATAGCAGGGAGTTAAAACTTCAAATTACTTTCTAAATAATGTTTTCTCTTCATAAATTACACCACTTCAATGAAGTTTCTAGTTTCTTTTCTTCACTTGTTAAATGTGTCAGACACAGTTAATAAAGGTGTAGGCATAAAGAAAAGTATGCAGTATTTACTCAAATTACCCCCTTTTCTCTACATTAAATTTCAGAAGTTTAATGCTGTAATTCAAAATGTGTCCTGTGGTGTGGCATGAAAAATCACATCTTTAAAAAGACAGCTTTATTTCCTAACAAAAGTACTGTTCTAATTGTTTAAAAAATATATCCTTTGGCGTGAAACTTTAACATAATGATCATAATGATCTAAATCTATAGACGTACTACACTGCCTGTCCAAAAATAAAAAGTTTCCACTGTAAATAGGTCACATGCTGTAATATTTGGTCGGATCACCTTTAGCTTTGATTACAGACACATTCACATTGTTTTAATAAACAGTGCAATGTCAAGAGATTTCTTTCCACTCCATTTGCTTATGACAGACTGGACAACTCATTTGAATAAAAAAAAGCAGTCATGATAATTATATTTATGATTTTGCTATTTATTATTATTATTTCTTTTTTGAATTCATGTTTAAATGGTCAGAAAATGTGTTCTTGTAATTTGTGCCAAACTTCTGGGGTGAACTCTGAGTCTCAGTGTGATGTCATCAATGTGTTTTACAACTCTGCTCTACTTTGGTTATTTTCAACATATTTTTCCACTTTTTTTCACAAACAGCTTCTTGATTGGAGTACAAATAATTTATGTTTATTATATATCAGGTATTATATCTCCCTCCAAAAACTAAAAAAAAAAAAAAAAAAAAGTCATTATTTGGAGGGATATGGACATCCCACCGGGAAGTTGGACTTGTACATGGATTCCACATAGAGTTGTGCTATTAAACATATATACAAAAATGTTGTATTCATTTGTATTCACTTCATTACAAAACACATTACACAGAGTTTAAGCGTAATTATAATATTTGCCATAATTGAGCAGCACTAACTCCACTTGGACTTTTTTTTTTTTTACATTATTACAAATTCCTACATCTAACTTTTAGTTAAATTAGTTCAGCTTTGAAACAGGAAACGCCCAAACTCGAGTCAATCAGAGCATCCTCCAGACTCAAGCTTTACTCCTTCATATATTTAAAGGACTATTATTAAGGCTTTAAACATGCTCTTGAGTTCCTTAAATTTGCCATCCCATCTTTCGAAACAAAAGAAACTTTATTATGCACTGAATGAACACGTTTCTCCTCTGGCTGCCCTGCACAACTGAGTTATGTTTTCAGAGACGCTTTGATTAGGTGATTGTGTTTAGAGGCAGAAATTTTCAAAACAAATCTGGTGGTAATTTAAGGACTTAATACAGCAGATTCTCGTACAAGTGACGTATAAAATGTCAGCAATCGAGGGAGTTCAGTGTTTTTGACGGTCGGAGAGGATTTTCAAACCAGCATTCCTCAAATGGCGTGAATGCAGCTAAATGCAACTCCAGATATGTTTTTGATGATGGAACATTGTTAGGACATGGTTAAAAGCTCAAAAATGTCACTGTAGCATAATATGTGTCCTTTAACAAAGAAAACCAAGGCAGAATTGAAAATGTAAAATTCCTCTGTGCATGAGTATTAGATTCATGCACAGAGAATATCATTAGAGTAAATCAGACATCAGAGGCCAAAGCTACTGAATCTCAGCTTCACAAAGAGCCCAGACAATTGTTTGTGCTCCAAAAGGTTCAGGAATCTGCTTCAGCCTGAATTGGGGTTTATCTTAGTCCGACGTTTCAGGAAAAAACAGACCAACTTGGTAAGGGAATGATATGAAAAATAAATGACTTGAAATAGCCATTTTTAAAACCACGAAAATAAATAGAACATCTTATTGAAACGGAGTGATTAGACTCCTTCAGCGCAGATGGAGCAGGTGGTCAGAGGTCAGTGCAGTCAGAGGAGCAGAGTCACAGGTCGCGGCAAACACCCGTAAAAAGGCGTTAAAATAGACACATTCGGCCGCGTCGTCAAAAGGCCGAATAAAAAACACCGGCGGCGAGTATTTACGGCCCGGGCCTCACCTGCTTCTTGAACTGCTGGCACTCCTCGGGCGTCATGGTGTCCGCTTTGGCGATCAGGGGGATGATGTTGACCTTTTCGTGGAGCCGCTTCATGAACTCGATATCAAGCGGTTTGAGCCTGCAGATGCACAGAGGAGACGGATGGGTGCTGAGATATTTCATGGTTTGGCTGACCTCGGCGTGCACACATCTGGAGGCTTCAGACCACACAGTAAATCTGAGCCTCAAAGTCCAAAAACACTTCTAAATACTATTATGGTTTATGGGTTTTTTTTCTGTTCTGGGCACAAGGAGCGCTGTAATTTATATGGGTTATGAAAATTTGTGTGCTACAATTGTTTAACTTTGTGGTTAACAAAAAAGTACTAAAATATTGTGCTTAAAAATGTATTAAAAGAAATAAATCAACCGCAGTATGCAATATGTAAAATGCACTAAAATGAAGACCAGTTTAATAAGACGTTTTTGACCGGGTTAATATTAGAGCTGCCAAGCGATTAAAATACTGAATCAGGATTAATTGCATTTCAATTTACAAAACTATTTAAATTTTCAACACTTTTTGCATTTTTTTCTTTCTCTTATTGCTAACTCAGGGTCAGGCCTGTTGACAGAAATTCGGGGGCCAGGGGGAAGAAGCCTCACATGGCCCCCCTCTAATACAGATTAATACTTAGAGGGTCCAATTCTGGGCCCCTAAGACCATGAGGCCCAGGACAACAGACCCAGACCAGATCCTAAAGTCAATTTTAAAACTTTACGGAAATCTTTAAGACGCAACACATCTAGCAATTTTAGGAATTACAAACGGGAAAAAAAAAAATTTTAGTTCATCGAAATATTAAATAAACGGTACACAATATCAATCGCATATTTAACTGTGTGGTCTTAGCATTTACAAGGTTTATGCAAAAACAAATATTTATACAGAAAAGTACTGGTAAAAAGTGTATTTATGTTAGAGACACACAAGTTAGACGAAACTTTTCATTCTCTCCAGAATTGTCAGATAACTCACTCCATATCTCCTCCTTGTTGCTGTTGTCCCATATTTATCCTTTGCATCTAAATAAAATAATTCTTTTAGTCTAAATAAAAAGAATTGGTATTAGACCAGCGCTTCAATTCCTCAATCTCTAGCATGCATATCATCTTGCATTTCCCAATTTCGGAAGATGTGGGTTCATGCAGGAGCTGAAGCATGTTGTTTAGGTTATTTTAAAATTTGAAACTTTATTTGGAAATAATTTAACTTAAAAAATCGTGTTAAGACTTTTCAAACGCCTTAAATTGAGCTACATTTACTTTTTAAGACCTCGCATATGCGCTGTTACTTTACTTATGTCTTATGTTATGGGCTCTAACAATATCTAAAACTATCTGTAAAAATAATTCTGTTGAAGCACTCGTTCCCATTTCTGATTTTTGTTCAGACAATAGCTATAAAACTTTTTCTGATTCCGGGAAAGTGTGAGTAAAACGTACCCATGTCCTGACGGAGCGATGAAGTACAGGCAGCACTGGACCCTGTTGTCGGGCATCTGTCGCCTGTTGACCCGGGACTCTGCGTTCAGGTAGTCCTCAAATTTATTGTCAATATAGTCGATGACCGGCTGCCAGCTGAGGACAGAGAGGAAAGGACATACAGTAAGTAGTACATTTTGGTCGTTTTTCTACAGTGAAGTAGATTTGACTGAGCTCACCAGTTACTGTTGTCGACTGCATCACCGAAGCCTGGAGTATCAACAATAGTGAGCAACAACTGGACTCCTCCTTCCTTTACGAGGACTTTAGACTGTTCCACCTGCAAGGGGACAAAAATAAATAAATATTAGGTATGTCCTTTTATTGCTTCCGACGACAAGTCCAAAAAAGGGCAAATTTTCTATTCATACAAAACATATAAAACTGGAACAATGGGAAAAAAAAGTCAGAGAAGAATGCTGTATTCCTCATGTTAACCATCAAATGACTGGATACCAATTGATACCAGAACTAATATCAAACGTAGGCAACAATTTGAGCAAAACATTGGATAAAAATAGGACCAAGTTGAACATTTCCTGAATTGTTTTAGAATGATCTTGATCCGTCAAAACTAGGCTGCATGTTAAAGAAACTACTAATACTCTTACAAGATTTGAACCGGCTACTCTTGGTCGATTAGATTAGATGATTTAATAGGGAAAAGCGCAATTTCATAAAACACATGAATAAACATGAGTAATAATGGGTGAATACTTGCTGAATTATCCAGTTATTATCCATTATATTGCTGACTAGTCAGTTAAAAGGGTGTGTGGCAAAACTATGAAGTATCTCTGTATCTAATCCAAACTGCAATACCACAAGTAAACAGGAGTTCATACAAAAAATATAAAATAATATATAATATAAAATCTAAGTAAAAAAATAACAATGTATACCGAAAAGTACGGGGTGCAAAGTGCATTTTTACAGTATATAAGTTGTATTAAACTACGATTTAGTACAAAATCCTTTGGTAACTCACCCCATGCTTTCTCTTTTTGTCAAATAAATCATTTTCATCTAAATAAAATTATTAGACAACTAATAAAAATGTTGGTCGACTAGAACACCATCGACCGATTAATCAGCTAAACGACTAAAAGATTACAGCCCTACCAGTCTCATTGTTAATGATTTGACCCTTCTAACATACACACACTGACACTTTTCCAAGACCACAGGATTCGTCTTTCTACATTCGTTACAGAAATTATAAGCTACTCCCTGCATTAGTTGGGTTTTAGCATCATGTGGCAGCTGAAAGACAATCACACATTATCAATTATCAATCAACACAATTATCCAATAAGAGGAGAGGACCTGTTTGCCATGTACATTTTTTTGTATCTCAATAACAATATTCAGGGGATATATTTTAACAATTCATCAAGAATGCACTAAAATGTGTCCCTAAATGTCATGTTGTGATAAAGTGTCGCGAAAACATGAATAGACCATCAAATTTACCACAAAAGGACAAACTTTATACAAGAGATCGACCGATATGGGTTTTTATCATGAACAATGTTGAATCCAAAGAAACCGATGAGCGATCAACTCTTTTGGACCAATATGTAAGGCCAATTTTTATAATTTTTTATCTTTGCATCCCACTCAATTTTATGTATTTACTAAAAACTCATCCACAAGCGTGTTTTACGAGAAAGTGAATGAGAGGATCAGAATGTGTTTCCATGCACACCATCAGGATATTTAAAAACCCTTATCATAACCGGGATATTTGAGTGCATGTAAACGCACTCTATGGGGGAAAAGACTGGAAAAGTGTCACACAAAACGTAAATGTAACAGAAAATCCACATAAAAGTGTATAAATATCACTCTTTACCCTTGTTTGGATGTTTTCTGTCTCTTTTTGAGATTATTTTGATGAGTTTCAACAATAGACGATACACGCAAGAGTCTAAATTTGCAAATCTCCAACAACTACAACAGTCTTCATTTTTTGATATTTCTCCCACTTCTGTATGAAAAAAATCTGCTATTCTAAACTATTGTGACAGACTTTGGATTGTAGAATAAACAGCGAGGTCAGATGGGTTCACAGAGAAGACGGGAGCGCAGCAGTGGACAAACTATGCTATCTGTCCTGAGTGCCAAAACCACAAGGGTCCTGCGCTTTTGATCAACACGACCGTCCTCGTGATCTGACAACCAACTGTGATCTCATCCCCGATCCCAGCTCCGATCTGGAAATATCAAAAGCTTTGTGAAACTTTACAAACACTGTCCTTCAACTCTTATCTCCAGCGCACTCAAAGGCCATTACAACATCGCCTAAAATAAAATACATGCATCGCCTGGAGTCCAAACTGGGGCATAAATCTTGCGCTAAAGTTGTGATGGAATGTGCGTAGAAGCTTTATACGCGGACATGATTTGGGAAAGCTTGGGAAAGAGGAAGTCCTAAACCTCAGCTAAAGTCGGCCACATAGGATACACTTAAGGAGCGCCGCAGAATGCCCCGTGGTCGCTCGCTCGCACAAACCGTTTTATTTAGTTCCACGGCATAAGCAGGTTCTCCGACCACGGCACACCTCCCTGACCGCTAAGGAAGGGCCGTGCGAAGATGCTAGCCGCTTATTACTGCGCCGGGAAGGCCAAGGTTGACGGGTCGGCTGAGGAAAAAAGCAAAAAGAGTGGGCACCTGAACTAACAAAGTGTGCGAGCCGAAGAAGGAGTGTCTTCTGTAACGTACGTGCTATTACATGTGGAGGTTGTTGCATTAGCGAGATTGACACAGCTAAAAATATACTGGAGATTGTAAATGGAGGTTGTACTGTGCAGAAGAATTAAGAGAGTCCTTTTGAAATCAGGGCGGGGCGGTATGGCAAAAATGTAAGTTAATTGATTAATCGCAACTAATCGTTTATTTATATTATTGTCAACCAATTCCATAATCAAATAATGGTTAACTGGTCTGTACACAGGTTCCAAAACATGCCCTGAGTTGAAAAAACAAGTTTTAGGATGCAAATTGAGCCGCAATTGCAGCAAAATGATACGTAAAATGTGTAAATTTAGTGTATTTGATGAAAAGACTCACTTCAGCTTCACTTCAGCTTTATCTGGGTCAAAAAATCTTTTCATCATGTTACTTTTGCGTCTAAGCAACTAATCAATAATCGAAAAAACTGGACCAATTCATTACTAAAATGATAGTTACTTGCAGCCCTAATTGGATTTGACTTTTATGTCTTTTGATAAACAGAACAAATATATAGTTAAACTGTTTGTAATATGTTTAATGAAGTTTTATACAAAGTAAAAACTACTGACTTTAAAGGGGCACTATGTTTCGTGTGGAGGGTCCGCCACCTGCTTTTCTCCAAGAATGTTTCACACTATGGCTTTTACATATCTATAGCCACATTTCGACTTCTGATCCCCCAGACTGGTTTGCTTTAGATCGGTTTGGAATGGTTGGTCTCTATGCTCAGGGCCTGGCTCTGGGTTCAGAGGCAGAGCACTGCTACGTGAGCAGTGAACGTTACCCAAACTTAAGCTGTTCCCAATAAGTCAACTCTAAATTGTACCTAAACTATTACTTTTTAAGGTTGATCTGAGCGTTTAATAAAAGTGGCTTAAGCAAGAGTACACAGGAAACTACTTCAGGTTATCACCAGCTTTTTCTTATTATTTCACTTGTCTGCACTTCAAAACCACATTTTAACATCTCTCTGAAATTTCAATATTCTATCTACACGGAAACAGGAAACTTAACTGATGCTAATGTGCGCTGGCTGGAGTCTGTCTGTCTGTCTGTAAGTTGCTATGTTATCATCACTGGTACAGCAGTTTCTTACAGGATGAAGTCAGCGTTTGGTGGAAAAATTCTTATTATTCTCCCTTTACGTTTTACCGTTTAGTTTGTTTTGTTACTGTCTTGCATTCTCTCTAATCCAATCATCTTGCTCAAAAGTGTTCAAGGAGCCAAAAGTGAGACTACTCTGGAAGCTACTCTTTCCCTCAGGATCTGCCTCGGACCCCTTAAACGGGCCGATACTGTTCACTTCAGACAGTGGAGAGTCTTTCGAACTGCTTCAAAGCCAACCAGTGAAATAAGCCAAATATGGAGAAAAGCACAGTGCCACCAGGCCAAGTTACAGGTCAGATCTGTGGAGCGGTGACCCTGCTCCTAGTGAGAGTGTATGTTTTTCAGGCTATTTTTAACATTTAAAAATGTGAATTGAACAAATCCAAAATACATACGTTTAATACCATACCAGTGAATTAATATAATTTTAGAGTGCATTAAAAATACACTCAACTGAAAATGTACAATCTGCCATTTAATTAAAAGTAAAAAGTTACTCATCAACATTCAAGGGACTTTTCATAGCCATAAGTACAAACACTTTAGAATGATTGCAGCGTTTTACAATTACTGCATTTGGGACTGTTAAATCAAATTAAAAGAGTGTAAATAAGTGACTTAGTCCTTAAACCATGTAATAATATCCAACAAGAATATGCAGTCGATATAAATGTGTATAAAAATGCTCCTCAATATCCATAAGTGCATTCCCCTTCACCAACTTCAACATGAGCAGTCACTTTTTTGTTTTAGTTTGTGTTTATTCCGGCCTCAGATATAAATATGCATGTCACAGGAGCTTTTAACCCCTCTGACCCCCGCCCACCACCACTTAGCAGCGTCTGCCTGATACTCATCATCACACGCAGACAGGCACTCGGCTGTTTCAGATTACCTTTGAACCCGCTCTACTCTGGGGACATGCGCTTCTTTGGCTAAAATGATCTAAAGCGCGCGCAATAAAAACAACTAATTAAACTGAGGTCAATCTACTCGCAAATTGTCTTCTTTCAATAACAGCCAACAGTATTATGGCTAAGAATCCCACTCTATGTTCTCTGGACACGGAGCAGACATGCCTATTACCCAGACGGGCTGCCCACAGACGCTGAGCTCATGGGAAAAGGGTAAGCAACAACATGGTGCAGCACTCATACGTAACTGTTCGGTCCAGTTGGTATGCCTCATCGAGCTGAGATCCCAGACAGCTCGTCCTATTGGGGCTACTTTGTCGAAAAGATATACCTGCGTTTAACTTTATTTGATTGGAATTAGAACGTTATACAAACATGTACGCATACGCCTGATCAGCCAGGACCACACGCTTTGGCTTTAAAAGAAAAAGTTCTGGAATCATATCACGCCACCCTGATTTCAAATGAGCGTGCGATTGGCAAGCGGATTAACCAATCAGAGAAACGCATGGCTTATTTGTGTCTAAACAAACATGGATGGATGGATGGATGGATGGATGCTTTATTGATCCCCGAGGGGGAAATTAAAATGCCATGGACTTACATAACACACGTACACAACACAATGAAGCACAATTAAACACAATTAGACAACGTTATGGACTCTGCTACAGACCCACAATAAGACGTCACAATAAGACGCTACAAGGGTCAATAAGAAAGCATAAATAACAACAAAATTTATACAAAGTGTTTGTTATAAAAAACACACAGCTGCTGGTACAAAAGAGTTTCTTAGGCGTTCAGTAGAACACCGGGGCATCACCAGTCGTCCACTAAAGGAGCTTTTAAGCTCATTTAAGATGCTCCAGAGAGGATGGTCTGCCAAAGAGACAATAGTTTGGAGTTTGGTCCTCATTCTTTTGTCCATAATAATGTCCACAGAGTCCAAACTCAGACCTATCACTGAACCAGCCTTTTTTATCAGCTTGTTCATTCGATTTTTGTCCTCCACAGTGATGCTCCCACCCCAACACAGTACTGCATAAAACAACACACTAGCCACAATGCCCTGGTAAAACACATTCAAGAGTCTCCTGCTCACGTCAAAGGATCGAAGTTTCCTCAAAAAGAACAGTCTTGACTGAGCCTTTTTGAAAACTGCATTGCTGTTCCTCTTCCAGCTCAGCTTACTGTCAAGATGTACTCCAAGGTACTTATAAGAGTCAACAATTTCAATCAATTGCCCTTTAATAACAACCGGTGAGGTGGCTGTTTTTTTCTTTCTGAAATCAATAATTAGTTCCTGTGTTTTACTTACGTTGAGCTGTAAAAAGTGGGACTCACACCAGCTAACAAAGGAGCTAATTTCATTATTATAAGCCAGGTCGCTACCATGAGAGATGAGGCCCAGAAGGGCAGTGTCAGCTGAAATTTTTTGCATATGACAAGAATTAAGACTGTGCCTATAGTCAGCTGTACAGTGATCCCTCGCTATATCGCGCTTCATCTTTCACGGCTTCGCTGCTTCACGGATTTTTTTTTACAGTGCGGATATTTTTACAGTGCATTGTGCTCTGAATCCTGATTGGCTCAGGGGCTTTACTGTTGTCTAGAAATAAAATATTGATGCTGTACTGTATTGGTTTTCGTTTCTGTACATTCTGCCAACTTCTGCATTTTTTTCTCTGTGACAAAACCTACAATGTCGAAGAAACGCTCTGCGCCGACAACGTAGAAACAGACGCTACAGCGGAGCGGAGTCAGGACGAAGAGGCACAGACTGTGAAATACGCCAGTGACAATGTTTCCAACCTTGTATTACTATATTAAAATTATTGTTTTAAACAAATTTTGGGCTTTAAAACAGGTTTTGATTTTTGGTTTCATTCCATAGTTCAGTATTGCATTGTAAAATAATAAAAAATAAAGCTGTGACTACTTCACGGATTTCACTTTTCGCGTGTTATTTTTGGAACGCAACTCCCGCGATAAACGAGGGATCACTGTATACAGGGTAAATAAAAATGGAGCCTGAGGTGCACCAGTATTTGTCAAGATTATTTCAGAGCATCTGTCACCAAGTCTCACAAACTGAGGACGATTTAAAAGATAATCTAAAACTCATGCAACTGTAGTATTGTGCAACTCAAAACTCATTAATTTGTTCGCTAAAATATGTGGCTGTATTGTATTATAAGCACTTGAAAAATCAAAAAACATAACACGAACAGAGCTGCAAACATGGCGGCTTGTGAGGAAAAAAGGGAAGAAACAACACACAGGATGGAGAAACGGAGTGGATTTCCGCAGAATCAACAAGCAACGCAGTAATTCTGAGGTAAAAGAAGTTATATATTTTGTTCTGGATGTTACGAGAAAGTTTGATGAAAGTTTTTTAATGTCCCCTTATGATCAGGTTCCAGACCTTTCTGCATTTGAACAAAATGTAGGAGGGACTGGATGCAAAGTACATACTATATTTAGTCTTTTAATGTCATTTTACATTATATAATCTGATAGCAGGTAGCATGATTCAAGAAGCATATTTACCTCATCAAATTATCTTATAATAGGCTGACAGAAGAATTTCAATATCAAGTTATATATTTTTAGTTCTTTAATGTCATATTACATCTATCTATATATCTCAAGAAAAAAAATATCTATCAAATTACAATTACTATGACATTCATTTTCATTCATTCATTCATTTTCTACCGCTTATTCCCGTTAGGGGTCGCGGGTGACTGGAGCCTATCCCAGTGAATTTGGGCCTTAGATTATGACATTCAATACAGGCTTAATTTTTTCACAACACCATGTCAAAGTGCGCACTATTCACAGCGAAATACTAACTGCTGGAGATCCTGTGGTTCCCATATGGCCCAGCAGTACCGGGACTGTCCTTTTGCTCCGAAATATTGGACTGAGATGAACAAAGCCACTGGCAAAGACAATTCGAACTATGTATGAGGCTTTAGGGCTCCTACCATGGACACAATAAATGGATACCTTTGGGACATTCTTTTGCAGATGGGGAAGAAGGCCTCACCAAGAAATGGATGACACAAACTGAGCAAACGATCAAACACTGGACTGACATAGTAATAAACATTAAAACAAATGGGAAAAAATGCATTGAGATTTTATTTGAAAATGGACATATAAATCTATCCATCAGGAGGAAAAAGGGTGTGATTCATTTTTACCCAGCCCCATTTTCATGTTTATGAAAGGCCCTTGGACGTTGAAGTATTGCATAAAAGTGAATGGAATGTAAAATTAAGTACAAACATGCACACACATCACTTTACACCTGTTTTTGGAAGATACCACTGGGTCTTTTCTTTGAATTTGTTACCAGATCTTGTTGCAACTTGTTGACAGTTAGAAGAGGATACTGAAATTGTAGAATATTGAGTACTGTAAATGTATTAAATTGAAATAAGCGCGTGACAAACACGTACAGCCCAGCTTGCCTGCATGCAGTGTGTCTGCATCTGTGTTGGTGTTGTGGAAGTGGAGGGTGAATGTCTGGCAGGTGTGAAATTCTTTTCCAGCTGCAATGTGGAGCAAGACATGATCAAATTTCACCTCACAACTGCCTTCACTTTTGAGGCTCCCCAAGCAGAGAGGGAATGGGACTAACTGTGTGTGGAGTAGGAATTTTGGCTTTTCAGAAATGGTATATTACAGAAAAGCTTTCATCTACAGCGTTGTGCTTTTGGTAGGTGAGCAAGTAAATGGACATTTTTAATTTGAGAAAATATTGGCAAAATGAGGTGCTGTACCTGTGCCTGATTTTAACAGCAACAACTTAATATATTTCAAAGTCTTTGCAACTGTCCACATGTCTTGCTATAAATCAGAATCAGAAAAAGGTTTATTGCCATTGTCACTCAAGAAAATTCACAAAGTAGGAACTTGCTTTGGTGGTAAGGTGCAACATATAACAATGTGTAAAATAATAGCTAAATATATAAAAGAAGACATGCATAAAATTAAGAATTAGCTAATCAAAGAAAAATGATTTTCAGTGAGTTTTGCTGTTATGGTAAAGCTAACAACTAGCTATTACTACTACTATTCAAGCTGTCAGCGACATACTGGTTCTATCGGAGGTTTTTTCATAGCTTTTTGCAGACTCTAGACAGGTGTAAAGACAGTGACTAAAGACAAAATCCTTTTAAAGTAAATAAATACTGATAACTGAATGCATATCCTTAGTTTACATTTGCAAATATAACTGCTATGGCTGCAGGTGGCAAAAGCTTACGAAAAAAAAAAAAAAGTATTAATAAAAACTTTAAATTATAGGCATGTTTTATATCCAGATCTTATGAAACATTACAATTGGTTTCTGGGTAAACTATTAAAATAACCAGTATTAAACCTGATTTAACATGCTTTGACACTTAAAATTATTGCTACTGTCATTTTCATTTAGCTCAGGGGGTCCCGAGTCAGTTGCATGGCTATTTTGAGGGTCCCGGCCAGAAAGGTTACTCTAAAAACTTAATTCATTATTAGTGTAGCTCTATACTATACATTTTAGTGTTTTAGAGTCCATTATGTTCAACCCGTATGCAAATTACAATCGCTAATCATTCACTAGCTTTTTACCAAATTGGCGTTTTGAAATCCAGCTGTTCTTTTGTACGGTGTGATTTGTAGCTGTATAAATGTCAGTATCACAGCTGACAGTAAAGATTAGGACTTTTCTGATGTTTAAGCAGTTTATGCAGATTTCCTTTGGAGTAACATTTGTTTACACGAGTGACTAGAAGCAATATGGCAGCGGGTGGCGTATTGGTCACGTGTCTGGCAAGAACCAACAACAGTAATAATATCAGTTTTGCCATCTTGTAATAGGTACATGGCGAATTCAAAATATTAGCATACTGTCATGCAAAGGTAGATCAACTTTTTCAAAACACTTGAATGGAGCGGCACCAAGTATCGCTAGTATGAAAGAAGAGGTCTGATATCCTGTTTGATTTCATATCTTTGAATCCTTTCATAACTTGCCAAAATTCTGTCACTAATGTTTTGTCTTGTATCCATAGCTACACGAGCCAAAATGCTAAAAATACAGCCGCCCTTTAGCTAGTACAAACAGATTTTAAGTGGAAGATAGATTGAATAAGGACTCGTCTGCACTGCTTCAAAACATCTAAATTAGCCTGGCTGTGGACTTCATAAGGGCCATCAATCTCCACGTTATCTCGTTGTCTAATCTTTTAAATTCCTGTAAAGTGGGTGCAAGTCTCCAGATATAAAAGCAAGACATGCCGTTACAAGAAATAGACAGTACAGACGGCTGACAGCGCTGTCCTCATGCGCTCCCCTAAAAAAAAAAACACAAAAAAAAAACAGCTCAACCCGGTCCTGGCTTTTGTCTTCATTGGCCCCATATGTCCCCAATTTTCATTTCTATTGCTTTCTAGGTCTTAATAAACCGAATGGATTCAATTATAGCAGCGTTCCGTTTGGGTTTTCAAGGCATTCTTTGGCAAGGAGTGGGAAAAAAAAAGAGTTGCCGCAATTATTTGAAATGTAATTATGGTGCAGTGGTTGGTGCGTCAGAGAAAAGAAGAATCTCATATTTATCATTGTGGTCATGACAAGGGATAAACAACTAGCTAGCTAAACGTACACAGTGGATTTCAGGCTTATATATTTCGGCTAACTTTCCGCGTAAACAACAGTCTTGTAAGTTTAGTCTGGAGGACAATTGAAGCATAATTCAATCTCCAGTGGATACTGTCATAAACACTACTGGGGAAGCAATACTCATGATATAGTAAACAGAGCTAGCATGAATTAGCTAGCTGGTTAGTTCCCGCTAATAAGTTAGAGCAGTTAAGTTCTTTATATCCATTGCAAAGTTCAGTTGGGGAAACTGCTCTATGTAATATATGGAGAACAATATGGTTCTGAAAAAGTCTATTATGGTATCAAAATATGATTTTATGATATGGGTATCAATATATGAAATTCTTTAAAATGTCTTGAATCCTTTTGTGTTCATAAGGCAATCATTCACAATTATTAATAATACACTGAGCTAAAAACACCAATATCAACTGAAAGTGGAAAATGACCTCAAAATCATTATTTGTCAATGAATAAGTGTATTGGTCAATTAATCGGTCAATGCAGTCTTGGTGACCAAACATTTTGTAGTAGACTACTAATTCTATTTGAATTATAAAAGATTTTTATGAACCACAGCCAAAAGGAGTCTTGAAAATTATTATTCTTTTTTTTTCTTTTTTACATATATGCAGTTTACTAGAACTTGTTGGATAGAAAAAGTTCCCAAAATGATCTCTCTCAATATTCAAGACAAAAGTGTAGTGAATCAAGAATTTTCTTATGACGATTACAGACCAAGTGATATATTGTCTAGGGCCAAAACTAACGATTATTTCGGTAGATAACTAGCCAGCAATGATTTCTTTGATTAGTTAACAAGTCAAACATTTTTTTTTTGTAAAGTTTGAAATATGGTGACTGGAGGCTTATAGATAGAGAATATATAGTGTATTATTAAGTGTATATAGAGTGTATTATAAACAGATTATTCTTTTTTGACATTTTGACATAATCATTCTGCTGTCTTTGTAATACTCCTGTAGTCCGGTTTACTATTACTATTAGCAAAATATGATTTGGAATATGATTGGATTATTTTTACAATCGACTAGTCTTTAGCCATTGACACTGTGTTGCCTCTTTTCAACAAATTGGCAATTAATTATAATTGACAAGTCCTAACAAACCTAAAATCAACATTCAACAGTGTAGCTATTTACATATTTTAAAACTATGGGTATTCCACTGTACTAACTTTTGATCCCACTGCACCGTCTTTTGATCCCTCTGGACATGAAAAGGGAAGTGAACTGGCAGAGGCACGCCGTAAGAAAGGAATGTGCAGGTAGCCTTGTGCACGAGCGAGCAAAGCCGAGCAGCCGAGTGTGAGCAGACGGAGCCTGTCGGAGCACTTGTAGGGATTAGAGGAGATTTGGAGCAAAGCAGCAGATCACAGGGAACAGGTGAAGAGCCAATCCTCCACACACTGCTCACCTAGTGCACACTCAACAGGCCCGCACTGTAAAAGCAAACGGGACACGATTCATAACCGTGTCAGATTTTGCGGTTTTAGAACGTTCAATTCAAATGAAACACATTCTTTGCTATGATAGTTAGGCTACAGAAGGCTCCTTGTTTATCCTCAGAACGTGATCCAGGCTTCGGTGCAATCTGCTAAGGGTAGTGGTCAACCGCAGAGCTGCACTTGGGAATTCTCATCCAGATCTTGAGCCAGGATCTTTGTGAGGAGTGCTAGCTTGAGGATTAGCCTACTACTGTGCAACCAGAAGGATTCAAACACAAGAAGAATATGCAAATCCAAGGGCCCCATACAATCTACGAATGTGAGGATAGTCCGCTAACCATTTCCTCAGAGTGTGCTGCAAGAGCATAAACTGACCAATCCTCAAATGCTATGGATTAAAAGATTTTATTTAGGGCTGCATAATATATTGCAAAAGTATCGATATAGCAATATTGGCAAATGCAGTAACCGAAACCGCAAGAAGCTAAATATAACACAATAGCATCATGGTTCTCCAGCAGACAGAAATGTATACCGATTTGTTTTTAGTGAAAATGTATGCTTTTAAATGAAATGTGAAATGAAATTATTTATTATTTTCCTCATTTTGCCTTTGTTCAATCTTGGTTTAGTCAATGTTGCTTTTGTTTTGAGTCTGAAATGTAATTGTGCATACCTTAATTTACTAGTCAATGTCTGTAATCCAGGTAGGATAGGTTCCATAACAACAAAAAAATGTATTCTATGAACAGGACAATAGGGTTCTGATAAGTCACTACCCTAAGTATCTGTCTGATGGGAGTTTGGGTTTGTGTTAGTTTCAGTGCCGTTAGCTCCTCCTTTCAGACAGATATAAGACAGTGACTCACCAGATCCCTGTCAGAGAGAGAGTGAAGCAGCTACTTGGAGAGTGACGAAACATTTTCAACCTCAAAAATATTTGTCCAGTGCTGCCTGGTGGTCGAGTTATAGCAGCAGCACATATGCCAGGGTCCATGTGCAGCCAGCCTCAACGTTGTGAGTTCAATTGCTAGGTAACAGGTAATTTTCTGAAAGTCCTTCGCTCTCATTCCCATTTCACACTGCACTTTGTTGTCTAGCTATATATTTAAACTGCTTTCTACCTGTGGCCCATCGAGGCAACTGCTGTTGTGATTTTGGGCGCTACAAAAATAAATTTAATTGAAATTGAATAGTGAAACCTACGAATATATTGCAATAATGTTGATATTGTAGTAAATAACAGCCATATTGCATCCCAAAATTATTTCAAATATCGTGCTACCGCTTGACCAGGTCGTCGTCGTAAATGAGAGTTCACAGTTGACCTTCTTGGATGAATAAAGGAAAATCTAAATCAAAAATTGTTTTCTTGCTGAACTCAATTACAAACATATTGTAATCAACAACAACTGATCATTAAAAGAGGCTGTACCTGATTATTTATGGTTTTGAAACGTGAAAAACAGAACTAATTAATGTTTCAGATTTTTTGCACATATAGTAGTAGTAATAGTAAAGTAAAGTCTGTGTTGCCCCAATACAGATATATTGTAAAGGCATCTATTCAGGGGAGTTTTATTCTCCGTGAAACATAAGCATTACCCGGGCCGACAAGACTTGCTCTGAAAAGATGTTTAAAAACTCACTGCAGTGAATATTTAGGATGCTGGGACTGTTAAGGCAAGTGAGCGACACGTATGACTGCTGTAAAGACTTTCGTGTTTCTAAACAGAAAAAAAAATCCTTTAAATTCTGTCCAGTATGGCTAACCGTTTTGAATAATCGTTTCACTGTTGTCCATCGGCAACTACTGCTGATTTTGGGCACTACAAAAACAAATTGAACTGAATTATCACCAGTAAACTAATGACCTAACCATGTATTACTTTTCCGTCCACCCAGGCCCGTCTGTGTTACCCTACGGGCCGCAGTAACAGTATCCGCTTACAGGCTTCAAACGCCAGCCTCGATAAAACTATGCAGCTGCGGCCGTGCCCCTGTCCTCTGCAGACGACGCAGAGGACTTCTGCATCGCGCACTACTATAGTCCCGACACCTGTGGCTTTGAAGTCAGCTTATTTTTACATGCCGATGATAGGAGCAGGGATAGAGCTGGTAGATGACGTGAATGCCCTTTTGTAGACGAACGCGCGACGGTATGAAGACTGGGAGGTGTCTGGGATTAGCAAGAGGAAGGAGGAGATTAGATTTGATTGATGCAGGCGATTGAAATCAGGTTTGGATTCTGAATATGTCGACCAACTGACACGCTCACAAGAAGAAATGTGGAAGTAAAACCCGAACAAAGCAAAAGGGAATTGAAAATACAATGGTGTATTTGGTTATCGACTGTTATTTGGTTATCGACTTCTGTTTTGTTGAAAGGGTTGTCAGAGTATGCCAAATAACAAAATATAAAGCAATGACGCAAACGTACAACAAATTTGCAAAACTGTTCAAAAAGTTGTTCAAAATTCTGAAAAGAAATTCTGTTGTGACTTAAACAAACTCAGATTTTAGAGACAAAATAAATCTCTCTCTAATTATCAGGATGAAAATATTATAGCAATCCATCTGAAATCTGCAAAAATCTGCCTCTAAATATCTTGTTATTGAAAAAGTGAATGGGCGGTAGAATTAAACAAAAGAGTGGAGAAATCCCGCTATGCCCTTGTTTAGAAAAGATTACGGTGCTGTAAATCAGTTTTTAATCTGTTATTTTTGCAACTTTTTGTTGTATAATTTTCCATTTAACAAAAACTACAAACGCGGAATCTATTTTTTAAATGATCTTAAATCTCTCTCAACAAAGTAATTATCTTTATTGTAGTTATAGACCGATGCAGGTTTTTTCCATGGCCGATGCTGATACTGATAAACTTTACTGATATTTTAGGGCTGATTTTGATGATTTAAAATATTTAAAGAGTATTTTGAGCAGTGCCCTTCTGGTGTTAAAGTAAAGCTTTATGTCTTTCCTTTTCTAAGCAAACAAAATATTGGCCATTGTTGGGTATTTCACGCCTACAGCCGATACGCTTAAAAGTTTGGGATAGGCGGATAGTCGGTTCCAGTATCGGATGATTTTTTTGACAGGGCCCCAGTCTCATTTTGTCCTCCATGCATTCGATTTGTGTTTTTGAGCAGGCTAATGAGTGAAAATGGAAATAGAAGAGCAATTAGGTTAAAAACATGTCAATAGGCTATGTTTACACAATCATGCAACAGATTATTTTATATACCAGATACATTTTTGTAAAGTTAATTTGTGATCTTTACTTCAACAGAGATAGATTTGTGGGCCTGGTTATGGATAAAAAAAAAAACCTAAACATCAGTATTAGCAAATATTGGTTATCAGCAACAGCAGCAGGACATATATTGGATACTGTTATCGGATGAAAAAAAACAAAAAACAAGACAAAAAAAACATTTAGTCCTCATTTAGACTCTAACCAACTTTTTAAATTGTTGGTTAAATCGAGAAATAACCCATCTGAAATATATTGTAAAAAAGCTACAACAATATATTACTTACTAGTCTTTATTTATTTGGAGGGAATATAAATAAGTTAAAGATGATGCAGTTTCAGCTGATGTAGTCTTACAGTGTGCTCTTACGTCAACGCCTGACTGCTGGCTCGGGGCCTGGAGAAACGGGCTGGGCGACTCCTCAGATGCTACGCTAGGGCACTGGTTGGCAGGTGTGGTTCGATGTGTAATATTATTGCCGAGTCCTCCCTCCCCAAAGACAATGTGTGATATCAACAGGAGTTGGGCAGGTCCAGACAGAATGAGCATAGAGTCACACCAGAAAAGGATTTTTCACTGACAGCATCGCAGGAAGTCGGCTCCTTCCTGTGTGCACTGTCAACTGCATTTGATCTACTCACAGGAAATGGAGGTTATTTGTGCTGGAGTAAATAAAGCAAAACTGTGGCCGTGTTCTACAGTAGAAAATAGATCTGGGTATTAAAGGTATTAGTTTTCATCTGACATGAGATAATTCATTACTTGTACGCTAAGTCTTGTATGCCAGTCACAATGGGTTAGTGTAAGGTGCCAGACATGTTTGTTCTAAGGTTGGGCGATTTATTGGTGCAGTTATACGCATCAGTGACGTCAACAAATAACGGTTAGTAGCTAAAAGAACAAACGCATTTTGGACCATCTCTACTTTGTCTGTATAGTAGTGCTGTCAATCGACTTTAAAAAGTAATCAGATTAATTACATTTTTGAAATGTGATTATTCACAATTTATGTTTTAAGTGTAAGTATTTTTTAAGTATTTTTGCGCATTTTATTCAGAAATGTTTATAATTAAATTAATTCACAAATCTAAGTAAAATATTTAAAAGTTGTTTTCTCAACATCATTAGAACATAAACTAGAACTATAAACCGGGATGAAGGGGGCCCTTTTTACGCTCACACACCTGGGATACTGTCCTAAAGAAGTTGGATTGCAGTTAGCGTCCTACCTCTACCGGTAGGAACACCGCTCCAAAACCTGTTTGGATCAGCTGACAAAAGACACGTCACAGTAACATCAAGTGACGCTCTGATGAAGACTTGAGGGTAACATAAACAAACACTGATCCGAAATAGGAACCCTTAAAATATTTAATTATCAGAAGACCAAATGAACCTTGTTGGTCTGGTAAGACATTCGACTAGTCACGATCGATTAATGCTGCAAATACAAAATTATCACATTACAGGTTACTCAGTTCTTTTTAATTTCAGACAAGATCATTTAAGATCATATAAATCACTACTGACTCAATACAAGACCCTGTAAAACATAGCTTTCTAAACAAAAAGACTGGAAGAGCTCATGAGAAAAAGACTTGATGTATTGAATATTCAAACATGTTCAAAGGGTCAGACAAACACGGTCATCCTCCACGACCCCTGGCAGTTGTAACAATAACACATGTACGTCGGCCCGCTGCATACTTTCACTATCAGCACATGACATGGCGCTCATTCACACTGAAAAATACTCTGTCATGTAAGAAGAATGTGCTTCCTCTCAACCTTTAGTCAAACAGCTGATTCTGGTTTGTGAAAGATGGATGATTTAGCTTTAAACTTGCACAGGTCAAATAAAGACAATACTGGAATGGTCACTTCTCAGACTGGAATTGTTGGTCTTATCTTGTAATAGTGAAATTGAGGGATTGTAAAAACTACATAGAAAAGGGTGCCCAAAGGTTTTTCCTTGACGGGCCAAAATTTGTACATTTTTTCCTCCGCGGACCAAAATGTATGCGTATTAGAGTGCTGAGGGCCAACCCTAATTTTGTGTTGCATTGAATATGTTTATTCAAATATATGATTAAATTGTTTTGTGTGTTTAGGGGAATAGACTGGATGTGATCTCTTTTGTAACAGCTAACAGTCTTTTTAGCACAAATAGCTCAATCAAAGAAATACTCCAAACAAATCTCAGCACCCCTTCGTGGGCCAAATTAGACCCCCTGGGCCCCACTTTGGGCACTCACTTTGGTCACCCCTGACAAGAAAAGCAAAAATCAACTTTAACTGTTTGGGCAATTAGCAAAAAGAACAGAACTTCGAGCATTAAAATTTTGATCTAATCATGATTTTTACAAACCTACAAAAGGTTAGCAGGACAGCTTTATTTAAAAAGTCAACACTTTGCATGACAGATGCAAACCAATAAAGTGTTGATTCTTATTAGTGTGTCAGTTCATATTTCAGTCTTTTTGTCAGTTCTGCTTGTTGTGTTTAAAATGTGAACTTTGAATAGAATCCCATTATTAAAAATCTAATCACAATATTGGTCAGAAATATCGTAATTAGATAGTTATCCCACCCTATGCAGCTCTAGTTGAAATGTCAGAGCTACTTTGACACACGCCCTTTTTGACGGCTCTTTGGTCTTGTCGATCTAGAGGGAATTGTTGGACTTTATGCAGGGCTGGTTACCATGTGACCTGCCCAAGTCACCAAGGTTGCGTCTGCTATAGGAGATGAGGTGCAGGTCCACTTTTAGAGCCAACTTGTTTTACGAGAAGTAAGTACCAGACTGTAACTTGAGCTGGACTCTTAAAATGTGGAAGGAAGCAGGAACTCCAACATTGAAGGAAAGAACGATAGACAATGTAGCGTGTGAAAGAATGTTGGGGAGAGCGAATGCGGGGGATGGGATTACGGCGGAGCAAGAAAGTTTGTTTGTATGTGTCAGCAGTGTCTAAATGTTTGTTGTGTTTAGAAGTCCTGTCAAGATAATCACTATATTGACTTGAAAGAACAATACACTTTGGGGTCAATATGTATCATAGGCACTTTTATTTTGTATTAGTGGGAAACTTTTTGTTATTTTTGCTTTTTTACCATAAGATTTGACCTGTAGATAGTTGACTAGATTCAAACTAACCATTAAAATCTTTATTCTGCTACTTATTTATAGCAGCCCATGTTTTTTTAATGATACTGTACATTTAGAATTGTCGCACTTGAGAATTTGTTATTGTGACAATCCTACTGTTTCGTCCTGTTCACGTCACTGTTTTTGTTTTGTTTATTTCATTTTTGGTTTAAATAAAAATATAGAATTCAACTCTAAACACTCTAAACTGACAGACTGTGTTCTATCTCATGTTTGATTTAAAGTTATTTTATTGCCAAGCCCTATCTCAAAAGCACATGAAATAACCTGTTGCTGTGCCAGCTCTGACAATTTGCTGAATGTCCCTTCCCTCTCTCGTCCCACATTTCCAGCTACACTGTCCTGTCACTGCCTAACCTGTTGTTCATTTCTAACAGTTGTGATTGGTGTGGAGCAGAAAGGAATTCCAGAGTCCATCTAATAAACGCATTCTTCCTCAAACTGTGCCATGTGATCTTTCTGCCCCTGTCCTCGCCGTGGTGCTCCGTTTTTATTTACTGTCCACGATGAAATGCTGCCCAGTGATACAAAAGCCCCAGTGTTCGATTTATACCTCAGCACTCTATGACCCAGAGCTCCCATGGTCCGAACACCTACATACACAAGCAGTCCTGGGCCGCTGGTCCTGGTCCAGCATAGGAGATTAGGCTGGGCACACTGGGCCCTTGTGTTTGTGTGGGCCAACTACTTCAGACTCATTTGTTCCGGATGATTCATGTTCTTATGAAGAGTTTTTGGTGTTGTAGGTTTAGAAAGTGATATAATAGTGGTATAGGGTACTTGATGTTTGGGGTGTAGCGCCTGTTTTCTGTCTGTGATGCACCCTGGCAGCAATCATAATTATTACTTTTTAAATTTTAGATGTACATGCGCAGTGTGATAGGTGACGTCACATTCACTAAATATCTGCCATATCCAAATACATAACATAAATGACCTAATCCTAGACCTGACCATAGTGTTTGTTAGTTAGTCCCATGCTAAAGGCTTTTTTAACAGTTAGAGATGTTTTTTTTCTTAGGATACAGTTATCACACAGTTGCATTAACATTTCAATGTTTTTTAGAAAAAATATTAGATTACAAAAATAAATAGATAATAATAAAGACTTCTTTTGAAACACAGCGTAAACCTTTGAAGCCCAGAGTTTGTCCTGGAGCATAATTCTAGCCAACCTGTACATTTCTGTATATTCACCTTATTCCACCCCGCCCACTTTTGCCTCGAGGGAAAAAGGAAAACGAACGAGGGAAAAGTCTTGCTGCTAAAACATTATACAAAGTAGATTGAT
The DNA here is from genome assembly GCA_019453435.1 of Rhinogobius similis. Lineage (NCBI taxonomy): Eukaryota > Metazoa > Chordata > Actinopteri > Gobiiformes > Gobiidae > Rhinogobius > Rhinogobius similis. Next base: position 34,297,691 of record CM033635.1, on the reverse strand, counting down.
TTGTGTAAAATGTTTAATGTACACATCCAACAAGTCAGCAACACTCCGACTTCCTGGGCGGCCTGAAAACGGCTTTAGTCCGCGTAGAACTTATTTTCCGTTGAGCTCTTGTGCTCCATGTAAACTAATACAAAAGAAAAAAGATGTTGGCGTCCATGGCAACTTCAGGAATAAGGTCAATAGTCTAAGTCTATTTTATTTAATTTGTTTTATTTAATTCTCAATTTTATGCATGCCTTTTTTTTAAATACATCTTTCTACTATTTTTCTCATTGTTTTACGTTGCACCTTACGCCAAAGCAAGTACTTGTGAATGTTGATCACTGACAATGGTTCCGATTCTGATTCTAAATGACAGATGAATTCCTTCTAGTTTTTGTGTAACTGCCTTGTTGAATAAGTGATTTTTCATATCAAACCCCACGACATACTTTGGATTACAGCATTAAGCTTCTCTTTAGATTTAAAGTTGAGATAAAGGTGTAGTTTTAGCAAAGAATGTATACATACTAACGGTCTCTGACACAAGCGACTCATTCTAGACATTTAAAAAAAAAGAAAAGTTACCGTCATACCATAGGACATTTTAGTGTTTTTCGTATAATTATAAAGAAATGAAAGATAACTTCATTCTAAAACCGATGTTAACTTTATAGAAGCATTGTTGAGTTAAAGTTTGGAACATAAAGTGGGTAATTTAAAGGAAAAATATTATGCATTTATAAATATTTTGTTCAAAGTGGGAAAGAACGTCATTGATCGATGTAGCTCAGCAGGGAGTGTTTTTGACAGTTGGCGGGAGAGGATTTTCTAACCATCATTCCTCAAACTAGCATGAATGAAGCTAAATGCAACTCCAGGTATGTTTATGATGATGGAACATTGCTAGATCATGGTTAAAAGCTCCAAAAAAAAAGTCACTGAAGCATAAAATGTTCCCTTTAAAGTCATAACAAAAAATGGACATCACACCTTAAATTGTTGAAAATACTGCATAAGACAAAAAAAGTGTCAAAACTGTCCAACCTTCTATCACGGTGGTGCTAAGGACAGTACACATGGCTTGAGTTGCAGGTTGAGACTTACGGCAAACCGAGATGTTAACGACCAGCTTCCCTAAAACAACGCTGTGATTACGCAGGCCAATTTAAATTTATAACCTGTGTTTGCTGCTGGCACACAGACCTTTGTTACAGCGGAAGGACCGGTTTCACTGACTAACACTCGCACTTGGGTGGCAATGGCACAGAGGGCGAGAGGCATCACGAAAACATCACGCAAACCAATTTACAGTAAACTGTACATAGGTCTGTAGGAACACATTTTGAAAGGTGATATATGCCTACAGAAAATATCAAGATTAACGTTATTATTGAAGCTGCTTTATACAATAATCCCAAAGCAAAATAGCCCCTTTTTAAATTAATTGAAAATAGGGTTTGGTTGCTTAGGGTCTTAGTCAACAAAACTTTTTATCCGTAAAAAGTTTACAAAGGCAGAAACATTCTAAATTCTGCGATGGAGGCGAAAGTGAAGTGGAATATAATGTGATTTTACTGCAGAAACCTGGGTTTTGTCAATCACAGCCTGGTTTAAAGACATTTACTATTGGATTTTACATTATTATCTTATTTTATTGGAGATTGTGACAGACACTGCATTTCTGGTGAAAGAAAAATCAAGATTTTTAGGTTTTACTGAACAAATACTCACAGAAATGTTGAGCACACAATAGTTTTTAATTTTATCTATAGTTATATATATGTTTTATTACTTACTTATCTACAAATTATAATTTTTTTGAACGTCTAATACAAATTTGAGGCTATAAAATACTATGTTTTCTATTTTTTGTAATAGAAAAGACAACAAACACACATTTTTTGTTATAAAGACTTCTCGTCAAGAGAAAATGTATTATAGTCCACTTCATTTCACCTACAGTCGTCTCTATTCTGGAATTTTGAACATTCTGATGACGAAGCATGATAAAAGGTCTATTAGTTGACTCATTATTTTTTGGGGATTATAAAGATTTATACAGACCTTATTTGTTAAGAGAGAGTTCTCTGGATCTCTGAGATTAACAAGACACTCTGGACTGATTTTAGCATCACCATTCCAATAGATTACAAGATATGTATTATGGACACAATAAATGGATACCTTTGGAACAAACATTTGGTGGCAGGGGAAAAGGCCATGACAGAAAAACTAAGACAACAATCCAATTTCTGGGCATAAATTACAGCAGATATTTGTAAAACTGATTTGAGTATTTGGACTCAAGTTAAAAAATTGACTTATTTAACCAACTTTAGACTAAATGGGACTTAAATGTTTGATATTTAAGCCGTAAGTTTACCATTTTTCTTTTTTTGGAGGGATGTCTTGTGGTTTTTTTAATCTGTATCTTGTTGTCTCTGCGTGTCATATTCTCCGTTTAATGATAAAGTTTTTTGATTATTGCTGGTTCTTCTAGCATCTTGACTTTTACCGCTAGCAGTTTGAAAATGCAGTCGCGATGTTGGATGTGCTTGCGTTACCTGCACGGTCTTCTTGATCCGGTGCGATGGCCCGGGGTATTCTGGCGAGTACAGGTCTGTGAGGAACAGGGAGTTGATGAGCGTGGACTTCCCCAAACCGGACTCTCCTGGAAACACACAGACACGACACGTTTAAGCGACTGGGTTTGGACTTTGAGCTGGTTTGGACTGACGAAGCAGCTGGTCTTTAGAATCAGGTTGGGGTTTTTTTTGCATGACAAACTGAGGAGCAACATGACACAATCTCCAGATGTTTATAAGCTCCACTGCCAAAGCTTTTACCACTCACATTCTTCACATGGTTAGCATTCAGAGCTTCTCAGGACAGGAAATGGTTGTCCTAAAAGTTTGTGTTAAAACAGGGAAGGCGAGCTTTAACGAGTCAGTGACACGGCATTAAAAATGTTTCATCCATAAACAAACTTTTTAGTTAAAGCTGGGATATCTAATTTTAAAACCGTGAAATAAGTAAGTATATATTTAAACTTTTGAACTTCCTCACACTCACAAATCCTTTGGCTCATCACATGCATGGAGTTTTGGGCCACGAGCACAGCTTTAGAACAGCTTTTTCAGCTCAGCCAATCAAATGTCATCCCAAAGCATCATATAGTGACTCAGATGGCTCTTTGTAACAATTTTGAAAAAATAAAATGCTTAATTATTAGAAGAAAACAGCATGCAAGGGTCTTTTTTCGACAAAGTTGACTAATTATGAGAAAAAAAGTTGGATACGCCAGGTTTAATACAGAAATTCCAAATGAGTTTACATTTATTTGTTTTATGTCACTTAAGTAGTTCTGTTCCTGTACACATTTTGAACAGGAAACCAAAATGTACATATTATAGGTTTTAAGTTTCAAAAAGTAATCTGGCAAAACGGCACACAAGTGAAATCAGTGAAGACATTTGAGAGAAAAGGAAAAGTGTTACCAGAGTTTACTGATTTTGAGAAAAATGTGAAATTGTTAAATACTTTAAGATGGAAAAAAAAGTACAGTATAGTATAGTCTAATGTAAATGTATAATATAATATGTCTAATATGTCTAAAATCTAAAATATACACTTGAATGTGACACAAATGCCGTTCCATTTTTCTTTTAGGGGAATTTGAAAACTAAAATGTCACTGACCACGAGGCTAAGGAGAGGCAGACAGAGGGAAGTTCAGTCCTCCTAAATTCTTTTCCTGTCTGCATTTCAGGAATCTAATCAGAGAATTAGGGAATAGGAGGGGGAGGAAAAGCAGTGAAGGACTGCTACAATCAGCACAAATGTCTCTTCAACAGGGAAATTAAAATCCAAAAGATTAGATTACATTCACTGTGTTGCGTTATCAAAAGCACAAAATGCAAGCGTCCCTTTTTAAACAATACTCACAAAAGCAGCTGTGCATAACTTTATAATAGGTATCAAAAGGCACTTAAACATAGTGTAGAGTGCCAGGACCACTGCTGTCCTTAAGGCAAAAGGCTCAAAAAGTCAAACAGCAGCAGCATGTTCTTCCAAAGATCGAAAATGGTCTGATAAAGATGAGCACCACCGAAATATTACTGCATTCAAAACAATCTGCTACAAAACAATTTTAGATCAGCAGAGACCAAACCATGCTCCCTCCACCGCAGACTAGCAAGTGTGGTTTTGTTATGGTCCGCTGCGTTAAAGTGAAAGTAAAAACTACCAGAACTTCAGTGTGTGTTTGTGCTGCGGAAAAATAACATAGCACGTAGCACATCTGAAAATCAAATGCTCAACGTAAATGAGTAATTGCTTTTTTGCCAAAAGTCTGGCTATGTACGACAGCCTTTTTATTTGCACGTATAGCTACAAAGTTTTAGTGCTGATGCTAAATTACTTGACGCACCTGAACAACATCCCTCAGCACCCGCTCGCACCTAATCAGTTCTTTGACCTGCTGTAGACTGGGACAAGAGTGGTCTGACAGGTTTAGGGGACTTTGAGTTTGGTTGTTTAGCACACTTGCAGTTCTCTGTGCATGTAGTGTGTGCTGTTACTTAGAACTGTTCAGCTGTAATGACCAAACGGAAGAGCAGTCCTTACGGGGAGAGCAGTTGGAGATGGCAGACCTCCTTGCATCTATAAGCCGGAGGTGAATGGGATGTGAGAGGCAGCTGCTTGACAAAAGCCTCAGTGTCAGGGAGTAGAGGCGTTTAGGACGACCCGGCACCGCTGCCAAAAAGCTGTTCCTGACCTTTCTAAGAGGCTGAGCGCTGTGTCCGAGCAGAGCAAAGACACAGACACTCATCGCCTGTGAAGAGAGCATAGCCACATGAAGAACAGGCAGCACAAAGGCTTTTCTGTCTACAGCATCAATGTTTTCCAAGAGGAAAGAGACGCATTTATCTTGTGATGAGCGTTTGAAAAATGCCTGAGCGATTATAGCTGGTCTGTGATGAAACATGCCAGAACGCAGCAACATTACTCAAGGCTGAGGGCAGCGGAGATCACTTATTCACTCAAATTGATAACTACCATGAGGCTGTGGTCTGAGCAAACTGTGGCTCAAACACAAGCGATAAAAATGTCTACTTCAATTTGGAAAACTGATGAAAACAGCAGGAACTAAAAGCCCATGGAGAAGGAGCGCCAATTCCATCCCAGAGTCCTGAGAGACAAGCTCCAGAGACAGACCCAAGCTGTGGGGCAGTGAGGTCTGTGAGCTGCTGTGACGAGCATTAGCTGTGGTGAGATGATTTAAATGCTGTGAACTAAGAAACAAACTCAACAATAAAAGTTAACTTCAGCGCAGATCACACCAGCTACTAAACCAGAGATGCACTGATACCACAATTGATACTGGCGCCGATACTGGAAAATGTAACTGATTTGTAATCTGTCCCATTTTCACAATACTGATCCGAATCAAAGTCGGATCAAAGTCAGTTTTGGGGACATAAACATGCTGTTCGCCTTATTCCGAAATTTGCCGTGGCCATCGCCATCTTTTTTCCGTTGTATTAGTATACACGGGGCAGACGAGCTCAGCAGCTAAAAAGATCTACACGGACTAAAAAGCTGTTTTCAGGCCACCCAGGAAATCGGTGCGTTGGGACTTCTTGTTGCAGGTGAACATTAAACATTTTACACAAATCTTATCTACTTTATATAGTATTTTAGCGCTGAGACTTCATGACTTTTCCCTCATTTGTGAACGGAGTTCTCGTCAAACCGGAAGTGGCACAAGTGGCCAAAAGAGTGGGAATATATAGATATGCCATACCTGTAGAATTCAGTCGCTAAGTTTACAACGCATACTATTGTATCTGATCTTCAATCAAAAAGACGTCATACAGCACTAGCATACTTAGCATCATTAGCAGCTGCTAATGGAAGCAGCTTGGGACATAGTTCAGAGTTTACATCAAAGTAGTTTAACTCAGAGTTAGATACAGTACTTACAATGAACAGAATTGTGATTGGGAACAGGTTTGGTTTATTAATAGCATAAAAGACAATAAATATTCTCTTAAAGCGTTGTAAATGCGTTTGTCTTGACACTATTTTCTTTCTTTCACTTTGGTCAGCGCTTAGCTACTGAAATGCTACCACAACATTGTAAAGATTGCGTGTGTTCTCTTATTGGTTTCTGTAAAGTGATAATGTCTGTGTTTACTGGACCCACATTGATCTGTGAGTGAGGCGGGCAAAGAGGCGTTAACCGTTGTCATGTACACATTAATTACCACTTACTCATGTATAATTATCCACTCCTATCGGGTCATACGCTTCACAACACAAACATACTTTTTTTTAAACTTACTTTGAAACTGACAGTTGAGACAGAATTACATGAGATGCTGCCTAAATAAACACATTTAAAAACTAACAGAGCCTATGTTTTATAATCAGCTTCCATTTAACAACTTATTTTTACATCACTAAATGCATCAGCAGTTATATCGGCTGCTGGCACGTCCATCCTTCATATCAGTATCGGCTCCCCCAAGAAATCAAAACCAAGAGGCGACTCCATGGTAATCGGACCTGGCTCATTAAAGATCAGTGCACTGCCCTCACACTGAAACTGGCCTCATAAATGACGACCTTTTACCTCCACACGCTGTTCTAAAGACACAAATGATCTCGTCTGAGCAGGTGCCAAATAGAAGATATGTAGTCATTTACATTCTGGATAATAGTTTCAGGACACACACAGGAGGAGAAAATGATCTTTGTCCATTCATTCAATTCCACCAATTCGCCTGTTCGTGTTCTGGATGTTTTACAAGCACATTCTGATAGGGGTTGTATCCATTTTTTTTCATGTAATAAATTGAAATCTTTTTTGCCTGTGCTCGCCGGGGTGTGCAGTGGTTAATGGCGTAACGTTAAGGTTGCAACAATTATTTTGCTAATCGATTTTAATAAATTTGACCCTGATGAAGCAGAAGTGGAGTACATTTATGAACAAATGCACTCAATTTACAAATGTTCATGTATTGCCGCTAAACTTGAGTCATAAAACTTCTAATCTCAGCTCATTGGAACCTTTGTACCAGTCAATGATTATTCGATTACAAAATTAGTTGATGATTATTTCAATTATCTATTAGCGACTGTCAACTAACTTGTTGAAGTTGCACGGTATTGACAAATATTAACATCAGGACTAATAACAAAAATCAAACAATCTTTAAACAGTGCATCAGGAACGTGCTAAAATGTGGCTGTAAATGTCAAATACTACAGAGAAACATGAAAAAAGTGCAGAAATATCACTTTATTTACTATTCTCTTGTTTAGGAAATGTATTACGTCTCCCTTTGAACACATTTTTAATACTTTTAACAACAATTCAGATATATAATTTTAATAAAAAACATTTTTTTATATATCTTAAACCTCTACTACCACTGTATGTTGTAGGTTCACTTCCTGACGACCATTTGCCAGAAGTCTATAGCCCCCTTCTCTCCCTCTCTCTTCCCCCCATTTCACGCTGCAACTGCCCTGCTGCATTAAACCTAAAAAAGCAGGAAGGATGCTAGTTGTTGTTACCTTTACTGTGGCAGCAAAACTCCCTCGCCCCCTCTGAGAACTCATCGCGGTAAGTAATTTGGAAGACCAGAATGCATTAGGCTGGTACAACAACTTTTGACCATTGCAAAGTGATTAAAATGAACTAGTTTGTTTTTCAAGACTGTAAATGAGGTACAGCACCTTTAAATACACACAGACACTCAGTTCACTTGGATTATGCTCGATCTTTCCTCCTGTAAAGTATTGTTTCACGTTGTTCACAATAGCCTTTCATTTGATTACCTTGACAGCACGAAGCAAAGTTTGAAAGTAAACCTCTTTTACGCTGCAGTGTTTAGGAGGGGCTAGCATTCATTCCTGCTGGCGGCCGGCCCTGGAGCAGAATCTGGGCTGGGGTGTGGTGATGTGTCGCGCTCCTCTACCCTGCTTTTTCCACAGCGCTCTTATTTTTTCGGCAGTGTTGTGGAGGCGTGGTGAGGTCACTTCGGACCGGTGGGCGTTTTACAGCCCCTGGGACCAGCTCACCGTATAAAAGCCCGTTGAGGCGAGCATCTCTGGCCGTTTGGGAGGAGGGCCCAGCGCGATGAGGCCGTCCGCTCGTGGCTCGGATCGCTTAGCAGCCAGCACACTTCCTTTAAAGGAAATTTCCAGCAGCTGTGTAAACCATAGGGCTTTATTCGACGGCACTTCCCTTTGCAGCGGAGAAGCTGGAGAGAGGCAGGGAAAGTTTGGTTTGAAAATGCGACACTATAATGGGTCATTCATTTCGTAGCGTCATTTTTGAGAGATGGAAAAGTTCTTCTGAAAGTACAAAACATTGCAAAAAGAGTTTGTGCAATAGCAAACTTATTCACGACATTTACTTGTTCAATCAAGACTTGAATGAAACTCGATTGACAAAACTAGAAGCAGCCAGGACAAAATGGTAAAGAATTCTGAATGCATCTGATCTAGGTGGTTTTAGGCAAAAACACTCGGAATCCAACAGGTAGTTCAGTGTGCATGATAGTAAAGGTGTCTTAAAAATGTTTAAAACAGACCAAATTCATTTTAAACTGTTTGGTGCGGTCCAAAGTTATTACCTTATCTGCATTCTGAGGATCCTATTTATTCACTATGAGTTTATAAAGCTAACAAGCTAAAAAATGAGCATGCTAACAGCGCACTTCCTACTTTGCGGGAATGTAAAATGCTCTATGATCAGATGCAGACAGAGCACAGCCATCTCATTTGACCCCACTCAGCCTTAATCTGTACTGGGGCAAAAAAGATTTGACTTTAATACATGAAAGGCTGGGTCACTGAAGGATGCAGGGCACAAATTTCCCTAAAGGGACAATGAAGTGTACGTTAATCTTAACTATACCTTAAGAAAAACAACCAAATTGTCAAAATATGAAGATAATATTGAGTTGTGCCACTGGACTGTAAAGAGACATTACTTGGTTGTCCAACGATTATTGATAAATGTTCATTTCAAGCAGACAATAGAAGAATTGATGCATTGTTTCTTAACTGAATCCTCAGTAGAAGGGCTGTAATCGACAAAAGAAATTCTTGGTCAAATAAACACGTGCTCTGTACATTGGTTGATAGACTTAAGGTGGCGACGTGTTGTGCTGTCAAAAGCTCTCAAAACTGAAGTATGTCAAGGATCAGACCTCGCTATCTGACCTAAACTGCACTGACAAGACCACAAGATCACAGACGTTCACGCAATTATAAATATTTGTGCCAAAATATAGCAAATCTATCTGTAAAAATATGAGTTTGCAATTTGAGAGTGAACTGTGCATTATTTAAGCTGACTCCTGCTTAGCCTTTTCCTTTTCCTTATGTGATCCATAAATCCTTAAAATTACGACTAGTAAAAATGTTGACCGATTAAGAGTCCATTAACCGACTATAATCGATTAATCATTAACTGGACTGTAAAAAACATGTCAAAATACCTTTTATAACAAAGACCATGACATTATTGCACCAAAATGTCAATAATACACTTCATTCATAAATATTCTCGATCTAGGAGTCTTCAGTCCCATATTTCAATCTTTATTTGGCTGATAATGCATTTAAAAGGTTTAAATGTACAACAGAAATAATCATTTGACTGTTGACTAATTGGAAAAATAATTGCTGACTAGTCGACTGCTAAAATAATTGTTAGTGACAGCCAAACTTTCCTGAACAGTTTTAGAATGATCTTGAGCTTTATCATAACAAGTCCTTTCATTTTGTGTTAAAAAAGTGCAGATTTTAATTAACATCGTGGTGTTGTGGAAAGTGTTATCAAGAACTGAGTACATTGCAATTCAATTTGAGTTTGTTCTTAAATCCATCAACACCAGAAGAAAGCACAAATCTTCTCTGGTCTTAAACGGGACTTTCCCCGAAGCAAAGTACCCACTAAAAGTTCCACGAGCCTGGAGCATAACAAACGTGTGACATATACATCTGTTGGCACGACCATCCATTACCCCGAGCTGCTGCTGTCAGACTGTCCCGTCTAAAAGCCCCGTGTCTTTATGTGGGGCATTCTTTGTGAAAAACACCGGGGCCGCGCGCACATTCTGCTGTGGCAAACGTCAAGGTCACTGCTGAGCTGCCAATGCGGAAATCGCTCCCAAATATTGACTTTACCAACCAGCGCGGATGGCCCAGTTTCACCAGCGTGCCGAGGGGAGCGCCGCACCAAGGCTAATGTTAGTGCGCACAATGAAAACAGATGGCGTTCATACGGTTAATGTGGTTCAGTCATAAGAATATGCCTTATAATTAAATGATATCAAAACATAGAAATGAGGTATTGTAACAAGACTCTTCACACAATGATTTCTCCTGCTATTTAGTTTTATTTGCAACTTAAGAGCTTTTGGCATATAGGTTTTAATAGACTGGGCAGCGTTCACCGTATTCTGCCCTGCCCACTTTGGCCGCTGTTTGCTGGCACTGCTGATTGAGCGGGAATTACGTTCTCTTTAGCGGCAAAACTTTTCCCTTGTTCTCCACTTAAACTTAAAGTAGAGTGATTTGTGTTCGTGTGACTAATAATGCACAGCTTGAAAAAAGTGTTGTAATCTGTGCGGCACATAAAGTCATGAAACAACTGAACTTATAAGAAGAGCTGCTGTAACTCTTCTCCTGATCACAAACGCATTGAATAAAGCCCCAGCCGTCACTGTTTTGGGCTTTGGCTGGGAGAAGTTCCTGATTAGTTGACAGCTTTTACAACTGTCGAATGCATGATCACTAGACGCCAATCACTTGAAACGCGATGCGAAAATGCTGGCCCGGCCTGGACATGCATTTTTTCCCAAAAGGGACAATGAAGTGTACGTTAATCTTAACTATACCTTAAGAAAAACAACCAAATTGTCAAAATATGAAGATAATATTGAGTTGCGCCACTGGATTGTAAAGAGACCAACGATTTGTAAAACGATTATTGATAAATGTTCATTTCCAGCAGACAATAGAAGAATTGATGCATTGTTTCTTAACTGAATCCTCAGTACAAGGGCTGTAATCGACAAAAGAAATTCTTGGTCCAATAAACACGTGCTCTGTACATTGGTTGATAGACTAAAGGTGGCGACGTGTTGTGCTGTCAAAAGCTCTCAAAACTGAAGTATGTCAAGGATCAGACCCCGCTATCTGACTTAAACTGCACTGACAAGACCACAAGATCACAGATGTTCACGCAATTACAAATACTTATGCCAAAATATAGCAAATGTATCTGTAAAAATATGATAGCTTTCAATTTGGGAGTGAACTGTGTATTTTTTAAGCTGACTCACGCTTAGCCTTTTTCTTTCCTCTGTGATCCATAAATCCTTAAAATCACAATAAAATAAATAGACGACAAGCTAAAATGTTGGCCGATTAAGAGGCCACTGACCGATTAAATGACTGAAGGCCTATAGTCCTTGTCAGACGTCAATCACTTGAAACGCGTTGCAGAAATGCTGGCCCGGCCTGGACATGCATTTACCGCCGCGTTTAAATGTGTTTGCGCCGATCCAAAATTATTGCTCAACACGTTTCACATATTCAGATTTCTTATCACAATGACTTCATAAGCGCTTTTCACAACTTTCAGAGTCCAGAGCAGAGTGTTCGTTACGGTAGAGCAAACAAACATTACCATGCTAATGACGAACTTCCTGAAAGAATGAAACTCTATAATTAGATGCAGACAGGACACAGTGGTCTCATTCTGGTGGATTGTATAACACACTTAAGACACACAAAAGAACCAAGTTGATCAAAATGGTACTATATTAAAACCCACAAAATAAAGTGGTACTATATTAAAACCTACAAAATAAAACATCTCAAAACTGTTTAAAACAGAATAAAAAATAAAATATGACATAATCTCAGCTACTCACATTGTGTCAAAGGCTTTAAAACTGAGTTTATGCAGTGACTTAAAAACAGTAACAGACAAGACCAAAGGTAGATTGTTTCAAAATTTCGAGTACAGGGCACAACTTGCAAGTTGTTTTTGCTTCAGATGCTTATACCAGAATTTGGCAACAGTGTAGCCGATTCAGAGTAGGATTCCATCAGGTGCTACCAATAAAAAATAAAAAAAAACATCAAAAAATGTCCTATTTGTGAAGCATTTATTTCCCAAGGACACAACAGCATGAACTGGTAAAAAAAAAAAAAAAAAAAAAAAAAGTGAAGCAGTTCTTTGTTTCAAAAATGTCAACCCCACCCTTTTCAGCGAATTACAACTCATAAATAGGTTCTGTAATATTTAGTCTGTAAATATTACTCATCGTTTATTATTACTTAAACTAATCCCTGTCACTTTCCCCGTTATGTAACACTTGACTTGTGAAGAATGCAGCTGTTTTTACTGTGACAGTTAAAAACACAGCATTAGTCACTGAGCCTGGCGCTAATTGCGATGTATATTTATGATCTGTTGGAAAAACTTTACAAGACGGAGAAAGCTGCTTTAAAGTCGTGCGGTGGCATACATCAAGATACTTCTTATGGAGCAATTAAGAAGAAATGAGCGCAGCTTCCTCTCTGTTAAGTTGAACTCCGTGCACTGCAGACTAGAATCGTTCCATAGAAAACAGATCATGCAACAGTGTTTTTACAGTCACGCAAAGAATTTTACGTGAATATATTATCATTATTGTTGAAGATAACATTTCAGTATTTGTTTTGCTGTGTGGTTTTGTTCCTTTTGCCTTGCCAAAAATGTGAATTATGAGACTGTTTTGAAGTGTTTGAATAGTGTTTTGTGTCTTTCACATCCTTAAACAGTAACAAATATCAATATTATCTGACCATTTAACAGGTTTGAGGTTGCTTCGGTACAACATGTTCCAAAGTATGGCATTAAACGCACACAAGACAAGCAGTCGTGCCTGTGCCACAGTAAGAATGCTTGTCTTTCTTCCAGAACAGTGACTGAATAAATGCTAGATTGATAAGTTTAATAATGCAATACGTACCACTAGGTCCAAACCAGGTCGGATCCAGGGCTAAAACAGGTCTAAAATAGAACCAAACCATGACGAAAGTAGTTGTATATGAGGACTAACGTTAAAAAAAAAAAAAAAAAAAGTATGTGGCGGACTGATTTTTCTATCTACACTATTATCTGCACCAGGGCTTTCCGACAAAATTTTCCTGAGTGCCACCACTTTTGACCCAATCTGCGGTTGACGCTTGACTCTAGAACTGTTTCAATAATTTTTGTGGAAAAATAAAATAAAAAAGGCTTTACACCAACATTGTTTTGCAAATTTGCCAATCCTGTAATGAACTAGAATGAAACTTATGTACTAGTACCAATCGGAACTGAACCAGGGCTATCCTGGAACCAGAACCAAACCAGGCCTGAACAAGTACTAACCTAGCAAGAAACCAGATCTAAACCAGTAAACAACTTTTTTTTTTTACATTTGGAAGATGGAAGCTGGGCAGTGAGCCAGATAAAAGTTGGCTGGAGGGCCTGATCTGACCCGTGGGCCGTAAGTTGAATAGGCCTGGTTGTTATTTATAATTTCCCCATCAGCATGTTTGGCCCTCACTAATGGAATCAAAATTTGCAAGCAATTTGAATGGTCACAATTAACAAACTGCAAATACTGCAATTATTTCAGCTACATGATTTCCTGTGCAAACAACAGAATATCTTCATAAAGACAAACACATACATCTTGTCTCACTAATGTACAACACCTGCTAACCCTGTATTTTAGACCCTACCAACATTTTCTGAAATGCTTTTGCTTCTTCTCTAAATTATTATTGCTCCTGGATGTGTTTTGAACAGAATTCTTTAAACATAAATTGCCAATCTAAACACAATCGCAATGCTTGTCAGAAAAATTGCAATTCAGCCCTAGCTCGCACTCGCCAATAAAACACAGTCTGCCTTTTCTAACCGTCTGCGAGCCTAATACACGTCTCCAAATTCCATCACAACCCATAAATTCCTGCGCCAGTGGGTTCCCAGGAGCTCTGACCCCTCCCATCGTCTCCAAACGAAGGCGTGGAGTGGCACAGCACTATCTACCGCTTCATCGAGTCGGCCGTGACAGCAGCGGCTCGTCCAATTAGCCTCTCCTCTAATTACACGCTGCACATGAAACTGCCACATAACAGCGCCTTTCCTGTGAGCGCTCGCAGCGGGGGGAAACTCCAGGGCGGGCACCATCGCAGCCGGAGGGGAGCGGGCTGCGCTTGTTGCTACGGAGACGGTTGGAGCAATGTGACATCAGCTGCTAGCGTGCTACTGGAGGAGCCACCCCGGAGCAGCGAGCCGAGGGAGGGTTCGGCTGTGCCCTGTTGGCTCTGAGCAAGGGAGTAACAGTTGGGAATCTTGGACTTCTTGAAAATGTTAAACGTACAACATAGGGCTGCACAATTTATCGCAAAAGTATCGATATCGCAATATTGTCTGACGCAATAACGATATCGCAAAAAAACTAAATATATCGCAGTAACACCAAAGTCTTCCATCTGATAGAAATGTTCTGTTTTTTTAAATGAAAACACTGAAAAGGGGAAATACTGAATAAAATCTAGCTTTTTCAAACTAAATTAGCAGAAAAATGGCAAAAAGAATGGACTATTTCTGATTTTCCTCTTCTAGATATTCTCTACCTAGAAGCCTTCATTCACAGTATTTCAACATATATTTGATTAAAAGTCTCAATCTACAATAGAAACCATTCATTAGTTTCATCCTTAGTCAAAAAGCGTATTTAGATTTCGCAATAATATCAATATCGCAGATCTTAATAGCCGTATCGCATATCGCCGTAATAGCCAATATCGTGCAACCTTAGCACAACAAATAGAGGTGGGAGATATTGATAAAAATGAATGTCAATAACTATAATCAGAGGATATTGTCTTCGTAAAATATCAGAAATGTTCTAAACGGGTTGCACGATTAATCAAAATCAAATCGAAATCGCGGTTTGAATGGACGCAATTACCAAATCGCAAAGGCTGCAATTCTTCAATCATTTCCTTCACTAACAACAGAGTATTGTAAAAAACTTCTAACCCTAGTTCAGATCTGCGCAAACATGTCCTGAAATACATGGGATTCTTTTATTAGCTTGGATTTCTAAGTTCATAGACCTAAAGACTAAATGGTCTTTTTGTCAATTCTCCAGAACACGTTTAAAATGTGAACTTCAAGTGGATATTGGTCTGAAAAACATAGTGCAGCCCTACATCTTGGTAACACTTGGAAGAGTTGCACAAAACATGAATAGAGAATAGAATTAATTAACCACAAAAGGGCAGCAATGTCACTTTGTACACTGCGACTAACGATTATTTGGAATTGAGGCCAAAATGAGAACGACACAGACAGAGGCATCTTACACAAAATATAAATCTCAACTTTTTAAATTCTCTAATCGGACCGAAACAGATCTGGAAAATTTTCAGATACTGATCTTAACATTGAAGAAGCACTAGAGTCATGTTTCAACTGGCCCTGGCCCCTCAGATTTAGACATAGACATAAAAAATAATGGACAGACTGTCGTCGCTCCGCCCCATTCATGAAAATGCGGCTCAGTCATGGAGAATTCAAAATGGCGCGGTTAGCTTCCCCCACCACTCCTCGGTGGGAGGCGGAGAGGCAGAATTTGGGGCGGCCTTTTGCTGACGTACTGCCGTCGTAGCCTCTATAGTTACCGCCCACTCGTAGGTGTTTGGCTGCGCCGTGACATTTCCGGCGCGTAAAGCCCGCCTTCCTCATTAGATATTCAAGAACTTTAAAAAATCACAGCGGCTAAACCAGCCTGGTTCAAAAAAATTCACCCCCCTCAGCGTTGTCACAGAGCCGTAAGCTAACGTTTGAGACCAAAGCCGTATTTTGAGCCAGGCTCTAAAGTAGGTTTTGAAACGTCTAACTCCCCATTGACTTGCATTGAATAATTCTACTTCCGCAGCAGCCCCTAGAGGTCAGCAGCAGATTGCAAACATGGCAGCCTACAGTCGGCGGCTCAATTTGAGCGCGGTAGCCTCGCCCACTGGATTTAGAGCGCTCGCAGAGGACGTCACCCAAACATAACTAATGTCTTAATCTAAATTGTACCTTAAATTATACTTTGTAATATGTAGATTTCAGCAATTCACAAAAAGACTTAAGTAATTCCAAGCTTGTGAGCTGTGAGACGTGGCTTCATTAAACAACAAGAGTAAACAAAATAGTACTTCCAGTTTATCGTCAACTCTTTGTACTTTTCTGTTTCTGTGCCGCATTTTAACATCTTTTTATGTAACCATATACAGTATGAAATATGATCTTTTGAGTCTTGACGCGAGAGCTGTGGGTCGATAAACAGGATGCTAACGTGGGCTAGCTTTGTTTTGCTAATCATCTGGGCTCAACTTAAAAGTTACCATCACTGGAAATGCAGCTTTATCACAAGATGAAGTCAGTGTGAGAAAGGATTATTCTCTGTTCATATCTGCTTTTTGTGGTCTTGCTTTCACCTGAGTCTGCGTTCTCTCTTGTCCAAACAACTTGTTCAAACTGCAGGGTTTATGCAGGTTTCAGCAACTCAAATGTAATGCTTTTTAATGCAGAGTTTCAAGATTTTGAATGCCATAATCAACGTCAAAACAAGACATTTACACTTTTATCATGTCAAAACTACAGGCTCGTAACCATTCCACTGGGCAGCAACTACTTCTACGAAAAAGCTAATTTGCATGAAATTTAAGCCATGCATGCATTTTAGTTTTGAACCCAAGCTTTTACATTTTAGATGATTTGATCAAAGCTATTAATATCTAGAGTCAATAGATTCAGTACATCTGGGATTCAAAATATATTTGAATGTTAAATGTCAAAGTAAAAACTACTATCGTGGACACACACTTCTGATTGGCTGATACAACGGCTTTGGGGAGACACAGACTTCGATAATTAGTAACTCTTATTGTTATTGTGTTTATATATTTATTCTTCTGATGGATACGTCATTTTGTCAAAAAACATTTTTAAGATTTACTGCCAGTGGGGATTGACTTGAATGCTTTTTAATGCATTTTAAGTCCTCATTTTTGCCTAAATCCTTGAATGACTTTTAATGCTTTTTAATGCCCTGCGGAAACTCTGAAAATGGTTTCATCAAAGTGAGCCAGACTGATATGAAAAGTACTTATGTGGGTAGCTAAAATACACCAGTATGGTTCACTTAAGACTGTGGAGACACTTTCGGACCGTACCAATCCTCTCCAAAGTGAACCAGTGGAAACATGACTTTGTATGCTGCATTTATATTATTCCTCTACATTACTTTATCAACGCCTTCAAACCAAAAACCTGGAGTGCATGGAGTCTAAACATGCAGTACTTCTACAGACGCTGAACCACATGACCCTCCAGGACCAGGATGTGACATAACCCCAGCATTGACTAGGCCTTCCTGCGCAGGTACCGGCTGTGGGGCTCCTCTGGGTGCGCCTGGCCTGGCTCCATCAGCTGCTCGGCTCACACTTGGCTCTATGAATGGAATGACAGGAAGCCTCCTCCCAGCGCTCACAGCCGCACAGCCTGCTACGCTCACAGGACAGCATTTGTTTTAAATACGGTTTCCTGGAGTCACTGGAGCGTTCGAGTGGCCACAAAAATGCGAAGAAAAAAAAGTGTGAAAGTGGACAGTGGAGTGGACAGTGGAGTAGCTATGATTTTATGGCTTGGCTCTTTTAAATCAAGAGGTCAACGGCCAAACTTCTAGGAGCAGACTACAGACTGTGGAGGAATACTTCAGGAAATGTGTTTTGTTTTTGAATGACAATGATTAAAAGTCTGTATTGTTTATGCTCAGGAAATTAACATTGAAAGCCATTTAAATTTGTTATTAGGGCAGAACTGAACCACTATGAGAAATTAAAATGCCAGGTTGAACCATTCGTTTTATTAAAACACAGCAAAGATGATTCAATTTAAGATTAAAAAAAAAACAAAAAACAAAAAACAACTTCCAGTTTGGGCATTTTTCAGGTTTAAAATTGTACTTCCTGGTTGTAAATCATGAGGGAATTCTGTAACTGTAACAAAGCAACCGTGCCAAAACTCCTGTGTCACAGAAATTACATTTTTGACAAATAAAAATATATGAAAGCAGCTTTATTTTGTTGAATTAATGTTTAAGGATCATAAAAACGTGTGTGCAAATTGTTTTGGGTGGATGGGCGGGGGATGTCGTCATGTTTTGGATTTCTCCTCTACTCCCTATCCTTTTCAACATATATATTTTTTAAACTTTTCTTCATAAACTAGTACTTTATTGGTGTAAAACTATAATTTATATTTACAGCAGGTATTATATGCATATCATATGTCATATGCACTGTAACTGTCATATCACTCAGTTCAAGATAAAGTATTCTGATCAAGGACAGTATAGACAAGTGAGATTTGAACCACTAACATTTCCATTATAAGGTGCACATAATAAACCTGCTGCATAGTTATTTCATTTTTTGGTTAATTAAAATGCCTCATAAGAGTCTGTGGGCCCTTCTGACTTTTTTTAAATTTACTTATTCTTTTTTTGTCCTCCATCTAATATCGATGTTGTTAATGTTGCTGTTAATGTTATATATAAAAAGAAAAAAAAATAAGGACATTTAAGTGGATTTTGCCTGGACTTTTTTTGTACTTTATTACAAATAGATTACGTTTTCTAAAGAGGAATTGTCAAAACCCAACAAATGCCCAAAGTAGTGTCACTCAGACCATCCTTCAGTCACCACCAGAGTGAAGGTCCCAGAGGAGAGAATTTCCACAAACCAAAGCATCATTTTCCTCCATCACTGCATCGGCCTGTCAGAGTCTTAGTGCCAAAGTGGATCCATTCAATAACTAGCACCTCATTCAGCTCCATCATCGAGAAGACAAAGACTTACCCACAACCATGAGTGTGAACTCGAAGCCCCTCTTCACTGATTTTCTGTACACTTGGTTGGGGAGGTTTGCGAAGCCCACGTAGCCCTCCAGGTTCTTCTGTTGCTGTGTAAAACAACAATAAAACTAGGTTAAAAATCCTTCTCTTGTTATTTCTTTTTGCTGTAGCCATGGTACATTTAACAGCTATCATTATCATTGTTGGAGTTTCACATCCTAGATACAAAATGGAGAGCTTTACCTACTCTGTGACTGTCTGGGTTAAATTAAGAAGTTGACACAACAAAAATTCAAATGTGAAACTAGATCTGTCGATTAATACTTTCTACACTTTTACTTCTGACAAAAGAAAAGACCAATCAGTATTGCCTTTGATTCTACTAGACAGTGACCCAGATGATAGAGTGATCAATCTTATAATTGGATGGTTGGCAGTGCAGTGCCCCAGTGCATACATCGAATTATAATCAAGATTGAGATTCAATCATTTCTAATTGTCAGTGATTAGCTTGGCTAGGTCTAGGTGTAAAGCAAATACTCTTTGAGCAAAAACCAAAGTTCATACTAAATCCAATATAAGGGAGGAAAAATTGTGATTACTTCATCTCATGATGCCGAACTCTACTGGGAATGAATAATGTGATGTACAGCGACCAAAAAGGGTCCAAAAAGCATAGATTATCTGATCCACCCGCTATGAATGATAGTAGTGCATAGCAGGGTAGTGTTTGTTTCTTTGTTCACCCCTCAGTCACGCACAGTGGTGGTGCTAAGCCATTTGTATAGCCACATGTTGGGCCTTTAATATATTCAATAGGACGTAGCTCAAAAGCGAGTCTCCATAGAGATATTATTTTGCCTAAAATGTTTCACAGTATTAAGACTGCATGATTTTGAAAAAAAAAAAAAAGGGCTTTTTATGACGAGTGTAGCGACTGCTATTAGATTTGTGATGTATGTTTAAATTGTACAGAATGCACATTGTAAACAACTCCAGGAGCATTAATTATAGAGCAGAAAGATTTGGGGCTAAATATTTATTGTGCACATTTTCTTTGCAATTTGGGAAACTACTTCTTTATTTATTTTTTTATCAAATTTGAGCTTTAAAGAATATAATTAGTAACTTTTATGACTAATTATTGACCCAAAAGTGTTTCTTTGTGCCGTTTATTTATTGCAGCTCATGTTTTTTCCATCAATATTGCACAGTTTTGGGAGGATTCTCCAGTTGTCAGTAGCATAAAGGTGTTTCAATATTATGGTGATATTTTCTGTACCAATATATTGTACTTCAAAATGTGTTATCGTGACAGGCTGAGATCTACAGAACAATCCGTTTACTTTCCTGAGATAATGCCAGGTCAGCACCGTCAGTTCAGACTCAAATGACGCTCAACTTGAATAATTGTGCTTGAAATACACATAATCTACCAGAAACCATCTTGCAGTGAAAAAGTTACGTCACCCATTGAATTGTGTTTTCCTCCACCATGACGTGCTGTTGTTTGTACTGAAGCTCATGACCAATCAGAGTGCTTCTTTGACAACATTTAGCTGATTACAGGATACTTTGTTCTTTGCAGAGGACATTCCATATTATCTAAACAATTGCAGCCTTTGCGATTTGATAATTGCGCCAACTCAAACTGCGAAACGGATTATTGTATCAAATGTATCTATTCTGCAAGTACACTACTAAAAACTGTCCTTCGCAAAGTTGAAGAGCAGCGGACCGTCTGTGCTCTGACACTGACAAAAGGTGTTTCCTGCGAGTGCTTTGATGAAACGGTGAAATGATTTTAGGAGATTTGCTGAGCGGTGGAAATGACTCAGCTCAATGAATGCTTTTCAGTGTGCTGTGTGGACCCGGAGGACTCGTAAAGCAAAAATGTGATTTAGTACAATACTCACAGCTGGGCCGGAGAACGGAGCAGTCATGGAGAGGGTGAAAACATGCGGAGGCGCCGGGCAGGGCAGACGGGGCCGCCAGCAACAGGACAAAAGAGAAAAGGAACAGAATTAGTGACAAAATATTTGAAAGGGTTTGGTTTAATAAGTTGTATTTCGACTCAAAAAAAAAAATAATTTGACAGATGTGGCTTCCGATTCAGTCAAACTCCACAGTCAAACATGTGTAAAGAGGCAAGTGTTTTGAACTAAACATTTAAAAAGGCACTGTACCCGCTTTTTACGGTCTAAAAACGTGAAAAACGGGACTAGTTCATTTTTAACAGTTTGCAGCAGTCCAAAATCAACTCCATGTATTCCGAGCATCCTAATTATCCACCGATATGAGTTTGTGCTTTTCACAACTTTCAGAGGACAGAGCAAGTTTTTCAGTCATGGTGAAGCTAACCACAACTAGCATGCTGACAGCACACTTTTTGTCCCTTTCTGTGCACAAAACGATGCATTGAAAAGACCACGAGTTGTCTGTGGTCCCACACTCACTCGATAAATATTAATCAACTGTGGTGCAAGTCCGAAGCAGCGTTTTGTTTCTGTGGCGTTTGGCAAAGCAAATCCAGCAGAAAAAAAGTGAATGAATAAATAAACTATGGCAGTCTCTCAGAAGAACCAAAGGGCAGTGCTGAATGATTCCCTGACTCAGTGCTTCCTCTTTAACAAGTGATCAGTAACTCATCTTTGTAACACGCACTAAACTTGCCACAGGATTGGCTTGCAGAAATGGTTAGTAAAATGAGCTTATCTTATCAACATTGAAGTTTTGATTGTAATCGAACAATCTTTTGCCTTTTAATTTAGTGTTTATATACAGTCTACTTATTACAAGCATTACAAGCCTGCACTGAACGGCAAAGTCTGAGTACTGTTAATGCATCACTCCATGTTAAACGGACTGCACTGTATTTTTATGTTTTGAAACGTGTAAAACAGAACTAGTTCGTGTACCCGATAAAGTAAAATATGTGTTGCCCCAGCACAGATACATATGTTGTTTGTAAGAACTGTAAGAATCTATTCGGGTGAAAGTAAGCCCACAGTACTTTCTCTGCATCTATGTACACAGCGTTTTATTTTCCCAGAAGCAGATGTGCGCCGTTAGAATGCTAATGTTTGTTAGCTTTACCGTAACTGGGCTTGGAGACTCGTGAAAGAGCTTATAAACTGATCGAGGTGAATATTCAGGATGCATGTGAGTGATACAAAAACTAGTTTTGTTTTTCTTGTTTCAAAACAGTAAAATCAGGTAACAGCCCCTTTAACCCCTCCTCTGCCCTTTACCCAAAAGAACTGTATTTTTACACGATGTTTTGAATTGGTACAATGTTTAAAGTCCTCTTTCTTCTTTTACGGTTTCATCTTACACACAAACTGAAGCTACTCCTGGCGGTACGTAATACCTGGGTTTAAATTCATTTGGCCCCTCATTCTTTCATAAAATGAGACAAAGGTTGCGTTACCAATACAATACTTTGGAGAATATAGTTAGAACATGGCATTATACTTTTGTGTTAGGGTTAAGTTACAAGTACTGCACGTCCTCAATCAAAGCCACGAATACAGTATGTTGCTAATAAGCAAATTTTACTAAACAGCTAAGTAATAGGGCAATTTTGACTAAACGAGTTATCTAATGAGTACAAATCAGTCATCGCACAATTATCCAACTTTACTGCCTGTTGAGATGTGCCACTTTCTCATAAAAGTAAACACAGAAGATTATAAATCATCTAGAGAGTAAAAAGTGACAGGTGACACTGTTGAGCAAATACAATGGTATGACAAACATCCTCTGCTGACTCTACAATAAGTACGTGTCAAAGCGGATTTAAGAAGGCCTGTTTGTTGTGTTTTTTAATGGGCTGTTTGAGTTTCGTGGATGAGAAATTGTGTCAAGCGAGGAAAAGGGCAGATGAGTTGAAAATTAGAATGCAACTTTGCAAAAGTGGCGTAATTGCATTGAATCATCACATCCTCCAACTCTGTATTGTGGAAAGTTTGGTTCTACAAATATGATTTAGAATGTTCAAGGCTCAAACATTTGTTTATTCATTTTGCCATATTGACCAATGGTCTTGGGTTAGATCCTTGGACAGCTTGTTAATCATGTTCCGGGGTGCATAACCTCACACTAGGGGTGAACGAAATGTCAAAAAAATGTATATCACAGTTTTCATGGAGCCAAATCACAATTTCGATTTTATCATGATTCCTGGAAACTTAGATTGCATTGCCTTGAGGAGGTAAAGTCAGTCATCTGCATCAGTTCACACATTGCAATTGGTTGAATCCACGTGTCACTCACTCAGAGTACTGCACAGGCTGAGCAACAGGAGATTACAATAGGGCTGGGAATCACAGGGTCTCTCATGATTTGATACGATTCACAAAACACATTTTTAAAATGTTTCTGCGTTAAATCACGACCTGCACAAACTTAAAATGAAATACATGGCTTTAAATATCCAAAATGGTGTATTTGTCAAATGTTCTTCAAGCCTCCTTTCTCTAAATAGGCAACACAATTGTAGTGCTGTCACAAATGAATTTGGTCAATTATACAAAGAATTACTCTTGGCGATATAACGACATAGAAGCCAACGATATCAATATGTCATATCAATATTTTGGTACACCCCTACTTTACACAGTAATATTTTACCTAGGAATGTGCGATTAATCAAATTAACTGATTAATTTGTGTTTTTTGAAATCGACAGTGGCAAAAATTGTCAAATGAGGACAATATACGCCGAGCTGTTTCATGTGCACGGACTGGCCCACACAACTCAACTACATACAAACTAAAACCTAGTTCCAATTTAGCAGCCCTCTGCTCCTTCATAAGAGCCACCAGGACTGTCTTGGAGAAACTTTATTTGGTTGAATCTGTAAAAATGAGTTTGTTGTTCCTCTGCTTAGGCCTGTCACGATAATTACTAATATCGACTTATCGTTCAATACATGATCGATGGAACAATACTTTTGGGGCTCAATATTTTTTGCGCACATCTTTCCTTTGCACTAGTGGGGAAATGTATTCTCTTTTTTTTTGTCTCGTATGAACATTTGTGCTTTTGATGGCTGAATATTTTACATGCATGAGTAATTAATGCCTCTAACTTTAGTGTTTCATTCTGTTATTTTTTTTTAATCGCAGCTCATGTTTTTTTACGACGTGTTCTTTTAGGAAAGGGTTTACCGCACATTTTCTGCATTGGTGTTTTTGTGCAGGTGGCCTAAAATAGTTTCAATATTACCTTCAAATTTTGTTATCGTGACAGACCTACCTCTGCTCTTCCTCTGCAGAGAGAGACAGAGCAGGGGACCATTATGATCAATGCAGCAGCTCTCAGCCTTATATTTTTGGGAAGAGTCCAGCAAACAATGTAGCGTCTTTTTGACAAGCCTTTACTGCGTTTCGAGAGCCCCCTGAATGCGTTTAGTGAATACAGTTACGTTTTCTCTGCTTAAGTCACAGTCTGAGTCTCAAAACAAGAGTCGCACGACGTCTGAATGACACACGCAAACTGGTGTATAGAGGATTTACAGAAAGACAAAGAAGACAATTGAATGGAGATGTAAATAATAAAAACAAATGATACATTGATTAAATTGCAAAGAAACATATAGCCTACCAAATGTACAATGAACTAAAATAGACTATAGGCAAATCTTTTATAAATGGTAGCATATTAGAATGTTATGAGCTTCACTTTTTGTTTCTTATCGTAATTGTCCAAAGTGTGCAAAAAATAAAATAAATCTAGATTAAAACTTTTGGCCCAGCCCTAATTTTCACCAGAGTTATCCACTCCACGGCTGACTATAGCAAACATTCCTATTTCCCCGTCTTTGTCCGCGTAATCCTGTTGGGTTGTACACTTTATTGAAATCGCAATTTGATTGGACACAATTAGCAATTCACAAAGGCTGCTGCAATTATTTCCTCCACAAATAAGAAAATATCCTGCTAACCCTGTAGTTTGTTAAAACAAGCGACAAAAATGCGTCTAAAATGAACAAAATGCATCTAAAAGCGACAAAAACTTGTAATCAAATGACAATAATGCATCTTAAGGTGAAAAAAATGCGAATCAACAGGAGGAAAAGCAACAAAAACATGACTATGAGTGACAAAAACATGACTAAAACTGATAAAAACACGACTAACAGTGACAAAAACACAACTAAAAGTGACAAAAATCAACAAAGACATTTCAAAACACGTGATTCTTTGATTAGTTCGTTACTTCATATTCAAGTATCTTTTTCTGTTCTCCTGGTTGTGTTTAAAATGTGAACTTAGAACAAAATCCTAATATTAAAACTCAAAAAAAATCACAAGTCTAATCACAATCGCAATACTGGTCAGAAAAATCACAATAAGATACTTTTCCCAAACCGTGCAGCTCTGTATCCTATCCTGACCTTGTTTTTGGCTCAACCTGTACTCCCAACTGTCTGAAAAAAATAAAATAAATAAAAAATAAGTTGACTCTTCCTGCATCTGCTAAGCTCGTCAGCGGAACCAGGAGGAGGAGCACAGCAGCATTATCACTGTTATTTGCTGCGTGTTTATGGAAGCTGTCACCATCATAATCCCACTCCTTGGCCGTGCATCCCCCGCCTCTCATTACGGCAGCCTGACAGAAAAGCGCTTCCCCTGGACCTTCCCGTGCAGCGGCCAGACACTTGATGAGACGCAGAAGGCCCCAGCTGTGTGCAGGCGTGAGCACATTTGCAGAGTGTTACACAGTACAAGAGGCCGAAGGTGTCTGCGCTGTGGTGGAAACGACGCCTCAAAACAGACTCGGAAAGCACTATTTCTGTGGTCAAGTTCACAGTCAAGTGTTTCTGTGTCAAAGAAACATGCACATGGGCTTTGTTAAAAAAAAAATTAATTCTAATGGCCTTCAAAACAACTGAATGTGAAGATGTTACCACTTTGCCTAGAATGTTCCACAGGTTGACATTCAATTTCTCCATGTAAAAGAGAAACTTTGCCTAGTGGCCAAGGTGAGCCCATCCACAGAAAGAAAGCATGTTTCTCAAGATATTTGTTTCAATAAAACCACAAGCAGGTGGCAGACGACCAATCCAAAAAGTTACACCTGTAAGAGTGACGTCACACAAAGTTTGTGGCACCAAGTAGTACTTATATGCAACATTAAATTCATATTTATAAACTTTAGGTGGTATATTTCTACTAAACAAGGTGGCATCCTCTCATTTATTGACCGTTATTTACATAACCAGAATAGTCCAGATGAGATATCTGAATCTGTTTTTCAGTCCTGTGAGCTAACCTCTGTGCCACCATGCCTCTGGAAGTGCATAAACGTATACTAAGATCTGGAAATAATTCAAAAATGGTGTCATACTGGTTTCAATGGCCTGTGCCCCATGGTGCATGACGCCAAAAATATTTTCAGCTTTACTTCCTCAATATATAATATCACCATGGCTGCGTCCAAATGTCCACACTACTCCCTGTATAGGGCACTGAAGAGAGCAATTCTACGCTTACAGAGCTGTCTTATGCAGTTTGAGTATTTTAACAAATTTAAAGTTCATGTTGTGAAAATAAAAGCTGCATGGCTTTGTCAGTGGAACACTGGGGGTGTGATTTCACAAGAAATACAACTGGGGCTTTACATGAGAATCCTCTCTAAGTGCAGAAAGTACCGAGGAGCGAGTGCACAGGTGATATCACAACTGTCCCAAGCTTTATGAGTGAATAAAACTAGTGCAATTATAACTGGTAAATCAACCAAGTATTGCAACCCTACCACGGGAACGACAAATTTCAACTTTCTGACTGAAAAAACAAGCAAACTACAAGCCATGCCTTGAACCCAGACATAAGCAGACACCAACCTCTATGCCATCCCATATGCTTGAGGGCCAACAGTAATCAGTGCTTTAGAGCAGTGGTTCTTAAACTAGGGGTCGCGACCCCAAGTGGGGTCGCGGAAAACTTTTGTGGGGTCGCCAAATTTTTTCCAGTCGGGAATTAATGCGCTATTTTGTGAGGTGAAACTATGAAAAAAATATATATATACAAATTCAGAGCTGCTGTTTTCGCATTCCTAGGCGCTGTGTGTGCCGCTTAGAGCTTAAATTCTTGTCCCGAGCCGGCCCGAAACCGACCCGTCCGCTCTGCTGTCGGGCTGAGTCGGGCTCGGCCGGGGCAGAGCGCGCACGTCCGTAACACGCGCTCCGCGGTGAAAGAGCGCGATGTGCAGCCAGTGCTGTGTTCTTTTCCTCCTCATCCTCGAATAAAGGGGTCAAGACACCTGACTGAAAGAGCGCGGCTCTACACGGAGCGGAGGAGAGAGAAAAAGAGAGCGCAACAGAGGAGAGAGAGCAGGAGAAGAGAGAGAGTTAGCGCAGAGTGGAGGAAAAAGAACAGGAGGAGAGAGCACGGATGCCCTCCCAAAAAGCTGAAGAAAGGAGCGAGGGAGAGAGCTCATGTGGGCCGGTGTCAGCGGAGGAACAGGCCCGTCTGGGACAGGAGGCGTCCGTTGGTGCAGGTAGAACACTATACACTTGAAGCCCTGTCAGGCGCTTATTCTGCCTATCTGCGGTCCGTGGCGGGGCTCGCGGTCGTGGCGGGGCTCAGCGGTCCGTGGCGGGCTCGCCGGTCCGTGGCGGGGCTCGCGCGGTCCGTGGCGGGGCTCGCGCGGTCCGTGGCGGGGCTCGTCGCGGTCGTGGCGGGGCTCGTGAGCTCCGTGAACTGGACTCGTCGCGGTCCGTGGCGGGCTCGTGCGATCCGTGGCGGGGCTCGTGAGCTCCGTGAACTGGACTCGTCGCGATCCGTGGCGGGCTCGTGCGGTCCGTGGCGGGGCTCAGGCGGTCAGAGCGGGGCTCGTGCGGTCAGAGCGGGGCTCGTGCGGTCAGAGCGGGACTCGTGCGCTCCGTGAACGGCACGGTTCGTCATTCAAACCCGCTTCAGCGCTTCAGGTCTACCGCTCCTCACAGCGCCTTTTGCGTGCAGTTTCACTCAGATGATGGAGAAAAGTCCCACCTGAGGCTGGGCCTCATGACTCCTGTCGGTACACGCCTTTTACTCTCTCTCTCTTCACAAAATCACAGAGGGCTCTGGCTCACTGCCTTGACGAGAAGGGCTCGACCTCTAACTCATCCTAACTTACTCGTCCTAACTACCTTGTGCTAACTAACTTGTCCCAGACAAGGACCGAGATATGTCCAATACTAATATTCTCTATAACCTGCGCGGCCTGACCTGCACCTCCAGTTTTATGTACATTTCTAAGCATATTATTTCATGTACAATTTTAAGTGTTTTAGTTTATATACATTGTAAGTGTATAGTTGACATTGGAATCTGTCAGATATAAGGCCATCAGTGAAGTGCAAGTGAAAGTTAGTTTTACTGCTGTACAGTGAGGTAAAGAAAATAAAATCCCACAGTACTTTTTTTTGTAGGGCATTTGACCCAGTGACCCCTGTATTTTATAGACATAAATACAACATTATTTAGTGTATTATTTAATATCATAATTATTCAGTGTTTATTTGTTCACTTTGTTCACTTTGTTCCACTTCTTGTGAATTAAATTCTTGTAGTTCTTACATTGCGAGTTGGTTTTTAGTTGATTTAGTTTGACGGAATGACAAAAACCTTTTGAGGGAGTGTCAATAACTATAGGTCTGCCCAAAATCGGCGTGGGAGTAATGTGGGGTCGCCAGACCTCACAAGATTTTTTTGTGGGGTCCCCAGACAAAAAGTTTAAGAACCACTGCTTTAGAGCAGTGAGCAGACAGATGCTGTTTGCTCTGTCGCTGCAGTAGTGGAAACATGTGGTGAAGCTACAGGAAGCCCAGGGTTACGAGGAGGTCCGACCAGCCCCGAGCCACGGCCCATAACAGCAGCAGAGGAAAACATGAACGCTCTGAGCCCTTCCCACGGCCTCCGAGCACCGCTCCGATGTCACACGCCATCACGCACGGGGCTCTGCTGCTCCACGCTCGGGCTTCTGGAGTCTGCACTTACAGGACGTGCAGCCCAAAATCTGCTGCATGAGGAAATCTGTATGTATGTTGTTAAGCTGGATGAGTTTTTAGTGCCCTCGCCTCACAAGAAGGTTCAAGGTTTGATGCCCAGACAGTGAGACTGAAGACTACATCAACCTAAGCCAAAACACCAGATAGATAGGTGGAAGTTCCGTAGAATGGACTGGAACGTGGGCCCAATGTAGAACACAGTTTTAAGTGGTTTATTCGTACGTCACAGATCAATAAGAGAATTTAGTCACGGCTGGTCGGCGACATGTTGTTCTACAGGAAGTGTTTACTCTTTGTGCTACTCCTGTTGATTTTTGCCAACTAACGTCCCACAGCAGTCAGCGCAGAGATTGTGACTTCTGAGCAGCTTTTCCACGAATTTCCACAGACTTTTAACTAGCAAAGATATTCATAAAAGAAAGCACTAAAAGCTCACAATCACACAAAAGGTAATACATATTTAGAGCTGCACTATTACCAGACACACGCACTGAAGGTTTCAGACACTTACATACGTATTTCAGTTGTTAAAATATTTCTGAGTCCATTACGTTTGGCCTGTGCTAATCACCAATGTTAATCATTTTTTACACAACTCACGGCAACGAAGCCAATGTCAGCACAACAACCGAGAGTAAAGATTAGGACTGTTCTCATTTTTGAACAGTTTATGCTGGAGTTTACATTAAAACTAGAACTAGAATGTCTGCCGGTGGGGTACAGGTCACGTGGAATGAAGCGATTAGGGACAATAAATTCAAACTAGGGATGAATATAATTGGGCAAAATATCAAACTGTAATTTTTCTGATAAGCATTGCGGTTAGTTCAAATTTAACATTTTATACATTCTCGTCCAGGAGCCTAAACATTTATAAAGAAAACTAAAACATAAATAGGTAAACTACAAGAATCAAAAGTATTTCAGAACATCTAAACGTCAAAACTATAGGGTTAGCAGGTTTTGTACATGATCTATTTTGAGATATTATGTTGTTTGCACAGAAAATGACAGTATGTTACTTAAATAAATGCAGTCTTTTCAATTTGGTAATTGCAAAGTAAAGCATTTCAACTGCTGTGCAAACTTACACTTTAGGCCCAGTTTGAGTCCTAATGAAGATTTGGGTTTGTCCATTTCCTGTCCTGGTTTAGTCCGGGTCTAGTTTTGGTTTCGTTCAGGGTTTAGTCCCAATTATGGGCTGATTGTGCAAGTGTGAACGCACCCACACATTTTGAGTCTTGTTGGTTGGTAATACTCATTTGAAGAAGGATCGAAAAAAAAAAAATCATATTAATCGGAAAAATGTGACCTTTCATGAGCAGAATTTTTGAATGATTTGGAGCTTATTCAAAACAACAATAGGACTAAAATGTTTAATAAAGAAAGTACTATTATTTTTGCTGCAAATGTCTATTTTAAAACATTGAATTAATTTTGGGTATCTGTGACAACATTATTCCATATAAGAAAGAGTGTCAAAAGGACCACTAAACACCAACAGAGTAGACATTTTAGTAACAATGTTTAACTTCTACAGCACTCAGACCATTTTCAATGCAGTCTCTATGTTGGCCAACAAAAACCCAGCAAAGACGAGCTACAGTCATGACCCAAAGTGTTGGCACCTCTGGATTTTTTCTACAAAATGCGCCATTCCTCC
The DNA here is from genome assembly GCA_019453435.1 of Rhinogobius similis. Classification (NCBI taxonomy): domain Eukaryota; kingdom Metazoa; phylum Chordata; class Actinopteri; order Gobiiformes; family Gobiidae; genus Rhinogobius; species Rhinogobius similis. The sequence goes on along the minus strand of CM033635.1, from coordinate 34,267,060 downwards.
CAGAATAATACAGCAATTACACATGTTTTGTTACAGACAATGTCTATGTCCGTTGTGTGCCTTGGAATAACACAAAAGCTTCCAAATTTCACTCCCCCTCCCCAATTTTGAAAGGGTGCCAATAATTTTGTCCAGCCCATTTTTGGGGTTTTGTGGGAAATTATGTCAAATTAGCTTTTTTCCACGTTTTGTGTGTTGTTCCAATACACACAAAGGAAATAAACATGTGTATTTGCAATGCTTTTCGGGGAGCAATACTTCATTTTCTGGTAAAATTTCAGGGGTGCCAGCACTTTCGGCCATGACTATAAACGCAGTGTTCTTTGGGGTTGTACAGAGCTTGTGTGTCTGTGTTTGTTGTGATGTGGGTCTGATAGCGCCCTGTCACTCACACAGCGCAGACCTGAGCCATGTGGTTGTAATGGGATTAGCTCAGTGGCTTATTGCACTGTGGCCCATGCAGACGGGCTCCTTTAGGTCACTGCTGCGGTCACTCACTGCCTTTACATGCACAGAGAACTCTAAATGCGCTAAACAACCAAACGCAAATCGACTTTGCTAACAAAAACTGTCAGACCGCTCTTGATCATCGATTAGGTGCGAACGCGGAGTGAGGGGCATCTAATAATTTAGCATTAGCGTCACAACTTTATAACTATAATTACTAATAAAACCTGCATATCATGCGTGTAACTACAACACAAACATGGATAAGCGACAAATTATTTACGTTCGATCTTTCTGCAGAACAAACAAACGCACTGAAGCTCTTGTAGTTTTTACTTTCACTTTAATGCAGCGGACCAAAACAAACTCACACATGTTCGTCCGCGGTGGAGGGAGCGTAGTTTGTCATCTGTGCTGATCTAAAACGGGCGAGTCCACGTCCAAACGCACGTCTAATATTTCCCCGTCTGTTTCCTGTCCCTGTCTGCTCCGATACATGCAGCAGGAACACTTCTCCGCATGCGTTGTTGAGATCTCTGAGACTCGAATCAAGACGCCTCCATCGTAGTTCCTGAGTTTAAGGATATTTAAGTCTGTTAAGTTCAGTATCCACTCATCGGCACACCAGTTTTCAGTAGGGTTGTAATCCTTTAGTCGTTTAGTTGATTAAGTTTAGTGGACCAACATTTTTTTTGGAGACTAACTATTTTGTTTAGATTAAAAGGATTTATATGACCAAAAACAGCAAAAAAAGAGAAGTTATGGAGTGAGTTATCTGAAGATTTTTGAGCGAATTGTGAGTTTAATGTAATCTAACACATAAATACACGGTTTCCTTGTACTTTTCTGTCTAAATTGTCATATTTGCATAAACTCCAGTGTAGTTGTGTTTTTTTTGGTGCAGTTTGGGTCAGATACAGAGAGATACTTCATAGTTTTGCCACACGCCCTTTTAGTCGACTAATCGGTCGATAGGGCAGGTCTTTAGTCGACCAAAAATTCCTTTAGTCGACTACAGCCCTAGTTTTTTAGCCATTCTTACTGTTTTCAGTCAGTCAGTGTTAATGCGCCTCTAGGTGTTATCATTTGCAATTAGTCAAAATCTATGTCTGCTTCCCTTTGCAAAGTTTTTAGTGTATGTGAAACTGTATTGCATTATTCAAATTGTGAGCAATTGGTGATATATAATCAACTGTATGCAATGGCCAAGCCCTACTGGCGAGACATATTTCAAAACAGGGCTGGGCGATATGACTAATAAAAAAAATAAAAAAAGAAATCACTTTTTTACCCCCTCAGAGTGATCAGTTACAGTTAACAACATATAAAATGGTATTCAGTGAACATAAACAACACAGACTGCAAAACATTTCAATCAAAGTAATATTCCTAATGAGCTAAAAGTTCATAATTAATTCAATATTTTGCCAATGCGATTACACCCTTATAATTGTATCAAATTCCAGAGCTAGCGCCATATTCAAACAACAAGAAGAGCAACATATTTGACTTTCCTAAAGCATTCCTGCAAACAATGGCGTGGTATTAATAGGCGGCTCAAGTGAAACAGGAGACAGACGTAAATATGTCAAATACTTGAGACATGTTGTCAGCGCATTGCTCACAGGGCCGCTACAGTACGATGTAAAGGTTAGCTCATTACATACTTTTCGACATATGAGCTGTTACTTAAAACGCCATGTTGAAAACGGATCAACTCTGAAATCCACTACGATTCCGGCTGTTGAGCAAATTCAATACGGACCACCCAAACCCTTTTAGGACTCCTGCCTGCATCGTATTGGTTGATATTATTTCGTATTTGCAGGACATTCGCTTTAAAATCTGACTTTGGTGTTGTCATTACGGTCATGTTTTGCGATATTTTTAAAGGACACGTATTATGCATCAGTTGTATTGTTTGTTATTGGCCTGGTTTGAAAAGGGAACTACAATCCCAGCTGAGCCTTTGTTGCCAGTTGTGTTGTCAAAAAATCAGATACTAATCGATAATAAAACCAGTATCGAAACAGATACTCATTTGAGCAGCTATCAATACTAAAAAAACACTTCAACTGGACAAAAATCTGCCTTTTGTGAACAGTTTTAGAACAATCCTGAGCTTTATCAGAACTATAAAGACGACGATGTTTAACAAAGACAGTACTATTATTTTGTATTGAGAATGTCTGCTTCATGATTGGCTGCAGGTGCCGGGCTTAGCTTTAAACCAACTGGATTTAGGCTCATTCTGCTCTCTGATTGGATAATCGTCTTGAGAACCAAAACAAACAAATTACAGCATAAACAATGTGGTCATCATGAATGTTTTTGTAATCAAGAATAAATAAGCATCATGGTTATTGGAAAGAGGCTAGAGCGGGGCCATATCATTTCGTTCATGATATTTGCTTTCGGGATAATATGAAATCTGGAACGACGCAATATAATTCGGTGTACACTGCAGCAGATTTTACTCATTGCGAAGTAAATCTGATATCGCAGCAAATTGTGAACGCTAACGGCTAGAGACGCATTAAAAATCAATGTAGAGGCGAGGACTGGAAGCAAAATGATGACAACTGAAGATATATTAGATATCTTTAAAGGTTCTACGCTCTATAATTGCACACAACGGTATCATTTTGACCCGGATAGATGCTTTTACAACATATCTGTGGCTGAGGCAGAACTGACTTTACTTACTACTGCAGAAGGAATTAAATAGGGAAGATAAACAAACCTAGCTTGCCCGCAACATGCTAATGTAAATACGCAGCTGTAATGAATACAATTTGATGCTTAGAACGAGTCTAGTGATGATTTATGGACTTAAAAACAGCAAAGAATATCTCAGTGCTGTACCTATGACATCATTAAAGTGGGAAATTTGGAACTGGGTGTTTTCTGAGGCTCAAAAGGAAGAGATTTATGACACAGGATCAATCGAACAAGCGCAAATGACGTTAAATACAACTCCAGGTATGTTTTTGATGAGAGAACAGCGTTATAACATCGTCAAAAGCTCGAAATATTTAGTAAAAATCTGTCTTGTCTTTTAAAATTGTGCGGTTGTGTTGGCTGCTCTGAAATGGAACAAAGTAAAGGCATGACTTCAGTGTGGTCCCCTATGCTTTACTAGCAAATCAATACAAGTACAACAACATTTTTGATATCGATTATGAAAAAGAATCAATGCTGGGACACTGACACGGATTACTCACGTTTTAGAATCTGAAAACAACCAATACACTAAAATGGAAATGCTGAACAAAAGGCAGTTTTACACAGAGCTCATCTCGGTACAGTAAACATGTCCAACCACTACACTTCCTGTGGCTTTGTCCCATGTGACTGTGCTGCTGCCCATCTGTGCTCTGTCACTGCCCCTGTCCAAACAACACGGGACAACAGAGAAGAGACCCCCCACCTCTACATCTCCACAGCAATCCCTTAAGAAGACATTAGGGAATTGGCAAGATCTTCTCTGCATGTGGTCCTACAATTGTATGAAAACACTATAACATCGTTACCCGTCAATCAACCATAATCACTATAGCGACTTCAGTAAATGACAGAATGAACAGTAGAGTTAGCGGGCAATATTTGTCGTGAGTAGGCCTGTAACAATAACACATTTCGAAGTGCGATCAATTGCCACAGAAAAATATCACAATAGACAATATTATTACTTTAAACTACTTTATGCCACGGACACAGTAAAAAGCAGGGAAAACCTTGTAAATCCTAGTTCAAACCAACCATAAAGTAAAAAGCAAGAGTAGTAATAACTCAAAAGCTAAACTAACAACTAAAAGTTGAATATATTAATTATTCAACCCCCCTACTGATGAAAGTTTTATATATTGTCAAAAAATAGTAAAAGGTTTCCTGTCAGTTCAAGGAAAATGTACACACAATAAATATTTAGCCACAAAAAATTGTTCCAGGTTTCATTTATTGAACGGTAAGTCAATATAGTAAATATTGCCAATGGCCTAATTGTGAGTACTTGTTTTATTACATTTTTTGTAGTGTTGTGTTAATATTTGAGCTGTAAAGGGTTGAATTATTAACGCTATAAACATCAACACGCTTTATATTACATTTTCATTCTTTGTACTGTTTGTAGAAGTTGTGTACTGACAATCTGACAATCTGATCTGATTTTAAAGAGCCAAATTCTGCATACAATACCTTTATTAAATTGGTAAACTTATGTTTCACAAAATGTTTCCCATTGACATCTTGTGTCAATAAGAGGAAAAGGAAAATGTATAATCCTTGGTTTACACCTGGTCTGAAAAAATCTTCAGTGATAAAAAATGATTTATATAAAAAGTATGTTTCATCCCCAACCCCATTAAATTTAGCAACATATAAATTATATAAAAATTAATTTGTTCATCTAGTGAGAGTATCAAAAAAAAAATATTACAGTAATCGGTTTGAAAAATTCTCAAATAATATAAAAGATACATGGAAAACAATAAACCAGTTGCTGCAAAGAAAAAAGGCAACAAAGTTTCCTTCTTTTTTTGTAGATGGAGCCACTGTTTTGACTGATCCTTATCAGATTGCTTGTCATTTTAATAACTTTTTCTCAAATATAGGTGTCACATTTGCTGACAAGATCAAGAATTCAACAGTCAATCCACTTGACTATATCAAAAGTTCATTTCCATCTATGGATAGTTTTGATCCTCCTGATATCAAAGAAATATGTGAGATTATTTTACAATTAAAGAATTCAGCCCCCGGACATGATGGCATTAGTGCTTCTTTGATTAAAGACGTACTGACTCCATTAAGCAAACCATTGACACATATTTTTGCTTTATCAATGAATACTGGTATTGTCCCAACAGACCTGAAAGTTGCTAAAGTGATCCCTTTATTTAAAGCTGGGGATCCAAGTCTGTTTACAAATTACCGTCCTATCTCTATTTTACCATGTTTTTCAAAAGTTTTAGAGAAGTTAGTTTATAGAAGATTATTAAATCATTTGAACACATATAACATAATCCATCAGCATCAATATGGATTTCAGAAGAATCATTCACTTATATGGCACTGGTAGAACTCACAGACAAAATATATACAGCTTTAAATAATGATGAATTCACAATAGGTGTGTTCTTAGATCTCTCAAAAGCATTTGACACAGTGCATCATGGGATATTGTTGAATAAGTTGTACAAATATGGTTTTCTATGGAACTGTTCATAAATGGTTGAAAATGATGTAAAAACAGAATACAGTATGTATCACTGAATGGTTCTGACTCTAAGAAAATTCAAATCCAATACGAGTACCTCAAGGATCCATTTTAGGACCTTTATTATTTTTTGGTATATATTAATGATTTAGTTAATGTTGCAAAATCTACAGTTCCTCTTCTGTTTATGGATGACACTAGTCTATTAATTTCTCACAAAGATTTGATTACACTTATGGAAAAAACTTAACAAAGATCTAGTGCAGTACTCTACTTGGTTTCAAGCTAATAAGTTATCTTTGAATGTAAAAAATGTAATTTTATGATATTTGCAGGGCATAAGAAATACAAATGTGATTCTATAAAATTTGTATAGAAGATGAACAAATTGTTAAAGTATCATCGACTAAATTCTTGGGTGTACAGCTTGATGACAAATTACTTTGGCGAGAGCAAATTAGTGTAGTCTGTAACAAAGTCACAAAAATCTCTGGGCATAATAAGAAGAATTAGAAATTATGTTCATAATGCTGTTATGTCTACTTTGTATTATTCTTTAATTTATCCATATCTTTCTTATTGTAATATTGTCTGGGCAAGTACATTTCCAAGTTATCTTCAAAGAATTTTACTTCTACAGAAGGCATTTGTTCGTTTAGCTACATTTTCTAGATATGACGCTCCTAGTGCCCCACTTTTTTTCAAACTAAAGTTATTAAATATTTATGACATTAATATTCATCAAAAATGTAGTTTTGTTTTAATGATTAAACATAGTAAATGTCCTTATACCTTTAATAACTATTTTCTTAAAAATGCCAAGTTCATTCTTATCAAACTAGACGAGCACAAACTCTTCATCTCCCATTAAGTAAAAAATCCCAAGTGAAATTTTCTTTTCGATACAGTGGAGCAAAATTATGGAATGAGTACGGCAACTTTATGAACACCTCAATAGCAAACAGTGGAAAAAATCTTAAGGAAATATTGTTGAATAGGTATCAACTGTGATTGTTGAAATGGTCGACTTCGATACAAAATAATATTAAATAATAATAATGGTAATAGAATTTGAGAAATCCAGTGCATTTTCATTGGAAAAATGTTTTGTTTTGTGGTTGTGAGAGCTGTTTTCTGTTTATCAATGTGATTTTCATTTGTAAGTCGTCTGACCAGACGGCTTTTAACTTAATTTGAGCTTGTTAAAATAATCAGTTGAAGGGGTGTGGCTTTAAGGATAAGCCCTTTCGGGTTTCTTCTACCGTGACTCCATCACGTTTTGTGTTTTGTTTTGTATAGACTTCTGTGTTTTTTTTCTGATTATGTGAAAATAAATCAATCAATCAATCAATCAGAAAAAATGCTGAATTATAGGCAGAACAACTGATAAAATGTATTTCTTTGCTTTTATGGCATTTTTTTTTTTTTCTTTCAGTCAAATGAACTTAAAACTGCAAAATGGAAACTGAAAGTAGTTTCTCCGTTGTTGCGTCGACTGTGCAGAGATTGCTAACTGCAGTTGGAGATTTAGGACACTTCATGTGCCACACAATTCTTTTTCTCAACACACGGACTCAGAAATGTATTTTTCTAAGGAGAGAAAGGTAATGAGTTCAACTGTGAGTGATCACAAAGTACGTATTAGTGGAAAATGTGAGCGTAGCTGCAGTGTTCTGTTGTTTATCTGGTTTTCTATGGTTTTTATTTGATTTTCTTTTTTTTTGTCAGGCACAAACTAAACGTTTAACAGAATTGTACAGATTTATACTTTGCCTATAGCAGCTCTTTCATATTTTAGTTTTGAGCTTTTACAGGAAAAAAGTAATTTCTAACCATTGACTTTTATACATTTTTGCCACTCAACCTTGATTAATTCCAGCTTATGGTATGTGTACGTTCTTTTGAAAAAAGTTTACAAAATTCTTTATGCTTTAGGGTTAAATATCAGTGCAATAATGTGGTCTTCAATATCGTTTATCACAATATTTTAGTATATCAGAACTTATAAGTCTTATCCTGACAAGCCTGCCAAGTTCATATTTACATGGGTCTAACTAGATTTTTTTCCCATTCATTTTGTTTTTCGACTGTGAGCAGACAACCACAAAAACAAACGTAAATTCCAAAAGAAACTGCTCAAGTTATCAATGAGAAATCAGTTTTAGGTTATTTAGATCTTTAAAAAATGATCTCTTTCCATTAAATGCTGCAAAAAGCCAATGAAAGACCCTTTGATAGGTATAGTATGTCAATGAAATATTGCTCTGTGTGAGGTCATGTGGCAGACCTCACTTGATTTGATTACTTTTTGATGATATTTTGATTTGATAACGTATGGGTCTTTGTTATAAAACTATATTTGGCGTGGGTTTAAGAGTGTGTTTGATTATAAGAGCATGTTTTCAATAGTCGACGAGTCACAACTTTTCAGATTAATCGTTGCAGCTGTCAGTGTAACAGTGACAAACTATGATTATCTTGAAAATGTGTGAATTTTGAGTTAAGTTTGGACTTTTCTTTCCAAAATTGTGCCTTAACTGTAGAGTAACACTGGCCTATGCGCTCCATCTCAAATTTGGAATGTCAAAATCTTTTTATGCCACACAGTTACAATTCTGGAGAAGAAATAACAAAAATACAAAAAAAAAAATAACGCTTTTTAATCATGCATGAAAACTTCATCACTTTTTGCACTCTTTTTGCACCAAAAACGCGCGAGTAGCAGCTTTAACCAAAACAGCAGCATGTGGGCGGCAGAAAGCAGCAGCGGCGTGCGATCACTTCAAAAACACGCAATTTAACCGGAAGAACTCGCTGCGATCGTTCCAAATCGCACTTTTCACGAGATAAACGTAAACGGCAAAGTAGTTCGCGCTTTTACGACGGAGCTATTGGTGAATTTCGTAGGCTGGGCAGCGAACAAAATAATCCCAAATCACACTCCGGAGAAGTTTGAACGCTTTCGTCAACAGGTCACTCTCGCGCTCGTTCCGTACGCACTCCAAAAAGTTAGCGTAAAGCAAAGCAAAAACATAGCGTCGATAAGCGTTGAAGTCGATAGTAAAGTGGTGATAAATAAACGTACCCATGATGCCGTTGCGGTCCGGTTCGCTTGACATTTCCGTGCAGGTCGCTTTGGGCTGTGGACTGGAGTGGGAGGTAGTGCTTGGTGACCGGGGAACACGCAAATGACTGGGAGGTAATGGCATGTGTGTGTGTGATGGGGGAAAGAGGCGTCAACCGAACGGAATTTGAGAAATAAATGTAAAATAATTTATAGAATGGGGTTGTAATATAAATGTGTTGGGTAAAAAGGAATATAATTTGGTAAATGCGTTAAATAAAGATTAAATCCGCGTGTTTTGCGTGAAGTCTCGTTTGAGGGCTACAACATCTCGCGAGAACACAAAAAGTTATAGTTGGCTAGTTTTAGCAGACGATTTAGAGGCTTTTGTTAAATGCAAACAACGAACTACTCTTTGCGACATAGAATAAATAAATAAATAATAATAACTGCATTTCGTATGTAAAATAAAACCGTATTTAGGCTCATAAAAAATCCTTTCAATTATTTATTTTAATGGTATTTGGACAGCTGTGAGCAAGTGGAAAAAATAGTGTGTAGGTCATGGAAGTATAATATAAATATAGTAAGCTGAAGGCATAATACAGATCCATGCCTGTAGCTTATTTAAAAAAGAATGGGCAATAATAAAAAATAAAAAAAGAATGGGCAATTTATGAGTAAAGCAACACATTATAAAGGTCGACAGCTTATGTAAAAAAAAAACTTAAAAAAAACAATTTCTTTTAAATGGGCAAGTTGGTCAGCTTGTAAATAGCTTATTTTTAAAAAATCATGGTAGATAATATTCTCCACGTGACTCAATTATAAATCCATCAATATACCTACAGTACTCTCATAAAAGGTCTGTGTGTGTCAGTATGAGAAGTGATCATCGCTGTGGTCAAACTCTGGTCTCCTGAGACAGTAAACAGTGCCACCTAGAGGGAGATTTTATAATGACCAAAAACATTTTTATATTTATTAGTGTGCATTTGAAGTAGTAAGAGTGCGTAGGCTTATAAAAATGCTTTATGGGAAAAAAAGAAAGGAAAAAGTAAACCACAAAACAAAAGTGTAAGACAATCCATCATGCAATTCTGTCCTGTTAGAGATTGGCTCAATGAACCAGCAATATTAATCTCATATCTTTGGAATTGAAAGGCACCAGTTTCTGATGTTATTGTGAAAAAATGTTCTTACTTTTTTTTAATGGCAGAGATGGTGTTTTTGTTTCAGCGTTAGAGTTAGTGTTAGATATCATAATCATAAATCAGGACAACAAATCTGCAATCTGACAGTTAAACAGCAAATTCTACCATAGAATTTCAACCTCTCTCCTGCTTTATTTTATTTTTTTACTACAGGAATGCTAATGTTGTGATATCACATGAACGCAACCTATAGTCGAATGGGTTTTAGAATGATAACAAATTAGGATTGTTGCCATAGCGATTAACAGCTTAAAACTTGTGTTATATCTTTTGAATGGAACAAAATGTTGTCAATAACGAGAAGCTGAAGCCCATGAATATCCTCACATACTAACGCAATCACAGAAGAATTCTTGCACTGGATGTCACGACGAGCTCAATGAAAAAGACACGTGACATAAAAGCGATGTGCTGCTGGAGTGTCTGATTGAAAAAAAAAAAAGTATCAAAGAGAATGGCAGACGTGACGTGACGCATCCTACGCAGCAGTCAGACCGATGCAGCAGCAGCAGCTCAAAGACATACCATTATATAACAAACATGTCACCTTTGCATGGGCTTGGCATTAGATAATGTTACAAAACCATGTGCATCAATAATCAAAGGATGCAGGTTATGTTTTTTCCAGATACGTACTTTTGCACTATAGCATAAATAGATCGTCAGTTTACATTTTGCTCATTGTGACACGAAATATTGATCGAAAATGGCTTAATAATTGAAAAGTGTTCATTGGCTTCCTGTTTTGAACTGATAAGCCCCGCCTCTTCATTGTGACATTTCACGGTAACAAGCTGTGGATTGTCATTTGCACGTTTTTATTTTTGAAAAGTGGCTACGTGACATTTTGTCACTCTGAGTTTTCATTCTTCAAATATTCACAACTAAGAACAGGATGTGGGCGGGGATAGGGCCTAGGTGAAAACAGGATTTGTTATTTGTGAGTGCTGGAGCCTCAGTTGCGGGACAATACAAGATTAACTCAAACAAAATACAACTTTGAGTAAACTAATGATAAGGAGACAAGGTTAAGCTCATTGAAGTTTGTGTAATATGTCCCCTTTAAGATATTTTCAATGTTGTACAAAGAATGTGCAGTTTTGTTTAAAGACACCATTTAATTGCACTTGTCGATACATATTTGTTTTTGTGTGCACTTGAATGAGCCTGTGACCTTGTGTGTGCCGTTTTGGGTTGGATACGATTGATACTTAAAGCTGAGGTGTCTGATTTTCACGCCGCAAAACCAGGAAGTATTTCAATCTGTCTAATTTGCTCCTAGCTCACAACTCCTTTAGCACATCATCAATTTTCACATGCGCCCGTGCCCAGCTTTAAAACGGCTTTTTTCAGACGGCGACGTGAAACTGGGTGGACCATCCAAACGCAGCCAATTAGAGCGCTGAGAAATGAAATAGTTTGTTTCATGCAGACAGCGTGAAGTGACCTCATTTTTGCCACATAGTCCTTGTAAAAAGCGTTTACAATACAATGTAGTCTTTAGGGAAAACTAAAAAAATGACCACGCTATGTCCCCTTTTAGACGATTAACCAATGCGCAGGGCTTGTCTTGAGTTGATCAAGTATTTCTTTAGTCAGCTATAGCCCGACTGGCTCCCTCATCAACCTAAAACATGTCAGATAATGCCTCTTTCCTCCTGTTAGTTTGTCCTTATCATGAACTGTACAGCCCTAAAATTCTAAAAGGTTCTAAGATTACAGGTTCACATTCATTTAACAACGGGTGACAGACAAATTACACATGCTGCTGCTTCCTATTTGAATCATTTCATTCACAAAGCAGTGCAGCGTTTATGTCATTCCTAGTTTCTACACAAGGGGTCACTCTTTATAGTGTGATTGCCTGGAATAAAAGGGTAATGAGCACTCGCACGTTTTAAGTAGACACTTGGAATTGACTTGAGATTATACAGGCTTTTGCAACAGGCCGTTAACACTCATAGTTTAATTTCTGCAATTACAATATGACAATTTTGGGGTATTGTTATGGGCAGATATAGCAGATAAATGGACCTTGTTGCTATTGCTCATTTTCCATAAGCCTCCTGACTAAAATGAGCTGCAATTCCAACTGACGCTGTTTCTGAACCCTTTGGAGTCTTAATAAATGACTGGGCTTTTTAAGGAGTAAAGCAGCTGTTGGAGGTAATGACTGACAGACTGAGTAACTGGCAATTTCTTTTACAGAGCTGAAGCCAATTTCCCTAAAAAATGATATTTAGGGACTTGTTATGAAGTCCAGGCAGATTTTTTCTTTTTAGTGGGTTTGGAGTACAATTAGAGCGAGCACCTGTCCCTCATTTGGTTGCTCTACCACCGTTTAGGCCCCTGTCCTGTCCCTCGTCACACGTAAGATCATGTCCCACTTTTCACTGGAAGCACATGGACATCTGCAGAACTGAACCAGGACTAAACCAGGTTTAACCCAGGACTAACCCAGGACTAACCCAGGACTAAACCAGGTCTAAAACCAGGTCTAAAACCAAGTCTAAACCAGGTCTAAACTAAGACTAAACCAGGTCTAAACCAGGACTAAACCAGCTCTAAACCAGGACTAAACCAGGTTTAAACCAGGTCTAAAACCAAGTCTAAGCCAGGTCTAAACTAGGTCTGCGCGACTAAACCAACTCTAAATCACTAAGTCTAAACTAGATCTGACCTAGGACTAAACCAGGACTAAACCAGGACTAAACCAGGTCTAAACCAGGACTAAACCAGGTCTAAACCAAGACTAAAACCAGGTCTAAACTAGGTCTAACCCAGGACTAAACTAGGTCTAACACAGGACTAAACCAGGTCTGCAGGACTAAACCAACTCTAAATCAGGATTAAACCAGCACTAAACTAAGTCTAAACTATAGGTCTAACCCAGGACTATACCAGGTCTAAACTAAGACTAAACCAGGTCTAAACCAGGACTAAACTAGCTCTAAATCAGGACTAAACCAGTTCTAAACCAGTTCTAAACCAGGTCTAAACCAGGTATAAACCAATAAAAAGAGATAAAATACTGTCTATATTTTTGAAGATGAGTTGAGGGCCGGATCGTAGCCCTTGGAGGGCCTGATTTGGCCTGTACTGTTGAATAGCCCTGTACTATATTTCCTATATTTCATCCTATATTTACTTGGCATGGGATTGAACCTGCAACACTCTTGTCTCAGGACAAATACCTAATAACAAACCTTTTCTTATTTTCTTTCAATCATCACCCCTATTCCTTTCAGTTCATTAGAATCTGAACACCCCCAATCATCATAACCATCAAAACTGTAAATTCACTTCTACAATAATGACCAATTCTCTCTTTTCAGTTCGAAGTGCATCGCCAGTCTCCATGTTAATTCCACCATCAGCGGGGAGGTAATTTGCTTTGGGCTGCATTTGGGCCCTCATTGGCTGCGAGGGGCCATCATATCACCGCCTGCTGTGCTATATACACACACACTATGCAAATGGACTATGCAATCAGACGCCTTTGTTCTGCACCGTAGAGGCAAAACTGGGAAACAAATAACATTTTCTTTTCTATTTATCATCATTGTTTCGCCCGATACCGTCTGCCAGCTTTTGTCCCTACACCATAGCCGCGGGAACTAGGGGTGCAGAAGGTGCAATAGCACCCCCTGCTGGATGGGTCAACTCAATGGGAACTTGTAAACAGGTCCATTGCTGGTTTTGCCCTGAGCAAAACTATATTGTTTCTAGGTAACATTATAAAACAACACAGTTTCTGTTCCAATAAATATGGTATCTTTACTTTTATCAAATGTTTTTGCAGTCAACTATGTGCCTGCAGGTTAAAGTCAGGAAAAGTAAACCTGCGATGGTGCTTGTGGCGCACTGACCTGGCGCGGAAACCGCTGTTTACCGCTGTTTGTATATTCTCTAAAGTGTGACAAAATAAGCGAGGAAATGACAACCCCGGGCTGGATTAAGAGGTGGAAACTACACCGCAGACGCCTAAATGTGAGGACTTTGCTGGAGCTACAGGCTGCATGTGCAACAACTCGTGTTTGAATCTGACGCGACGCATAAGAACCAAAGGGACTTTACGCGGAGAGACAGCGGCACAAATCCACGTTTTCTCGTCTCACAGAGGTGGGACTTTGCTTCATCTGGCGTCTGGCGGTGAGTGAACCGATGATGAAGTCGCCGTACGTCGGGGGGAAACTGAAGTGAAGTAAACAGCTGGTTGTTGCACCGTGTCACTGTCACAACACTGTACAGAGTCCTACTGTGTTAAACAGTGATGTTATTTACTTCGGCACATGCCCTGTTGACCATCGCCGAATGTCATTTTCCCACGTAGAAGTCGAGGCTCATGGTTTCATACAGACACCTACTCGTGCGTGTGTGTTAGTGCGTGTCTGTGTGTGTGTGTTAGTGCGTGTCTGTGCGTGTGCTTAAAGTGAGGCTGGGCGCTGACGCTGTCCCGTAGCAGAGAGTCAGGAGCAGCGTCTAATAATTAACTCTTTGTGCCTTTTTTCTGGTGTATCTTGATCATTCTTCAAACGTTACATGAGTCCTGACGCTATTTTTGTGTGATTACCCTTATTTGGCTCTAAATAAACGTATGTAACTGCGCGAAAAAAAACCAAAACAAAACTGCACCCCCTTCCAAAATTACGTTCCCGCGGCTATGCCCTACACTGCCAATATTTATGCGCCGTATATTTACCGTCTTTTGTGTATAGTAGTGTGAGAATAATGATTGGTGGAGCGCTTGGATCGGGGTGTCGTCTTGAAGGAGCTCATTAAGAGGGAGAGAGGAGGACGGGCCCAGTTCCAGCGATCTGCCAGACACAACACGGCTTAAATTCAAATAAGGGGGGAGTGTAGTGGCTGTAGTGTGGTGCGTGGGGAGGCTAAAGGGAGGGAAGTGCGATGAAGATGAAGTGGGAAATCTCTCCGCCCTCCTTTGTCGAGATGTCTCAGTTATTGCATTTTTGACCGTCTCCACCGCAGCAGGGGAACCAGCACCGTGCGCTGATAGGTCGCCTCAACAGGCACTCAGTGAAGGGTGGGTCAAATGCGAGCAATTAATGTAGTTTATCTAAACCTTAATCAGCTTCATTGATGTCTCCATCCTCTTCATCACTACCAGTGTCTAAGACCCAGAAGTCATTGCACCTCAGAGTCGGCTACTGAAGTGACATGAAAACAGACATAAAAAAGGACACATATTCTGCTACAGGAACCTTTTTGAGCTTTTAACCTTGGTCTAACAATGTTCCGTCATCAAAAACACAACTGGAGTTGCATTCATGCAACTTTTGAGGTCAAACACACATCCTGACAAACTTCCGAGATTTTCGGATGTATTTTCAGACTTCATACTCATTTATCAGAGAATAATCAGCTGTTTTAAGTCCTTAAATCATCGCCAGACTCGTTCTGAGCATTTCTGTCTCTAAACACGATAACCACTGCTGCTAACCCACATCATAGCATCTGTTCAGCACTAACTCCACTAGATGGTGTAAGCACTAAGGCGCCATCTACTGATTGGATGCACTCAGTAAGTGTCATTAAATCATTCATTTAATCATTTAATCAGTCATTTAATAAATAATAATATTAAAACAAAATGTTTCAGAACATTTAAAGGATAATAAGAATATGAAAAATGCTTAATAATTTTCCTTTAAAGTGACATTAAACCAAACCTTGTACATATTATGTACAAGATTTTGACAATAGATTTTTCAAGGCCTTTGTGCTATGTTGCACTAACCTTTCCAGAAAGATGAATTCTCTCTATTTTTGTGAGTTCAAAAACTCTTCTGAATCCGTCTTGTTAGTCTCCCGCTGTTGCATCTGATTGTGAACAAACCACCTGTGGAGCGGAGATTGGACCAATCACAGTAGACCACAGCATTGGGGTTTAGGGGAAGCCAAAGATGAAACGCCAAAACGAACCCAAACAAATATGCCCATGGACGTAGCACATTTTTGAGAGGTGTGCACATAGAGGAGCTTTGCGCATTTGTGGAGAGAAAGACGTCTGTGCTTTTCTCAATTCAACAAAAGCTTGTTCTGCAGTTGTGACGCTTCAATCAATCAGCATGAAGTATTTATTTGAACGTCCAGATCACTGTCAGTGATAGCCTTTCTAAATAGATTTGCAGAACTACAACTAAATTCTATTTAGTCTATTTACAATATATCGATCTGGTGAGAGTCAGGTTAAGTTAAAGAAATAATAATGACTTGGATTTGTAAAGCGCTTTTAAAAATACTCCAAAAAGTGTTTCATTTAAATTCTATATGACAGGTTCTCGAATTCTGACTTAGTTTGGTGGGAGGGCACCTGTGGTAAATATTGATAATAGTTTTACATTTGTGAAATTGCAGTTTGTGAAGAATTTTTGAAAAGTAAAATGTTAGAATTAGCCCTAAAACACAATCTCTCTGTGATGTCATCAAAAAGTGACGCACCATTGTTAATATAGAGACAGTTTACAGAAAATGTAGACATTTTTTGACAGTTTAAAACCATCACTTAACAAAATAAAGGTGTTATCAAGTATTATTATTGGTCAAATCATAACTATTGTGTGATTTATATGGATGTTGGGCCTTGTTTTCAAAATGGTTGCTAGGTAACAGTTGTGGAATTAC
This sequence comes from Rhinogobius similis, assembly GCA_019453435.1. Taxonomy (NCBI): domain Eukaryota; kingdom Metazoa; phylum Chordata; class Actinopteri; order Gobiiformes; family Gobiidae; genus Rhinogobius; species Rhinogobius similis. The sequence goes on along the minus strand of CM033635.1, from coordinate 34,250,472 downwards.
CTCTAACTATGTCTTATCTTGTGCCCATGTTCAACCAGGAAGTGACATTATAAACTTTACAAAAACTGTCAAACTGGGGACAAATAGGAAAAATGTTTAGTAAAGTCTTCAATATAATGTTGACTATATTTTAGTGAAATGTGTCGTTTAACCTGTCATATAGGCCTAGAATTTAACTCCCCAGGGTAGACTGACAGCAACAGACCAGGTGCGTGAAGTGTCTTGCCCAAAGACTCAATAGTATGCACTGGATTGTGCTGAGATATATTAACATTACATACAAATAATGTACATAAACATGAAGCCAGTTGTTGTAATGCGGTTAGCAGCACAAAAACACACAGACAAATAAATGTTGTGTCTGGTTTATAAGACGGTAGCTGTCACTCACGGTGTGCAGTGTAATCCTGTGTTTACAGCACACAGGCTGCAGTACAATCTCCTGTGGTGTTGTGTGGAGATGTGTCCACAGATTGGCATCAGCCTGCTGCTCTCCTCCAGTGCACAGGTCAGCTCTGCACACCGCACGCTCTTATGTAACAGCACCACTCTACACTCTGCAAGACGGGCTCAGGATCACTTACTGTACCATCCATCCAGGGAACAATAGAGCAGTGTCCAATCTGACAAGAATACAACTCAATACAATTTCATACTCATGTTACTGAAATGCAGTCGATTTTTGAGTATCTGCCCTTTTTTTATGTGTACTTGAACTTCATTCAGTATCATTTCATCCATTAAATTGTAGTTAATATAATTTATAATTATAATAGATTAAAAGTTAAGAATTCAGACTGATCTAAGATTAGACTGAAACTAGCTTATTTTTACTTAAAGGACAAATATTGTGCATTATTTATATTGTTTTAGCCTTTAAACCTGCTCTTGAGTGTCTTCAGTTTGACATGTCATGTTTTAGAACTAAAAATAAAATGCTTTTTGTGAAAAATATGTTGAAACAAATTGATGACATCACACTGGGGAGACAAAGGTTTTGCAAAATTTACAGAATTTGTATTGTATGTATTTTTTTATTATTGGAATGTATTTTTCTTTGTCAAATAAAAAAAAAACTGTGACATTAGCGTTGTTAGAGTTTCGGTGCACTGTACAGGATGGTTTCTTGGTAATTTCCAAGTGTGATGTCATCAGCTAAACTGGGGTCAAATTTGTAAAGATTTGAACAGAATTTGAAGTATATTTATTTTAACTGCATTTTAGTTAAATGAGTAGTCCAACCTGTCATGGGCCCTTTAAGCGCAGATTTGGCAGCAGTACTCGTAGGCTTGATTGTAATTGAGTACATTTTATTACAATACAGTCATGTAACTGTACTTTTACTTGAATGCAAACATTCAGTAGTCTTTACAGCACTGATAATGACCGATGGTGGAAAGTAGTGAAATATAAAAGTAAAAGTACTGAAGTACTGAAGTAAAATATTTAGGTATCTGTGCTTTACTTAAGTTTATTTTATATTTCACATCTCTTTCCTTTCCACTTATATTGTTATTAGTGACATCTTCTTGCCTAAAGATTTTGACTTGAAGAGTTTTAAGCAAACAAAAATATCGATTCAGTTGCTTGCAAATGTTGTTGTCTAGTAAGTGATTAAATCAATCAAAATTGTTTTATTTTCCGATCTCGCTTGTATTAATTAATCTCACTGCACGTCTTAAAGGTTCTGTGCTGTGAAAAAACATGAAAAACAGAACATTTTAAATTTTTTGCAGTGGCTAAATGTAGACTTGAGCAGAATGAACGCATTTTGCAATTCCTGACTATTTAGTTGGTCTGTTTCTTGTTTAAAAATACACTGCACTACTTTTTAGTGAAATTGAGAGATGCTTTTCAATGTAGAGTTTGTCCTCATTTCTTAAAATTCTCTTAAAATGTAAATATGTTTTTGTAATTTGTGTTGCTGTTATATTTTTCACTTTGCCCCAGGTCAGACCTTAAAAAAGAGGATCTCAATGGTTAATAAATAAATCTTATTGGGGGCCCGCTCATTTTGGGGGCCCGAGGTGATTGTGGCCTGTTGTCTAATGGTTAGTCCGCCACTGAAAAGAGGACGTTCAAAAGGTTTATGCACTCAACAATGACTTTTAACGAGGTTTTGACCTAAATGTGGTGTTGTTTCCACCCCAAACTCACTGAATTAACTTGTGATCTTTGTGAGCTAATGCTAAAAGCCAAAAGAAAATAATTTACATGCCGAGTTGCAAGTAAATTCGACTGTGGCGTGGTATTCATAGTTTGTGTGTGTGTAACCGTGACTTTGTTGTAACTTGAGAGGGTTATTGCTACTATCTCCATGATATTGCCGTCTGCCATCAGGTGTGATTTTTAGGCCTGAGCGCCACAAGCAGGCGAGAGGCCTATTAGTTTCAGGTGTCGTGCGAAGCACGGCTGCGAAAGTGCGCGCGAAATCGAGCACAAGGCGCTCGCCTGCTTCCAAACACTCACTAACGCATTCCCCAACTTAAATTAACTGGAGTCTTAGAGTCAGTTTGTTCTCCAAAGCTCAAATCAAGAAAATTAAAAGACTTTTATATAGATTTCACTTTTTTTTTCTTTTTTAAACATTATTTCAAGTCCCTAAAACTCAAATTTAGTCAAATTTTCTTCAGCTTTGAAAGTGTCAAAACCCAACAAATATCCAAATATTTAACAAAGAAAATCTAGGCAGAAGTCATAAAACTGATATTTCTCTGTGCAGAGCTTGTTTCCAAGTGTCATTAGAGTAAATCAGACACGAGAGGCTAAAACTACAGAGTTTGAAGTGTCCAGACATTTGTTTGTGCTCCAAAGGGTTCAGAAACAGCTTCAGTTTGAACTGGGGCTCATTATAGTCAGACATTTTAGGAAAAATAAGCCCAAAGCTAAGGAAAAAAAGTGTGTTGTGTTATGGAGCTGTTGGTAGAGACTCACTATCAGCAGGTTAGCTCCAGCTTCTCCTGGATATTTTGCCCAGTGGCACTATACAACTCATAAAGTCTGTGTTTGCGCTGTGGATGACAGCAATACTTCTACATTAAAATGAATGGATTGCTTCCCTCACAAAGGTCCGTAAGTCGGCATTTCCTTGGGTGCCGACTGTATCTAAAGCTACAAGTTGTACCAAGTTCATCTTTTAGAATTTAATCTTTGCATTGCATCCTAAAAAATCACCGCTCAAAGTCTTGTAGTTTAGTTTAATATCATTTACTGAACTATGCCATCACATCTGCATGATAAACTACTGCGCACTCTCCTGATAGTCATTCATTAATGTTCTGCTCCCAGTTTTTCCCTCCTCACCCATACATACGCCCACCCTATCCCCGATCGAAGCGCGCTGACTGGACAGGCTGCTCCGCTGAGGCAGGCATGGCTGCTAACGGGCGCACGCTCAATTTAACTGTAATGATTTCAGACCAGATGAAACCGCAATCAAATGTGTCTTTGTTGGATTATAGAAGGAAAAGTGTGCATGATGCAGGTGGTGAAAGAGAAGATTTTGGTGCATAAAGTTGACTCATTGAACTGAGATCAATAGGAGAAAGCAAGGTTACTAGAAAAGAGTTTGGCAATATTGACAAAAGTGAATATCTTGACTTTTTTTGTTGTGATTATCTTGATTTTGATATTTTAGACAATTTTATTACAAGTGCAAATATATCCCCTTCATCAGCTCACTTGTTTTATTGATAGACAGTACGATTACACTGCACAATCTCCAAAACAGCAATTGCGATATCGGCATATGACCTATGCACCACCTGCAGCCTGAGTCCTAATTAAAACAAATGTAAACTTTAAAGGAAAAGATGTTTAAGATGTTCTGACTGCCCTGTGAGACATTACTAGGCAAATGACACCTTTCACTCAACCTTTGTGAACATTTTCTGCTTCATTGTTGCTTCCTGTAGAAACATTAGGCCTATGTATCCGAGCAGCCACAGGTCATTTTTTGTATCTCCCACGTTGAATACCCATCCATCTTCTTCCTTTTTATGAGCCCAGGCTTCCCTCGTGTCCAGGAGGCATTCAGAACAGATGCGCGAACCTCAGCTGGCTCCACTCCATGTGGTGGGGCAACGGCTCTACTCCAAGTTCCTTCTGTGTGACTGAGCTCCTCTCTATCCCTAAGGGAGCGCCCAGCCACCCTGCAGATGAACTGATTTACACCACTTGTATCCACGATCTTGTCCTTTCGATCATTACCCAAAACTCATGACCAGGTGAGAGTAGGAACGTAGATTGAGCTTTGCTTTTTATCTCAGCTCCTACCTCCACAGCAGTCCGATAAAGCGCCGCAACACAGAAAACGCTGCACCGATCCACCTGTAATCTCCCGCTCCATCCTTCTCTCTCTCGTGAACAGGACTCCTAGAAACACAGTGTATCCTCCAGTGAAGTATTTACATCGTATGTTAGGCCTTAACACGCTGCTGTCTGTGACTATCCCCTGGAACTGTCTGCTGTAACCACCTGCTTGTCTCCATGGAAATGCTTATTGATTTACCTTAAATATTCCACAGTACAGCAATATACCAACAGGTCAGATCTGTGGAGAGGCGAGCCCACTCACACAATGAATGTCTGACACAGATATCCAGCTGCCACAGTGCTGCAGGTTTGAATCAATGAACATTTCTGACTTGAAGTTTAATTTTTCCTTGTCATTGTTCTAACAGCGGGATGTTAAACTTAGATCCAGTTCCTGTTCAGGTTTTACAGACCTCTTCTGTGCACGAGTCAGGTGTGAGAGAGAGGTGTAGCTCTGACAGGAACCTGTCACAGCCGTGACCTCTGAGATATTACTCTGTTATTGAACTTTCGTCACGCTCTCCATGGAGCTAAAGAGTTAAACAAAGCATGATTTTGACCACATTACACAATAACATGTGCCTCTATATGTTACAGCCAACTACAGCTGCACCAAGACATATGTTTTAATGTGTGCGAGTTAGTGTCACCAGCCTGCTGGTGCCTGAAGTGAATGGTATTGTAGATCTGTCTTCTGGTGTAATTTCATGGGGAGCAGCCTGTGTCCTCTGCTCACTGCTCTGTAATACGTTTTGTATTGCTAACAAGTCAAAGGCTTGTGCAGCAGCCTCTGTACTACGGTCAGGAGATTATCATGCATGGCCTGGTTGGGACACAAAATGGAAGCCTGTTTTTTTTTTTTAGATTGGGTTGGATTTTAAGTTGCCTCTGATAAACAAACTGACCAATGAATGCATGCTTTTTTTTTTCTTTTTTTGAGCAATAAAACTACCAATTTGGAAATAAATGCTAGATAGTTAAATGTGGCACAATCCAGGCAAACATATAACATCACACAGAGGTGGTGGAACCCCAACCAGAAAAGTTACACAGTGCACCTTTAGGTCAAACATACACAGTACAATTGTTTTCAGGATGTCACTTATCATAGAGGGCAAGAGATGTGCTCAGCTTCAGACTTTTAATTGTGCCTACGACCAAAGTCTGTGAACATGATTTGACAGTATTAGGCCTATCACTCATTCTCTGTCTGCAGAGTATCCACACAGCCTGGCTCGAACTTGTCTGCACTCTGGTGAACTCGTCTCCCTGTTGAACCCAGACAAAGCCGCGTGATTGCTCTGACAGCGCAGGTGAGACGTTTCCTGTTTACACTTGCTGTATTTATAGTAGCGTTAGCCTACAGCGGCAGGAGAGCAGCGCACTCCTGTAAATGTGAGGAATAAAAGTTGTTTTGAAGCATTTTAGCTCCTCTGCATGCTTATCATGCACTCAAACACGCCACTCTCACGCTCCTCATGAATGGTTGGAAATGTTAAGTACAGCAGTGAAAAATTAAAGCTGAAACTGACAGGTCATTTAGTATGGAATTTTCTGTGGTATGTTAGCTGGAACCTTGACCGTTATGTTTTGCCAGTCCTGTGCAAATATGTATTTTTTGAGGACAGCAGCAGCATTGTGGTTTGGGCGGGAGCCAAAGGTGAAGTGCCCAAACGAAGTAAAACAAACATGGCAACGCTGATGGCCGTACTTTGCCTTATTTTAGCAGAAATATTTTGTTATTTGTTATTATTATCAAACAGACATATGCGGGGCCGGGGTAGATGTAGGGCTACAACTAACAGAATTCATTTATTTTGGTAATCGATTAAGTTTAGCAATTATTCTTTCGATTAACTGATTAGTTGTTTCGAATGTGAATTGTCTGTGATTATTCCCCACACACTTTTGCCTCTTTTTGCCACAGAGCTGCACTTCTCGCGCACTGGCACTTCTGTTTTGACGGGAAGTCGGTTTACGCAAGTGGCAAATGAGGGGAAAGTCTCGCTGCTAAAATATTATGTTGAGTAGATGTTCAATGTACACGTGCAACAACAAGTCAGCAACGCAATGATTTCCTGGCAGTGTTAAAATAGCTTTGTAGTCCGTGTAGTACTTATTTTCTGTTGAGCTCGCCTGCCTCATGTAAACTAATACAACAGAAAAAAGATGGCGGTTTCCACAGCAATAAGGTGAATCCGATTTCTGCTAAGCTAAGATGACGCCGCGTTAGACCATCCTGATTAGGGATGGGTATAATAACAGCTGCCAAGTCTAAAACACTGGATCAATAAGCTCCAGCGCTATTGCCTATCAGTGCTCTTAGCAGTGCTGAGGAGAAATTAACAAAGAACAAAAGTAAAAGCACTGTACTTAAGTAAAATGTTTAGGTATCTGTCATTTTTACAGTGAATACTTTTTTTTACTTTTACTACACTACATTTGAGACCAAGTATCTGTACTTTTTACTCCACAGCAATTTTTTAACTGAACTGAAAAGTAGAAAGTGCTTTTCATTTTGTTTGAGGGTTTATCTTTAGCACGTGACATTCTGCCTGTAGGTTTTGAGGTCAAGCGCAACAAAAAATAAGCAAAAAAGTAATACATAAAGGCTGCTACATAAATTAAGAAATGAATTCAAATTTACCTTTGTTGACCAAAATTAATCTTTACCAAAACTGCAGCATTTAATACGTAAAAGTTGTCTCATAATACTTTTACTTTTTACGCTTAAAGTATAGATTTTCAAACAGGTACTTCAACATGTTTGTTAAGTAGATTTTTTATCGTGATACTTTTACTTGGATCATTTTTTGTACACTTATCTGTACTTTTACTCGAGTAACAAAATAGAGTATTTCTTCCACCACTGATGTGGTGCATGTCGTGCAAATGTCACGTGGTTAAATATGAGCATGAAACTGTGACACATGGGCCCCGAGCACGTTCTGTAACACGTGACCTGTCTCATTTCACCAAACGACTCACAGAAGAGCGCATCATTGAAACATGTAGGTCAACTATAAGAATTAAAGGGCCTAGACCTGATTTTACTGTTGTGAACCAGGAAAAACAGAACTAGTCCATGTTCCTGTTTTTTTGCATAAAATAAAGTAAAATCGGTGTTGCTCCATCACAGATATATTGTAAAAGCATCTATTTAGGTGTAAATGAGACCACAACGTTTACGCTGCATCTGTTTAGAGTGTTTTATCCAACGAGAGAAGCAGGAAGTGTGCCGTTAACGTGCTAATGTTTGTTAGCTTTACCGTGATGGCTCTAGGCTCAGAAACTTGCGCTTATAAATTCAAGACTGATGTAAAGAGTTTAACATGAACTATATATGTTTTTCACGTTTCAAAACAGTGAAAATCAGGTACAGGCCCTTTAAAGCTGCACAACAATGTCCTAAACTGTATATTTACTAAGTTTCAAAGTGTCAAACAACGATATAGGAGGATGGGAGGGCATCTGACTCATAGCGCTGCGTTGTCTCTGTGAAAGCTGTATCCCTTTAGGTTTAAAATTAGTGCTAGATAGTTAGTTATAAAAATAGGCTTATTTTCAAACATGAAAAATGCATAAATATGTTTAAGGATAGAGAAATGAATCATGAAAATAGGCCAGTCACTTACATTTATTGCCGTGAAAGTACAGATAAAAGAACTGTTAAAATGACAACAAGAAATCCTCAACGATACCCATCCCTTATCCAGATGTAGATTATTAACAGACAATATACGATTTTGATCATAAACACTAAAGGATCACGTTTTCTTAGTAATTTTGATGTAATTTCTCATATGTCTAAGTGATAAAACCTCTTCTTTGTGCACATAGGATGCTTTAAAGTCTGTCTACAGTCCACATAAGGATTATCATCTTGTGATTAAGCAGTTACCTTGTTTCAACCTTAGAATGATGTCAAACCTAAGTTAGATTTTTCTGCTTTCTCCATTGTTGTCATACTTCGCCCAATCAGCTTGCAGTATTCGTCTGAAGTTCTGCCTTTTTAACTATGTATGTAGATCGATTGAGAACCAACTATCATTTACAGCGTCAACCTTGTCAAAAGTCAGCATGTCATATTTAGAAGAGCCTTTCCAGATTGATAGTGTGGAACTCAAATCATCCAACCGACTATGGTGCAATAGAAGCCACGTTGTTTGTATCTCGACACAAGCAATTGGAGTCCACAACTCAGATGATCTTATTATTTTCAATTAAGTGAAGGCTCAAAAACATGCTGCTAAGTTGGATTTGTTTTGGGGTACAAATAGTATTACACCGTGGATGACACATCTCCTCTCATCTGGAGGTCTGAGTGTGTAAGTTATTGAACCCAGATAACCAACATCTCCTTAATTCCACTGTGCCTTTGGGAAGATGAGTAAGAAATGTAGAAACTGGATTCATTTCACAGTCTCACAAAAGGGAGCATGTAAAAGGTATTATTTCGATCTGTGCAGCATAAAGCAAATCCCTGCAGCGTCGGATGGATAACACTGCTCCAGACGAGACAATAAATGTGATTTTTGTGGAGACGGGCTACACATGTCCCCAGTTTAACTCGATTACACAATGTAGAGGCAGATGACAGGCGGGCTTCTGTGGACAAAAAAAGGAATTAGTCAAGATATGAAGAAAGAATCTGGTTTGGTCATGGCTGCTGTTAGCAATTCGGGTGCCCTAAGCAGAAATGCTCAGATCCAGCCAAAACCAACGCAAGAGTGAGGATTTCTGAAATGTGTTTGTTAAAATATATATATAACATGAATCATAAACTTGAGGGAACTTCTTGAACTTCTTTTGAACAAAAATCGGTACCGCTTAATAATGACTACACCTTAATTTGCCTTATCAAAGCAGCATGATTCAGGTTTAGTAACTTCTTAAATAAGGTTAGGGTTTGGGTTGAGCCGGGTGTCCGCTGCACGATTTTGGCCGTCTGCGATGTAAGATTTCTGATCGTGGAAAGAATCTTGAGTTGTAGCTCAAAATCTTGGCTCGTAGATCTTAAGAGTCTGACTGAAACAAAAACTAAACCAAAGACAAGCTACGGTTGATATCAAACCTGTGTATTTTAGAATCTTGGTCTCAGAGTGAGCCTCCTGTCAGTGTGCCTGTGATCAGTGTTTGTCAAAAATGTAATCACAACTGCACCGCAAAGTAACGACAGAGAAGCTCCGCTGCAAAAGGGACCTTATCTTCACAATTTTATATCATTTAGCAGCTTTTACAAATGCGAAAACACCGCTAGCATGTCACGCTAGCCTCCTCTGACAGGTACAACTGCGATGACTTTATCACACGGAGCCTAGAGCCAGATATTCGCTCAGTCGATCTTCACTCGATTGTGTGATTTATTGCACAACGTGACTGCATTCTGCCTAACGACGTTTAATTCATCATGTCTTGCGGTGTGACATCCATAAAATCTTATAAGACGAAAGAGTTAATGGTAAGGGCCCCCCACAGTCCGTACATTTCCCTGCTGCGCCCCTGCTCCACTGATCACACGTAGCCCTTCTCCAGCTCTGCAGGACTGAGGCTCTGGAAAACACTACAGGCGGCAAACTATTTGTTAGGACGTCTGAACTGACAGTTTCTGTTACATTTATTGAAATGAGTAAGAACCACTATGGCACCGAGGTGTCGGTTCCATGCTTCGGCTCTACAGCTGGCACATCTTCAGTCATTTGCTCTTTTTCACTGTTTCTAATTGAACATGAGGCCAATTTTCAACCACTAAAGACTGTTTCGCTCCTTGTAGATTATAGAATATGTATGTGCAATATCCCTTCACTGGTCTGTCTCTGTTTAAACTTTAAATAGTACTTTTCGCTTGAGTTTGCCTGAATAAAATATATTCAAGCAAGTTTGTGAATATGTTTAATGCGCAATGTAAGTTGGATTGTACATACATTTATGCAAGTTAATTTTGGCTCTTTGTAAATAGCTAAAGACGTGCCACGTCATGCAGTTTCTGATATTCATGATCGTTTTGTAACTTCACTATTGACTAACCTTGTAAAAAGTGCTCGGTGCAAATCTGTGAGTACTTTGAGCGTGTCCAGTTCATTGCTAATCATTGGTCTTCTGTCTTCATCAACAGGTTTATGTTATAAATGGAAATTATAATGGATTGACAATGACTTTTGGATAAAAGTCGAAACGTCTCAATCTTCAAACAGCGTCCGGATGACAACCCCTGAAACCCTTTCTACGATTTACGTTATAAAGTTACATTAGGTTTACACTGTGCCTGTTAGTGCCGCCAACTGCACAACATGATCACCATTTTACTGTAAAATCAATAAAATCAGATGATTAATGTGCAGGCTTTCAACACAGTTCCCATAATATCACGTGCACTGACAGCGTTTCTGCAGTTCGTCGAGGCAAAGTGGGTGTTCCATGACGACACGTGCAAAAGGTCAAAAGCCTTTTCACCTTATTCTGTCTCGCCCACTTTTGTCTCTTTTGGATCTGCAGCTCCGGTTTATGAGAGAAACAGGGTAAAGTGTTGCCGCTGAAATAGTAAAGTAGACTGATTTGTGTAAAATGATCAATGTCCATGTGCACAACATTTTCTGTCCGTATAGACCTTATTTGCTGTTGAGATCGGCAGCCCTGCGTAAAGTAATACAACCGGAAGAAAGATTACAACAGATGGCTGCACACATGGAAATATATTTATGAATATAAATATATTTCCTACACCTGTTCCTACAGGTGTTTTTCCACTGTAGGAACCTTTCGCAGGTCTAGAAAGCTTTTTTTAGTTACAGTCCCCATTGACAGAGTAGGAACTGGGAACCACACTTTGGGGACTTTTTTTTAGCTCCTGCGGGCAGATACTTTCCACTCAGACCTGGAACTTTTTGGTTAAAACAAGCACATTTACTACATGAGCTTTATTGGGAAAGATGTTTCATTCATTTTCTGACTTAGGCAATTTTTTTTAATGTAAAAGAGATAAAACTCGGATACAATAGCTCAGAAATTACAATTCTTATTTAGTAAGTAATTAACGATTGTGATTTATTTTTATATTATTTGTTTGTTTGAGCTTTTTGTGCACCACAGTTTTATCTGCAGGTTTACAGCTCAAAAGGAACAGGACGAAGGAAAAAAAAAAGACTTTTATAATCATAAGTTAATTGAATGAGTTCATTTTATGGTCAGTTAGAGCTACGTTCAGCTACTGTCACTGTTTGAACACGACCAATGGGGACTGAGTCTCTCAAACTAGACAGGGACAGGGAGAAAGAGGGACTTAGTTCTTGGTACTGTTATGTGCGAAAATGTCAAATGTCATTCAATCCAAACTGCCTGATCCCTTTAGGTGTAATGGGAGCGGCAGCACTGGGTTTGGCACAAAAAAAATACACCAAAAACATAAGAATATCTACAGACAAAATGGAGGAAGTGTCTGGGGAATGGGAGTCCTGTCTGTTTGGAGTCTGGGAAGAAATTATACTTCTGAACTGTCTACTCTCTTGTAGTTTTCTGATTATGATTATGAACCGTGGCATCTCCTGTGGCCCAAATTACCCACAAGTAGCACTCGGAAGACGCCCTGATTGGATTTCTCAATTTCAATTTCCACTGCAACATTTTTGTAAACATGTAAACTCCTTGTGAAGCTTTATGCCGTTTGGGTGAACACGTTTGTCTCTACGGCTGATGTCGGAGCTTTATTAGGGGGCTTTTCTCTTTGATGCTCCCTCATTTGCCACTGGAAAAAAAATGGCTTGTCACCGTTTATTTCCATCTGAAAGTGTGTTGCCGTTTCATCAGCGCGAGTAGAGCTGGTATGGAGAGCCAGAGCACTTCAAACGCTGGAACAGGAACGAGATGGAGCTTTGGAATGCAAAGTTTGTCTTTTATAAAATAATTGGGCACACTGTAGTTGTTGTTACCCGCGACCAGATTGATGAAAGATGGTGTGGCTGTCAGTCAAATTAGCGGTTATGCTTATACACTACACTACTACAGTCTTGGCCGCGCAGTAGCAATGGACTATTTTGAAAAGTAAGTGGAAAGGCGTAATCTATTTTTAATGTTTAACTGTTGCAAACAATGTAGTATATAAAAAAAAAACAGCTCCACGGTTGCGGCCGACTGTTTATGGGCTTGTCTGAGTAGTTAAGACAAAAATGTAAAAAAGGTTAAAGAACAATAGCAGGTTGGAGGCGCATGTAGTGAATTTAAGAGCTGAAGGTTGAAAGAATGAGTCTCATGGGACTTTCGTAGCTTCCTACACTTTTAATGTTTTACAAGACTCTAGTAGAAGGTCATTTTAATGTCTTCCTACAATGAACATTGCGGCCTTACCACCTTGTCAATGCCTGATCTCATCTGATCTCAGAGGGTTGGGCCTGGTTGGTAACCTGAACTCATTTCGGAATGAATCAATCTGGAAAGTCTCTCGCTGAAATCTATTGGGACGTAAAAAATATACTTCACTGCAGAAGAAGCATAAAAATCTAAATTGTTTTGAGAGAAAAGCAGAAACATCTTTCCTTCCACAAATGCACAAAGCCTCTATGTCCATGTTTTTGAATTTGAATATTGTTGAGATGACACGCTATTATTGCATTTGGCGTGTCAGATACATTGATTGTTTTGGCTTCTGCCCAAACCACAATGCTGCCCTGTGATTGGTTCAGTCTATCACGGATCAGTTGGAACCAAACAAAATTCTCATGAGATTATTAACTTACAAAAATTGCATTTTCACACCTAATCGGTTCTTTACCTGCTGTCGACCAGGACAAGAGCGGTCTGACTGGTTCTGAGGCAAAGACAAATGTAATTCTGTTCTCTGTTCATAAAAAAGGTCACAATTTATATCGCGCTTTTCCGCCAGAGATGTTTTAGCAGGATTCGAATCGCAGACTTTCGGATGGTGGTTAAATGACGTCTTTGAATGTGTCCCGCAGCAGATTAGCTTACAGAAACAGCTAACTAGTGTAACTAAGAGGTAGATAAATAGCAGTAAGAGAATTAGAGAATCCTCCTGACTAAAATAACCGCAACTGGCACATCAGAGGGACACATGGTGTAAAATAAAGAAGGACCTAAGAGCCAGCTTGGACTCAACAAACACATTCATGATCCAATTGATTTAATTTTAGCACTGCACAGTTTGGCAGTAGACGCTCTCTATGGGCCATCTGACATCACACCTCCTGATTGAATCCACTCTGCCAGACTGGTGCATCACACGTTAGCATCCCCGCTGCACAGCCATTAGCATAAGCTGCTTTTAAAGGCCAAATTAACATGTGCTTCTCACGGCTCCAATCACGGTGTCAAAAACGCTCCAAATTATCCCTAACACCTTAACACTGTTTCTACTGGAATTAGATTGCAAAATAACTCATTGGCTAATGGTTAAAAATAGCTGACATTATATCATTTTTTAGATTTTTGTATTTACATTTTGCAGCAAAGTTACGTTGTGCACATTCTAACAGATGTTTACGATAAATGCGTGCAAAAAGTGTAAAACTCTTTTGCGCATTATCTTTTTAGTAACGTTTTTAAAGAATATTATTCGATTTCTGGCGCCCTCTGCTGACAACTGTGGGAAGAGAACAATGTTTAAATGCAAACAGCAGCACGAACAACAATATAGCACCAACAACAAAGCTTTAATGAATGTAATTTAATACACATGAGTTGGGTGAAGGTGTCCCGACTTTAAAAACATATCAGAGCACTTCTTAGTTTCAATTGATGATGTAGACAATTGAAATCTTGCATTTATTTCTCATCGGAAGCACTATTCTGGTTGTGTTTTTGGCATGGAAACAAAAGTGACAGGCTCGATAACTTCTGGGTCGTGACTTTGTGGTACCGAATGTATAAATGTGTTAATATTTTAGTTCATTAAGCCACACAAAATTATTCAGGTTTTATTGCTTTTGCAGTTATAGAATCAGGCCCTGTGTAATGATCTGGTGCAAATGTCTGTAGAAAGCAAAAAGAAGCTCTTTATTTTATGTTATGTTATGAATGAGAGATGGGGGTGGGATTAAATAAGTGTTCTTCTTCCCACATCTTTTTGGGAAATGTGAAAATAAAACATTACACGCATATTTTTTTGTCTTGCATTCGTGGTTTAACTGCATTGGTTGTCAACGACGGTGCTATTTCTGTTCAAAGGTAAATGAAAAAAACAACAACAACACTTACTCAAGATTAAAAACACATAACGATATATGAGACTGAGAAGGAGAAGGTTTATTAATGTTAGACCTAAAATCTCTGACTGGTGGCGCAAAAAAATCAAACCCCTTAAGGCAAGACACTACAGGTGAATAGGAAAAATCTTAAACTGAATTATATCAATGGTAAACTTCTCCTGTAGTTTACTCACATAAATGTAAGAAAAAAATGTATTACAAGTTTTTAACCATGTCATGTTGTAGAAATAAGATATTTGGGACATTTAAATCTGAAAAATGGACAGAACCAGGTTTAAATTTCCTGGTTCATTTTGTACACATATGAGTTACAAAAAAAATGTACAGAGGGGATTTGGTTTTATTATTTAGTTTTTAAGTAAACTAGAGGGTTAGGGTTAGGACTGAAAATTCTCCTACTAATAAAAATTTCACTTTTTAAACTTAAAACTTCAACAAATCAGTTTTAGAATTATGTTGTGGATACCTCTGCCACCACTCCACAGTGTTAGTATTTTTCTTTCATCACATTATTTAACTTAGATTACAAAACACATTATGCATATTTTAATTTAATATATTTTATTTAGACACATATTTTCTAATTTGGGTGCACACTTATTAGTTAATATTTGTCTGAATTATACTTACACTTGTTTCTTTTGAGTTGCCGGAACATCAAAGGACCAGACCAAGAGGCTGGAAGAGCCCACCTGGACCAGGGCAGTGGGGGGAAAGCGTACACTATAGATTACTATTTTCAAATCTAGTTTAGTTTGGTTTAAAATAAGTTTTGTTAATCACTCATTTAGTTCTATTTAGTTATTGTAATTTGCCTTATGGTAAAGTTTGCAGTTTTGGTTTTGTCTTTAGTGTACTGTCTCCCCCATGTGTTCATTTTGGGTTAGTCCTTTTTGTATTTAAACTCCCCTCCTTGTTGCTCGGGGTTTTTTCTTTGTTCTGTTATAGTTATGGTTTATGTGACTTCAGTTGGGTCCAAATGTTGTATATATTGCTTTGATTATTTTTTGGAGCCTTTGTGAAATTCATATTTTTGACTTAATTAAATTAACCTGATTTTTTACACCTGTTGTCCCTGCCTTTTACGTTTGGTCCACTACAAATTAGAGGTTAAAAAATCCTTCTATATGTTTTGTCAAAATCTTGTTGAGCCCAAGATTGTACAATTTGGTGTGGGAGCTACTTTAAGTGGTGATCCTAGGAGAGAAAAATGCTTTTTAAGACAGCCTTTGAATTTACAATGTCCCATAGAAATCAATGGATGAAGTGGATTAAATGGAAGAATAAAACATTTTAAAGAGCAAATTGGACTAGTTTGTTGTTTCCACATGAAAGCCAATATGTTAAGAGAGCAAACTGACCAGAAAAATGTTTTGCCAGTAGTGTCTCGCCTTAACATATTGACTAAAATCTTACATATTGCAAACCTGTGTAAAGGAATAAACACTACATTAAAAATCCTAATGTTTCTGTAAGTATTGGCCTTGTTATACTGCTGTTCTCACTCTCTTGCAGAACCCATGACAGCGTTGAAATGAGCACAGCCTGGGCAGTGGGCAGGCGTCAATGGTGCTACAGTATGTGTCCGTCAGAGCTGCTGAGGCCATCTTGTGTGTGAGCGGCGATCACACACAGTCCAGTACTGTACAAGGCGTGTGGTGTGTGGAACGTGTACTCGTACTTTACATGCACGCCAGGAAAACCGGATAACTGCAAGGTCAAACAATAGATCAAACCAAACCAAGACAAACCAAATCTGTGAACATTAGAATTTAAAGTGTTTTATTGTGGATATTTGATGTTAAAGGATATTATGCATTATTTGTATTGTTACTGGCCTTTAAACCTGCTTTAAAACAAAAAATTGAAATGTTTTTACAAAGAAAAATGTAACTTTATCACTGCATTCGGAGATGCCATTTTGACTTAGCTGTGGCTCCATCTACTGGCTTTAGAGGCAATTACACACACGTAAATATATACCCACAATGCTTTGCAGTAAAGAGTGGATCTGATGAAATTGTAGTTATTGTGATTAGACGGAAGAAATGTTCAGAGCGAGTCTGTCTATGATTTAAGGACTTAAAACAGCAAAAGATGACGTCAGCAATCATCTACATCAGTGGTTCCCAACTTTTTTTTGTCTCGAGTACCCCCGCAAGCTTTGTCTCACACTCAGAGTACCCATTAACTTCCGGCAGTTTCCGGGCAAATAATTGGGTTTACTAGTCGAATATAGTCAATTATTACTACTATATTTGTTGTTTTAATTGTATTTATGGCCCGAGATGCTCCAAAAAGATGCAAAATGTACAACTAATCACACTTTTTTATCCAGATACATGTACATTTCATCTTCATTTAAAACCTGAAACCATTACAAGTACCCCTGATAATACTTCCTGTACCCCTTGGGGTCCACATACCCCTGGTTGGGAAACACTGATCTATGTCACACATCGAAGGAGTTGTAAGGAGTGGTAATGCAGTGTTGGAGAGAGAGGATTTTCAAACCAGCATTCATCAAACAAACATGAATCAAGCTAAATGCTACTCCAGGTATGTTTTTGATGACGGAACAATGTTAGAACATGGATAAAAGCTCAACAATGTCAAGTTTGCAGAATATTTGTCCTTTAAATGTAATGTGTGACTGACCGTTGTCTTTTTTGTTGCGGGCACCAGGTCTGCAAATAAGCTCAGATTTACAGTACATGGTGAACGGTGTTACACTTCTTCAAAACCACTGATCATTTTGCTTATCGATTCGATTCCTTAACGATTCTCTTATCGATTCTCTTATCGATTTTTATACATAGCATATAAAAGAATATGTATCTAGTTTTATAAGCGTGTATTTAGGCTAATCTAAGTAAAGAAAAATAAAAAATAGAAAGAAGTGTTGGCTACATTACGATTAAAACTACAATATAAAGCACAGGGATCAAACTGGGAGGCAGCAAGGGTTTCTCTGCCGTCTGACTCATTTCTCCGTCCCTGCACTTCACGTGTCCTATTGTTATTCCGATAAACGGAGGACGATCCTGACGGTGTTCTTACCTCTGCTGAGCGCTGATCGCGGCCTGGTGTGAGCGCAGAAACACGTGTGAGCGCAGAAACACGTGCTGCAGGAAAGCGTTTATTATATCCGCACGGACTCGGCGTGACGTGCAGCGTAGGCTTCACCAGAGTTAAAACTTTAGCTTGTAATGAAACTGAAAGTAGAGTGTTGCGAGGTAAAAGAGGCTTAAAGGTACAGCGGCCCACACAGGCATCGGCAATAAGAATTGTTAAGATTCCAATTCCGATGGATTGCTAATTGATACCCATCCCCAGACACGTGTTTGGTCCTTTTAGATCAGCAGAAATAACAAACTACACTGTCTCCAACACGGACTAGCACGTGTTGTTTTGGTCCGCTGTTTTTAAGTCAAGGATTTATTAAAGGTCCCATATTCTGCTATTTTGCCCTTTACACAGTCTATTCTAGGGGCTTTGTTGATAAAATTTTGCGTTGTGCAATATCCATAACATAACAGTTTCCAAAAAACACCCATTTCTTGGACTGGCCCCCCTCCTTGCAAAAGCAAACGGCTCACTCTGAGATCTGACCCCCCCGAACAGAGAGCAGTCTGCCTCCCCCGCCCAACCCACGCGCCTCCCCCGCCCAACCCATGACGAAGCCTAGAGCGGAGATGGTGCGCATGAGCCGTGTGCTCCGGTAAACAGCGATACACAAACACGGGAATAAACCTTTTATCTGTCCTGACGGTGCGTCGTGCTGAGTCCTACGTCCTGGATCTGACCTGGAGTTTGACGTGCTCCAGTACCTCGACGACGGACGTTGCCGTTTGGTAAATAACAAGCTAACTCTTCTATCTCTCGTATCCATCGTGTAATTACTGTGTAGCATTAGCATTAGCTGTTTTTATTCTTGCGGCTGCACGCTTCCTGGAGGCGTGGCTTGAGCGCCGCGTCATCCTAGTGAAGCCGCGTCATCCTGGTGAGGAGGGACGGAAAAGACAGTTCTCTAGCGAAAACATGCGGGAATCAATCAAAAAACCACTTTGGGCACACATACGAGGCCCAAATAGCACTGTAGGAAACCTCTGAAAAGTCGATTTTGCATGTTATGGGACCTTTAAATGAACTGGATAAGGCACTCCCCCTCTGTCTGCAGGTCAGATTGATTAGTGGCTGCTTAAATCTTTTCAGTGCTTAAATAAAATAGAAGGAAACATTCTTTTTAACCGTTTTTGAAGTCACTCAAATTACCGTTTTTATATTAAGTGACGTCACGGTAAATGTGCGAGCAACATGAACGAGCACGTCGGACCTTAGAAACAGAAGTACGAACATGGCTCGACTAGCGATACTTGTAAATTGTATTTTATTTCATTTCAGACGCTTTCACATGTGATCTAATCTGGAGAATACAATTACAATCACACAAGCTAACGTTAACACAAAAACTTGCAAGCTGCGTGGTCGCTCTCGTAGCGCAAAGAGACGCTAACCCCTATTCAGGAAGTAACGCAGAAGACTTTTTTTTTTTTTTGGGCTTCGTGCGCCAAAGAGCACACGCCATAGGGATCAATAGAGTGCAATTAATTATAGTTCTATGGTTTAAGTGAAAGTAAAAACGATCGGAGCTTCAGCGTGTTTATTTGTGCTGCGAAGAGCAACACAGTTCAAATGCTCACCGTAAAAAAGTTGGCGATTATTCGTTATATGTGTGATAGCCATTTATATGATCAGTTAAAGCAGCAGTTTTAGTGCTACTGCTAAATTACTTGATGCGCCTGAATGTCTCTCAGCCTGAATGTCACCTTGGGGACTTTCTGTGCTATTTGGTAAAGATGACTTTTTATGTATGTTTATCTCTGCAAAATGAGATATATATTGGCACTAAACTATGAATTTATGTAAAAATAAATTTCAAAAAATCACTCTGTGCTTGATTTTTGTGCTGAAGGTTAAACCGGAGTTCTCATTCTTCAGTCAGACGCCATGTTGAGTGCACTTTACTTATGGAAATGGGTCAGGAAACACTCCAAAAGAATCATAGTCATCTCTGCTTTCACAAATCAACCTTCCCAGTGAATACAGGAGGAAATTTGCATATTTTGTGTAACAGTCTATGAAGCATCTTTTCTTTTTTGGTAAGTGTACACTGTCCCTGTAGCAATAAAAACATACCCACACTGCCAAAGCGTAACAGCAGGGTCAGTCTCTGGGTCATTGTAGAGTCTCTCTGGGTCTAAAAAGTGAAAAATACAACTACTTCCCTTTAATCACTTTGTAGCATCTTCATTGTTCACAGCAATGAGTTTATAAGTGCTTTTCACAACTTTCAGAGAGTGAGCGAGTTTTGCCGTCATCTTAAAGCTAATAACAACTAGCGCGCTAACATACTCTGTTGTGCAGAGGGAAAAAACAAATGATTTTCTAATTTTTACTATTTGGTGTATTAATACCTATTGTAAAAATACATTTTAGTTTTAAACCAATCAGGTGTATATTGTGGAGAAAAGAAATGAAAAATCTGATTGATGACATCACACTGGGGAGACAAAGGTTATAGCATAATTAACAAAAAAAGAAACTACTTTTTTGATTCTTTAAGCATTGATTCAACAAAGTAAAGATGTTCAAATATATTTTTATTTGTCAAGTAAAATAGTTTGTGACATTAGATGAGTTTTGACCCAGGGTACGGCGTGGTTACTTCTTAACTTCCTAGCGTGATGTCATCATTTACTGCCAGGAAGTAAAATTAAAAACATAAAAAATAGCTAAACTGGGATAAAAATGTCAAAGAATTTTAGCAACATTTTAAATATATTCATCTTAAGTGCATTTTAGTTAAAGCAATAGTTCAACCTGGCATAGACAATGCTGCTTTTACAATATACTGTAAAAGATAAATAGATTTTTATTTTATTACATGATAAAAGTAATCAAATACAGCCCCATGAAAAACAACTTATGATGCTTTTTCTGGAATTTAACAATTTGATCATTATTTTATATATTGTCCATTATAAACAGCCAAAAATAGAAATGTGTTTATTGACCTATACCATGGCGATAGACAAGTTTAAAGCTGGACTGTGGAGCATTCTAGGCAAACTAATAACATTTAAAAAGAAATTAGAAGGTGGCAGCCCTTTCCTCAGAAAAGTTCCATAGTGCACCTTTATATGTGAGCGTTTCATGTCTTCCTGGTAAAATTGAAAGACTTTCTACCATCTCTCTTCCACATAAGTCGATCAAAGAAAGTCAGACACTTTGAATATGAAAGTTGAATATGAAATTTTAATATTGCGTGAGGTCACATGACTGGAGTGGCCTGATGAAACGCCGTCTGCCTGACATCGACTATAGGAGGAGGAGATTGATTTCCATATGCTGCCTCTGCTCTGTGAGTGACTGATTATCAGGAGGACACATTAGTGAGATGAATGCATGGAACTGCATTGAATCTTTGGTAATGCACATGGAATGATTTTTATAATCAATGCTGTCATACAATGTAAATGTCCACAAAATACACAGAAGGTAACTTAGAAAATGACATGTCTTATTAAATTACCAATGTCGTCTTGATTTCTATACCTTAGAACAAAATTAATTATTGAAATTAAATATTATAGATCAGCTGTTTGACCAGATGATTGAGATTACTGTATTAGTATTATGCAAATGTATTGGGGGTTTGAAAATGTTATGCTAATAAATTGGCACCAGTGTCTTAGAGCACTCATCCACCAACCCGAATGTTGATTCATGCTCCACCAAGTTCTGTTGTTGTGTCCAGGCACTCACCTTGCTCGTGTGACTGGATGGTCAGAAGGCCAGTGACACAGACGTATGAATGAATGAATGACTACAGCGTCAGTGTCAGTGTCGTGCTTTCAGGGGCTTTGTTCAGCCTGTAGAGTGCATTACAAGTGCAATGTAATATTATGAATGAAGAGTATATTCAGCACTGGTTTGCAAATTTGGGCAACAAAGTTGAGCCCTGAGGAGTGAAGCATGTGGC
Organism: Rhinogobius similis; assembly: GCA_019453435.1. NCBI lineage: Eukaryota > Metazoa > Chordata > Actinopteri > Gobiiformes > Gobiidae > Rhinogobius > Rhinogobius similis. The sequence continues at coordinate 34,228,896 of CM033635.1, read as the reverse complement.
AACAAACTGCTTGGTTCAAAGTTATATTCATAATTGAATACTGACACTTGGTACTTATAAAGTACCATCTAATGATATCACAAAGCTGAGCGTTTTGAGCTTTGATGAGGGAGACGCCCTAAATATTGAGGATTACATGAGCACACACTTGACAGAGATAAAACACAACTCTGGATGGGATAACAGCATTGTCACATAGCCCAAAACCATTATTTTAGTGTGCAATAGGGCCTATAGTTATAAAAACTATGGGAGCAAAACAGAACCTTGAGGCACACCAGAAGATTTATTAAAGGGGTTTTGAAACATGAACAACAGAACTAGTTCATGTGCCCGATTTTTTGCATGTAATAAAGTCAAATCTGTGCTACTCCAGCACAGATATAATGTCTATTCAGGTGAAAATGAGACCACAGCTTTCTCTGCATCTTTTCATATAGTATTTTATCCCTCGAGAAGCAGGAAGTGCACCGTTAGCATGCGAATGTTTCTTAACTTTACCGGTGACAAAAAAACTCGCTCTGGGCTCAGAGACTCGCGAAAAGAGCATCAAGGCATCATGGAGTATTTAGGATGCTGGGACTGCATTAGGAAAGTGAGAGATACATGTGTCTGATGTAAAGACTTTAAAATTAAGTAGTTCTGTTTTACACTTTTCAAAACAGTAATACTCACATTCATTTTTTGTTAAATGGCCATTGTATGTAAGTGATAAACTAACTTTACTGCAGTATAACCCTGAACCATACTATCCAATGTGATTTTTTTTTTTTTTTTTTTTTTACAAAATAGTAGAAAATAGTTTCAATAAATTTGGCATTTGTGACAGCTACAATTTCCCCTGCATGGACTTCTTATTAGAAAAACAACACGCTGCTCGGGATCTAGTTGTAAGGACTTTGGAAACTTCTCACAAACGGCCCGACTACACTTTGAACATAAAAGTCTTCAATAAACAAAGCCACTTCCCAAGTAACCGTGGAATTGGACCAATGGGAAACCTCACCTCACACGACTTTGAAAACTTGTGCACATTTTCTGGGCTTGTGCGTTAATTAGCCGCGCCTGGTGGAGAGTAAACAGACAGTGTTTGACCAGGATTGTTCAGAAGACTGGAACACCAAAGCCGGCCTGTTTGACGAAGACAGGGACGACTGCGTACTGAAGAAGCATCCGTTCTAGTGTGGAGCCGTGGATGTGGGCCACGCTGTGGATGTGGGCCACGCTGTAAGTCATTTGTGTTGATCTGCTACTTGCTGAGGTGGATCGGGCTTGGTTCAGAGTGGTTTCTTGATGTTCACGTTGTAAATTATCTGGTAGAGAGTCTGCCGAATGTATGTATATAGTTTTGTTAGTCTATAGTTAGGGTTTGTACGTAAGATGTCATCATAAATGAGCTGAAAATAAGCCCTCGCACCATAAGAAAAGTACTATCCACTTTTAAGTCCAGTTCAGATATGTAGTGCAGTAGAAAGTACAGACACCTGCTCAGATGTAGTGAAGTAAAAATACAAACTTGTCCAATCTGCTCTTAAAGATGTTTTTTTTTTTTTTTTTTCATTTAATCCACTTCACCATAGAGTTCTATGGGACATTGTAACTTTTTTTTTTTTTTCTTAAAATGCATTTTTCTCGAGACATAAAGATCAGCCTTAAAGTATCTCCTACAACAAACTGTACAATCATGGACTCAACAAGATTTTGACGAAACGTACTGAAGGATTTTTTAAATATCTAATTCTAAAACTGATTTATTGAAGTTTTAAGACAAAAAAAATTGATTTGAATTTTTAGGACAACTTTCAGTCAACTCTAGTTTACTCAAAAACTAAATAAGAAATCCAAACAAAGTAAAGTTATTTTTGTCGGTAAAGTTTTTGTGTACAAAATGATCTAAACAATTTTAATCTGGTTCTGTCCATTTTCAGATTTAAATGTCCCAAATATGTTTAACTTGGGGAGTTTTTATATTTATATTATGCCTAATTTCTACACGAAAACATAACATGATGAAATATATATTTTTTCTTACGTTTATGTGAGTAAACAGGAGAAGTTATCAGGAGATTGTTATCTTTAAATTTAAAGATGTTTTCTTATTCACCTGCAGTATCTCGCCAAGTAGAAAGTAGAAATGTTTTACATAAGTACAGTACTTTTATTTTTTTCCTCCACTGCAGTGCACAAAGACAGTGCACCAAGCGATGCATTTTAAATTAGGATAAAAGCAATAGCTGTTAGTTGCTGCTGCAGAGTCCTGGAAAGGTGTGTAAACTTCAGAAATGCAGAGAGAAATAAAATAGAAACTCCTGTAATTTAATCTATACAAGATAGATGTGTTTGATGCCTCAGCATTGCAGGTAAAGTAGTCACATCTCCGTGGAGACAAGCAGGTGAGGGACCACCCTTGTATCCTACATATCACGTTCTCATTCTCTATGGAAGGCGTCCTGACAGAACGAGCGCCATGACAGGACACCTGAGCGTCCCAGTGCATTCAGAGCTCCACCGAAAGTCATGTTTCACTAACTTTTTCACATGTTTTATATATCAACAGTCACTCTGTAAATCCTGTTCACAATAGAGTTGGTTTGGATGTTAAAAAATAAGACTTCTATAGCAACAAAGTTTCAGCACTTAACAGTTTGTCCACCTGTCAAAACATATAAAACAAATAGTTTATGGATAATGAGGACTAAAATAAATGGCATACACTTACATAATACGTTTTATATAAAACATATATTTTAGTTACATAGTTTACATATTGTACATGTTTATTAGTCTTAACTGGGTTCACTGTTTCATTGATTTGGAACACATTGGAACAGAAAAGTGGAGCATTGAACGTCACTTGTGAAAGGATGTTTTTATTTCCTTGCTTGTTGGTTTTTGATGAGGCATATGGTTTAAGCTCAGCATACAACTGAATTTAGCATAATTTGTGGGAACATATTTATTTGGTTAAAATTGTGTGTGTTGCCCAAGGTCCTTTTTAAAAAAAAAATATATATAAAACACTTAATTGCAACTCTGTGCAAACTACCGAACTCATCGTAGAAACAATATGCAAATCACAGATGGGCAGCAGTCAAATGAAGGTGTTCCAGTGAATCATACGTGATCCAGACCAGACTTATCCGGCTTCATTAGTTCCCAGTTATGACTAAGTCTGAGTCATAAGATCTGCCTGAAAATCACCTTTAAAAATATTTGTGTTTGTGTTTCTTTATCACAATGAATTTTGCTATTTAATACATCAACTTCTTTCAGTCAACAAAAGCAAAATATTACTTCCAACAAACCGCTACCTGCTGATGAAAAAAAAAAAAAAAAAAAAAGAAAAGCTACCACCGTGTTTCTTAATAAGGTTCTGCACTTATCTGCATCCTCCGGGGGACCAGGAAATGAACGTGCAAAGAGTGTGAGAACAAAGTGAGCATTCTGAGCCGTGAGGTGTGATGGAGCTGGTTAAAAACAGCTACTGCGTGGAGGGGCGTGCGCTGTGGGCCCACGAGCGTGTGTGTGTGTGTGTGTGCGTGTGCGTGTGTTTGTGTGTGCGTGTGCGTGAGTGTGTGTGTGTGTGTGTGCGTGCGCCAGCAGCATAGCGTGCAGGGATACAGCAGGGGCGTGCACGTGGGAGGTAAAAACAGAAGCATTGTGGGAGTAGTGGCCTCGTAGACTTTGCACAGATGTTAAAACTGTCAGGGATTAGATCATGTTTTTATATAATAGAGAAGCGGGTTAAGATTGGAGCCTGCAGGGAGAAAGGAGAAGTGGCTAGAAAATTTGGTTTAAAGCTGAAATACGATGGTGTTTTGTAAAGCTGCTCCTTTTGGGTACTTGAGAGGTGGAAAACAGTCCACACTCACACTCATTACTATCACATTCACTCACTACGATGGATAACATACATTACTCTTAACCACAGGGGCGTAGCGCTGTATTCTGGGCCCCAAGTACAAACCTTCTCGCTGGGCCCCTAATTCATAATTTTGGGATTTATTTATCCTAGCAAATTTTGATTGTTATTTTTTTAATTCACTGCTAGAATATACACACTATGGTTCCAACGCTTAAAGGGGCTGTACCTGATTTTTATTGTTTTGAAACGTGAAAAACAAAACTTGTTCATGTTCCAGATGTTTTGCATGTGTTACCTTGTGTGAAAATGAGACCACAGCACTTTCTCTGCATCTATTTATAGAGAGTTTTATCCTATGAGAGAAGCAGGAAGTGTGCCATTAGCATGCTAAACAGTTAGCGTTACTGTGACTGTTTGGGATGCTCTGGGATCAAAAGGCTCGTGAAAAGTGCTTCTGAACTCATGGAGGTGAATATTTAGGATGCCAGGACTACAATGATATCAGGGTGACCCTGAATGAGTGCCAGCAATTTGTGCACAAAAGGTGCTGCACAAACAGATAAGCACTTCTTCTTTCCTTGGACTTTGTACTTCGGGTTTTTAAACTTTTTGCCTCGCTCCTCTTCTTTAGACTTGGTTTTTATTCCCCGGGGGATATATTTCTATTGGCTTCAATAAATGCAGCATCTTCTGCAGCCATGTCGTCTGTCTCCAGTGGATTTGTTTACAAAACCTCAAGTATTATTTGAGCCATTTTCAACATTACAGAAGTAAAATTGGTCTTAGGGCATAAACAGTAAATGAGAGTTCTGTGTCAGGGAGGGCACCTGGTGTAAATAACCTATTCATGGGTCTCAGGGTGATAGCAGTTCACAACTATCCAATCCACTTCATTTACACGTTTTATAAATACGACCATTTGTAAAGTGCTGCACAGACAAAAGAAAAGTGAATAAAACAATAAATAGAAACAGTAAAATCAATTAAAATGTAGATAAAAACAACAACAAATGGTTAATAGCAATAAGCAATTGGACCCTCGGCTCACAGAAACAAAACAAAGCCATAAGCAATTGACACCAGACAAAATATATCGTTTGAATTGTGAATGTAAATAGGAAGTTGATGTGTCAAATCAATATACAAATTACCTCAAGCGAAACAGTTATTTAGTCTCAGAATAAAAAAGACAGATACTCTAAATCCTTCCTGAAATCAAAAAATAATTATTTTGTCTTTCCTGTGTTTTAAATCGAAATATTGTCTTTACACCAATTGTAAAAACAGTCAACGTCGTTCTTATTGACAGTGAGGACAGATAATTTGGGGGTTTCTCACACAAGGCCTTATAAATACAGAAGAAACAAAACAAACAGTAAGAGAGGGCCAACCAAAAGGCAAACTTTGGACCTCTGCTTCTTTTTCTTCATGGACATTAAAGGAGAGTCTGGCATCTATCCAAACGCCCAGATACTTGTAGGCGCAGACCATTTCAATGTTATTACCTCCAAGAGTCAGAGTAACAGGCGTGTCTGTGAGTCTGTTCAATCTCGAGAACAGCATTCACTTCTTTTAGTGGAGTCTAAAACAAGTTTATGAGGAAGAACGACGCCGTGACGATTCTGAAACAGTTCGGACATTGTTGAAGAAGGACAGGGAGTCAGTAAACAGTCTTCCACGCTTCTTTTTGTGTTAGAGCATCCAATTGGTCATTTATTTCAGGTGTCAAGTGATAATAATAATAAAATGATGAAGATAGTAAACTAGGGCTGGGTGATACGGTGATAAAAATGTTGAGCTGGTCCCTGTGACAATCTGCTATTTTTGTGAAGTCGTCGTATCGTGATTGACTGTTTGTGTCTCTAATGCAGCTGTCTGTTCAAACACACTTTTTCTCCTGTTGTTTAGCCTCTCAAGCCTCTGAGCAGATGACTTTATCGCACAATTAAATCAAATCCACACAAAATTTAGCAAACCACAAAGGCTGCAATTCTTTAAGTGCAATAATTTCTTCCACAAACAACAAAACGTCTTAATTTGATTTGAATAAAAGCTGTACACTGTAGTTTGGATTTGTTCAAACAAGCGACAAAAGCGCGACCAAAAGTGATAAAAAATGTGTTCAAATATGAGAAAAACGCAACTCAATGCACCAAAATGTGACTAATAACGACATAAACGTGACTAAATATGAGAAAAACGTGGCTAACATTGACAAAGACGCGTTAAAATACGCTATACAGTGATCCCTCGTTTATCGCGGGAGTTGCGTTCCAAAAATAACACGCGAAAAGTGAAATCCGTGAAGTAGTCACAGCTTTATTTTTTATTATTTTACAATGCAATACTGAACTATGGAATGAAACCAAAAATCAAAACCTGTTTTAAAGCCCAAAATGTGTTTAAAACAATAATTTTAATATAGTAATACAAGGTTGGACATTGTCACTGGTGTATTTCACAGTCTGTGCCTCTTGGTCCTGACTCCGCTCCGCTGTAGCGTCTGTCTCTACTGAAGGCGCAGGTTATGGGGAGTTGTTGGCGCTCTTTCTTTTTCTGAGCAAGAAGATTTTTATAAACGGATATGCCACCTTCGATTATATTTGAGAACTGCAATGAACGACTCGTCAAAGGGTCCCGTTCTTGTGCGTGCGCTGAAGTTCAGTGGATGCACTGTAAAAATATCAGCACTGTAAAAAAATCAGCACTGTAAAAAAATCAGCACTGTAAAAAAATCCGTGAAGCAGCGAAGCCGTGAAAGATGAAACGCGATATAGCGAGGGATCACTGTACACAACTGAACGTGACAAAAAACGTGACTAAAAATGACCAAATTGTGTTTAAATATCAACGGAATCCTATTGTTAAAACATCACAAATCTAATCTTAATCGCACTGGTCAGAAAAATCACAATTAGATATTTTTCCTAAATCGTGCAGCTCTGTTAAAGGGAACAAGAAAAATACAAAGTGAACACGAATCATGATAGAATCTTGATCTGGCGTGAAAATCGTGAGAATAATTTTTTGCCACATCGATCAGCACTACGTAAAATGATACAACTACTAATATTGTGCCCGTGAATACAACTCCACTCATCATAAACTCCATAAAGATTCTCTAAACTTGTTTTATCCAATTATTGCCGTGTTTATTTGCAAACTGCTCTACAACTGTTTGTCTCAGCTCAGTTATTTACAGAGCTCCGTCTGGCCTCAGTCACACCTCTGCTACTACTTCTGTATGTTCTGATTGAGAAAAAAACAAACTTGTGAACAAAACCAGGCTTGGTGTTGTGAGATGCGTGGAAGCAGACTATTTCTGGAACTCACAGTAAGAAAATGCATTATAGAAATATGTTCTCTGCTCCTTCATTCGTGTACTCTGTTACTCCTGGTTTTGTATGTAAGAGTCATTGAAAAGATTGCTGCTTAAAAGAAGTTTATTTTTCTTGTAGTTGAATTAAGGTCATACAGGTAAGTTATTGATAAAACAGGAGGCAAGAGTGCAAAATAATTACATTGGCTTTATTCACTAATTATTTCTCTTTGCGTTTTCTTTCAGTTTAATTAGTGGTTGGGTTAGAACATTTCATTTTTAGTAACAATAAGAAATTCACTTTAGTGTCCTTTCAAAACCCAGAGCGTCAATGACAGAGCACACAGGCTTTGTGCAATAAAAGAAAACCAAGTTTGAACATAAAGCAAAGGAAAACTAAGCAGCAGAGGTAGATCTGTCGAGGCGCTGATCCACTGCAGGATCAACAGAACCACCACACACCTATCTAAGAATCTACCTAGGAGGAGGAGGAGGAGGAGTGAGGAGTAGTAGATTAGTGCATTGTGTTTTGGGTGGAAGTGAAATAGACGAACCTAAACAAACATGGCGGCGCCAATGGAGGAACTTTGGCCTATTTCAACACATTTACAGACTATTTAGCTTTTAAAACCTGCACATAGAAGTGCTTTGTGCATTTGAGGACGAGGAAGAAGTCTGTGCTTTTCTCTCAGCTGGATTTCTTGATTTCTCGGCTTGTTCCGCTCAGTTTAAACACAGTTTTACACATATCAATCTGACGTGAGCCAGGTTAGTGTAAAGCAGCTGCTACCCACAAACAGGACCAGACGTAGACCACACTGACCGAGGGCCGGCGTAGCCTTGAGCACACCACCAGCCAGCAGCGTCTACGATCAAGAGTGCCATTCTCAACTAACCATTTAAGTTAGTGAGAAATGAACATGCACTTGTTACCTGTCTGCACAGATGACGACACTCAAGCAACTCAATGAAACAGAGGAGCAACACGGCACGGGCCTCGGGGCCAGGCAGCGCCAGAGTGGATTTTGGACACGTTATAAATTGCATTTTAAAGGGCACCGATTTACCCAGACGCGAAGCACAGAGTGTGTGGAGACCACCAAAGCAACCAAGGAGGAAGTGATGACAGAGGAAGGTAAGTGGTTTGGGGCGTGCCTATATACCCTCTGGCACAGCCTCACCTAGTGCTCACTAAGGTAAACGCACACACTACCACACGTCTTTGTTTTCCATAAGATGCAATACATATACAGTTATACACCAATTATTTTGCTTGATTTGGTACCGTGAGTATCACAAGATTTGACAGGAACTTGAGAAATCATCAGACGACAAGTACACGTCATACTCCCTCACATGCTGTAGACTTTCAGAGAGAGAGGCACGCTTCAGGCAGCTTCCAAAGCAAGCTAACCAGCGGCAAAAGCCAGAAAAGCACACATTTGATTGAATATATTCTCCAAAAGACCTCCAAAGTGAAAGGCAGCCATGAGATGGCTAATTTTATTTTCCACTTGTGTGTGAAAATCAAGATGGAGTGTCTAATTGTACGGTTAACTGTGACCTGTAGTTTTCACAGCGTTTCATGGCATTTGTGAAGGCTAATAAATGCACCCATACTCAAGAAACCATGTGCAGTGTTGTGACTGAGGAGCTACAATTCACTTTTTCTCAGTTCAAAGCCCAAAAAGTAGAATTAAGTAACATTTTTACCTTATTAAATGTCTTCATAAGTCCGTGTGGTGGTTGCAAATGTATTTTTGGGGCTTTTGAAGTTCCCGCCGTTGCCCCCTGCTGTCTCTGTGTGGAAAACCAGCCTTGCAACAACAACTCTCCTGAGGAACCTTGGCTCTCTTTTATATTTGGCGACATGAAATGTTTTTGTGTGTGATTGTACTTCCTTTTTTCAATAAAAAGGAAGGAGAAAAGGAGGAAAAAAAGCAACCTATTGCATCTTTTTACAGGCAGTGTATTTTCACAAGAGACCTGTAGGGGGAGCTCTGTTGCTAAGTTACTTAGTTACAGAGCTTACAAAGTTACTTAGTTCTTTTTTAAAGTCTAGGTTTTTCTAACTATGACTTAGTTTGGTGGGAGGGTACCTGTGGTAAATATTTATTATAGTTTTACAGCTGTGAAGTTGCAGTTTGTGAAGATTTTTTGGTAAAAAAAAAGTTTAAAATTACAGGAAGTAGTGCTGTGTTCTAAAATTGACTCCCTCTGTGATGTCATCAAAAAGCGACGTGCAGTTGAAAATAGAATCAACTGACATTTTTCTGACAATTTCAACAGTCATGTAACAAAATAAAGGTGTTATCAGGTATTATTATTTGTCAAATCATAACTATTGTGCAATTTATTTGTATTTTGTTTTCAAAATGGTCGCTAGGTAACAGTTGTGGAATTACCTCTAACTATGGCATATTTTCTGGCCATATTCAACCAGGAAGTAACATTATAAAATTATTATTACTTTTACTTATTACTATAAACTTATTATAAACTACGAAGACTAACTGTCAAACAGGGGACAAACAGGCAAACAGTTTAGTAAAATCTTAAATATAATCATTTTCACTATGTTTTAGTGTCTAACCTGCCATGTAGACTTCAAGCTTTCTTAAAAGTTTTTTAAATAAATAAATACATTTTTGTACAATATTTAGTAGACTCTCTTATACGTGAGAAGGGTTAGAACTAGTCACATTTATTAAAACAATACAAATCAGGTACAGCTCCTTTAACCTGTCACCGGTACAGCATTAAATCAAAATCTACCTTGCACAAACAGGTAGCGCCCCCTGTGTCCACCCCCTGCAGGGTCACAGGAGCCGTGCACGAGGCAGATGGCGCCCACAGTCGGAACAGGCACTTTGAAAACTGCACCCGTGTGAAATGTCAGCGTCTCACCACCCACTGTGTATGCAGACACTCCTGAGGAACTGCTATCAATAATGACAAATAGTTTACCTCACATTGGCATACAAGCTCTATTTATGAAGCGTGTGGATATTCACCGGTATTTACACGCTGTAGGCTAGTTTCACACAACACACTCGACTTCATTATCGGATACACCCACCACTGGAGCACGGCAACTGAAAGGTCACGATTGTGCATTTCATTATCGCTAGCACAAGCGAGTGAGTCGTTTTGTAACATGTTGGAAGCGTAGCAGGTAGGTGTTGAGGAATGGAATGTTTCCAAAATGTTTCCAAGAGGACTGAAAGGAGCTTGGTCATCCAGGTGAAGCGCGGTGTAGAGTTGCTGCTCCTTCAAAAAGAATTAGAGCAACAGTGATGAGTTTTGAAGGTCGGTAAATTACTTGAGGACAAATATTCTGCTACAGTGACTTTTTTGAGTGTTTAACCATGTTCTAATTATGTTCCGTCATCAAAAACATACCTGAAGTAGCATTTGGTTGCATTCATGCTGTATAGAGGAATGTTTATTAGAAAATCCCTCCCCTCCGAGCGTCAAACACACGTCCTGCTGAACTTCTTGGATTTCCGTACGTATTTTCAGACTTCATACGTCACTTATCTTGTATGTTGAATGTTCAGATGTTTTAAGTCCTTAAATCATCGCCAGACTCATTCTGAGCATATCTGCCGTCTACACATGATCACTGCTGCAGCAAATCCGCACAATGACGTCTTTTGAACGCTAACTTCCCTAGATTGTATATTGCACTGGCGCCATCTGCTGGCTGGATGCACTAAGTAAGTGTCATTTCATACTGGTTCATAACACCTGTCATAGAATTAAGATTAAGATACATTTTGTTTGTTTTAAAATATGACATGGCAACTTTAAGGCAATCAAGAGCATGTTTAAAGGCTAATAACAATATGAAAAATGCAGAATAGTTTTCCTTTAGATGGCATATTCTAAGTGTTAGTAGGTGGATTGCCAGTGTGTTCTGCTGCAGGAAGGATCTGAGGTGAGGAATGACCAAGCACATAGATCTGTGTTAAACATAATGTTTCTCCTTGTGTCTGGGTGGTTCTCTCCTGCTATGGTTTTGCTCATCAACCATAAACATGCACAGTAGGTAAAAACAAAGGTCCTGACATATGGAGATGGGTCCCTGGGCGCTGCGCTGCTGCTCCAGAGGAGACGCCCCAGTGGCATTGAAGGATGAGTCAAATGCAGAGGACAAATTTCGACAATAAAGTGGTCCTTAATCTCAGACAGTTGTACAATTGCTGCTGTTCTATTAAAGAGGCACTATGTAACTTTTCTCATGGACTTTTCTTGCCACTGCTTGTCTTATTGCTTTGTCTGGAATGTTCCACATATTAGCATTAGACTTATCAACTTAACTCTTTCAGACCAAGTTATTTTTGAAGAATAAAAGCACCTGTAACAGGACCATCACAAACTGACCGGCTGCTCTATTCCTTATGAAGAATTAGCTGCGCCTCACTAAAATAAATCTATAATCAATGAACACAAAGCAGAGAGCAAGTAACTGCTGATAATCACTGGCAGCATGTTTTGACCTACACAAACATGGTATAAATACTTCACCGGGGAGAAACCTGTGTTTTATAAAAGATAGTGTGTTTGTCGCTCAGCTAATGCTAACCTATAACCCCACAAACTAAACTAACCTGTTTAAAGAAACAATCAGCTTGGTATTCTATGCACTTTTCTAAAGTTTGTCTGCAATACGTTCAATGTAAGTCATGTTAGCCGTTAGCTTTGTGACAAAAATACTTTATACACACATACGTTTCCTCGGATGATATATTTATGTACATAAAGGTCTCACATGCTGCCAGTGATTATCCATCTGTGACTCACTCTCCGCTGTGAGATCTTTTTTATTTTGATTAATTCTAGCAAGACTCCCTGATGATGATTCCCACAGAGAATGAATGGAACGAGAAGTGAAGATCCGCACTTTTACTGCAACCAGAATGAAATGGGCGCTATGGTGAAAAGGTTATTTAATGTTGCCAAATATTTTTAAAAAGAGCCAGGGTTTTCCAGAATAGTCTTCGGGTTGGAGTCGGCCATGTTGCAAGGCTGGTTTTCCATCCAGAAAAAGCAGGGGAGACGGCGGACAGATTTAACCATCACAGGGGTTTATAAAAATGTTTAATGAAGTAAAAAGTTACGTAATTCTCCTTTAAATATCATACTGTGAAACATTACAGGCAAAGCAATGACATCTCGGTGGTGGACTGTATGTGGACATACTATTGGCTCTATTGAACCCAACTGGGGCTACCAGACTCAGCAGCTAATTTGGAGTTCCATATTTAGAAATCCAAATGTGCATTTCATGGGAACCGCATCCAATCAGGAAAATAAAACATTTGGAAAACAGCTTAAGTTTCTAAGATCAGATCTGATAATAAATGACCTCTTCCTCCACATACATAATGATTTTCACTTAGAAATTCCAAACTCTGACATTTCCCACAAACTAAGGCCTTTACACAGCGTGTTACAGTCCAATTATACCAACATGACATTACATTGAATTTCCCACATGACATTTAAACATTCATTCATTTAATTCGAGCGAACCTTTATGACTCATTCACTTGTGCAGTAATGACGGGGCATCCTGGTGATCATTTCTAAAACTCCACACTATCTACAATATTCCACAACAGATCACAGACCAAGCACTGGAACGTCAAAAAAAATTACCATGAGAATCTGCAGTTCTTTTATGCTGTGTGCTAAATGTCTATTCAAGATGTAATAGCCAAAACAATATAAAAAAAGGAAACATAAGAGCTGAGGAACAACACCATAAGCTGCGTCACTACTTTTGGGGAGGCTGGCCCGGAGTGGTCGAAGGAGGCACACATGCACAAAGTCTTGTACCAAACAAGATTTATTAAAAGATAAGACTTTGGTCCCGAATGGCTTTTGGAGGCCTCTTTTGTGCAGCAAGGCTCCTCCCCTTGGAAAAGTGCATTTCTCTGTAGGTAACTACACAATCTTTACCTTTACACAAGCAGGTGTGCATTCACCAACCAAAATGATCCCAGTCCCCAAAAACATTTATAAGGTTTACGTAAAGTATAAACACAAATAAACTCAAATTAGATCACGGATATAAAATGAAAAACAATGGAACTCCAACAGTTTTCTGCTCCACATGGTCTGGCCCATAACCCCACCCTCAGGTTACAAAAATGCCTGCCTCCTCTTTGACTAGACCATGTGGTGAGCCAGGTAAGTATGATGAATGAAAGTTGTAAAAATAAAGCATATTAAAAAAGGAACTTTGTGTGTGATAATTAACACTAAACCGGGTTTAAGTTTAACTGTAGGGTTGTATATGACAAATGATAATAAATTAACAAAAACATGAAATGAAGGTGAATAAGGGGACATAGAAACCCACTTTGTCACACTACTGGTAAATGCACTTATCCCACTGTAGTGTCAGAGTAAGTTTTAGTGAACACTAAGTTTAAGTATTTAGTATCTTTACATTTTCATTGGTTTAACATTTGGTTAACTGAATATTCTATTATTGTGTGATGTCACAACCCCAAGCTCTATTCACCTTATTCCGGAAGTTGCCGTATGCGCCGCCATCTTTTTTCCGTTGTAGTTTACACGGGGCAGACGAGCTCAACAGAAAATAAGTTCCACAAGGACAAAAAAGCCGTTTTCAAGCCCCAGGAAATCAATGCATTGCGAACTTGTTTTTGCACGTGCACATTAAACATTTTAGACAAATCCATCTACTTTATATAATGTTTTAGCGTGAGACTTTTCCCTGGATCACCATTTGGGCGGAATGAGGTGACTAGGCCAAAGTACGTCCATTGCCGCCATGTTTGTTTTTTTTGGTCTGTTTGGATGCTTCACCTTTGCCCAAACCACAGTGCTGCCCTGTGATTGGTCTGGAATTCCTCGTGCTGGCCGGGTTCATTTGAAGGTGCACATGTAACTTTTGCGATGGAACAGCTCTCACCTTCTTGTCTCAAAGGGGTTGTTATTGCTTTGTTGGGAATGTTCCTCGATGTTCCTGCAGCTGGAGGCACGGTGGCAGAGTGGCTAGCTAAATTTCACTGCAGGAACAATAAAGTGGACCTTGTAAACCTACCTTGTAAAACATGTATTCTTACAGTGCGCAGTCGCCTCTCCACAGCTGTAACTTCATGTCATCACCTGCTGGTCAGATAAATATGTTTAGCGCTGAAAAACATTCCAGGCAAAACACATCTCCATAGAAACAAGCAAACGGCTAAACCACCAATGCACCTTTAAAAAATATTCCTGCAGTGGGATAAAAGGACGTTCATAATTAAAAGAAGTGCATAGTTTCTATTGGGATTTTACAACAAGCACAACTCCAGGTAGCCTTTAGGTTTTTGATGAAGTTGCATAAAACCAAAAACAGGATTTTGCACAATAGCCTCTTACATAATACCATATGTTGCCTAATGAATTCTAGTTTTATCCCTGGGAAATCCAAGCTCATAGTTATCACAACAAAATGCTCTCAAAACACACTGTGGGCTGCAAGAATAGACAAACGTCTGCGGCTGTTGGCAGAAGAAAATACATAGTTAGCAAGTTATTGTTAAGTTAATAATAACACACACAAAGTTTTGTTTTGCTGCAGGTTTTCTCTGTAGGTTCTGGACATCACTGGTACTTTGGGTTATTCTGAGAGAGCCCCAGGAGAACTGTGTGATGAGATGACAGGAGATGAAGAGCTCAATAAACCAAATCTGACAGCACATAAGTTTAAAATAACACACCGGAAGAAGAGGTTGTTGCGAAAACCAAATTAGAAAAGAGTTCTCGAACTTTTGGCCTTGTTGCACTTCGAAAGTGCCACAGCGCCTTCAGCATTCTTCTAAACATGTCCTTAAAGATGGCGTACTTGACTCTTTTTTTTGTAAATCTGTATTTTTTTAATTTTTATTTTTTCCTACTATTGTAATTTTTTTGTAAAAGCAGCTAAAAAGCTACTGCTGTTTTACCTTCTGACTTGTCTACCATGTCTCAAAGACACAGCAGCTGAGTGATGCTTTGTGCGTCACTTTTGTAAATGTTCCCTCACCCCCTTACCCGGTCCAGGGGGTGAGTCCAACATTTCATGAGCATTTGGCCTAATTAATTTTATTCACTTAAATGAAATTTACTTA
Organism: Rhinogobius similis; assembly: GCA_019453435.1. Lineage (NCBI taxonomy): Eukaryota > Metazoa > Chordata > Actinopteri > Gobiiformes > Gobiidae > Rhinogobius > Rhinogobius similis. Next base: position 34,213,580 of record CM033635.1, on the reverse strand, counting down.
AACATATGTCAACATTGTTAAATAAACCCAATTCTAAAGTATATGCAACCAGATGCCTGGGGGTGTGGTCTGGCATGGGGGAAAATGTTCCGTTGATATAATTGTAAAGTCAACTTTTTTTTTCTTTTCTTCTAATATATTTTGTCTATTATAACACAACTAATTCAAATCAAGACACAACTAAGTCTTTGTAGAGATTGCTGACCTGACATTTCCTCAGAAAAGTGAACGGATTGTCCTGTGGATGTTAAAATACAGCAGGCGAAACTAGCATCACGGTAGCCTTTAGCCTGCAGCTACGATTTGCATTCTTGGAAAAATTTGGGCCGTTCAACTTCTTTATTCTTCTTTGTGTCTGAATTTGGCTCAATGTAATTCCTGAACTCTGCGTTTGCTCTTGTAGTTGCTGAACAGTGGGTGACAGAGCAGCTCTGACCCATTAATCTAGAACTAAGTAACATTCTTACCTTACTAAACGTCTTTGTAAGTCAGTGTGGTGGTTGCAAATATATTTTTGGGGCGTTTGAAGCTCCCGCCGTCGCCCCCTGCTGTCTTTTCACAGAAAACCAGCCTTGCAACTTTCCTGACTCCGACCCGAAGACAACTCTCCTGAAAAACCCTGACTCTCTTTTTTATATTTGGCGACATGAAACGTTCTTGTATGTGTTTACTCGTTTTTGGACCCAGTAAAGCACTCACTTTTTTCCTGTCTTTTATGCATCTATGATTAATGTTAAAGCCTATATGACAGGTTCTCAAAAAGTTTAATGGGATAGCACCTGTGGCAATTATTTAGTATAGTTTTACATTTGTGAAGTTGCAGTTTTTAAAGAAATTTAGAAAAATAAAAGTTTAAATGACAGGAAAAAGTTCTAAAAGACAATTTACAGACAACTGACACCATTTTATCACAGTTTAAGTGATCATTCAACAAAATAAAGGTGTTATCAGATATTATTTGTTGAATCATAACTACTGTGTAATTTATATGGATTTTGCCTTTGTTTTCAAAATGGTTGCTAGGTAACAGTTGATCCATGTCATATTTGCTGCACATGTTCAGCCAGGAAGTAACATTATAAAACATGTTCACTGCGTTTCAGTGAAATGTGTTGTCTAACCTGTCATACAGACTTTAATTAGCACGAAGAGTATAAATAACAATGAAGAGTTATTTTCAAGAACGTACCATTATTGCAAGACTTATCGAACCATTCCTGTTCTTTGTCTGCTGACAGTTATCTCAAAGACTCAGACGGAAAGCCTGCATTGTTTGAGTTTCTATTGAAAGTTGAGCTGCGTGTGCAAGAAAATAAAAAGTTGAAAAGAAAAAAAAAACCTTCTCCTGTCTCCCATAAACACTTAATGAAGCAGCAATTAAAACAAGACAGACGCCATATTGTTCTTTTATTATGGTTCACAATAAAAATAAAATAGCGTTGACATCTAGCCTGAGGGGAGCAGTGGGTTTCAAGTGATTGGATAATGAGCCGTGAAAAGTGAGTGAAAAGTGGAAAGACTTCTTCTATTTTATATTCTTCAAGGTCAAATCGTCCTGTCAACTCTTGGTTCCAGTCATTCACTGTTAGAACGGCGCAGTTACAGTGTGGATTGTTAAAACGTTATCATTTCATATTTAATTTCATGCAAGAGTAGAGTCCAATTCTTTTAGTTATTTGTTATGGGTCATTCTGTCCCCATTTGTTTAACAGCATATGTGTAAGATGGTTCAGCAGCAGCTCGACTACAATAATATAGATATGTATGTATTATATCTATATTTCTTGTATTGTATCTGTAACTTAAAGGTGGAGTGTCCGCAACCTGACTGTCTGCATCCAGATTTTGCCTTTGATGTCCCACTTATCGATCTCCATGGAAACTAGGAGGTGACTTACCTTATTCATTACTTTGTAGAAACAATTTAACTACACTTTTTGTCATGTTGCCTTGGTCCACAGTCTATTAAATGTTGCTTTAGGTCATTTCAGATCAAGGTTATTTTATTAAAGCGAAGCACATCAAAGACACAGTCTAACAATCGTACATTTAATCACCAAATAAAATGCTAATCTCAAATCAAGCTTGCTGTTGTCTCTGCTCTGGTCTGCCTGACAGGGTGATTATCAGTTTAAAACTTGTTTCACAACTATGAGAGCTGTCAACATGAACAGGGATGTAAATATTCCATAGATGTAGTTTATGTGTGGTAAAGATTAGGCCGAATCTGCTATTGTTAAGGTTTGGAGAAGGGATCTTTAATGTAAATTAAATAATGTTTTGTAATGTTACTTACCAATTTTACTTACTTTACTCACAGACTTGTGGAAGTCTCAAAGCTACACTGTTGTCATTATTCTTTCACTCCACACTCAGTGATGGTAAGCCACTTATGTAGCCACAGTTACACGTGTGAGCGCCATCGGCCCCTCCACCACCAACCATTCACACACACCACTGTCCTACTAGGCAAGGTGGGGGAAGTGTCATGCCTAAGGACACAACAACATTTCCTCCTCCAGCACGCACCTGGTGTTCCAGCGGTCTCCCATCCAAGTACTAGCCAGGGCCTGACCTGCTTAGCTTCCAAGATCTAACGCGATTGGGCAGGTATAGGTATATACTGACAAGCCAGTATATATGTGTGTGTGTGAGTGAGTGTGAGTGTGAGTGTGAGTGTGAGTGTGTGTGTGAGTGTGTGTGTGTGTGTGTTTATATATTATACTCTGGGTAGAATTCTATATAATTTAGCCCTCCTGGTAGAGCCTGTGGGGTCAGGCCCTCTCTGGGTGCAGGTTTGCAGACAGAACGTTGTCGATTTGTGGAGCGATGAGTCCACTCCCAGGAAAGTTTTTCCAACGTATTGTTTTAAAGAACATAAACACCTGTAAGTGAATAAATGAATGAAATGAAACAATCTCAATTTTTTCCAGGAAAAACAATAAGTAAAGCAAAGTGAAGTAAAGTACAGGAAGCTATTTTTGTGAAACGAGAGAATCCCTCACTAAACAGGAATGGGGGTTTAAGATTTATGACAGCCTCTAACCCCCTGGTCCAAGTCAACAGACCAGTCACATGCGAATAGTTAGGCAAACTATTAGCCTAACAAAGACAGGTCATTATCAGTGACTCCTCCCTGTGGGTGGGGCTCTCTGAACTTGATAGCATATAAACCAGAGTTGTCAGACCAGCTCACTGATTGAAAATGACTTCTGGATTGAAGTAAAAACGTCTTGATTTTCAAAACAGCGTCCAGATGATGGCCTTTGAAAACTTTTCTACTATTGTGTAATTTGTTTTGATATTTAGCAGAGTGTGCATGCTTTGCAAAGTATTTTGAGATTCGGATCAGTCCCTCGTGGCTTTGATCTTGTCAGTGGCCCTTCATTTAGTTGACTTGCCCAATCATTCTATCAACAATAGAGGATCTGACTGAAATGCAATGCAATGTAATTGTTTTTCTCATGTGACAACTGGAACACAGAAGGAACGACTGGAGCGCAGCATACATTTTAAGCCAGACGCCCTTCCATTTAGTGAAGCAAACATCATGATATCTGTGGAGCTCAACAGTGACTGCCCTCCGTTTGGTTCAGGAAGTAAATTTTCCCCACAAGGATTCAGAAAAAATTGTGTATAAAATGTTTCAAAGCTGCTCGGGGCTAATCAGCTCTGTGGTGAGTAATGTGCGCAACCTATAATTTTATTGTATGTATTAAAACAAATTATTTACTTTACATGTGTTTTTTTTTACCGTCGTTGCTTCTTTACATTAACATTTTTCTGAAAGTCCATGGCAAAATTAGTGGGAAATTTACTTTACCAGAACCACGTCGAACTTCAAAGTGGGCGGGACTGTCAAGCTCCACGTCTTTAGCAGTTGGCCCTTTAAGTCATGGATCTGTAATGAGACCTGGATAAGACACTCCCCCTCTGTCCTCCACCAGTTTGATTAGTGAGGGTGTCGGACTGGGGGGGTAAGGGTTCTTGTTTACCTGGGGCCCATTGCAAGGGAGGCCCTCACAAAGTCTGTTATATTTATTTAAAATTTAAAAAATTAGGATTAGGACCGTGCAAATACTTATTCACAGTTTACAAATGAGTGTATCTTTTGAATGGAAAAAGCCTTCAAAATGTTGCATATAACAGGAAGCTCAAACACATGAAAAGAGAACATGTAATGCAGGTCCACCAAGATATTTTGTATCCAAGGCCCATAATGTTGTGCTACACCCCGGCCACTCCATAAGTACTGCACTTCCTGGACCAGAAAGAAATGTCCCTTAGAGCCCCAATGCATTTTCTGAGGAATCAAACTACTGGTGTTTGTCTGGCAGCATCTACAGCTTTCACAAAGGTCGGAATTTGAAGGGATTCCTCTCTATTTTCACAACATGAACTTTTAAAATAAAGTAAATGCCAAAAATCTCAAGCCTGTGTAGCCCGGCTTTGCTCTCTCCCCACTCTAGCCGGCGTCGCCCTGATTGGTCAGAACTGATCACGTGGTGCACGTCTCTATCGTCACACTGTGGGCGACACTAGTCTCTTTGAAGGAAGTAATCCAGAAGATTTTTGTTGACGATGATGATGATTTGTTGTTGTCTGGCATCGGGCATCAATGAGCACAGGCCACTGTGAAACCAATAGACACCATCTTTAGTTCATCTTCCAGATCATATTATACTTCCATTCTGTAAAGGGCACATATTACACAAACACATTTTAAAAGAAAAATATCGTAATATAATATATTTGTGATGAATTGCAAGTTATCCTAGCAGTGTAGTGATCTGGTTTAAGTGGCAGAAATGCTAAGAACGAGTCCGGAGAGGATTTAAGGACAACAGTAGAAGATTCACAGAAAGTGACGCCAATTATCGGATAAACGTCAGTCAATTCAAAGGGTTTTCTAACCAGGATTCATCAAACTAGCATGAATGGAGCTAACTGCAACTCCAGGTATGTTTTTGATGATGGAACAATATTAGAACATGGTTAAAAGCTCAAAAAAAGTCAATTTAGCATAATATTTGTCCTTTAACCATTATGTTGAAATGATATTCACTTGAGATAACAGGAAATCATGTCGGTTTCATTGTCATCATATTAGTTTTATGCGAATACACTGATGGGCCCCGATAAAGAAGGCACGTCTCCATGGAGGAAAACATTTTGGTCACGTAAGCTTTTAAACTGTCAGGAGAAACCGCTTTTTAAAAATCACTATAATACTTCTGCGTGGACCTTCACAGCGCTCTGACTTCTATTGGATTTATGGCAGACGATGTTTTCCCAATGCACCCCAGGGAAACATTGTATTTAATTGAAATTTACAGAGGAGACAAAGCAAGCGTTGTCTCTCCGCCATGTCTGAGTTTAGTGCTCCGAGGTAAGCTACATGTGGTAGTGTTGGTGGGAAAGGCTTGTCCTGGATTATTGTGAGAATGAGAAATACTCACAGCGATCAGTGGTGGGAAGGACTAGGTTACGTTTGCTTGAGTTGAGTTTTTTAAAAATAAATAAATTGTTATCCTCTTAGTCGTTTTCAGATACCATAACTTTACATCTACGTGAGCTTTATATTTGAGAGTCACTACGTTTACATGCACGGGGAAGTCGGGAGAAAATAACCAAACTCAATTAGTCTTTGCACAAAAACTTGTAAGACCACTCTTGTCCAAGTCTACTGCAGGTCAAAGAACAAATCGGGCACGGAGAAGTTCGGGAGCATCTAGTAATTTTACCATTAACACCAAAACTTTGTTGCTAAAAAAGATCTCGATTATACCATATAACCACACTTTTGGCAGACATAGATAAGCGACATCTCACTTACGTTAAGCATTTGATTTCAGACACGCTATGAATGGCATTACTCCGCTAGTTTTACTTTCACTTCAACGAAGCGGACCAAAACAAAACCACACGTGCTAGCTTGTATCTGCTGATCGAAAATAAGTCAATACACGTCCAATCCTGTGTTCTTATTTATTAATAGAAAACTGGATGAATTCTCCAAATACAACACGCCGAAGTTATGGAAAACAATGTCTCAAAGAATTCTGCCGTCTGGAGAAGATGAAGAGAACCCACCCCGCTATAAAAATCACCTACGATTCAGCCTGAGGTGCAGAGACGAAGACGCAACACCAAAGAGCCTGAAAACTCACAAGTAAATAATCTGCTCCTAGTGTGATCAGACGGCACGCAGTGTTGCCAGGTCCACGGTCTTTCTGAGAAATTGGGCGGCTGCCACGGGTCAAAATTATTATCCGTGGTTTGGGCAATTTTCCATGTAGAATGTGTTAATCTAAGAATACTCCCAATGAAAGTCCTGAATCTCAGTCATAAATCCTCATATCCAAAGGCATCCAAGCTCTGAGAGAGAGAAGGGGCAGGTCCGTGTCACAGGAAGAGTGCCACTTTCATGAATATAGAGCTGTGTCGTACTCGTATGTTCCATGTTCTTTCAGGCCATTGTGTGGGTTTGGTTGCTGCAAGAAGAAGAAAACAAAGAAGAGGAAGACAACTACACACAGACTCGTCGTCATCTTTGAAAGTCAAAACCTTAATTATACTTCCTTGGTTTACATGCATTTTGAAAAATCGGTTTAAATTGGACGAGCCCAGTCAGTTTTCCTGGTGTGCATGTAAACGGAGTGACTGTAGTGGTCAACTTCAGTCTGGGTGTCAAACCTTGAACCTTCTTGTTGGTTTTTAAGGTGTCCAAATGTAGTTCAACAAGCCGGAAAATGTATTAAAGGACACATATTCTGCTGTAGTGACTTTTTTGAGTTTTTTGAGCTTTTAACCATGTTTTAACAATGTTCCATCATCATAAACATACCTGGAGTTGCATTTAGCTTCATCCACGCTTGAATATCCATCCCTCTCCGACTGTCAAAAGCACTTCCTGCTGAACTCCCTCAATCCGTGAAATTTTTTCAGATTTCAGAGAATCTTCCTCTATTTCTCTAGACTTGTTCTGAGCATTTTTTCCCGCCTAGACACGATAACTGCTCCTGCTTGGCTAATCATTGTGTGCCTTAAAGTGATAACATAAGTAAATTGTGACTAAATTATGTAGGTACCATCTGCTGGTTGGATACACTCAGTAAGGGTCAGGCCAGACAGCAGACAAATCCTTTCATTTTAGTCTGTAATAAACGTTTTTTTGTTTCAATACATGAGATGGCAAGCTACTCAAGTTTGTTTAAAGGCTAATAACAAATCGAAAAATGCATAATATTTTTCCTTTAATAGTTATAAAGTAAAGACATTCACACCATCTTTTAATGCATACCTCCTATATGTTCTTTATTTCATGCCATTCCAGAAACCCATTTTTTTCAGCAGACAACCAGCTTAAGATGGGCAGCGTGACTCTACGATACACCGAAGCCAAAGATATGGAAGAAAGAGCAAGGATGTACGCGTTTCAATTATTTCTTATCCACTTGCATTTTATTTTCTACTGGACACTGAAAAGAACCATAGATAGACTTATTTTTACGATCCAATCTTTCATTTTTGCACATTTTGTCATTCCAATACTGTGCGGTGTGAATGAATAGGCCGTGGATTTCTAACAAGGTGAGGGTTGTTGCAGCAGAAGCTCGGCGTGCATCCTCCCACAGACATAACTCCTCTGCTGTACGGACCGATTTACTCGGAGACATGACTAGCTCCACTGTCAGCGCAGGTTAGCATCAAGGCTAAGTGTACCTACAGCTGCTGCTAACATATTCAGAATGCAGAGGAGGGATCATGGTGCTAGAGATATAGTTGTACCACAAAGGAAAGTAAGAATATAGCTAGAATGCATATGTTTAAGTTTAGGTTCCTCAATGATCTGAAAAGGTTCGTTGCCTTCAAAAAACAGTGATGGAAAATAACGAACAAAGTACAAAAGTAAAAGTTCTGTAGGCTTACTTAAGTAGAATGAAGACAGCTAAGTATTTTTACAGTAAATTTTACAGTGAATACTTTTTTACTTTTACTTCACTACATTTGAGAGCAAGAAGCTGTACGCTGCTGTTACTACACTTTTGAACTGAAAAAAACTGAAAAGCATATGGTTTGACGGCGTATTTTTAGCACATTCAGAGTGACATCCTGCCAAAAGGTTTTGAGTTCAAGTCCCAGCAATGAGCAAACAAAAATATAGGCCCATACATAAAACTTACTAAAACATTTGATTTGCATCTTGTTCAAAAACAATTTTGATCAAAATCACTACATTTGAAGCTTTAATAGTTCCCAAAATATATGTGAAATGCTTTAATTTTTACTCTATAAGTATCTTTATAAACTGTTTACTTCAAAACTTTTAGAAGAGTAATTTTTACGTGACATTTTGCTTTAGTATTTCTTGTATTTTTGCTCATGTCTGCATTTATTAGATAATTTTATTCTACCAAGTTCTTCCACCTTTACAAGATTTTGTTCCTAATATTGCAGAAATGTCATGATTTTAGTTTTTAAGCGTTGAGTTTGACCAATCACAGTCAAATAACTTATCAAGAGCTCTAGCATTTAAAGGTGTACGTTAGTTTTTCATACTAGCCCGCTGCTTATATCCACAATATGTTCTCCTTAAAGACAATTACATTTTAACTGGAACATATTGGGACTATAACTAAAGAAGACATAATGAACGTTGTTGGAGTGCCTCGCTGCTTACCTGTTCCTTATTTTATTTTTATTTTGTTATTGTATTTTAAGTTAACCATGAAAATCATAAAGGTTAATATCTCTGTAATCGATGGGACTATCCACAGACGAAGTTCAGACAAAATGAAGTGAAATTGTTTGCTTACCAGCCAAACTTTGTCATTCAGTTCCAAGTAGTAAACTTTAAACCAAGATTAAAGGGGCTGTCCCAAATTTTTCATTGTAATAAAGTCACGTCTGTTTTGTCCCAGTACAGATATATTGTAAAAGCAGCTCTTATCTGATTATCTATTTATTTATTTATTATAAAGCGTTTTATTCCCTGTGAAACAAGTAGTGCACTGTTAGCATGCAAATGTTAGCTTTAACGTGACGGACAACCCTGCCTCTTTAAGTTGTAAAAAGTGCTCATAAATTAATTTTGGTGAATATTTGAAGCTCGGAATGCAGTAGGTAACTGAGCAATACACTTACAAACGAAGTAGTTGTTTTTCACGTTTTTAAGAAAGTAACATTCGGGTACACAATAATAGACGGATTTGTGGACCCAATCTTTAACCAAAAATGATAAGATGTGGATATTGTTCCGTTGTACCTCCAATAGATCTAAACCAGGTCTACAAAGGGATTTTTTTCAAGGTCTAAATTTGAAAAATAAAAATGAGTTTGAAGCATTGCCCTGTAGACAACAGCCTTCCAGGACGATTGGATCCCAGTGAGACAGACAGAAAAAGGATGAATGCTGTCTGCAGATATTTTTAAACCCCTCTGTGTCATGCTGTCACCTTCACTTATGTCCACTGTCAACTCCGATCATTTTGGGTGACAGGAGACCTTCTGCCACTTGGACCTGCTGCGTAGACTGTAGTGTCATTTTTATAAAGTTAAAAATGTGGAATGCATAAAGGCAAGTAAGTAATGGCACTGATTTCATGATGAATAAAAGAAAATAAAAAATAAATACATTTCCCATTCTCCCATTTTCCCCATAGACTTTCCGAAAAAATAAATCAATAATAATAATCATATTTAAAATCTGAAATCTTGCTGGGGGTTATTCTGCAATGTGGTAACAAAAGACCTCAAGGCTTTTGTAAATAATTAATAATCTGTTTCTGAAATTTTATAAACCTTCACCATTAAAGGAGCTGTACCTGATTTTTACTGTTTTGTAACGTGAAAAACCGAGCTAGTTCATGTTAAACTCTTTACATCACTTACATGTATCGTTCACATTCTTAATGCAGTCCCAGCATCCTAAATATTCACCAGGATGACGCACTTTTCACAAGCCTCTGAGCCCAGAGCATCACAGACCTTCACGGGTAAAGCTAACAAACACTAGCATGCTAATGGCGCACTTCCTGTTTCTCTCATAGGGGAAAAGTTGTGGTCTCATTTTCACCTGAATAGATTATTTTACAATGTGTCTGTGCTTACTTTATTACATGAAAAAATGTACTATTTCTGTTTTTCCCGTTTAGTACAGTAAAAATCAGATACAGCCTCTTTAATTTTTACTTTTTTTTTGGGCCTCCGAACTCTTGATATTTGAATTTTTTGGTTCAAATTCAAGTTGTACCTGATTTTTCCCAGTAAAATCAGTTTTACCCCAGTACAAATTAGAATTTTGATTCTTGGCCCAAGCCTGAGCTGGGACGGTTCAGGCCCAGACATGCAGGTATTGACTCGGGCACTGGTCGAGTTCAGACAGTACGTGCACCGGCTCAGGTCGGCTCGGGCTTTCATTTTTGGGCCAGATCTAGTACAGATAGATTTAAAAAAAGTAGTTTAAAATCAGATTAAAAAAAAAAAAAATCTCTGTAAAGCAGGAAGTATGCTGTTAGCATGCTAATATCTGTTAGCTTCATGGTAAACTCTGCTCTGGCCTCTGAAAGGTAAACTGATAATGAAATAATAATGAACTTATAATTGGATGCTCAGATGGCTGTAGGTAAGCGAGCAATAAATCTGGACTGTTGAAAACCATTTAAAATGAAAGTTTCCTTTTTGTAAGGTTTTTCAGGCGGTAAAAATCTTTTATCAGCACCTTTAAGGTAAAATGTACCTCTATATCAGGGGTTCCCAAACTTTTCTGGCTGGGACCCCCAAAATAGCCATACAACCGACTCGGGACCCCCAAAGCAAAATGAAAATGAGAGTAGCAATAATTTTAAGTGTCAAAACATGTCAAATCAGGTTTAATATTGGTTACAGTGATCCCTCGCTATATCGCGTTTCATCTTTCACGGCTTCGCTGCTTCACGGATTTTTTTTACAGTGCGGATATTTTTACAGTGCGTCCACTGAACTTCAGCGCACGCACAAGAACGGGACCCTTTGACGAGTCGTTCATTGCAGTTCTCAAATATAATCGAAGGTGGCATATCCGTTTATAAAAATCTTCTTGCTAAGAAAAAGAAATAGCGCCAACAACTACCCATAACCTGCGCCTTCAGTAGAAACAGACGCTACAGGGGGCGGAGTCAGGACGAAGAGGCACAGACTGTGAAATACGCCAGTGACAATGTTTCCAACCTTGTATTACTATATTAAAATTATCGTTTTAAACAAATTTTGGGCTTTAAAACAGGTTTTGATTTTTGGTTTCATTCCATAGTTCAGTATTGCATTGTAAAATAATAAAAAATAAAGCTGTGACTACTTCACGGATTTCACTTTTCGCGTGTTATTTTTGGAACGCAACTCCCGCGATAAACGAGGGATCACTGTATTTGAATAGTTTGTTGTCTTATTGGACCCTATTTGACTAAAAGATACTGGTATTAATTAAAAAGCAGAGAAAATACAATGTCATATTCATTCAAATGACATCTTGAAATCATCTCGCGACCCCCAGCTCATCCCTCGCGACCCCCCGAGGGGTCCCGACCCCCACTTTGGGAACCACTGCTCTATATAACCTATAGTAGTGACTTGCCTTTATAACTGTGGTCAAATTTTGGAGAATGGAAAAAAAAAAATCAGCAATTTCTCAGTACGGAATGTTATTACTTTTTTATTTTTTCATAGTGACACAAATGATCATTCTGTTCCTTAAATATAGATCATTCAATACCATCTTTTTCTCAGACAGTAGCAATACAAAGTTACTAAAGTACTAAAGTAAAATGTTAAACGTAACCCGGAGTCACTCGCTTGGAGGCGTTTGTATTTATTTTGGCTTCACTTGCTGTAGCTGTCACACCGTCCATCTTAAGTGTATCTCATTGCATCAACTCCATTCAAATGTACATAGCCATAATCTCCGCCTGTGCATGGAAAACTGTGATATGGTACAGCAGAATTCAGCTTTACGACAACATCCAGATTTTTCAGTCTTGCAAAACGAACATAAAATTCAGTCTTTTTCGAAGGTCGGGGGGAATCTACGTCAGAAAAGCAAGAAATGGAAAGACGTAAGGACCAAAAAGTGTTGAGAAGTATTCAGGCACTTGGAAATCCTGTCATTCCTTGGCTACACTGTGCTTCATACATTGTACATGCATTTGTTTACTGTTCTGCTCAGTCCGGGACAGTGAGGACGCCTCTACATGACAAGGCTAAAAAGAGCTGGAGCACATTCAGAACGACGAGTTAAAGGGATTCAAGTAAGTTCACACAACATCGACGTTCATATATACACTACGGTTTCTACCATGTTAATCATTGCATATCGCTAAGACACCATTTTAACAACCTTTTTTTTTTGTACAAGAGACAAAAGTTTAATCACAAGCTATGACCAGTATCCAACATGTCGTGTCCAGAGGTTGGTGTGTTTTCTGGTGAAATTATGTCTTTTTTTAGTTTCGAAACGTAAGAAAAACACAATCAGACTTCTTGATCACCATTAGTACCATTAACAAATCGCAGCTGAGTGACACGTTTGTTGATTGATGGACTACATTTAAGCAAAAACTGTTTATCGCTTTTGTGGTTTCAGATTTCAGTCACGTTTGAGTCGTGTCACAACATTCAGAGATTTAAAACGCTGGTGTGTCAAGTTACTCTTTGGTAAAAGCCGGGACACACTACAGGAGTTTGGAGTCTAGAACGATTTCTAGTGCAGACTTCACAAACATGATGAGAATAGTATTTTATTGTATATTGTTTTGCAAGTTTCAAGTCTGTGGTATCAAGTCCTAGTCAAGTCCAAGTCCTCCACTTCCAAGTTCTTTCACGTGATCGCTGCAAAAACATTTCTAAATAAGTGAAAATGTCTTGATTTAAGGATATTAATCTAAATTTGGACTAGTTTAGACTATTTATTTGATGAAACTCGATCAAACCGTTTCTGACTTGTTTCTGTACATTGCTTCTTACCTTGAGTCAAAGTATCTGCAAACTATTAAGTTTATTTTACTCACCTCAGTGGCAACTTGATTTTCTTATTTTAAGCAAAATTATCGCATGATCAGACAGAAATATCTTGAAACCAGTGAAATATTCTGCATCACATCAGCAATTAAATCTCGAGTCAAAACTACTCAAACGCTAGTCTAGATTTACATTTTTTGCTGTGAATACTAAATTACAGAAAACTGCCCATATTTTTGCCTTTTATATGATTTTTGACATGGAATTATGTGACCTGGACTGTTTAAAAAGCCCTGATCACATCTAAATATAATTTGTAAAGAAAAAAAGCTTTTAAAAACACATTTATTTTTGACAAATTCGAAACAACACGAAAAGTGCCAAACACAGACATGAGGAGAATCGTAGAAGACGTAAGATTTTAAACGTTTGATCCAGAGGTGGGATCCAAGTCCTTGTTTTGTAAACTCTTAAATAAGTCTCAAGTCTGTGGCGTCAAGTATCAGTCAAGTCGATCGCCCTCCGAATCGATGGCCCTCAAGTCCAAGTCAAGTCCAAGAGCTCCACTTTGAGTTCCAAGTCCTTTCACATCATTGTACTTACTGACAACTCCTCATAATTTTGCATTTTATATGATTTCTTTGAATGGTTGTTCTTTTTAAAAAGTTCTGGTATGAACTTTAAAGTGAAAAAACACATTTATTATTATTATTTTGAATAATGAGAAGCATCAAAACATCTCAAGTCACAGAACTCCAAGTTGAAGTCCAGTCCTATTTATAAAGTCTTCACCGATCCTTGCAGAATGTAGTACCTGATTTTTACTGGTTTGAAACGTGAAAAACAAGTTCATGTACCCGTTTTTTTGCACGTAATGAAGTAAAATCAGCACAGATATCCTACAAAAGCATCTCTTTGGGTGACAATGAGACCACACCGCTTTCACTCCATATTTTTATAGAGTGTTTTATTGTACGAGAAGCAGAAGTGCACAGGTACCATGCTAATGTTTGTTAGCTTTACCGTGATGGGCTCAGAAACTGAAAACTGCTAATAAATGCATTGCAGTGAATATTTAGGATGCTGGGAGTGCATTAGGAAAGTGAGCGATACGCGTCACTGAAGAGTTTGACATGAACTTGTTCTGTTTTTCACATTTCAAAACAGTAAAAATCAGGTACAGCCCCTTTAATAATGATGTTTCGTGGACTGGGTGTCATGAATTTTTGCAGATGCAGATGAGAAAGCTACATTTTAACAACCCGGGGTCAAGGGGATGCAAACCGTAGTGTGTTCCAGGCTTAATTCTGCACAAAAGTGGCAGTTTTTTTTCCAATTTAGACTGGGTTTATCGCCTTTATAGTTCAGTTTTAGATCGAGGGGAAGGCGGAGACATGCAATCTTCACACAGAGCGCACAAGCCGGTAATCAAACTGAATTGGCTTTTCTTATTTTAACAGAAACCCAGACCAGGAAGCACACCAACCTCACATTTCTTCAGGCTATTATGTAAAAAAGGTATTATTAAAAACATGGGATTTTGGTGTCGGATTTAATTTCCTGTCGGCTCCGTGTTGTGTTGTCGTCGCTGCTGGGTTGGCTCCATAGGCGATGACGAGGGGAGAGTAGTCATTTTCCTGTCACACTGCATGGGAACATTACACTCCGCCGTTATTAAATGGAACGATGCGTGCGCCGCGCTAAACTGAACGGGGATGTTTGTGTTGATCGGTCACGACAGCCATGATTATAGAGTCGGGAGTGTTTAGGAAAATGTGGCCTCGTTTTTTTAAAATTCCTGCCGCCTGGGGATTCAACGGGCAAACACAAACCGTAATAATAACATCGACCGGAGCCTTGATGGAGCACAAAATGAAAGACTGACGCAAAGTGAAGCGTTTAGTCACATCGGAGTCAACAAAGGGATGTTCAGTCGAATACAGACGGAAGATGTTTGGTTTAAATGAATATCCGCGAATTATTATCGGTCGGAACCAAATGCAAAGTGAAATGATTTCATTCGAAGACGTATAATTATAAGTGTCGTCATAAAAAGACAAATTTATCACTGTCCATAGACTTATTAAAGGTGCACTATGTAACTTTTGGTTACTTTGGTGAAGGGTACGCCACAAAACATTTCAAGTTTAAGGTTTGTATTAGGGTTGTTCATCAATTAATCGCAAGTAAACGATCATAGAAATAGTTGTCAAATAATTAAGTAATCAAATAATCGTTACTGGTCAATACACAGACTCGAAAACGTCACAAGCTGAAATATGAGAATATGAAATATGAGGGTTTTTTTAAACTAAGAATTTGCAGGAATTGCACAGAAATGCCACAAAAACATGTACATTTTGTGTTTTTTGATTGATGAAAACACTAAATAAATGTAAATATGATCCATTAGGACGTCCTCCAATGGCTTCACTTTAGCTTTATCTGAGTAAAAATGTCATTTTCACTGGCTTTTCGCGTTCTAAACAACTAATAGATGAATCAAAAGGATTATCATTAATTATCAGACAGAGCTTTTTCTGTTGCTGATCGTAAACTACGGAGCCCTCTTCCCCCGAGCTAAATCGTAGCTTTTTGCACAGGATTCTAATTCAAGCTGAGCCAGACATTTTTATGACAACTACATTTTGTTTCAGTTTCTTTTTTTTACCAGTATTAAGTTGTCTATTGCCGTCTTGTGTTATGAACTTTACTTGTATCCAGAGTTATTGAACTTGTGCAGCACTTTGGGGCAGCACTTTGTATTGGTTATACAAAAGTGCTATTTGACCTTGATCCAACTGTAATGTATAATGCATTCATCTAATTACAATTATAAAACATATACACTGTTTATTTCATAATATTGATATCATTTATATGCTCTCCTCACCAGTAGCATGGAAAAGAGCGGGTTTAGTGCAGCTAGATTCTTACAGAAGCCTAACATCAGAAATCTCAACTCAACATTAGCTCGCCTTTAGCTCAGATGCCAGTTTTACGTGCTAATTATCATTTTAAATAAAGCAGAAAATGTTTATTGCCTTGTAAAAAGAATACTTTTAACCACCTAAATGTGGTGATGTGGATGCTAGCCCAAATACTAATTATTCATAACCAGAAGTGGATAGAGTAGCCAAAAATAGTACTTTACATTGTAATATGAATTGCATTGTAAGTGTTACCTGGTGAAATGAAGGTTAAATAAATGAAAATACTAAGAAGAGCAGCGTTACTTCAAAATAATATTACTCAAGTGAGAGTAAAAGTAAGTATCTGTTCATTACTTGTGTTTTTGCAGGCTAATGCAGGCTAACGGCTATAGGAAAAATACAGGAGTCCATCAAATCTTTCCTGAATTGCACAGTTGCTAAGTGCTAAATCTCCATGGAGACAAGCAGTTAGTGGACCCTCCATCAGAAAAGTTACTTAGTGTACCTTTAAGATACATGGGTTTCCATTAAATTTCCAATGCATTGCTTCCAAACGTTGAAGTAAGAAAGAATTTTGTTTTGATGATACTATGTCCCGATAGAGACGACTCTTTTCATCCCCGACTCACATCATTATTACTCAAATTGAAACGTAATTGTATATATAAAGAAGCTTGACAGAAACGTAAGTATACTTCAGTGGCATTTTGGAACTGCGGACCATCTTGCACCATCGCTGCAGAGGGTGAATACATTTTGATAACACTTTAAAATTGTTCCCATTTTCTGGCCACCCGGCAGGTTGTTTCGGACAACCGTATCCTTTCATTTGGAGGGTGAGTCACAAGGCACCAGAACAAAAGCCAGTATGCTCCTCCATGTCGACTGTTACATCAGTCTTGACACGTTAGACAATGCTACGACATCAAGGTCAGGACTACATAACATTTCAGAAGCAGGTTGGATGAATTTGTCAAGGTTTAACTTGAACTGTCAGAAATATAATGGAAAAATGTTATGCAACCAGGCTTTACAAATTAAAAATGGCAAAGGACAGTGCAATTCATTCTACTGCCTTCTGATCTATAGTTTAGTAAATTGTTACACAACATAACATAATCTGAGTGAAGTTATTTGTAATATGGCGGAAGGCTTTCGTATTGAAGACAATGATTGCAAACTATTGTTAAAATGCTACAAACATCACCTTGAACTTACAGCATAAAACATGTACAATTCTATGTTTTATTTACCTTGTTTACCATAAATTTCATACCCTTCTTTCTGACTGATAGTGATATCTTGCAGTCGCCCTGGACCTCTAGCCCTATGCAAAAGAGTCTGTCTTGGCCCAGTTGAATTCTGATGACTTTGTAAAGGTTAATTAAGATTAAGAACCTTTCCATTTACATAATAATAATAATAATTTATATTTTTCCTGACAGGCTTTTCAAAATGTTAAAGAGGTACTTAAGTGTATTCAAATTGAACACGCTTGCCAAAAGGAGCAGTGGTGAGATTTAGAACATTAAGCGCCTCGATGAAGGTTGGGTAAAAATCCATGGAGAAATGATACATTTCAATGTTTTATAATTAATTATTTATCTGATATAGCCTCTAGTTTATTTTTATATCCTGTTCCATTTTAAAAAGCCTCACTGCGTAACTTTTCAGTTGGATAGTACGCCACTTCCTTGTCTCCACAGAGATTAAACGTTTCTATCTATCTAGCTCACTGTTAGCGTCATTACTTCCTGTCCAGTTCTATCTCTTTAGGGTTTTTGCCAAGTCGCACCAAAATTTATAAATACTTAAAGATCCTGCAAGGGACAGTAACATGCTGTCAGTGACATCGACCCGCAGCTCAAAGACTTTACAAATGAGGTGAACCGGAGCACACTTCTGCATGTGTAAAGGGAGGCATTTGAGTGTCAATGCTAACGCAAAGGGCAATTTTGAATATATTTAAAATAAAATAGATCAAGATAATAAACTGAAGTATCTTACAAAGAAGTTATCTTTCCTTTTTTTGTTCATTGGTCATTTATTTTTTATTTTAGGTTTTCAGTTAGCATTAGCTGTGAGATACAGTGAGCTAGCAAGTGCGCCGCGGAGCACAGAGCCTATTGAATAGATGTAATTTTGACATGTTTAATAGCATACAGCGGAACATTCCAGGCAAAGCAATCACATGGAGACAAGCAGGTGGTGGAAAAGTTACATCGGGCACTTTCAATGCTTTTAGTTACCGTTTGAATGAGTGCCATTCTTTCAGTATCTATATATAATTTGAAATTACTTAAGCTATGAAATTAGTTTGCCCGGCACTAGATGATATCGTGTGTAGCCTTCTGATTATTAAGCCATGATGTGTTAATAATCAACCTACTAAAATGTATTTGAATGATATTTGGTTGATAATATTTGCGTGATATGATAGCCTCTCCAACTATCCTCAATTTCACATAGCTTAAAGAAACCTGCTTTTTTGATACCACGTACCTTAAGGCAAGCTGAGGGGTATTTTCTGTACAAAATGTTTTATTTTTAAATTGAATGGTAGAAAGAGGAAACTTCTGTAAACATCTTTTGAAAAAGCTAAGAATGATCATTTATCGGGCGTGTAGAAGTTACCATGCAGGAATAAGGGTGTTTTAGAAATATAGTTTTATCATCATAAGATTCCAAATTTCTGTCTATAAAAGCCTGTCGATATTGAAACCTGAGATTACGTTTCCAACTCTTTTAAGTATTTAATTATAGAAAAGAGTAGATTGATTACTCGGCCTTGGGTCTTCTATTCCACCATCCCTGTGAAGAACACACAACAACACAACTTTTGAGTTACAAAGACTCCTACAACTCCAACAAAGTGGGTAACATTTTGGTTGTTGAGTGCATTTTTTTTCAGGAGTTTGTTAGTTTGCAATTAGACAACAGTGCTTATATCGTCTGCCTCGTCCGGTTTCTTGGGCTTGCTCGGGAGCGACTTCAGGTACTCCAAATGCCGCCGCGCATCCTCCTGATTCTGCCGCACATAGTAGACCACATAGGAAATCACCATGGCGAACCAACCGAACATGGTCACCAGCATGGCGTAGTCCGTTGTCCTTTTTGCCAAGTTGCAAAGATCGGTGTCCACTGCCAAAAACGGCCGGCCTTCCTGGTCTCTTATTTCGGAACTCCGGCACAGCACCCTCGCAGCCGCCTCGTGGTTGTGCGCCATTCCTCCGATCGCCTGCTGCAGGGTGCAATCGCAGTGCCACGGGTTATCATCCACGATCACCCTCGCCTTCAACCGGGCGAACGCATCCTTGTGGACGCTCGTAATCCGATTGTGCGAAAGGTCCAAGACTTGCAAGGTAGCTTCGATGCCACTGAACGCGCCTTCGCCGAGAGTCTCGACGATGTTGTAGGACAAGTTCAACTCTCTTAGATACCGCAGTCCATGGAAAATCTGATCTGGGACCGTTCCGATCTGGTTGTGGTCCAGTCGCAGGAGAACGGTATCCACGGGTAAGCCGGGGGGTATCTCCTTGAAGCGCGCGTGGCTGCAGGTGACGTTCAGGCCGTGCAGGTGGGAGTCCCGTTGGCAGATGCAGCCTTTGGGGCACATGCTAGCCGAAGGGAAGCACAGCGCCATGAGAACCAGGCTATGGAGCAGCAGGCACATGGGGAGGGAACGAGACAGCCACACGTCCAGCAGAGTCATACCGGCCGCCAGCTGTCAGCACCACCAGCATCCCGCCGCGGAACTCTGGAGCTGGTGGGGAGGCAGAGGGAGACGGGGTTGACGGGGGAGGAGAAGAGTCAAAGCGCACATGGCATCGTGCGTGGTCTGGTCCCGGATGGTCCTTTCACTGCCGGCGGTGGTCACCCGTGGGAGAGCGGGAGGCGTGAAGTGGTGCTAGCATGGTGTGAACCCTGAAAGACATGGGAAAAGAATCAGTGAGAAGGTGTGATGGAGAGAGCGAGTTCTGTCCGAGCACTTTGTCGGTCACTGTTGGAGGAGTATAGCTGACAAAATCAATGGAATTTAAAAAACAAGGTTATTTTTAGCGTTGTTCAAATCTGGCAAAAACTGTTGTGTAATATAACAGCCCCAAAGTGAAATCAGCGTTTCAGATCATTTCATTTTATTACAAAACATACAAACATTCATCCATTAACTATGGTCTCTACTGGCATGGCATTACACGTGTGCATCTCCATGGACACAAACATTTCGCTCTACTAGGGAAAGTTACAGGTCAAATCAGAGACACCTTTCACAGTAAGAAAGCTTTCCTCAAGGTACTTTTAGACAAACAGATGTCCATTCCAGCCAAAGCAACAAAATGGTTGCAAACCCCCATTCAAGGATTCACTCTTCACTAGCAACGAGCATAAAGCTACTAACGATGCATAATTAAAAAATATATACATGTAAATATTCAAAGTATTGTGATTAGATTTGCAACATATGTTATGTTTAAAAAGTTTCTGTTCAGAGTTCACGGTGTAAACAACAGTAGGAGCATTAACATTTGACAGAAGACAAGAAATATCAATGGATGAACTAATATAAGAATCACATGTGTTTCTAGTGGTCTAAACAATTCTTAGAAAAGTCCAAACAAAATAAAGTGAATTTTAATAAAGGGATGTCATGTTAATTGCTTCTATAATTATTACTGTTCTGTCTAAACTTCATTAACTACTGGATGTGTGGGTCGCCAATGTATCCACAGGTAAAACAGGGGTCACTGGGAGAAATTGGTGGGAACGACTGGTCTCAACTACATCCACAACATTCATTTTCTACCGCTTATTCCCGTTAGGGGTCGCGGGTGACTGGAGCCTATCCCAGTGACTTTGGGCCTTAGGCGGGGAACACCCTGGACAGTGGCCAACTTGTCGCAGGACTGACACAGAGACAGAGACAAGGACAGACAACCATTCACTCTCACATTCATTCACTATGGACAATTTAGAGTTCTCAATTAACCTACACAGTCATGTCTTTGGACGGTGGGAGGAAGCCGGAGAACTCGGAGAGAACCCACAGTAACACGGGGAGAACATGCAGACTCCACCCAGAGAGATCGTGTGATGTTAGGGTGGTTCGGAATTCGAAACCACGATGTTGGGGTGGTCTGGGATTCGAACCCACGATCTCCTTAACAATATTTTTCTATAAAAAAAAAACATAACAGCATATTTTGTTCCCTGCAGAGAACATTCCATTATCTATATAACCGCAGCCTTGTGATTTCATAATTGAATCAACTCAGATTGTGATTTTGATTTGATTGCGATATGTTGTACAGCCCTAATTAACAAGATTATACAACAGATTAGATTTCTGGTATTGTATTCCACAAGAAGGTCACTATAAGGGACCTTTTCGCATGTTTCTATCAATACCCACTTCAGCCATTAGCGACTCGAACAAGCGAATCTATAATTAGGACAAATGGATTAAATGACCTCCTACACATACTAAAACACCACTTCTGCGGGGAACAAATGACTGCGATGGAAGCGAAACTGCATTATCTCAAAGGTGATATGAGACCTGAAGAATGTTTGCAGAAATTGGATTAACTGCAGGGGTCTGAGAACACGGCTGTTTAAAAGCCCCAACAAACACAAGCGTACACAAGTGGAAGCCAACAGCCCTAATTAGGCTTCGTTAACATAAATTAGGACGACGCTTCAGGGAGGGCAATTGGGTCATTAAAGTATTTTGTTTTGACATAACTGTGCCGGTTGTTGGTGGTTGTTGCTAGGAAACATACCACAAAATCAATAATATTAATGATTTATAGCTCATTGAATGTCCTGTAATAAATATGGTCATGTAGAATTATACAGATAAAACGACTGTACTGCAATTACAAAAAGTGTCAAAAGATGGTTCCTAAATGTGGTGAAAAGGCCAATTAAGTTACAGAAAATACTTTTTTCTTGTACAGGTGTCGTGTGTGACTTGTCTCTGGTCTAGCTATTATCCCTTTTCCTGGAATGTTCCACAGGATGGCATTAAACTCAGCTATCTTACATATATTGAACTACAGGTGGTTTTATTGCATCAAAATACCTTGGAAAAACATTCTCAGAGCATTCTCAGTGTGAGCGGTGTCACATCTCCACAGATCTGACCTGCACCTTAGCCTGGTTCTATCACCTGCTTGTCTCTATGGTGAAAGATAGGGGAACATTCCATGCAAAGCAATAACATCTCCGAGATGACAAGCAGGTGGCAGACTGTCCACTAGAAAAGTTACACAGTGCACCATATGACAGATTAGACTACTTATTTCATAAAATTATAATTAACATACATGTATTAAAGGTTTTAAGAAAGAAAGTAAAAAAAAAATCTAGTTTTCTAATTTGATAAAGTTGATTTTACGTCCTGGTTGATCATGAGCACCAGATGTGATGTGACAGATATAGAGGTAATTCCATAACTGTTACCTGGCAACCAGACTGTAAACCAGGGCCAAAGCATGCCAAAATCTACAACAGTTATGATTTGACTTTAACAAATGACAACACCTTTATTTTCTTAAATTAATATTTAAACTCCAAGAGAAGTGTTTTCCTTGTTCACAATTTGTCTTTTTTATTTTTACATTACATTTTTTTTTTTTTAATTAGAATATTAAAGCTGGTGTATCAAACGTTTTGGTTGTAAATAAAGTAAATTTTGTATTTTCCACCAAACGACATCTTGTAGAAGCAGTGTTGTCTGCAGCTCTCGTCAACCTTGAAGAAAGAACTGAAAGCAGCGCTCTGATTGGCTGTGTTCAGGCGGGCCACCCCAGCTTCTTTTCGTCATTTGAAAAAAGCTGCTCTAAATCCGTGCATGCCCCTTAAAATGAATGCTCATGAATATCAACAATGTGCCAAAGGGTTTGTTAGAGCGAGGGACTAGTTAGACAAATTGAAATACCGACTGAATTTGTTGCGCAAATATCAGATACCACAGCTTTAATCTTTTTTAGCTTGCTTATTTCAGTGTCAAAATGTTTCTTTTTACTTTAAGTGGTTTGTAACTTATATTCATTGTTATTTTATGTGGTTGTTGTTAATGTTTTACTGTAAGCACCAAATTCTGGGCTCCAGGTACAAACCATTCTCGGTGGGCCCCTAATACATAATTTTGTATATCATTTATTTACTCCTTCAAATGTTGGTTAGTATTTTTTTTTTTTTTTTCCATTTACTATTACTAGAATATACACCCTATGGTTTCTATATACACCTAACAATAACTCGCAAATGTATCGATTGTTTTTGCAAAAACAATATGAAAATACACCAACTGGAAATTATAATCACTAGTTTTATTTGATAACAACTTGGCTAATATGTGAGCGGTGCTTTTCCTATTTTTTTTAAAAGGGTGATGGGGCCCTCAGATGTCACAATTGTAAGGACTTAACTCAACCACAATGCATTTTATTACAACAAAAATTGATTTAAAACTTCAGAAAAATGCAACTGAAATGCACATGCTTTTGAGGGCCCCGGGGAAATCAGTACCCTTTACCCCCCCAGTCCGCACCCCTGCTTATGCTTTCTAGGGCTGTATCCTTTTGTCATTAAGTTGATTAGTCGGTCAATGGTATCTTAGTTGACCAAGGTTATTATTATTCGACAAATCATTTGATTTAAATTAAATTATTATAAAATGATTTATATGGCAAAAATAAGAAGATATCAAGTGAGTTTGCTGAAGATTTTGGAGTTTTAAACACGTTGTCTCCTACTTTTCTGTATAAATAGTTGCTTTTGCTTGAACTACACTGCAGTTGTGTTCTTTTGAGTTCAGTTCGGTTTATATAAATGGAAATACTTTACAGTTTTGATATATTTTTGCCACACCCCTTTTTAGTAGACTAATCGGTCGATAGGGCGGGTCTTAAGTCGACCAAGAATTTCTTTAGCCGACTACAGCCCTAATGCTTTCCAATGGTTTTCAAACGGAAAACGGTTAATAGTATAAACTAAAATGCCATACCTGCCGGAATCATCAAAGACTTTAAATATTACTCTTAAATCAGTTGACTTCGATGTTTCTCTGTTTTTATGTGTTTTCTTTGGTGTATTAACATAACAAATGTTACGTTCACAAATGTTGGTCTCATGTCATATTTAATTTGCATTTACCCAAATTAGATACTGACCTACAATGGGAAATCAAAGAGCTATTCTTTTACAGAACTGGCAGCTACTTCCTGTATTTCTATTACATTTTCTATCCCACCAAACCTAAAACCTGCAATATGCGCTTTAAGACAGTGTTCCGACTCATACCCTCTAACCCAAACTTCAAACTGGCCGTCTGCATTGAGCTTCTGTCAGTTACCTCACAGCTCATTCCTGCAGCGTGGGACCAGATTCACCATGGCAGCCCAACACGATAAGTGCAAACAAGCTCCGACACTCCTGCTTCTCCTCGCCTTTTTCGACTTAGCCTGGGCATGCTATACGGAAAGTCCATTATCTGACAGCGTATTGATCAGGCCTAACAAGACAAACTGCTAAGACGGCTTTCTCGATCTTAATGTAGATATAATTGGTCTTCCAGGATCTACCACAGACACTCAGTATGCATAGAAAAGAATGAGCTTTCACGCATAATTGCCTCTGCGGCCCATACGTCCAATACTCTACAGAACAATTGGAAGTCACTCAGAAAGACCGGGAAGAGTCTGATGGTATACAAGAGTATACTGACTAAAATGTTTTGAGCTATGCATTCTTTTTGGATAATGACTAGGGTGACAGATGAAAACGGGACAACTTTCTGCTGATTTTGTATTTTAGTTTATTTTTTAATATTAATTTTATCTCAACTATATTTTTTACTGTATGTGTAGTTGAAACATCTGGTTGGGACAACTGTTGGGACGTCTGGTCACCCTAATAATGACTCAAGCAACTCAAATGAATACAGAAAAAGTGACCAGTCATAAGCAGAAGGGCAGTGTATTTAGCTGGTAAAATGTTGATGAATAATAATTTTCCTTAATAATATTCAAACTTCACAATTTTGATATATGACAATTATCTTTGGTAAGTGAGACTTTGTAATAAAGTTTGCCCAGTTCCATATTTGTTTAAAAGTGAGGCATCAGGTTTGTTTGTTTACCCGTGATAGATCTGAGTCTATATGCAGCACCTCTACAGGTGAGGGGGAGATACGTCATACATCATCCTATCCTTGTAGTGCGATTGAGAAGAGGTTACAGTTTTGCTCTGAATCCATTTATATAGAAAGTGCACACTAAGATGCATAAACTTGGAAAACTACTGTTTTAGCCTTATTTAAACTGACTTCAACTCATTTTTAAAAAACATTTAACACTCAAAAGTGTTTATTGGATGTTTCTAAATCTCACTTAGACACTTAAGCCACGTTTCAACTGGTCCAGACCAGTTCACTTTGGAGCGTCTCGGGACACTGTTAATGGCAGAATGCTTTTCCGTCCTGGGCTCGCAGAGGTCTGCTAAATGAGCACCTAACGTCACCCAAACGTAACAAATGGTTAACTAATTAAATCTGATCTTATCTGACTTATACTTTGTCTCCATGAGGTCGATCTCAGCAATTCACTAAAAGACATTTTGTCATTATACATTTGTGGCCCTGTGAGATGTGGCTAAAGCTAGAAAAAACAAGAAACAACTTTCAGTTTAACGTCAGCAGTTCATTGATAAAGGGGAAATAGCTGATGCTAATGTGTGCTAGCTTTACTTTGCTAAGTTTGACGACTCAACAAACAACAACAAATAAAGTTCTCACCACTGGAAGTACAATGGTTTGTCACAAGATCAAGTCAGTGTTTGGTGAGACATTATTGCTTCTTATTCCTATCTGCTTTTTGCTGTTTCGTTTTCACTGAACTCTGTGAGAGTCTGAGTCTCTTGTTTTGGAGCGAGCCAGCACCCTCTGGGAGCTAGTTCCTCTCGCGGCCTTCTTAAGACCCCTCAAACAGGATCACTTTGCACAGTGGAAACACCGCAGGACCACACTGCTGCGCTCCCTTGGAAACGTGGATAATCCTCCTCTATCCATGGGTTTCAGAATAATGAAAAAAATAGGGCTGTTGCCATAGCGATAAGCAATTTAAAATAATATAATATAATAATATACAATATCTTTTGAATGAGAAAATGTCCTCAAAACGATGTTGGAACCTGAAGCCCATGAATATTCTCCTGCCTGCTGTTCCCCTTCAACTTGAATCAATACATTTGTCTGATTCCTGCATCACAGCGTGTGTTACCAGCTCTGACCAGCAGGGGGCCTGCCTCAGAGCACGTCACTACACTGCTCCAGCCTCATACCACTGTCAAAACAATCCGTCTGCCAAAGAAACCATTTTGAGACTGCTGATGTAGTTTTACGCACCACTAATCGCACTGTCGGTGGAATGGGGCCGCTGATAGTTGTGTTTAGCATCAGCAGCAGAGTAATGGAGAATAGAGGGCTGCTTGTCGTTTCGGCATTAACCTCCAAAGCCAATAAAGACATAGCCATTATCAGTGTATTAGGAAATAGAGAGCTTTTCTTCGAGTATATCAAAGCTACAGCTAGATTAGATGTCAACTAAAGAGTAATGTGAGACAGACAACTCAACAAATTGCTAACACTATTTTAGGATGCAATACGGTTTAAATGGTGTAGTCTGCAGAGATAAAAAACATGGGGGAACTCTCCCAACAGGAAGCTCAACTTTTTCCCTCTTCTAATATATTTTCTGACAAATTATATGTATTTTAAATCAAGCAACAGCTGAGCCTTTACAGACATTGCTGAGCTGGTGTTACCTCAGAAAGTAAACGCATTGTTCTGAAGATGTTAAAGGACACATATTCTGCTACAGTGACCTTTTTTGAGCTTTTTACCAAGTTCTAACCATGTTCCATCATCAAAAACATACCTGGAGTTACATTTAGCTGCATTCATGCGGTTTTGAGGAATGCTGGTTTGAAAATCCTCTTAAAAGCATTTCCTGCTGAACTCCCTCATTCAGTTTTTTCAGATTTTATACGTCACTTATCCGAGAATCTTCTGCCGTTTTAAGTCCTTTAATCATCGCTAGACTCATTCTGAGCTTTTCTACCATCTAAACATGATAAGTGCTACTGCTAGCCTAATCAAATCATCTCTTAAAGTGAACATAACTTATTTGTGTAGAATGCTAGGTGCCATCTACTGGATGCAGACACTCAGTATGTGTCAGGGCATTGAAACTTGTTCATTAGTGCATAATGTGCCTTTTGGCCAAGAAAGGCCAAACTTAAGGTACCAAAGAGCATGTATAAAGGATCATAACAATATGAAAAATGCATAATACTTTTCCTTTAAATTGCAGCAGGTGGCTGTAGCATTC
The DNA here is from genome assembly GCA_019453435.1 of Rhinogobius similis. Classification (NCBI taxonomy): domain Eukaryota; kingdom Metazoa; phylum Chordata; class Actinopteri; order Gobiiformes; family Gobiidae; genus Rhinogobius; species Rhinogobius similis. The sequence continues at coordinate 34,186,261 of CM033635.1, read as the reverse complement.
TACGATGTTAGCATTCTTGGATACAAAAACCCCCCACACTTTTTCTTCATATCTTTGTGTCTGCGTTTGGCACAATAAAAGTCCTACACTCTGCATTTGCTCTTGTAGTTGAGGAACAGTGGGTGAAAGAGCAGCACTGACACATTAAAATGAATGGTTTCCCCAAAGAGGTCCGTTTGTGAGTTACCGGATCTATTGTTGGGATTTTTTTTTACAGTATTGATACTTGCACAAATACTATACATTTTAGTCTTGATTAGTATCTGGGTATGGATTTTTAACAGCCCTTAATTAGACAGCCAAATGTCTTTCTGTTTCTAGAGCCTTTATAAATAGCTATATGTGAGAGCTGGATGTAACACGAGTGACTGTCTATCACCTGCAGACACAGTGACAACAGCACATGCACCTGTGTTCACACAAGCCTCACTCCTCCACAGGAGACGCACTCCGCAGGGGAAATATATCCCACCATCAGACGTGTCTCCATTCATGTCTTCTGGAGAGCAGGAGGATTCTATGGGACTTTGAAAGATATTTCTGGGTATCAGATGTCATCACAACATTATACACGGCCAGAATGTTTTACAAATGAATCAGTCCTGCATCCAGAGGTGGGGAAGATAGAGCCTGAAATTCAGCTTTTGGAGTTTATCTTTGCAGATACAAGCTAATCATATCACACATTAGCGACCCTGAGTGAGTTTTTAAGGGAAATAGATCAAATAGATTGCACTCCAAATCTGCAAAATCTGGACATCAGAAACAATTTCCACCTTCTAATGTCATCAAAAAGTGTGCGATGTTTGGGCAAAATACACTTTACTATAACACCCTGCATAATGTGCTCTTTATAAAATAGTGAAAAAATATTAAACTCTACAGCGGTTCCCAACCTTTTTTGTCTTGAGGAAGTTTTGTGTCCCACTTAGAGTACCCCATAATTTGAGTTTCAGACACATAAATGGGTTTAATAGTTGAATATGGTCAATTATTGCTATTACATATATATATATATATATATATATATATATATATATATATATATATATATATATATATAAAAAATTATATTTATGGTCCAAGATACTCCAAAGAGATGCTAAATTCACAGCTAATCTTTTTTTTTTTTTTTACAGATAAAAGTACATTTCATCTTCATTGAAATCATTCCACCTACCCCCTGGTAATTCCTCAAGTACCCCTTGGGGTCCCCGTACCCCTGGTTGGGAAATACTGCTCTACACAATGTGAAGCTGTTGTACAGGACAGAGGTTAATTCACTCATGTAATAAACATCTGAAAACCAGTGCTTTAATTTAACAATTATGCAACATACTTTTTTAAAGCATTTGTGTGTCCCTCTCACAATCTTAATAAAGATTTTGAATCATTATGAGACGATACTAAATCATTCCCCAAATGAAAAGTCAGTTCAACACAAAAATACATTTGTAGCATGACTCACTACAGTCTGTTCAGTTACAAAAATCCACTTTGACATGGAGCTTTGTAAATCCTGTAAAATGTTCTGTCTTTCTTCAGAAAAACAATCCACAATCTCTATAATTTGTGAATTGTTAATAGTTTGTTTTAATGCAAATGCCCACCACCATCCTCTTTGGTGGTGCATGCTGGGATAGCGTGACCACACATACATCTCCATACATTATATACACTGAACTGGTACTGTCGTAGTGACCAGCAGTGACGGCCCCTTGTGGCTCTAGACCTGGTTGTTGCTAAATCTGAATACAACCTGTTTGAGGCTCTGCTTGTGAGGCCCGCGCTCTGCTCCTCCTCTTCCTCGTGCCCCGCAGCAGCAGTCACCACCGCTCTTGCACCCACACTCACACCTCAACCTTTACATTTCACTTCAAAGCTTTTCTTATTGATTCTCATCCGCACCACACGCACCTACAGCATACAATTTACACTGACAACAGCCGTAACATCAATTTTTTTAAATAAATGCTCCAAAAAGGGTTTAAAATGTTGCCAGTGTCGAGTCCTTCTTCCTTTTCAACACAGCAGTTTTAATTCTTTGACACTGTTGTTTTTTTTTATACTGCTGCCAAAACGATGGTGGATTTTGTCACTAACAGTCACTTTGGTGTTTGATCCCGACTAAAGCTGCACAAAATGATCGATATCGCAGACAGTATTCGCTGATGCAATAATGTTACCGCAACAAACAAAATATATTGCACACCCAAGTCTTCCATCTGAAATGTTTTGTTCTGTTTAAAATGAAAACGTTGAAAAGAGAAAATCCTGAATAAAAACCCAACTTTTTAAAACTGAATTAGCCTCGGTTTTGTATTTATTGTTTTTTTGTTGTTGAATATAACAGACATATATGGTGGTATATTGCATTCCTTTTTTTTTTTTTTCATTCATTCTGCAATAGCCTTCGTGTCAGGGTGAGGGCTTTTATTGCCGCTTGTGTCTTTCAAAGTTTGAATGGTTAATTGCTATGGCAACTAGAAGTGGACAATATATCAAAGTCAGATAATATCATGAATGTTGTTTGGAAAAGATGCAAAACTGAGTTCATTGTTTACAGTAAAAAAATGCTACAAAATAAGATAAAAATTAACATAAAAATTCAGCACTTTCATGATTCATTTTACTGACATTTTACATTCGTCTGATATTTAAACCTTAACCTTAATCCTGTCTGACTATATTTATCGGGATACTCCAAAAAAACATGGATATATTCATTCATTTATCGCTAGAATCCGAACTGTTCAATTCTACTGTAGCATTTCCTGTTTAATTGTCAAATTGCAGTTTTGTTGGTTCACATCTCTGAAAATACTGGGCCTATCCACATGAAACAAAGTGACACCAAGTTCAGCATATTTTCTGGTACAACAAATTAAGGAGAAATGATGCTTTCACAGTTGCTTCAGAAAGTGTCGCCATTATTAGACAACATTGTTAGCCATAAAAGAAGGCTCAGTGTCTGTGGACTGATCCTAAGTTTGGATATTTCTTTCAAAAACAGTGAGTCTACTTTTAGAGTTATAAAGACTTCTGCCATCAAATTAGACAAAAACATGAACATCTCAAAGCTTCACTCACAATATTACATTTCAAACTCAATTTCAATTCTAAGGAAAAAAAACTACAAAATCTCAACTATGTCAGGCTTTTCAGACGCCTCCAGGACCTGCTGAAAATGAGTAGAAATGATGTCCATCGACTTGTGGATTCCCTCTCTCCTGCTCCCTTGAGTAAGCGAGAAAAGGAATTTAAATTGTACATTTCCAGCTACGAGGGGAAGTGGAACACGTTAACATGTAACACTTAAGAAACCAAGCAATCTAACCTTCATTAATAACCCATTTGGGCCCCAGGTACAAACCTTTTCGGTGGGCCACTAGTACATCATTTGTGTATGATTATTTATCCCAGCAAATTCGGTTATAGTCATTTCTTCGTCCCCTAGTAATAACTTGCCAATTTATAGACATCCTGCGTAGCTACCGGCTTATATTATGATACAGCACAGTTTGTTTTTGCAATAACTGCCAGACCAATTTCTCTAAGTGCAAATTATACATCACTATTTGTATTCATTAACAACTTCCGGACAACGATTTGGGCCTGGGATGTCATTCATAATTGTATTTTAATCTCTCAAAATGCAAATGAGAAAAAAACTTCACATTCCCGGGGAAACCAGTTCCTTTACCCCCCCAGTCCGACGCCCCTGGAGAAGAGCAGCAGTGTTGGACCGGAAATGACTCTGCCAATAGGAGAAGCAGCTGATATGTCGGGTCGAACGTTCTGCGCAGAGCGAATTTCCCTGAGTTTCAATTTCAGTTAATTTATTAGGAGGATAAGCCCCTTGAGATCTCATTTTCGAGGGGGTCCTCAAGATTACAACAAAAGATGGATACAGTAGAGCAGACAATATAAATAAACTGTAACATAAAAACTTAAAATACAAGACAAAAATGACAATGACACACACACACACACACACACGCACACACACACACTGTTAACTCTTAATCATTAGATGTGAAAAGCAAGAGCATTAACAATGGATCAATAATATAAATAGACACTGAAATGGACAACAAATAATAAGGCAGGTCAAAACAATTATATGAATGATGCAAATGTTGCAAAGGCAGTTCTTGAACAGAGTCAAAGAAGGTCTGTACCTTCTTTGAATCTGTGAATAGATACAGTGAATAGATGAGGGGAGATTGTTCCAATCAAAGGGAGCTTTATATATTTTTTTTTTTTATTTTTCAGTTTCTTTTTTAACTCTTGGAACAACAAAGAATACTTGATTTGCATGGTGTAAGCTATAAGAAGGTCTAAATGGAATTAAATACTGTTTAAGATACTCAATAAATAAAGGTAGTTTCAAGCCTTTTCAACAAGTATTCAGGAAACGTCCCAGTTTACGAGATTTTGTAAGAATTGTGTCATGTCTGGATAGCAACCTCAGCGGCAAATGACAAGGACAGAGCAGAGCTGAGCCGAGTTCCCAGCGCAGACCAAGTGTTTATTTTACATATTTGGGACACGGAATAGAACCGGCAGCAGCATGTTCACGGCACCCCTCCATCTGGGACTGAAACCAGGGACCTTTTATACGGCCTCTGATCAACTGGGCAACACATTAGACAACTGCAGGTAAAACCCAAAAACAAAGAATATCATTTTAAAAACTGTAGGAAAAAAACAGTGCATATATTTACTCAATCCCAACATTTTACAAAAATATAGTTCTTCTTAAGTTAGCAGTGTTTCAATTAAGCCAAGTGAAACAAAACTTTGTCTTGTTTCGCTTTATTTTAGCATCAGGCCAAAGTAATGGACTTGCTACAGTACACACTGATAGATGAAGTACTCTTACCACCACACCACTGTTCAGCTGAATGCATCTCCACACTCTTCAGTCTCATTTCATGCAGACATCCATCCTCTAAATCCTTTATTGACATTTCATTGACAGCTCCATTCTCAACCGACATCATCAACTGTTACAATAGAAGCAGGGCCAGGCTCGAACGGACAAATGTTACCACAATGTGTCAAGCGTTCATGTCTCCGGGTCCGTACTGATTGCCTGGAAAATCCAGAACGATATCTCTCTGTATTTCCAACAACAGATCAATACCAGTCTGGTCAGTCCGTAATCTCCGCGAGTTCAGATGGGCGTGATTGACAGGGAGATTAGCCAATCAGGGACACGCATGATCCGTCCGTATCAAAACAAACATGGCTGCTCACGAGGAAAAAAAAGAAGGAAAAAAATATCACAGGGATGGAAAAACATCGCACATTTCTGCAGAATCAAAGAGTGAAGCACAAAACTGTTCATCTAAGTTCTAAAACATAGATGACCAATGAACTCTTTGGTCTCAAATGCGTCACTGAAATAAAGGCATGTGATGCACGGTACGTTTTGGAACTGACTCAATGCTCGTCGGAGGGCGGAGTGACCAGAGTCACTCTTCGTAAAGAATTGAAGAAGTGTGTATTCTGGATCCTAGGCAACCGTACTGATGGTTTATTAACTCTACACCCAGTCCCCCATCTCCTCTTTACAACTCAAGGACTGCGTTGAACTATTCACCGTAAAGCATTTTGGGTGGAACGGGATACGATCTAAATCTGCAGGATTACGCAAACGTACTTGAATAACGACAACGAGTAGGTTTTTTATTAGTTAAACAAAACAATTAAGAAAGTAAATTGCATAATGTAAGTAAGTACATTTTATTTGTGCTTTACATTAAAAAACAAGAAAAAATACAGAGAAATAACAACCCAGTCAACTAAAAGATTTTTTTGAATAAGAGTGTCTTTAGCTGCTAGTGTCCACTTAATCGGCCTGGTTGAGGGCCAGGGGCAGGGCGTCCCAGAGTCTGGGGGCCACAGCCTGAAAGGACAGCCCCCCCCCAGTTTTGAAACGTGTCTTTGGGACCATGAGAAGGCTCTGATCTGAAGAGTGCGGCCGGAGGTGTAAGGGCACAGTAAATCAGCAATATACCGGGAGCTGTAGGTTCTTTAAACTCATTTTCAGTCTTGATTGAGCCAAGGACACAAATCGCGCTCACCTGTCTGTTGTTGTCGTCATTTATAAAAAGCTAAAAGAAACACAGAGTAGCCATAATAGCTGGTCCATCTGCAGTTCAGTGCACTCTAAAGTAAAGGACAAGCCAGTGTGTTGAGGGTCCACGAAGTCAAGGATGGTTCTTCTCTGACAGACACAAGCGCGCACATCCACTAAAGCTTTCCCCAAATGCAGTCAGAACTCACAATGTAGTCACACAGGAGGTCAAGTACAAGGTTCAGGCTCCATACACTGCCTTTATGCTCCCAAACTGATAGAATTAACAAATATAGACCTAGTTTCTCTATTTTTGGGCCTGTCTTGATTGCTATTTGAATGACACTTGCATTTTGAAGTGTCTTGTGAGGAGACTTGTGGGTGGCACATGCGCTGGTCTCGTCCCACTGCTACAGTCCCTCACACACGAATGAACGGTGAGCCCAGTCCCCACACATACTACATACCCCTTTAGTTCAGATGTCTGATGTTTGACTCCTTTATTACATAAAATAAAACACACAAAGATTTACACTGAACAATGACTAAATGTGGTCAATGGGTTAATGGATTGTCACAGAATTTTCAGTTAGAATTAAGTTAAAACTATGGAGATTTTAAGATACAAAATACTAAACATTCAAAAGTATTCTAACACTATAGAGTGATAAAAAGCAGCATTTTGGGTTTTTCCACCACTCTTTTGTTTCACTTTTATATCGTTCTTGAAAAATCAACGTTCGGCATATCTTGCAAGTACATTTTTGACATTTAATCCTTGAACTCCACAGCATAATGGTTAGGGTTAGGGTTAGGGTTAGGGTTAGGGTTAGGGTTAGGGTTAGGGTTAGGGTTATGTTTAAAAAGGTGCCGGCAGAGTTCTATATTCCTAACTTCATCCCTAACATGATCATTCCACATTTCCTCACACCCGGAGCCTGTCTTTCATGTAATCCATCTCTTACACAAGTAAAAAAAAAAAACACATTTCACAGTGTCTCTTTGCAGAAGTTCTGTCTCTGGCTCATGTCCAACTCTCTGATTGATATTTGAATGAGAGCCGCTGCTGTTCATCTGATGTGGGACGGAGCCAATCAGGAGGCCAGCAGGAGGCAGCGCCGAGACCTGCTTTTGGCCGTCAGAATTCATTTGCATTTTCGGTCTTGTTAAAACACCGCGCTCAACTCACATTCAAACTATTACATGCACAACGATGAATATGGTCTGTCCAGGTCCTGTTATGGATTGTATGTGTCACGGTATTTTATAACCATGTCAAAGTGCAAGTGTTTTGGTATTGACAGACGGTTCAGAGAAAATAGAGTATGATTACAGGGATAGGGGTGGTTAAAAACAGGACTTTTCTGAGCACTGGAGCCACCATTGCTGGATGAAGCCGAGACTCTACTAACAAAACCCTTTTTTTTCCTTTTATGGTCAGTTTGCTCTCTCAACATAGAAGCTTTCATGTGGAAACAACGAACTTGCCCAAACTGCTCCTTTTATTCTTTCATTTAATCCACTTCAGCCATTGATTTCTCTGGGACATTGCAACATCAAAGGCCATTTTCTTAAAATGCATTTTTCTCCCACTGAGACATAAAGATCAGCCTTAAAGTTGCTCCTTCACACATCAAATTGTACAGTCAAGATTTTGATGGATTGTATAGAAGGATTTGTTGACATAAAGGACTATTATGCAAAATTGAATTTTTTTGCGCTTTTAACAATGTTCAAACATCGTTCCATCATCAAAAACACACCTAGTTTAATGAGTCGTGATTCGAAAATCCTCTCCCTCGACGGTCAAAAACACTTCTTCTGAATTACTTTGAGGTGCAGCGTTTTTCAATAACTGCCGTCACTTATCCGAGAATCTTCTGCTCTACTCGCTCTGAACATTTCTGCCTCTAAACACGATCATTACAACTGCGTCACAGCTCTGGACTGCTGCATTACAAAGCATTGTAAAAAAAATAATATTTTCAGTTCTAAAACATGAAATGCCAAAATAAAGACACTCAAGAGCAGGTTTAAAGGCCAATAACAATCCAAATAATTCATAATATTTGTTCTTTACGTTTTAAGCAAAAAAATTTGGCGAAATTTGAAGTTTTGAGCCAATTTTTAGTTAGATTTAGTTCACTCGAAAACGAAATAAGAAATCCAAAATCCCCTCTGTAAATATTTTTGTAACTAATATGTGTACAAAATGAACCAAGAAATGTAAACCTGGTTCAATCCATTTTTCAGAATGAAATGTCCCAAATATGTGCTTTATTTCCGCATGAAAACACAACATGATGAAAAACTTGCATTTATGAGACTAAACTAAAGGAGATGTTGCTTTAAATTCAAAGATTTTTTCCTATTTACCTGCAGTGGAATCGATCAAAATACAACTCTGAGTAAACAAATAATGAGGAAACACGAGATTAACGCTCACCGAAGTTGATTTTGCACAACACGTCCCATTTAACCCCGATGTACTGTCCATTCCTTCAGCGCTGGTCACAGAAAATGACCAATCCGCGTTTCAAATCTAGATACAAAACATGAGATCTTAAAAATAAAAGGTCACACTTCAGCGTCAGACCAAACCAGACTGGACAGTTTTGGTATGAGGCACTAAAACCGTCCACTTCGGTTACACAAACCCTCAGCAGCGTTGTTTATGCTTTGACGAAGACTGCAGACGAGTGTTTGCCCAGCTGCGGCCCCATTCCGGCGCATTGAGTCCGAACATTCACCCTCCACATTATTATTACCGTCATTAAAATCATGGCACATTGTTCGTCACACAAAGGCACGGCAAAAAAAACGGCCCGATCTGTAAAAGAACGAGACGTATTAATATCATAATAAAACGAAATTAATACGACGGAGTAAACATCTGGACTTATCCAAATACTCCATTATGAAATGGAGCTTGCACAAATAGTTCCCTCTGAAAAGTAACTTGATCAGCCGCAAGCACTTTGTGTTATTAAAATTGGCACTAAGAGCAGAGAAGTTTGGCTCAATATTAATGGCTGGCAAAGTAATCTAAAAGTGATGAGTTGTGAAATACATCAAAAGGTGATTACCCCAAATTGTTGCCATTTAAAATTCAAATGAACTTGGATAAAATAACGTACATTTTAACCTATTCTAAAAGGCTCCAAAGTCATTTTAAAAGACACATAAAATGCTATTTCTGTTTTTTGCTCGATATTTCATTTAATTGAGTGTGTTTTCTTAATAATAAACAAAATGGACATAAATGAGGCTTAAAACATGCGCTGATGACTAATTTGAGATTTTTTGACAAGATGCAAAGAGCCAAAACGTCTACAGGTAATGCATGCATGAAACAATTGCTTATATAATGGCACACCAAAACAATTCTCAATCAAAAGCAGATCCTGTCGCTCTAAAATTAACCTAATAGATTGTTTAGCTTAATAAAAGATATTGTACGGTGATAAAAATGGAATCGTGAGCTCGTCCCTGTGAAGATCTGCTGTTTGTTCCTTCAATGCAGCTGTCTGTTCAAACACACTTTTTCTCCTGTTGTTTAGCCTCTGAAGCCTCTGAGCAGATGACTAAAGGCCAGAGCTGCACAATTAAACCAAATTCACACAAAATCACAATTAGCAAAGGCTGCAGTGAAATGTAATAATTCCTTCCACAAACAACAAAATGTGTTGCTTTGATTTGAATTAAAAACTGCCAACACTGTAGTTTGGATTTGTTCTGAAACAAGCGACAAAAGCGCGACCAAAAGCGATAACAATGCGTTCAAAAGCGACAAAAACGCACCCACAAACAACAAAACGCGACTAAAAACGACAAAAACGCGACTAAAAGTGACCAAGACTCGTTTAAATACAAACAAACACAACCGAACACGGCAAAAAAGTGTCTAAAAACGACAATTGTGTTTAAAATGTAAATTTGAACACAATCTTATTATCAAAATATAAATAGCAAACCTAATCCCAATCGCACTGGTCAGAAAAATCACAATTACATGTTTTTCCTAAATCGTACAGCTCGATTACAGGCAATAGAAAAATACAAGATAATCGTGATAATCATTTTTTGCCGTATCACACAGAGCTATATATTGTATAATGGGAAGAACTCCAAAAAATAAATATCAGGAACACATATTTACAAAAGAAAACCAACAAGATGTTTCTTGTCCCAGAGTCTCATTAAAATCAGTACAATACAGTTCATAATGTTCCATGCTTTGACATTTTAACCTAAAAGACAAAATATCACCACAAAGTATCGGATGATATCGAGTATTTGCAGATACTCGAAGCTTGTAGGGCTGTAATCCTTTAGTCGTTTAGTCGATTAATCGGTCGATGGAGTCTTTTTTATTAGTCGACTAATCTCTTTTTTTTTTTTAATTAAATACATTTATATGACAAAAAAGCAAAAATAAGAAGATATGGAGGGAGTTAGCCAAAGATTTTGAAGTATAACATATAAATCCAATGATTCCTAGACGTTTTGTGTATAAAGAGTTGTTTTTCCTGTACAATTTTGGTCTTTTGAGTGCAGTTTGGGACAGATACATGGAGATACCGCAGAGTTTTGATACGTTTTTGCCACCCCCCCTTTTAGTCGACTAATCGGTCATTGGGGCAGGTCTTTAGTCGACCATGAATTTCTTTAGTCGACTACAGCCTTAAAAGCTTGAGTATCGAAATTTGTATTGGATCGGAAAAAACAAAACCAGTACATACCAATTAAAAATGAAATCTCTCTTGACTGGTATTTTGAGCCAAATAAAGTGAATATCATCAAATCAGGAGGTCTTAAATAAGTAGCAAAAGTCAGCGGACACAGCAGCTTTTATTATGAACGTCTATTTATATTGCATTCTCACGTATCTGAGTAAACAATGATTAAACGAATGGCATTTTCAGGATTATAATCGTCCATTCCCAGTAATAATGAGTCACTGATTAATATCGTCTCATGTTTATGCTAAATAAATCCTGCATATTTGACCTTTACTACAACAGTCTAAATGTCTGACTCATATTCCGACGTAAATAAATCTTAAATACACTGCGTAGACCTTGAACAAACCCAAAGGAACAGAATGTGACTTTTCAGGAGCACGAAAACGCTCTGTATTGCAGACTTGTGTAGAATAAATAAATGGACAGGGCATGGATCCAGGACGGTGAGGCAAATGTCTCCTCTAATGGAAAAATCAATCGTTTGTTGTCGCTCCAGAACAAGATGTAACTACTGTCTGTTCATAAAGCCAGGGTGCTTCAACGAAATCAGCTGTTTCTTTTAAATACATTGTTTTTGCATTAATAAAAGACACATGTAGTAGTTCTTCAAGTTTAAAGAAGGGCGTCCCTGTGACAATCTGCCGTTTTTGTGAAATCGTTGTATCATGATTGACTGTTTGTCTCTTATTGCAGCTGTCTGTTCAAACACACTTTTTCTCCTGTTGTTTAGCCTCTGAAGCCTCGAAGCAGATGACTTTATTTACCTCTTAAAGGCCAAAGCTGCACAATTAAACCAAATCAAAACGAAATTGCAATTTTAATGAATGCAGTTAGCAAATCACAAAGGCTGAAAGTGTCTTGCTTCGATTTGAATAAAAACTGCTCACACTGTAGTTTGGATTTGTACAAATATGTTCTGAAACAAGCAACAAAGCATGGCCCAAACGTAAAAATGCGTTCAAAAGCAATAAAACCGTGCATACAAACAACAAACGCAACTCAGCGCACCAAAACGTGACTAAAAGCGATAAAAACGTGACTACAAGCTACAAAGACGTGTTTAAAATGTGAATTTGAACAGAATGCTATTATTGAAACATAAATTCCAAACCTAATCGTAATCGCACTGGTCAGAAAAGTCACAATTAGATATTTTTCTATTGTCTCTAGAAAAATACAATGTGAACACAAATCGTGATAAAATCAAAATCATGATATGGCCCCAAGAAAATCATGATAATAGCCATGGTAGAAAGCCTTACTTTCTACCATGTTATAACGTTACTCCATCATCAAAATCATGTCTGGAGTGGTTTTAAATGTAATCCGTGCACGTTTGAGTAATCCGGGATCTCTCCTGGGCACTATTCAAAAACGAAATGAATCTTCTTTACAAACCGTGGTACACTGTCACTTCGATTTTATCTCGATGCCTGTTCTCTTTGTATTTTTCTTTTGCCTGTAATAGAGCTGCACGATTTAGGAAAAATCTAACTGTGAGGTTTCTGATCAGTGCAATTGTGATTAGATTTGCTATTTATGTTTTAATAATAGGATTCTGTTGACATTTCAAACACAATTTTGTCATTTTTAGTCACATTTTTGTCACGTTCGGTTGTGTTGGTTATATTGAAACGCGTCTTTTTTAGTTACATCTTTGTACTTTTTAGTCATATTTTGTTGCTTGTAGACGTGTTTTGGTGCATTGAGTTGCGTTTGTTGTTTCTAGGCGCATTTTGTCACTTTTGAAAGCATTTTTTATCACTTTTGGTCGCCCTTTTGTCACTTGTTTCAGAACATGTTTGTACAAATCCAACCTTCAGCGTGAGCAGTTTTTATACAAATCAAAGCAAGACATTTTGATGTTTGTGGAAGAATTTATTGCACTTCAAAAATTGCAGCCGTTGCGATTTTCTAACTGCATCCATTAAATTCGTAATTTTGTGTCAGTTTGGTTTAAAGGTGGAATGGAGGATTTCGGGCAACAAATCAGAATCTCATTTCCTCGTGGGTAGCACAAATAACTGGTCCGCTCAGGTGTCAATCATTCGCTGCGTGCTAGTGCCCGCCCACAGGCTCGTCCAGGGGAAACGCTCGCTCCCCTGGCCGCGCATGCGTGGTTGATATGCTAGTGTGTTTATGTAGCAGGTTAGCGGCGAGTTCCGTCATTGTAAGTCTAAACTTTCATCCGCGAAGTACCGAAATGGCTGAGGGACGAAAGAGAAAGACTGTTTTCGAGCTTTCACAGAAGAGACGAAAGTCTGCAGAGGAAGGAAACAAAACGCATGTTATTCTGGGGGAATCGTTTACACGCTGGCGAGCATTGAAAGCGCAAAACAGGCTGATGCCTCCGCTGCAAACTTTCTGCTGGACAGGTAACTGTTTATCTGACTCTTTTTTTGCGCTTATTGTATGTGGAGTGTATTATTAAAATCTTCTTCGCGGAGGTTGTCGTGAGAAAGCGACACCAATTGTCTTGTAAACAAATGCGCATGGACAGTGTTGCTGGGCGTGCTTGTTCACGAGGTTTGCTAGGCGTTCACTCAGGAGAAACGAGGAGGGAGGGAGGGGGAACCTGCGCATGCGCTTTTTCAAAAAAAGGACTAACAGTCGCAGATTTTCAAATCGGCGAGAAATCCTCCATTCAACCTTTAACTGTGCAGCTCTGGCCTTTAAGAGGTAAATAAAGTCATCTGCTCAGAGGCTTCAGAGGCTAAACAACAGGAGAAAAAGTGTGTTTGAACAGACAGCTGAATCACGATACGACGATTTTACAAAAAAAGCAGATTGTCAGAGGGACGAGCTCACGATTCCATTTTTATCACCGTATGGCACAGCCCAACTATCACGCCTTTTGCAACGCCCAGACGCTTACATAATCAGGAAGTGACCAGAGCGGCAGACACAGAGCAGACAGCGGTACACAGCAACAACACTAAGTTATTTACGCTAGAGTTGCATTTGTTTTCGGCTTCTTTTTGAAAACCTGTCGAGGCAGAAAGTGCATATTGGGACGCCCGGGACGAACACCTCTTTTCACGCTTCCCGGGGTTGACACGACTCGGGAAAGTGGCTACAGTTTGTTTTTGGTGACAGACCGCCATCGAAGAAAGGGGGCTTTGTTTGTTCATGCCGTTTCACCTGCTTCTTGAACAAAAGCTAGTTTGACAGTGGACTGATAGAAAACTGACTCTAAACAAGGATGCCATTCCAACAATAAAGAGTAGTCCGGTGAGTAAGTCTGCAGCTTGTTTTGGATAACAGATTAGGCTGTGGGTTGTAGTCGACTAAAGAAATTCTTGATCAACTAAAAACCTGCACTATTGACCGATTAGTCGACTAAAATATATCAAAATTATGAAGTATCTACATGTGTCTGACCCAAAATGAACTCAAAAGATCATAACTGCACAGGAATTCATGCAAAAACAGAAAAGCAGTGGTGGATGAAGTACACACTTATTACAGTAAGTAAAAGTAAAATTATCACATGTTAAAATCTACTCAAGTAAAAGTATTAAAGTACTTCTTTAAAAATGTACTTTAAGAGTAAAAAGTGAAAGTAATCCTTTTTGGTTTGGAGAACTATTAAAGCACCACATTGTAATCTTGATTTATTGAGTTTTGTTATAGACAACTTTCCAGGTTATTTTTCTCTACAGAGGCATTTTGTTTGCTCAAAGGGAACTAGAAAAAAAAACAAGCTGCAAGATGTCACTATAAATGTGCTAAAAAATAAACTCCTCAGCAGGTCTAAAACCATAAGAACTAAACTAAACTAAACTAAAACCATAAAAAAATACTTTAACTTTCAGTCCAGTTCAAAAATGTATTGGAGCAGAAAGTACAGATACACGATACAATGTAGTGGAGTAAAAGCAAAAAGTATCTACAGTAAAATGTACTGTAGAACAGATACATAAAGAATTTACAGTACTTTTACTTTTGTGCTTTGTTACTTTTAACATAAGTTAAAATAAACTCACTCCAAAACTCACTCCATATCTTCTCCTTTTTTAACCTTATTTTAAACCTTTAATTAAAAAAATTATCAGTCGATTAATAAAAATATTGGTTGACTGAAACGCCATTGAACGATTAATCGACTAAACAACTAAAGGATTACTAAGACTCTAAAACACATGTCAGACCTTTTATAACAAAGACTGGGACGTTATAACATCAAAATGTCAAAAAGGAAGAGATTATTGGATCATTTTCACTTCATTCATAAATATTCAACATCTAGAAGCTTTTAGTCCGTTATTTGACTGATAATGTATTTAAAAAGTCTAAATATACAATAGAAATAATCGTTTGACTATTCGACTACTAAAATAATCGTTAGTGACAGCCCTGTTTACCAGGCTCTACTTGGAGGCCCCTGACAAGGCCTTGTCTGTGGCCCACCGTTTGAATAAATGCACAGAACATTGGAAAGTAATTCAATCAAGACAAGTTTCAGGAGTTGAGTGGAGGAGGAAAAGTGATCCGGGATCTCAAGTGGAGAGGACCGCATTTGGCAATATTTTCCATTTTTCTTTTTAAAATCAGAAATAGACAAATGTAAATGAGGATTTGAGGGTCTTCCACCAAGAAAATTGGGAGTGCATCACATGTCAGGCCCTGTATTCAGGTGCAATTAAGATGGAATATTCTAATTACTCATTTGAACATGCCACTCAGAAGGTTTATTATGATGCATTTAAAGATAAGATAGAGTTTTGGAGTATATTTGTTGATACATAGATATTAATTGTACATTTTAACTAGTGTTCATGGTCTTTTTCTGGTCCGGAACCTGTGGGCCCTACTGGTTGTGGCCCTAAACATTTGCTTCGACTGTTCATGGCATGAGCCGGCCCTGTGTTTTACAACAAATTGGACAAAGTGTATAGTGTAGTCACATCTGCAGAAACTCTATGAAACGTGTCAATCTCCATGGAGACAAGCACTACCAAGCCCAGTTACAGGTCAGATCTGTGGAGAGGAGGAGTCTGTGTGTTTTTTTAAGGTTTATTGCAGTAAAAACACAAGACAGATACGAGAGAGATGCGTTTAATGTCAAACAGTGGAACATTCCAGGCAAAGTAAACCCTCATTCGTCCAGGTGTGGTCCATCGTAGAAAGGGGTTCAGGGGTTGTCATCCGGACGCCGTTTAAAGATCGAGACGTTTCGACTTTTATCCAAAAGTCATTGTCAATCAGAGAGCTGGTATGCCCAACTTCCCATACCAGCTCTCTGATTGACAATGACTTTTGGATAAAAGTCGAAACGTCTCGATCTTTAAACGGCATCCGGATGACAACCTCTGAACCCCTTTCTACGATTCCAGGCAAAGCAATAACCATTATCTCCATAGAGACAAGCAGAAAAGTTACATACTACACCTTTACTGCTATAGACTATTAAAACGACAGAATATAAAGAATAATTAGGCTACTGACTTTAGAGTGTTCTCATGTTTTAAGGCATGAATCTAAAGGTCAGTTTCTTTTAAGACCATTTCTGTTCCGCCATTAATTTGACAGTACTTTTGGGATGTGAGCTAATAGGTATGTTTTGAAGTGCTCCTTCCTGTGTGCTAATGTGATGCTAAATGGAAAAGTAATGTCTCCATTAGAGGGCCTGGAAGAGTAAGATGGAAAATGACTTTGGATGGAAGATGATCTCGATTTCTACCTTTGAAACCTTATCGACCGTGGACCAAACTTTAGACCATGGCGAGATGTTTGAAAAGTTACAACAAAAAAGGCTTTCATCTTATTCAGTCTGGTCTATAAATTTGGTTATACGCACCAAACAATGAAATTTAGATGAAGAAGTGTAATCTCTGAACCGTTTCTTGTGACAAATGGGGTGAGACAAGGTTGCATCTTGTCACCTTTGCTCTTCACTTTGTCCATGGACGATGTGAGAGCTGCCGAGAGTCAATGGGGAGAAACATGACATCAAGTTAAACAGTAAAAAGAGCGCGGTAATGGTGACAAGGACAAAGGAGCATTTTAAGACCGCGTTTCCTGCTTTTTACCTGTCTGAGGAAAACTATCGACTGTGGACGAGGGATGTCAACGTTATCTGGTGAATTGATAAGTGTGATTATTCAAAATTAAGTCTTTTTACTTTAATATATTGTCCAAAAATACACCTAGGCCTGTCACGATAACAGATTTTAAAGTGCGATATATTGTCACAAAAATGATCAATGACACAATAACTCTAAAGCAAGATTATTCCAAACAATAAATACATACCAGCATGAAACACTTTTGTAGTTAGTTGGTGTCAATAATGAGCTATAAACGCTAATTATTTCTCTTTATATGGCTCAAATGTCAAATGAGCCCCTAAAACAGTATATTGTTCTTGCTATCATATTTTTAACAGTAAGCCGGTATAGTAAATATACAACTAAATGTAAACTACATTTTCTGGCTGTTTTTGTCATATTAACTTTATTTTTTACATTCAGAAAGTTTGATTTCTTAAGGCGGGACAAACAGGAAAAAACCATCTGGCATTCACATATGATCTAATATGAATCGCTCCCGTCGCTCAGAGCGTCATGGGGCTTGTCGTCACGCGGTGCCCCCTGCAGGAAGTAAAGCAAAGATAGCAGCATCAGGAAGTAATGCAGAAGAAAAAAAAAAAGTTTGGCTTCATGCACCAATGAGCACACGCCATAGGGATCAATTCAGCGCCATCTTGGATTCATCTCCTAGATGATGTTTTTATTACTTCATTTAATCCACTTCATCCGTAGATTTCTCTGGGACATTGTAACTTCAAAGGCAGTTTTCTTAAAATGCGTTTTTCATAAAGATTAGCCTTAAAGTAGCTCCTACACTAAATGTACAATCTGGGACTCAATGAGATTTTGACAAAATGTACGGAAGGATTTTTTGATATCTAATTCTAAAACTGATTTACTGAAGTTTTAGGTTGAATTGATTTTTTAAGGCCAATTTTCAGTCAATTCTAGTTTAAAAATCCAAAATCGCCTCTGTACAGTTTTTGTAACTAATATGTGTACAAAATGATCTAAGAAATTTAAACCTAGTTCTGTCCATCTTTCAGTTTTATATGTCCCAAATACGTTTTTAAACATAAAATGCCTCTATATGACAGCATTACATGATGCAGTAAAATTGTATTTTAGCTTCAGAAGAATGTTATTTATGGAATAGTATCTGTATATAATATATATGTGTAGATAATATGAAAAATGATTGTGGGCTCAACCCAGTAAAACCCATACATTTGGATTGTTCCTTCGTCAAAAATGCAGAGTTTATAATGATTTCCTAAAACATAATGTAAAATACAATAATAAATGTGTTTAAAGCAGCTCTGATGTCACATGATGTCACATGTGTCTAAGTGCTTTTCATTTCCCAAAATCATCAACATTTTTCATATTTAGTGATATTCAGTTTTCAGTTTATATCCCAGTTTCTCAGTGAAATCACATTATGATGCACTTCACTTTTGCCTCCATTTTGAATTTAGAATTTTATTTACGAATGAAGGGTCTATAATGTATTCGACAATAGGAATGAAAAAACTTTAAAAAAAGATTTCACTGTTGTTTGTGTTCTGATAACTGTTAAGTAGAACTATATGATTTAATGATTTGCTGAGAACATGACCAAACATTTGATCTTGTGGAACTGTCGAAAAGGTCAAATATCTCTCTGTATCTTTGAGTTCTTCACTCTGATTGGTTAAATACACCTGTCGCTCAAAAGTAGACGACGCCGAGCCGCACTGAACAGAGAAACACTTGAACATTTTCTTCAGACGGCATCACGAGGTCATAACTCACAATGATCACAAAATCTCCCCTCTGTCAGGTCGCCTCCTCCGCAAGTCTTTTCTTTTGAGTTCTTCGGACCGTTTCCTGTCTATATTTTATACCTTTATTGATTACATTCAGTCACTGGATTTTATTTACACGGGCCGAGCTCGGCTGGTTCACAGTGTGCTTGAAATTTGGCTTGTACACAGGTGAGGGCCGCTCTATTGAGACTGCTGTTCTGAACATTCTTTTCAATAGAATGAGTCGACGTGCTCGGCTTCAGACCTTGAAACGTTTTGCAGGGTTTACAGTAAAGTTTTCAAAGTGATGATTTATGCGTCTCCCCGTTTGAAGTAGAGTTGTCATAATACTCAAATTTCAAACTTGCAAATGCTTTTCAAAAGGTTTGGATAACACTAGGGCTAAAGGAAGTCTTGGTCGACTAAAGACCTGTTCGATCGACCGATTAATCGACTAAAAGGGGGTGTGGCAAAACTCTATCTGACCCAAACTGCACAAAAAAAACACAACTGCATTGGAGTTCATGCAGAAAAGTACCAGGAAACAGTACTTATATGTTAGATATAGATTAAACTCATGATTCACTCCGAAATCTTAGTTAACTCAAGCTATAGCTTCACTTTTTCGCTTTACTTTCACTTTCACTTTGCCGTATAAATCCTTTTAGTCAAAATAATGTAATTAGTCAACTGAAAACGTTGGTCGACTAAAACATCATCGACCAATTAATCGACAAAACTACTAAAAGATTACAATCCTAGACACTGGACTGACATTTTTAACATTAAATAATAGTAATTTCTTTATTAAACTTTCTGATCTTATACTTGTTCTGATAAAGTTCAAGATCATTCTGACACTGTTCACGAATGGTCAAATTTTGTCCGTTTTTTAGTATCAATACTTTCTCAAATGAGTGTGTAGTTTCGATACTGTTTTGGCTCTGTGCAGATGTTGCAGAGAGTATCCCTCATGACTGTGGAACCACTGGGTTTTTCAACAGGACAATGCTACAGTTCACAAAGCCCCAGGACAAATAACTTCTTCCAGGAGAGTAACATCACTCTTTTGGACCGTCCTGCGTGTTCCCCTGATCTGAATCCAATTGAGACCCTTTAGAGATGGACGGCAAGGGAAGTTTACACAAAATGAGCATCAGTTCCAGACAGTATTTGCCCTTCGTGAGGCCGTCTTCATGTTCTCTCTCACCTCCTCGAAACATTTACATCAAGCGCCGCAACAAAGTGATCAACAATAACGGTGACGCTACTCATTACAGAGTTCATGTGTGGGACTTTCATTTCTGTTTTTGAGGCGGTTTTCAGGTTGTTTTTGAGAGAGAGAACAGATGAAGCGTACCATTTATTGCACCATTATGACAGAGTGATGGGAAATGTATCAGTTCCAGTATTGGTGTCGACCAATTAAAAAATCGTTTACCCTCAGCGCATAAGATTTGTCTAAACTAAGCTAGAGTTCATGTTTGGGACTTTGATTTCTGTTTTGAGGGGGTTTCGGGTTGTTTTTTGAGGTGTGGTCCTACACTTTTGATCAGCAGAATGGCCTGTTTCAGTTGTCGTTTTCAATCCTTTTTTTACTCACACTTTTTTTTTGGTCTCACTCCCATTTCTTGTTGCACGTTGAAGCCATGGTCTTTAACTTTTGATCAGGACTGTCGAATCATTCTTCTGCTGCTGACTGTGCACCGCCCTGTCAATCAAATTATGCAGCGCCAATCATCCTAATGACCGAGTGTGTTCTACTTTGTGAGAATCTACAGTATTGGTAGAAATCTCTCATACATCGCCTGCCTCTCCCAGTCGAGAGAGACAGACGCAGATTCTTCTTTTAATCAAGAGTATGTTATTCTAGAGTTTGCAAAAGATAATAACATGAAATTAATACTTATAGACAAACTAATAAAAGAATTGTGTTTCAGAATGTTTTTGTCACGTTTTTATTGCTTTAAGTCACGTTTTTGTTGCTTAAAGTCATGTTTTTGTTGCTTTTTGTCACATTTTTGTTGCTTTTTGTCACATTTTTGTTGCTTTTTGTCACGTTTTTGTTGCTTTAAGTCAGGTTTTTGTCACGTTTTATTGCTTTTAGTGACATTTTTGTTGGTTTAAGTTACGTTTTTGTTGGTTTAAGTCACGTTTTTGTTGCTTTAAGTAATTTTTTTGTTGCTTTAAGTCACATTTTTGTTGCTTTAATTCACATTTTTATTGTTTTAAATCACATTTTTGTTGCTTACAATCACATTTTTGTTGGTTTAACTCATGTTTTTGTTGCTTTAAGTCTCGTATTTGTTGCTTTAAATCCTGTTTTTTTCGCTTTAATTCAGGTTTTTGTCGCCAAGTTTTTGGTTCTTTTTGTCCCATGCATTTTGTCGCTTGTTTCAGAACAGGGTTAGCAGTTCTTATGCCGAATAAAACTGAATATTTTGTTGTTTTTGGAAGACTTATATAAGCATTTTCTATTTGTTGATTACGCCCATTCCAAAATTTTGATTTCAAATAATTGTGCAGCTCTAAAGTGGACTAAATGCAAGTCAAACCAAGCAGTTATATAAAGCTGTTAACCTTACTGGTTTCACACATAAACTGAGGTGGGTTAATGGACAGCAGTGGATGAAAAGTACCATTTATTGCACCATTATGACAGAAAACAAGTTCTTTAAAAGATAATTCATTCTAGTGATGGGAAATGCATCAGCTTGGTATCGACCAATTAAAAAACATTTATCCTCAGTGCATAAGATTTGTCTTTTTGGAAAAACTAATGAGAGGAAATGGAAATAAAAGAGCAATTAGACAAAAAAATAAATAAATTCAACGTTTACACAGTCATGCCTTGTTACTACCCTGATTCGTGATAGATTCGTGGGCCTTGCTATGGATACGAAAAACCAATACTGGTGTGGGTATTGGTATTGGTATTGGTATTGGTTTTCGGCCACAAGAGCAGGTCAAATATCTGATACTGGTACCGGCTCATGAATCCATATTGGACCACCCCCAGTTCATTGATTGAGTGCGTTCACATGCGCACGAATAACCCGGTTTGCAGGTGTTTGAAGTATCTGGTATTGTGAGTGTCCCTGTAAACACAGTATGACTCCAATAACCTGGTTATGACAGCATCCTGGTTATGAGAACCCGGGTTATTCTCACTGGGATATTCCAACTGTATCCAGAATACTGTGTCCATGTAAACGCAGTATCCGGGTTTCTGAACATGAGTCTGTACTGAGCATGTGCGAACTAAAGAAACGCATCTGGCAGGAGCAGCTCATTTACCAAAAGAACCCAAACTTCTACCAGGACTGTTTTATTTGTATTATTTTATCATCCCGAAACAATTAAGACAGCAAACTCATTTCTGTGACTGACTGTGTTTCTCTCAAATTGAACTGAAACTGATGTATTTTCGCCCTTCGCTGTAAGCTGTGACTGCACTCTTCAGTCTCATGTTCTTTTTGAATGGATCTTGTCATTTTGTTGTTAGAAATATGATAAAAAGTCATAAATTAGCAAAGTTGCCAACATGTTTATCTCATTGCCATATCCGTCCACATGTAAACAATAACCAGCTTATTCCTGCGCAAATAAACGCACTCATTGATTTATTTTACTTGAGTTTCATGTTACACACAACAGATAAAAGCCTGAAATTAAACTAACTATAAGCTTATAAATGCAGAGGAACTATTACAATACCCAACTAAATCTAGACCAGGATTAGAAGGTAGTTTATTTCAAACAGTTTGCTGCAGTCCAAACATATTTTCCTCACTTTCTCACATATTCTGAGTGTCCTAATTATATTCACGGGATGTCACGAATATCCAATTTTACGATTATTGTGAGAAGAAACATTGCAATTTTAAGATTATTCATGATTGTTGACTTTGACCAAACAACATTGCAATCCTTAATTTGCTTTTTTTCACTCGTCTAGCTTTATGAAATCAAACTTTTGGAATAAAAAAGTTATAATATTGTCAAATAAAGAGCCATGTAGTTTGACTTTTTTTTGCATAGCATCGATTGAAATGAAATACGTCATTTTTGCTGCCTACGGTTCTCACAATTATTATTTTTTAGTTCTTACGATTACATTGTGACCTCAATACTCACGATTAAGCACCAACGATCATTTTGCTAATCAGTGAGTCTCGCGATTATTCTTTTGTTTAATTGATTAGTTGCTTAGAACGCAAACGTCACAGAATAATTACAGTTTTATTTTTTGTACAAAATTTGGCCCAGATGAAGCTGAGGTGAAACCGTTTGAGGATCCTGTTGGAGCAAATTCATGAGAAAAGAGTGTTTCCTCAGGTATATAATAATAATTTACAAATATTCCAAATCATTTTCATGAAATTGCAGCTAAATTTGAGTCGTAACACTTCATTTCTCAGCTCATGGCATGTTTTAGAACCTCTGTATCGACTGATTATTACATTATTACATTAGTTGACAATTACTTCAATAATTTATTAACTTGTTTCACTGTAAAATGTAATCAGGCACTAAAACACCAGTGCCAAAACTGCAAAGTAATCCTAATTTGAATCAACTAGATCCCTGCGTTTGATTTAAACGGAAGTCAAATGCAGTGAAAAGCAAGAAACATGTCCAAGACACCAGCGCTTTGGAAATAAAAATTATACGAAAGGCTTTAACAACATCTGCAGAATGTTACTCCAGATCTGAACCAGAGTTTACAAAACCAGGACTTCACCAGGACTACACCAGGACTACACCAGGACTACACCAGGTCTACACCAGGTCTACACCAGGTCTACACCAGGTCTACACCAGGTCTAAACCAGGTCTAAACCAGGTCTAAACCAGGTCTAAACCAGGACTAAACCAGGTCTAAACCAGGTCTAAACCAGGTCTAAACCAGGTCTAAACCAGGTCTAAACCAGGACTAAACCAGGACTACACCAGGTCTACACCAGGTCTAAACCAGGTCTAAACCAGGTCTAAACCAGGACTAAACCAGGTCTAAACCAGGTCTAAACCAGGTCTAAACCAGGTCTAAACCAGGTCTAAACCAGGACTAAACCAGGACTACACCAGGTCTACACCAGGTCTAAACCAGGTCTAAACCAGGACTAAACCAGGACTAAACCAGGTCTAAAACAGGTCTAAACTAGGTCTAAACCAGGACTAAACCAAGACTAAACCAGGACTAAACCAGGTCTATACCAGAACTAAACCAGGTCTAAACCAAAAACAAGAGATGCAAAACAGAGATACATTTTCTATATTTTTGGCAGTTGGGTTGAGGGCCGAATCATATCCCTTGGAGGGCCTGATTTAGCCCGTGGAACAGCCCTGTTTTACCGTGTAAGAGCTGCACTTACAATCCATCTGTACTGGAGCAAAACAAACAAATTAAAATGGTAGACAGCCTCTTTAAGATCTTTCCAAAGCCGGGATCCTTGTTCTTGGCACGCACAGTTGAACGATCCGGTGAAGGTCTAATCCAGCAGCAGCCACACCTCTACTCAGTCCTTATCCTGACCTCATCTGCTCTGCACCAACTTTAATTAAAACTAGTCCCACTCTCTTGTGTCATAAACGTCTGAACAAACACGCCCTCGACCCAGTGACAGTCAATATTAGCACTAGAGCATCACTTAAAGAAGACATACTGTGCTTTTTTTAGTGCTTAGTATTGAACTATAACATAAGTACATCATCATTTTACATTTTGTTCATTTTAAACTGCAAAGCTTTGAGCTAAAACGGCTTGGTAATAGAAAAGGTCCATTGACTTCCTGTTTAGAAATGCAGAAATGATAAGCCCCGCCTCCTTTCGCAAGATGTATCGCAATTGAATCGAAATTTGAATGGACGCAAATAGCACATCGCAAAGGCTGCAATCTCTGAAGTATAATTTCCTCCACAAACACAAAATCGCGTTTTATTCTGCGCACAATGTAGTTTAGGTTTGTTCAGAAACACGTGATTCTACAGCTGGGCAATACAGTGATGAAGTTGGTTTGGTCAGCCTTTCAATGAAGCCTAAACTTTCAGCGCATGCCTTTAGTTGGCTCCGCAAAGACAGTCATCATTTGGGCCTGTTTTTCCTAAAACGAGCCTCATTTCAAACTGAAGCTGTTTCTGAACCCTTTGGAGCACAAACTATTGTCTGTACTCTTTGTGAAGCTCAGACTGTAGTTTTGGCCTCTGGTGTCTGATTTACTCTAATCATACTTGGAAACAAGCTCTGTAAAGAGGAATACCTACATTTTCTTTGTTAAATATATGAAGAAGTAAAGCTGGTGTTTTTCCTGATTGACACTAGTTTGGGCTTTTGTTGGTTTTGACAGTTCCTCTTTCAAAGCTGAAACTAATTTAACCAAAAATTAATTTTAGGGACGTGTAATAATGCCCAGGCGGAATCCATACAAAAGTCCCATTGAATTTTACAAAATTTTAGAGTAATTTTTTAAAATTGGTCCTTTTGAAGTACAAACTGACTTTAATTCATCCAAGAATGGTTGATTTGACTGGAAATATGAGGATTACAGCCTTCTTTTCAAATTGAACATGTCCAGTAGCTTGATTGTTTCCTTTTATCAGATGTGGATAAAAAGGAATAAATTAACAAAAAGTCCAGCCAGAATCACAAGTGAACTTTACATGAAATGTGATAAAATCGAAATCGTGACATGACCAAGAATACTGTAATATGACTTTTTGACTCCTATGTGATTCTTTCATTAGTTTGACAGTTCAAGGGCCTATTTCTTTTTTTTTTTGTCAATTCTCCTGGACATGCTTAAAATGTGAACTTTGAACAAAAAAAATGTTATTAAATACGTCAATCGCAATACTTGTCAGAAAAATCAAACCCAATTCGTTCGGTCCTCAGATTGTCACAGTTACATCGATCCCAAAACAGGTATCGGAATTGGACAAAATGACATTGAGAGGACAAAATGTGACCTTCCATGAATCATTTTAGAATCACTATCAGAACTAGACCACACGGTAACACAAAGACGTTTTACAGTCGGTATGAACTATCGAGCCCATTCCTTAGTATCGAGCTCAAGTTTGAAATGAAACAACAATATACTTGCACAATATCACTGAAGTATCAATACTGCGATTATTGCTGATGCTAAAAGCGATATTGCAACAAACTAAATATATCGCAATATGCATTTATTTATTCGTTTATTGGACGGGGAGAGTGCACATTCATAAACATTACTATAAATCTACCAGAACTTGCAAAAAGGCTGTGTTTCAACATAGAATAAACAAGAAAGACCAAAGCAGAAAATGCATTAAAGCCCATGGTTAAAAGGCAGTGCGCAGTAGCAATACAATTACACAAAAGATCAAATAATTAAGCCTAACTATTAATATTAAAAAAGAACTTAAGTAATTATCAAAACAATTTAACAAGACAAAAGAGAGAAAAGCAGTAAAGCCAGGATAAACACCAAGGTTCTTTATGAGACAGAAATACACTACTTTTTAAAATGAAAATAACTGAATCTGCCTTTTAAAATGTTAAGTCCAAAATTAACTTACTTTTTTGAGCTTTTAACCAGGTTGCAGTTGACAGTTAATCGTTATTATTCAAAAACGCTGCATCTCGATTGAATTATAATTGGAAAATCACAGAGTGGACAATTATATAACACTGGAATTCAATGCATATAATCGTCTTATTATTACTTGAATGTATATAACTAGAGGAAATCTGTCAAAAATATTGGGATAATATTGCGATTGTTCAGAAAATCAGAATACCCGGGTCATCAACTATTAAAAAACAGATTAAAAATATAAAAAAGTATATACTGTGAAGTGATATTTCTGCACTTTAGTGGTTAATTTTACGGTCTATTCATTTTTAATGTACGATACTTGAACCTCAACCGAGACATTTACAGACACATTCCTGATCAGAGGTGGGAGATATATCAACTTTTTGTCCTGGAGTTCTGCAAAATTAGAGTATCCGATGTATTGTCTATAATTAAAATGGCAAAAATCACCTTCCAAACACTGGTAAAAGTGATATTTCTGCAGTTTTGTGATTCACTTTATGGTCCATTCACGGTTTGTGCAACACTTGAACCTCAACAAAGACATTTACTGCCACATTTTAGCACATTCTTGGAGCATTAATAAAATCTCTTCTCAATATCATTACTAAGATAATGAAAAACAGAAAAGGAGATGTTAATTTTGGTCAGTATCACCCACCTTTAACCATAACTATATTCATTATTTATTTAGCATTTATTTATTTTATTTCTTTATTTCTTTTCTCCCCACATTTTCAGAAACGCCCCTGTCTGCGCCTGGCAAAAACCTGTCCAAAACCGTCTCTGCTCTACCTGGTCCAGGAATCCTCCAAACCATTAAGTGCTGCATTGAAACAATTACATAACCAATGCAAAAGTGTGTACAACTTGTCAGTACTGGCTGGTTGCTCACATTACCTACAAAAAACCTCCTAAACAAGCCCAAATCTCCATTCAAACAAACGCTACGATGATAAACCAGTTCGGCTCCAAATCTAATGAACGTCACCTCAAACTGCATTTAGAAAAACGTCAGTTACGAACACGCGACGCTCCTGCAAAGAAAACCGAGTGCTATTTATGGAACAAATACGACTATGACAATCTTGAAACACTTTTTTGAAATACGGCTTGGATATAATAGTCGATGTATGCGAATAATTTAAAATATCTGGAATCAAACAACATTATCCGCCGCTTGCTGCCGCCCTACGCTGCGGAGGAAAACCGCGAATCTGCCTATGAATCCTGATTAAAAGTGAAACATTTTATGAATAATGAAAAGGTGCCTAAACACAATATACACGCCGAATTGTCAACAATTTATCAATGAACAAACAAAAGAAAAATTGAATCTTGACATCATCTGCAACGGAAGTACGAGTCAAATTGAACGAAATGACATTTTCTCTTACGAGGTTTGGCGCTGACGGACCTCCCCAGTGAAAACATCACGCACCAGTCTTCTACCTGAATGAACGCAGCCAATGCAAGACTTTCCAAGCTTTAACAATGGACTCGAGGGAAAAAGCCTGAGAGAACGTCTGCAGAATGTCAATAAAAATGTCAAAATGCAGTTATTTCGCGATGAATTCTGCACAGAATTTGGAAATTGTGCAGCAGCAGCAGCAGAAGCGGAGGGAGGACGAGAGCAACAGGCGACACGACACTCACCTGGACCTGTACGCGGCTCGTTCGTCTCGTTCGCTGCACTCCGGTCCCGGGTTGGTCCACACGCACGAGTCCCGGGAGTCCAAGTCCAAGTCAGACTAAACACAACGCGCAAGTGTCCGCTCTGCCGTCGGTACTGCTGCGTGTGCGCGGGCAAGTACGCCTCCCCCGAACGCACACGGGTGAATGGGAGACAGGGAGGGGTTCATCATGAGGAGTCAAATCGAGGAAAATACGAAGCGACGCATCCGGTTGGAGCTTTCAACGTCAAAGAAATCGGATTATGAGTCGGAGCGTGCAGCGTTGGGTGGTTTAGGTGGTAGTAACAGGGGCGGACTTAGGAATTTGGGGGACCGAGGCAAAATTAAGTCCAGACCCCTCATTAGCAAGTGTGATTTTCTATAACTTTTGTGTAATCTTTCTTTAATTGTTCTTGAAAGAATCATTTGGTTTTTGTCCTTTGTGTGCGTGTGTGTTTTTCCCCGTGTGGTGGACAGATTTAGACATTTGGGGTGGTAAGTGAACTATTTTCCTCTGCTCTTTCTCCTCTGCTCTTTTCCCTGTACACCAACTGCTGCACCTCCAGCCACGACTCTGTAAAACTGATCAAGTTTGCAGACGACACCACCCTCATCGGACTCATCTCGGACGGCGATGAGTCTGTTTACAGGAGGGAGGTGGACCGGCTGGTGTCCTAGTGCACCAACAACAACCTGGAGATCAACGCCCAGAAGACAGTGGAGATGATCGTGGACTTCAGGAAAGTCTGTACTGTACATTTCTGTATATAGTCTTAGTCTATCTATCTTAGTCTATTTTATTCTTAATGTTATGCATGCCTCTTTTATATATTTTATTCATTGCTTTATGTTACACCTTACGCCGAAGCAAGTTCCTATGTTTGTGAATTTTTGATCACTGACAATGGCAATAAACCTTTTCTGATTCTGATTGTAAGATTCTAATTCACATGTGCATTAAAAACAGCTTCAAACGGGGTGTGGGAGTATTGGGAATCACACCATATTTCCCGTTTGTTGGTACATTTTACACATGTTCAGCTGATTTAAATACACAGTTCTCGTTTGTAATTTTATAATGCTATATTTTATTTACTATTTAGCTTTATATGTACTAAATTTGACAATCTCAGACTATTTGTTTGGTATTTCTCTTCTTTAAAAGTACACTGCACTACAATATTTT
Organism: Rhinogobius similis; assembly: GCA_019453435.1. Taxonomy (NCBI): domain Eukaryota; kingdom Metazoa; phylum Chordata; class Actinopteri; order Gobiiformes; family Gobiidae; genus Rhinogobius; species Rhinogobius similis. The sequence goes on along the minus strand of CM033635.1, from coordinate 34,157,170 downwards.
GATATTGGGAGAATAGCAAGGGTGTCTTATTGGGGGCCCCTTCAGGTTGGGGGCCCAAGGCGACTGTGGCCTGTTGCCTAATGGTAAGTCCGCTACTGGGCGCACTGAGCAACAAATTCTGGGCCCCGGGTACAAACTTTATTGGTGGGCCCCCTATACCAGCAAATGCAGTTATTGTTGTCACAAGAATACACACCCTATGCTTTGTACATACTCTTAACAATAACATTTTGTATGTGATTCATTTATCCCAGAAAATTTTATAATTATTGTTCTTTTTTCATATACTTTAGCTAGAATAGCATACAGAATCCAACAATAACTCGTTAATTTAAAGACCTCTTGTGTAGATACGGGCTTATCCTCTGATACAGTTTGTTTTTGCAGTAACTACCAGAGGAATTTCACAAACATCTCAAAACATATTGGTACAATAAGAACTAACTGCAAATTAAAATAACTAGTTTTATTCCTTAACAACTTGACTAACACATGAGCAACAATTTTCGTCTTTAAAAAGGGAGACAGGGCCCTCAGATGTCATGCATAATTGTATTTAGTCTATCAAAGACTTTATTTTATTAGAACAAAAATAAATTACATTTGACAGCTCTTTCCTGCCTTGGGCCCCGAGGAAACTACCCTTTATCCCCCCCCAATCCGACGCCCCTGGATAACTCTTATGTTTGGTGTGCATGTAAATATAGCCAGTGTTTGTGCTTATCTCTGCACATTATCTGACGTTTAAAACACTAACTAGCAAAATTGGCAGTCGTTTTTTCCTCCCATTTTGTTTACCAGAAACACGTGCAGTAGTTAGCTTATGAACTACTGCTGTGGGACAAACGTAGTGAACACTGTCTAGAAGAATTTGTTCTTAAAAGAGAGATATTATGCTTTTTTCTGACTTTGGATTGAACTATAACGTCAGCGCACTCTTTCACCAGTTTTATTTTGAAAGTCTCTTCCTGCTGGGCGGTGGTTAAATGCTGCGTCTTGATCCACCTGTGCGCCTCTTCATAGGAATCCCATGTAATGAATGAAAAGTCCATGTTCACACGTCTCAGGTACTTTACATAAATTCTGTTCATTCACAATTTACACTGGAAGGTTATACATCAAAGCCCATATCCAACGAGTACCAAATATGGAACTTTTCTGATTCTGATTCTGGTTTTTACACCTGCTTGTCTCCATGGAGATTTGCCCGGAATGTTCCATATTATGCATTAAAGTGCGTATAACAGGTTTTCATGAATTTCTCATTTTGACTTTATTTTGTGTATTCAGATCTGTTGTAAATATAAATTATAGTTTTACACCAATCATACAACCGTTTATGAAGAAAAGTTGAAAAATCTGTAGTAAGTTACAGGACGTAAACAAATGAATGACATCACACTTGGGAGACAAAAGTTTGCACAAAGGAAACAACTTAAAAAAAATAGTTATACATTAATTCAACAAACTAAAGGTGTTTACTTCACTTACAATAAAAACAAAACAAAAAGTGTGATGAGTTTTGGCCCAGCGTACAGGTTGGGTTCTCAAAAAACCTAAAAAAAAAAAAAATTGCTAAACTGGGATAAAATTTGTAAAGTATTTTAGAAAAATTTGAAACATTTATGTTAACTGCATTTTAGTAAAATTATTTGTTCAACCTGTCATGGGCATTTTAATGTCACACTGTGAAACATTCCAGGCAAAGCAATACCCTGCATGATGACCGCCTTTAGATGCATGCCTTTTTTATATATTTTATTATATTTTATTCATTGCTTTATGTTGCACCTTACGCCGAAGCAGGTTCCTATGTTTGTGAATTTTGATCACTGACAATGGCAATAAACTGTTTCTGATTCTGATTCTTTTAAAATCATTAAAGGTGACCTATTATGCAAAATGGACATCTGGAGCTTTTAACCATTAAAGTTGCATGTTTGGGTAATCTTTATTCTCCTGTGGACAAGACACCTTTGCTCCATCAATCCAGGTTTCACCACTCCACGTGTGATACTTTGTGATACTCTGCAATTTTAGTTTCTTAAATGCTGACGTGTAGGATTTGTCAGCGTCACATAGACATTTTGGCAAAAAACAACACAAAAAACAGTTCACTTTTTTGCAGCGATCCAAAGGGCAGCCCAACGAATAGCAGGCAGTGCACTATTCATCACATAAGTCAAATATAACGCAATGTTGTAAATTAGAACTATAATTTACAGAAGGCAAAAACACAACAGGTCTCCTTTAATGCATTATTCAAGCTTCAAACTATATACTTTTGGCCATTTTTTTAACATGCTTGAAGGAAAACAAAGTAAAAATTAGTCATGATTTTTCTGTGAACTACACCACCAGAGTGAGTGAACCTTAAATGAGGCTAAAAACAATAGCTGTTAGAGCATGAAATTGGTTAGCTGCATGACTTTTCCAGTAACCACCTGATGACATCATGCAATGAGGTCAGTTGTTGGTGAATGAAACAAAACCTCAAGTGCATTGCAGCTAAAATCTCCAAAAAAATCAGTTTTTCCTGCCTGTCCCCATGTAGAAGTACGTCACAGTATGACATTAAACGTATCTCTCTCCGTGGAGGCAAGGATGAGGCGCCACCAGGTCAAGTCAGGTCTGTGGAGAGGTGACCCCACTCACAGTAAGAAGGTGGTGTCATACCTCGGACTATCTGGCATTTTGCTAAAATCGACAGATTCAGTATTTTTTTCTGTTGAATTTGAAAAATTTGTCTTGGTTGAGGTTCAAGTGTTGCATTAAATGTACCTGGACCATAAATGAACCCTAAAATTGCACAAATATCACTTTATACTCTTGCGTGGTGAGGTTACACTAGACGTTTCACAACATTTTACAATAAAATCCAGATTCTAATTCAGCCAATTTCCAAAACGACAGTTGCGATGTACTAAAAACACCTGGGATGAAATAAATGCTGGTTATGCTCTGACCTCTCTCACAGCTCTTGCTTTGCTCTGGTGTTATTATTGGAATCCACTTATGAAACTGTTCCACTCCCGGCGTGTCACTCTGACCAAAAGGGAAGCAGGTCATTACAGCAAACATTCCCCACAGTCAGACAGGGGCCACCAGAGCGGGCCCCTGACCTCCAGCGTGTGAACAGAGCAGATCGATCGCCTCTGTGCCGACACCATTCTGTTGTCCCACTTTTCAGATTTATATATAAGATTAAAGGAGATATATTGTGCTTTTTTCAGTTACTCAATATTGAAGTAGAGCATATTGATTATATTACATTTTGTTTATTGAAAACTGCAATATTGATCTAAAACGGCTTAGTAACAGAAACAGATCCTTTAACTTCCTCGTTCAAAACTGCAGAACTAATAAGCCCCGCCTCTTCATAGTGACATTTCTCTGTAACAAGCAGCAGATTATCATTTACGTGTTTTTATTTTTGAAAAGTGTCAAATGAACACATCTAGAACAGGATGTGGGCGGGGATAGGGGCTAAGTGAAAACAGTGCTTTTCTGAGCACTTGAGTCTCAGTTGCAGGACAATACAGGATTAACTCAAACATATAGGAATTAATCAAAATAAAACTTTAATTAAACTAACGATGAGGAAACACTGTTTCAGGGTTAAAAGGTCATAGTTACAAATGATTGGAAAGTACCATGTAGTAAGTCACTTTGCAATGGTGAATATTTCTTTTTTACAATATACTGTTTTGTTTTGTTTTTTTCACAATCAGGGCAAAGTTAGTCCAAAAGCATATTGCATTTAAAAAAAAAAGAAAAAAGTTTGTTTTCAAGTAAATCCTGTTTTATCACTTTTACATCAGCCATTGATGGTTCTCTACAGATGAAGAGCATGTTCCAGTGATGCTCTTCCTCAGGCCTCAGGCTCAGAGACATGAGACTGGGCCTGGAGTTGACGACCTGCTGCAGTCGCTGGAGCCACAGACTCGCTCCATTTACTCCCAGACACACATGTAGATCAACTTAATTACACACTAAGTAACCTACGCCCAGGACAGTAAAGAGCCTGCACGCTGAGCTTAAGGCTTCCATGTGATCTTTTCTCATAAAAACATTTATTTACTCATAAAACATAATTTACTCGACTTATAAAACCAGGAACTTTTCTCATTGAAACAGAACTTTTCTCGTAAAAACAGAAACTTTTCTCATAAAAACAGAACTTTTCTCCTAAAAACAGAAACTTTTCTCCTAAAAACAAAAACTTTACTCATAAAAACAGAAACTTTACTCATGAAAACAGAAACTTTTCTCATAAAAACAGAAACTTTACTCATGAAAACAGAAACTTTTCTCATAAAAACAGAAACTTTACTCATGAAAACAGAAACTTTTCTCATAAAAACAGAAACTTTACTCGTAAAACACAGAAACCGTTCTCATAAAAACAGAAACTTTTCTCATAAAAACTGAATTTTTCTCCTAAAAACAGAAACTTTTCTCCTAAAAACAGAAACTTTTCTCCTAAAAACAAAAACTTTACTCATGAAAACAGAAGTGAATGCGACATGCTTCCATACTCTCTGATTACAGTCATTTATTTACTATTCACAGTATGAATAAGACTGATATACAATATAGTAAAAAAGTAAATGTGCAAAATTACTGCAACTAACTCTTTCAAATTTCCAACCTGTGTTTGCTCAGATTATTCATATAATTTCTGCCCGATCATAACTCTCACCAAACAGCTCCAATCCCTTTTCGATGTTTGGAAACTCACACTGGTATGACTAAATGCATTAGCAGAGCATTAGCAGGAGCTGACTCATGATCCGAGGAGTGCCCGGCTCTCCCTCGACGCCCTTACCTCCTCTGAGCTTCTTCCTTTCACTAAAACACCACCATCATCATCATCATCATCATCATCATCATCTCCTGTTACATCCACAACACAACACGACACGCACCTCCAAAGCCGTGCCCTTAGCCGCTAATTACATTCTGTACTGGGAGGAGAAAAACAGTGGAATTAGATTAGATTTATCTCCAATTGTCATTACTTATTACAGAGCACAATTCTTTTACAATATTATTATCCTGCAGCATGAATCCACTCTGACAGGCTTATAGTATTACACGGTGTGATTAGCTGAGTGCAGTTCAGGCAACAATTCAACTTCAAATCATTCCAAAAGACAGTTGGAGGGAATTGGAACATCGGAAGTCTGCGCTGATGTATTACAGTCAAGTTTAGAGTGCGTATATTTTTACTTTGATTGGTGTATTAATACGTGTTGTAAATATAGAGTATAGTTATACATCAAGTAGCCGTCAGGGTTTGCACAGATTTGAACTTGAGGTTTTCCATAACCTTTTTCCCCAACTTTCCATGACCTCAGTTAAGTTTTTCTGCACACATAAATCAATTATTTGCCTTTATCAGCTGAGTCTCACCTTGTTTTGGAAGTTGCCCTGGGCGCCACCATGTTTTTCTGTTGTCTTAATTCACATCAGGCATCTCAAACTCACGGCCCGGGGGCCAAATGCGGCCCTCAAGACGATTTCAGGTGGCCCGCAAGATTATTTTTAAGTTGTATTATAAATGGCCCAGATCCCTCCATCACTTATCATTGGGCCTAATAATACATTTCTTAATTAATCGACATGAGCTTATTACTAAATTTTGAAGATAGTTTGTGAATAAAGTTTCATTATTTCTAAATTCTAAAATATATGAAATATACCTTAAAAATGTAAAACTTCTGGTAACTAAAATCTCCTGTATAAATATTTTGTGTTTGGAAAATGTATTTTAGTGCATTTTAGGTCTGTCTTTATTGCGGCCCCCGACCAGCTCTGATTTTCTAAATTGGGCCCCCTCTAAAATGAGTTTGAGACCCCTGGTTTACATGGAGCAGGCGAGCTGAATGCAAAATAAGTTCTACACGGACACAAAGCCAGTTTCAGGCTGCATTTGCGTGAACAGGGTTTTCGTCAAACCGCGAGTGCGTTTACGACAGTATTTTTTTCCCAAATCGCCAAATGTATTCTCCAAAGATGTCCATTTGTTGTGTCCATGGCAGGAGCTTTGGGCCCAAATACAGTTTTGAAATCAAGTGAAATAGTTTGGAGTGCTCAGTCAATCTCAGGCCAATATTTCTGAACAGCAGGACAGTCCCAATGGTAATGATGGGCCACTTGGCAACCGCAGTTTCTCCAGTGGTTAGTGTTTCTCTGTGAATAGTGTTCACTTAGATATGGTGTTATGAAAAAAACATGACACACTTTTCCAACAGAACTCTTTCCAAACATGGGTTTTGTTGTTCTCTATTGTGAAGTCCATATATTTTGCCATTCCTCATCTACAAAAACAAAATTACTCTCTTTCCCACTTAATTTTGATGTATTTGGTAGAATTGCCTTTTCCCTTAAAAGTTCTGTTTTATATGCGTAAATAAATATTTTCAATCAGAGAGAGAGAGTTAGAGTGGTCAACATTACTAAACTACTCCTTATTTATAAGTACCTGTAAAGGTTTTGTTTTTCTAAGTCAAAGGATTCCTTCAACATACAGTCGAGATCAAAGGTTTAAGACAAAAGTCACATTGTGCATGTTTGGATCTAAACAAGGTTCCAAGTACAGCTTCAATAAACAACAAGAAATAGGAGTGAGACCAAATAAAAGTTTGAGTGTACGTGAATTGTTATATAATTGTGAAATTGTGACCTATCTTTATAAATTTGCAAAGGGTTCATGCCACGTGACCTGTACCATCTTGCAGCCATCTTGATTCTGGTCACTAATGTAAACAAATGTAAACCCCGAAGAAAATCTGCATAAACTGCTCAAATATTAGAACAGAGCTGTCAGCTGTGGTTCTGACAATTATACAACAACAGATGACATCGTGCAAAAGTACAGACGCATTTTAAAACTCAAATGTCGCTTTGCTGTGGCAAGTTCTGTAGAAAATGGTTAAATGATTAACTATGGGCATTAGCATACAGATCAAATGTAATGGACTCACAGAAATCTTCTACCAAACTTTCCCTGTGTGTGTAACAGTGCCGCACTAAATACTAATTAGGCTTTTGTGTGATTTTGATTTAGTGCTTACTTTGATGAAGGTCTTTGGCAGTCAAAGTAGAGCTAAGTAACATTTTAATCTTAATGAACATCTTTTTAAGTCTGTGTGGTGGTTGCAAATATATTTTCGAGCTGTCTTTCCCTGCTGTCTCTGCACAGAAAACGGGCTTTCTTGACTCAGACCAGAAGAAAACTCTCCTGAGAAACCCTGGCTCTCTTTTGTATTCTGCAACATGAATTGTTTTGTGTATGATTGTACTTCCATATTTCAATAAAAAGAAGGGGGGAAAAGAAAAAAAGAAAAAAACGTTTGCGTCTTTTTACTAGCAGTGTATTTTCGCAAGAGAGCTGCAGGGGGAGCTCTGTCGCTGAAGTTACTCAGTTCTGGTTTAAAAGTCTGTGAAAAAGCCGTTCAAAAAAGCCCAATATCTGTGCTGACTGCTCTGAGACAATTGGGAAAAACACCTTTCAGGCTACGTTTGTGACCCAATTGTGCATTTATAAAAAGTACAAAAAGTAAACATTCGTCACTTCCCGTAGAAACGATACATCTCCGAACAGCCGCAATTTAACTGTATTCTCGATATGTGACGTACGATGGCTTAAACCAATAAACATTTTTGTCATATTGCTCCCTCTACAATAGGCTGATCAAATAGACTGTTTATGAACACTGACACCAGACGAAGGCGTATTGATCTTAGCTGTGGTGATGAGGTCAGAGGCACAGAAAGAGCGGCTGTGCTTCGGTTGATACGAGCTGCAAATGTGCAACAGTGGAGCGCAGATGGAGGACTGGAAGAGGAGCTGGCCCGGACACAGGCAGTTTGTCTGAGAGCTAAAACAGGATGAAGCCGGATCAAACATTCAAATCTCTGCACATTTTTAGAACCTTCCACAAGCAACGTCACAGAGAGGAAGAAGAAATGATGGCAAAGTGCTCTGGAGTGGGCAAAGCTCGGGTAGTTTAGTGTCAAACTGCTTAGCATCGCAGCGAGATGGTTCCAGGTTCGATTCATGGACTGTGGAATGTAAAGTTGGAGTGTGTTTGGGTGGATTTCTTCGAGGTGAACTGGTTTCTCCTGTTAACATTAAAGAAAACAATTAGGCTAAATATTAAGTTAAATAAACACTTTTAAACTTTAAAGCTGGGTATCCAATGAACATATGTGGCTCACTACGATGAACGATTACAAATGGTGGGGGGACATTCTGAAGTCATGGCTCTCGAAATTGTGGGTCGTGGGTCTCACAGTGAAATGGCAGAGATTAATAGAGCTTCCATTTATATCAAACCTATCTGATCTGAGATGAGTGTGTTCCTCTCACTGCATCAATCTCTTTCAATAAACTCAATAAACCAAGAATAAACACAAACAGTAAACACAACTATTTGACCAATAGTAAACACAAACATGTGATCAACAGCAAAAACACACACTTTTGACCAATAGTAAATACAAACGTGACCATCAGTAACAGTTAAAGGGAAAATGTTATGCATTTTTTTGTCTTGTTAATAGCCTTTAAACATGCTCTTGAGTACTTTAATTTGCCATCACATGTTTTAAAACAAACAAAAAAAGGTTTTTATTATTAATTAATTATGTTTTCCTCAGGAGTCTGGAAAGACACTTACATAGTACCAGTAGATGGTGCCAAGCGCTTAGCTATATTATTTCTTGAAGAGAATGTGCTAAAGGCAATTATCAAGCTGGTAGCAATAGTTATCGTGTTTAGACGGAAGAAATGCTCAGAACAAGTCTGCCGATGATTTAAGGACTTAAAACAGCAGAAGATTCTCAGATAAATGATGTAGATGATCCGAAAATACATCCAGGAAGTTCAGCAGGAAGTGGTTTTGACGCTCGGAGTGGGGAGGAGTTTCTATTAAACAAAACAGCATGAATGCAACTGAATGCTACTTCAGGCACCACTAGCATATAGCTCTAGCCTCAGCTAAAAGCAACAACTACAGTGACATTCCCACCTGAAACAAACAGATTATGTGAACCATCGCACAATGTGACACTTAAAACTCCCCACATTTTTTTAGTGCAACTTCCATACACCTCTATCGTACTGTGGACACCAGGCTTAAAGCAGAACTAAGTCACTTCAGCGACAGAAAGGTGTACTTCCTCATTCCAATAACTAGTAAGGGGGGAGTACAATCACATACAAAAGTGTTTCATGTCACCAAATATAAAAAAGAGAACCAGGGTTTCTCAGGAGAGTTGTCTTTGGGTCAGTGTCAGGAAATGTTGCAAGGCTGGTTTTCCACACAGAGACAGCAGGGGGCGACGACGACAGTTTCAAACGCCCCAAAAATATATTTGCAACCACCACACAGACTTACAATGACGTTTAATAAGGTAAAAACGTTAACAAATTCTACTTTAAGTCTTAAGTCAGGCTTAAGACATGTTGTCTTCTTGTCAGTAACACTCCTAGAGTAAAATTTTCTTTCATTCCCAACTAAACATCCATGTTAGACATGAAGCCTTAGTCACAAATTAAAACACTCCAACATTAAATTCCAAGATGGCGCCGCTGACGGATGCCCTGGCGTTTTGGTGCGCTCTATGTTGTTTGTTTTTGTGCGTTAATCGTGTGTCCGCGTGCTCTTACACCCGTGAAGAGCTCTTAAACATCAAAACTTCTGCCCCCACGGACTTATTTCCAGTTTTTTTAGCGTCTGCTGCAGACTTGGCGCTAGTTTTGGCCAAAAGAGTGAGACGCCGCAGAAGAGGAAAGCGCGCGGGGGCTCTCGTGCGCCGAAACGCGCGCGCCAGACGCCCTTACCTGGGATTTTCCTCTCCATCGTCCGCTCACTCAGCAACAAGATGGACGAACTGGCGCTGCTGATGAAGAGGAACAGAGACTTTTCTTCGTCTTCTGTTTTGTGTTTCACGGAGACGTGGCTCCGCGAGTCGATCCCGGACTGCGTGCTCCATTTGGAGGGATACCAGCTCCTCCGCGCCGACAGACAAAGGGATCTCTCCGGTGGAAAAACAAAAGGCGGTGGAGTCTGTTTCTTCATCAACAACGCTTGGTGCTCCGATGTGACTGTGATCTCCAAACTCTGCTCTCCTGATCTGGAATATCTCTTCATTAACTGTAAACCATTCTATTCTCCACGTGAGTTTGCTTCATTCATTCTCGCTGCTGTTTACATCCCGCCGTGCGCGAACACACAGGAGGCACAGCGCGTGTTAGCGGAGCGGGTTTTGAATACGGAGCAGGACTTCCCGGACTCATTGTTGATCATCCTCGGGGATTTTAACAAGGGTAATCTCAGCCAGGAACTACCAAAGTACAGACAGTTTATTAAATGCCCGACCAGAGAGCAGAACACGCTGGATCATTGTTACACTACAGTGAGTGGGTCCTTCCGCGCGGTTCCTCGCGCTGCCCTAGGGCTCTCAGATCACGCCATGATCCACCTGATCCCCACGTACAGACAGAGGCTGAAGCACTCCAAACCTGTAGTGAGGACTTCTAAGAAGTGGACCAGCGAGGCAGTGGAGGAACTACGCGCGTGTTTGGACATTACAGACTGGGATGTGTTCAAAACTGCCACGGATGGTTTGGATGAGTACACGGACACTGTGACGTCATACATCCAATTCTGTGAGGACAGTATCATTCCCACACGCACCAGGGTGATTTATAACAATGACAAGCCCTGGTTCACACCCAAACTGAGGCAGCTCAGGCAGCAGAAGGAGGCAGCTTTCAGAGCCGGGGACAGAGAGAGCTACAAAGGTGCTAAGTACAGATTTAGCAGGGAGGTGTCAAGAGCTAGATCTCTGTACAACACGCGCCTAAAGCAGTCTTTCTCTGCTAACAACGCTGGGCGGTTTGGAGGGGACTTAGGCAGATCACCAACTACAAGCCCAAAGCCCCCCATGCTGTTGACGACCAGAAACTCGCTGAACAGCTCGCCTCCTTCTATTCACGATTCGAAATCTCAACCCCCTCCCCCACCCATCTCACTACAACAGACATTTCTGCCAATCACACCCCAGGTCCCCCCACCTCCCCCACTGGCCTTTCACTACACAGGGACAATGTAAGGAAACAGTTTCGGAAGTCCAACCCCTGGAAAGCTGCTGGACCAGACGGTGTCTCCCCCGCCACCCTGAGACACTGTGCGGACGAGCTGACTCCTGTCTTCACAGACATTTTTAACACCTCCCTGGAGTCATGCCATGTCCCAGCCTGCTTCAAGTCGTCCATCATCGTCCCTGTTCCCAAGAAGCCCCGGATCACTGGACTTAATGACTTCAGGCCTGTGGCGATGACGCCTGTCGTCATGAAGTCCTTTGAGCGCCTGGTCCTGCCCCATCTCAAGTCCTTCACCTCCTCTGCCCTGGACCCACTGCAGTTCGCCTACAGAGCCAACAGATCTGTAGACGACGCCATCAACCTGGCCCTCCACTTCATCCTGAAGCATCTGGACTCCCCGGGAACCTACGCCAGGGTCCTGTTTGTGGACTTCAGCTCTGCATTCAACACCATCATCCCTGCTCTGCTCCAGGACAAGCTCTCTCAGCTCCACGTGCCTGACTCCATCTGCAGGTGGATCACTGACTTCCTGACGGACCGGAGGCAGTGCGTGCGGCTGGGGAAGAATGTCTCAGAGACTCGGACTATCAACACAGGAACTCCACAGGGCTGTGTACTTTCTCCTCTGCTCTTCTCCCTGTACACCAACTGCTGCAACTCCAGCCACGACTCTGTAAAACTGATCAAGTTTGCAGACGACACCACCCTCATTGGACTCATCTCGGACGGCGATGAGTCTGTCTACAGGAGGGAGGTGGACCGGCTGGTGTCCTGGTGCAGCACCAACAACCTGGAGCTCAACGCCCAGAAGACAGTGGAGATGATCGTGGACTTCAGGAAAGTCTCAGCCCCCCTGCCCCCCCTTGCCCTGACAGACTCTCCCATCACTACCGTGGACTCTTTCCGCTTCCTTGGCACCACCATCACTCAGGACCTCAAGTGGGAGCCGACCATCAGCTCCATCATCAAGAAGGCCCAGCAGAGGATGTACTTCCTGCGGCAGCTGAGGAAAGCCAAGCTGCCGGCGCAGATGATGCAGTTCTACACGGCCATCATCGAGTCCATCCTCACCTCCTCCATCACCGTGTGGTACGCTGGAGCCACAGCCAGGGACAAACAGAGACTACAGCGCATTGTGCGCTCTGCTGAGAAGGTGATCGGCTGCAGCCTTCCATCTGTCCAGGACCTGTACGTCTCCAGGACTCGGGGACGAGCAGGTCGGATCACAGCTGACCCTTCTCACCCTGGACATGGACTATTTGAGCCACTCCCCTCGGGCAGGAGGCTACGGTCCATCCGGACCAGAACCTCCCGCCACAAGAACAGTTTCTTTCCCTCTGCTGTTGGACTCATGAACACTTTGTAACACCTGTCACTTCAACAATAATACTATTTAAGAACAATCTATTTGCACTACTCATTTGCACATTGCACTATCTGCCAACTGTACATTCTGTATATAGTCTATCTTAGTCTATTTTATTCTTAATTTTATGCATGCCTTTTTATATATTTTTTATATTTTATCCTTTGCTTTATGTTGCACCTACGCCGAAGCAAGTTCCTATGTTTGTGAATTTCACTGACAATGGCAATAAACAGTTTCTGATTCTGATTAAGTGGTGATCCAGGAGGTGGTTCTCCATGTTTTCACCAGACTTCACTAATTAAAAAAAAAAATTATTTAATCCTCTTTAATGGAGGGTAAAATGATCACCTTTTGTTGACATTAAATGCTAAAATAACAACGAATAACAAAACATGGCCAAATGACGTTTGCGAGTTACCGAGGAATAAAGCAATGGATATGTTTCCAAATCAAAGCAACATTCATCTGTCCTTGAGTTTCATGAATGAAGAGATGAAAATCTTGCACCATAGCATTAAACAACTGAAAATGTCATATCTTTTGAATGGGCAAAAGTCTTCACAATATCACAATAAACAGGAAGCTGGAACACATGAATATACACCAGTGTTTTTAAACTTTCTTACAGTCGTGCCACAGGCCCTTGGCACCACACACCACCCACCAAAACCAAACGTCTAAAATTACCAAACACCTTCTCTGATTTGGCAATGGCGGTTGTTTTGCTCGTGGCAATCCAAAATAGCAAATTATTAAATGAAATAATGTGTGAGTCAGTGAACTGAAATTGGATTGTCTTTCAAAAGCACATCTATCACTCCCTCAAGGCTCTAGTTTGGCTGAAAATCAAGGTTAAAAGATAATGCAGTGTTGAGCCACTTACCTTTCTCATAAAACATGCAATTTCCCCGTAACTCAACATCTCAGAGCAGGATCCGAATAAAGAACAAATGACTTATTTTGTCATCCCACTTGTGTTAAAGTATGGGGGTCTGTTTGTGCCGTAAAGTATCATCTGGCTTGACCACTCTTCCAGGTTGCGTGCAGGTTGGTCCAAAAAGTGATTAAAACATTGTGCCTTGTTAAACTGACCTCGAAGCACTGGGAGGTTCTGGTCTAAAGGAAAAATCGGTTCTATTTTTCTGTAAAGTCTGGAAAGGTTTTCAATTAATTAGACGGTTGTTATTGTATGAACCCAGTGAAAACAGTGAGTACATCTTAACACGTTTTCCTGGCTGTTTTGTGCAGTTTAAAGCTTCTCCTCGTGCATTCGGAGTGTGCGCTGTACAAGGAGCAGTAATCCCAGTGCTATAGGCTACAGTTGTACTATTCCAAGAAAAGAAAATTGAATAATGAACATTGTACATCTGCTTTTATATGCATTTTGGAAATAGGACAGTTTCAGGCCAGAAATTTTGGAGTACGCCCAGCAGTAGTTGGAGATTGGCTCCCTCTTTCTACCCAAGGACAGCTTTTATTCAATACATTTAATGAATGTTACTACCCATGTGTTCACTATAGACTACACTGTTCCCATTGACTTCATATTTCTCTGTACAAAGTAAAACACACAAAAAGAATCGGAACTTGACAGGAGGACTTGATTAAATCTACATCTTCTCCGAGGCTCTCACAACTGTTAGAGCTTAACGCTCGGCACTATTTATAGACTCCGTGAAACTTTCTTAACTCTTCCACAAACTTAAGTACATAAAAAAGAAACAAAACGAATGTTGTTCAAATTCTCAATTCTTTGCAGGGAGTAGAAGCATAGTGTGTAAAAAAGAGACGAAAGCCACGTTTAGACTGGCCTGGATCGGTCTGGGTGATCCATTTCCATATCCTGGGCATGGCTGTTTATCTTATTTGATTGTGACAGAGCATAATAGACAGACATGTTACCATGAATGTAAACACACCAGATTAGGGTCAAAGCGTAATTTCCATCGTTGTCCCAAATGGGTCCAGAGGCAGAGGTCTGTTAGAGCAGCTGACATCACACAAACATAACTGAAGTTTTCTTAAAGGAAAAATATTATGCATTTTTGTATTGTTATTAGCCTTTAAACATGCTCTTGATTAGCTTAAGTTTGGCATCTCATGTTTTAGAACTAATTTAATGAAAACTAAAAACTGAATGAACATCTGTTCAGGGGAAAGTATTTTCTAACCAGCCAAATGCAACTCCAGGTATGTTTTTGATGATAGAACATTGTAGAACATGGTTAAAAGCTCAATGTCACTGCAGCATGTTATGTGTCCTTTAGAGACGTTTGTGGCCAAAGAGTAAACTACTCCTGCTGCTTTTCCTTCATTTGTTTCACTTCTCTGCACCGCTACACCTTGCTTTGATATCTCTTCATGTAATGCATTGGGTTTGGATAATGTAGCTTTGTTTTGCTCGTCCGTCAGCTCAACATATGATCTGAGTTGTGAGTACACCGGTTTATCACAAGGTGACGTCATTGTTTGATGAGAAATGATTACTTTTCTGTTTATATCTGCTTTTTGCTGTCTTGTCTCACCTGTCTGTGTTCTCTCTTGTTGTGTTGCTTGTTGTGTTCTCTCTTGTGTTGCAGATGCCAAATGTGAGCCAGACCACGTTGGAAGCCAGACCTCGCTGGGACAGGTCTGAATCACTTACATGGGCCAGTACAGTTTGAGACAGTGGAGACACTTTTGAACCGCACCAATCTGCTATAAGCCTATAAATAATGAACAAAATGGACTTTTATGAGCCTTTAAAGTTTCCCCTCATCATTTGGTTATTATTGGTGATTGATTCATGCATATCAGATCAATCCTGTTTCTTGTTTTCGGTGGAGAAAATGTCCGTTTACTGCTATCCCGTATCCCCACCCACAGACTGTACTTGAAGAGTTCATTTATGAAAACAAAAAAAATCAGATGAGGCTTGTGGTTCACTCTTTGCACTGCACTGTTTGGAAATGCCAAATCTATTTGTGGCGGGGTTAGTTTGGTCACGTGATGTAGTCACATGACAGAGACCGTAAAGGTCAGAGGTGCACAGGCTCACTTCCTGTGCAGCCTTGTGCACATGGTGGGGTCTGGTGAGCCAAACAAATCTGTGTAACAGTTTATGCTGTTTTGTTGTGTAAAATTATATTAGCGTGTAGTTATAGAATGAGTAAGCTATGGAAATCTCCAATCTGGTCACAGCCGGCAGAAGCCTATTTAAATTTCATTCCTCCTCTTTATGAATCCACATGCATTGATCTAAAAGAATCTCTCTCTCTCTCTCTCTCTCTCTCTCTCTCTCTCTCTCTCTCTCTCTCTAACAGGAAGTCAATGCACCCTTTTCTATTATTAAGCCGATTAAGATCAATATTGCGGTTCAAAGTGTAAAATAATGATCTACACGTGTAACAAATTACCCATAAATACACTGACCCTGATCAAATAATGTCTCCTATCTCTTCATGCGTTTGAAATGTAATCTATATCATACATGCACTGATGGGTGGAGCGCTGCACTGAGCCGCCCCACTGGGACAGAGGGTTCACACTTTTTTCATATTTAATTGCAGTAGGGACAGAGCCGAGGGTATTTTTAGCTCCTAGTAATGATGTAGGAATGTTCAGCTGGACTCAGAACACTGGATTCAACTGTACAAGGAAAATTAGAGGGGCTTAGATGTATTTTATTGTGAGATAATTTCAACTACAGAAGTCTTCATCACTGCCCCTGAAGACTTGTGTGGTCGCACCGTGCTGTTGTAAACTTCTCTGAAAATGTTGCTATCCAGCAATCCGATGTGTCTCAGACGTTTTTTTAATATGTTTTTATTAGATTGTACATTATATGAAAACAGCATATATACATGGCATAAACAAAAGCTAGACCCTGCAAAATTGAGATGCATGTATGAACATATATAAACACATACACATACATATATACATATACATGTATGCATATACAGATCCATACACCCATACATGCATGTGTATACAAACACAGTTATGGTTATATATAGTGGTAGATTACTTAGAGGCTGGTTTCCTCCGTTAATGACATCCACAGAAACAGCGATATGTACATATTATTATTATATAAAAAAACAAAAAAGATAGATAAATACATTAAATTGTAGAAATATACATAAATCTATGTAGAGACACTGGAGCAACTGTTAAGCATTACACAAGCAGGATTTTTTTTTTCTATCTTAAACCTGCCTTTTTAACTCACCTTTGTGGATTCAAAGAACATCATACTCTGCTGATCTGTTTTCATCTGAGCCAGTGAGCACTCCCAGCACCTCCTCTGAAGAAATATTAAGGTTTTGTCTGTTACTGTTTAAACTATACTAAATATAATATAGTATACACGGTGTGTGGATTATTTTGTAATATTTTGGACAAAAACAATTTGATAAAAGAAATCAAATCACATATTTACACCCTTTTAAATTACCTGCCTATAAGTGAATGGACCACTACTTGCTGACGATTGTGTAGTTTATAGAGAGATTCTGTCTAGCACAGACCAGGATGTACTTCAGTGAGATGTCCATACCCTGCAGAATTGGTCAGAAACACAGGGTATGCGTTTTATTTCCGCGTGTTCCAGTAACACTAGGGGCAATTTGTGAATCGATAAGATCGGCCGTATGAAGAGGATAATTCAGTTACGATTTTGATGTCAATTATTAAGAAACCAATGGTTATTAAGAAACCAGTTTCTTAATGACCAGTATCAGTTAGTTATGTTTAGATGATGTCCAAAGTGACCTGGTCTGAGGGATCAGGGCCAGTGGAAACATGGCTTTAGTTGTGGTTATTTGAAAAATTAAGATTCCAAGCCACATACATTGGGTTAAAAAAAATGTTTTTCCAACACGAAAACACGTAAATGAAGATCTGCTGCTTTCCACAATGAACAGTTGTACAGTATTACCTACCTCTGTTACTGAGTCGACATTCCACTGAATGTAAAATGGTGATATATAGTTTAATATTACGTTCCAGAAAAAGGCATAGTATATAATACATTTCCCATAGTGTTATTAGCCTTTAAACATGCTCCTGAGTATCTTACATTTGCCATTTCATGTTTTGAAAGAAAAAAAGAAAAAAAGAAGTGTATTATTTATAAATGAACAAGTTTCTCTGCTGTCTGCCCTGACACTTACTGACACATCCCACTTCATTCTCTCCATCTTATGTCCACCCAAATTCCCTTTGCGTTTCCACTCACCATCCAGGTGTTAAATACAGCTTAGCCCCCCATAACCCCCAGTGCAGATGAAAGAGAGGTTACCCAGCTGAACGCCATCCAACAGAAAGGTCAATACACGCTACCTTTGATCAAGCAGACACATCCACAAACCGACGGAGCCAGAAATCATTACGAGTGTTCAAATGGAGACACATGGATCGTATTGGACGGGGAGTCGATTCACACACTCAACCCAGAAGATGTGGCGCTCTCCTGGGGGAAAAGATGGGAAAGGTCTGTGTGTGTGTAAGTAAGCAAACAGGTCGGCCCCTTGAGCTTTTCAAACCTCTGATGTGGAGTAGACGGCCTAGAAACAACACTTGGCTTGACTATAAAGCCGAATGGAGAGACAACACTTATTTTACTTCATTTCGATTATAGGAGTGATGCCATTTTGGAAAGTTAAAGCATCGTACTGTAGCTGCTCACTTCTCCTGACAGCAGTGGCGGACCTAGGAATTTGGGGGGCCAAGGCAAAATTGAGAACAGGCCCCTCCTCCTCAAGTGTGATTTTCAACAACTTTTTAGTTGTTGTTTAGGTTTTGTTTGTTTTGTTTTTTAGCGTGTGGTGGCTAGACAGCTTCATATTTTGGTAAGTGAACTATTGAAAAATTTAACTCCATATGTGCAATAGCTGACATGTTCTAAACAGCCTTAAATAAGGGGGGTTGGGTGTCCTTCCCCAGAAGAATATTTAAGAAATCAGACAATATTTTCCGTTTATTGGTGCATTTTAACACACGTTCAGCTGATTTAAATACATGATATTAATTTGTAATTTTATAATGTCTATATTTACTTACAAAATTAATACATTTGACAAATCTATTTGACTATTTTGTTGGTCTTTTTCTTGTTTAAAAGTACACTGCACTACTTCTGTGATATTGTTTCAGAGGCATAAGTCTATGATGATTGGGAAGGGCATCTTATTGGGGGCCCAAGGCAATCAATCTTGCTAAAGCCTATCTGAATGTGGTATTATAGAGTTAAGGAAGTGCTACCACTTCAGCTCTGCTTGTGTTCATGCCTCTCCATGGCCAAGCTCCAAAGTACATCTCTGACATGTTAGCGCGAGATGAACCATCTCAGACTCACAGGACCTCAGGGACCGGCCTCCTGCTGGTGCCAGAGTCAGGACTATACATGGACCGGCCTCCTGCTGGTGCTTTGTAAAAGCATTGTATTTTTTATTCTAAAACATAACATGTCAAACTGAAGACACTCAAGAGAAAGTTTAAAGGCTAAAAACAATACAAAGAATGCATTATATTTGTCCTTTAATTAGTCCTGAGCTTAACTACACAACTGATGAAACTTGACACTAGCTACTGAAAAAGGGCCATTTATGAACATCTTCCAAAACATTCATGCTTTTTCTTACCAGCTCTCCTCATGAGAAGTCAGTTTTATAGCAATATTCACACCGAAATTGGAGCAGCAGGTATTGAAAGTGTACTTGGTATGGTTTGGGTGTTTCTCTGGAGAGATCTGGCAGCCGTGCTAACCCATTGGCCCTGCTCTGTTAACATCATCAGTGCCCACACTACACACACACATTTCTCCCCTCACTCCACTCCAAGTGAAATTACGGACTTGTGATTGCTCTAATCAACTACTGCCATCATATTTTTCCTCATAGTCTGGAGTGGTAATGGTTCTTGGAAATGCAGTTCTGCTCCATCCACCTGAGGAAATGCGAGGATCTTAAACGTAGTGTAAAAATAAGGTTGGTTTGAAGATTTAAAGTCAACAACTTGAACAGTGCATGTAATTGGTAAATGATTTCAGTCACCACCGAAAATAAAAACACAAAAACTGATGTGTTGTGATTAATGATTGGATAAAGAACAGTAGCCATGAATAACTTAGAATGTCTTTAAAGGTTGCAAAGTACCTTTCACATAAAAACGTCAGAATAAGTGGCACAAGAGAGTTTGATTTCCACAGGCCCACATGTAGACCTTTCACAGAATGAAGTTGGTTGAGACAGGAAGGGCATCTGAAGTGATTACCTACACGTTGCCCCAACACTTTTCAGGTGATGGGTCCGCAACCTGCTTGTCTCCATGGAGATGTCATATCTTTAATCTTTAATGTTAAATGTTCTACTGTATGGCAATAAACGTCTTGCATTTCTTCAAGTACAAGTGATTACTGCTTGAACTTGAAACTTGAAAAACATACATGTGTACTCCACAGATCTGACCTGTAACTTGGATTGGGGATGTCACCTGCTTGTAACCATGGGAATAGATAGATTATGGAAAATGTTTTGGAAAATGTGCACAACTGGTTTTAACAACAGTTTGATTTCTCAGCTTGTTCTGCTGTTGTGAAGCTTCAAATGTGTGTATGACATTTATGACTTTTTCCAACGGTTTTCATCGAGAGATTCCCCAGATTGATAAATGTGTAGAGCTCAATTCTGAGTAGTACACATATGACATTGATGTGAAAATTCCTATTTTCACCTACCCCCTATCCCTGCCCACATCCCTGTTCTTAGAGTCCGGATTTTTCAAATAATCACAACTGAGTAAAACATCATGCACTTTGATTATTATTTTTCTCATTATTTTTAAAGGATTTCCTAGCCCATAGGTATATTAGTCAGAAATGAGAACGAGAGAGGGAAGGACATGCAGCAAAGCATCGAAGCCGCTGCCTTTAGCTGCACATGTAACCTGGCATATGTGCTATCCACTCGGCCATTGAGCGGCACTCAAAGCTACTTTTCATTAACAAAAACTTGCAAATGACAGTCAGCTTTTTGTTACAGTAAAATGTCACTAAAAATATCAGTTTTGAAAACGTAGTTAATGGACCTATTTCTATTACTAAGCCGTTTTAGATAAGTATTGTGTTTTACAATGAACAACAAGAGTAAAATGATGATATATTTATGTTCAATACTAAGTGCCTGAAAAAGCACAATATGTCTCCTTTAACATATTGTTTTTATTCCGAGAACATGTGTACATTGTTACCATTACATTGCTCCTGGTCTGAAATCTTTTAGTGAGCCATAACCAGTGTGATAAAAACATCTCTTTTCACATTGTTGAAGACTAGATTATATTTCCACAGTACAACTTAATAAGAATAAGGTTACAGCTTTAGTATAAATGACTTAAATGCCACACACCAATACACCAGAGTCTTTTACATTCATTAAAATTCCAAATAGCAGCTTATATTATATAATACCCAGTCTCTGATAGTCCCTGTGAGCGGAGCAGGAAAGACATATAGCATGGAAATGTCGCACAGCAGCACTAATCTAATATCACACATTCATAAAATATTTAGGTTCATTGCATATTTATAGCAGCAAATTCACTTTTTGAAGAATAATATTGCAAAAGGGGGCAAAATGATGCCGTTATAATGTAATAATGGTGTAATGTTAAATGTATGAACTTCATAAAAACATCCCTGGAGTAAGTCTATTTTTTTGTTTCATTCGCACATATTATTTTCAATAGCTGGGGTTTAAACTGTCTTTGTAAGCAAATAACACGTGTGTGTGCGTGTTTTCAATATCCATGTACATTTGCTGGACTTGCTCTGAGCATTTTAGTGCTTATCTTTCTTTTACTGTGAATCCTCTGTTAAAGATATGATGAAAATATCCTTACTGATAAAACAAAAACATGCACCATCATTTTGGTGGATATTTTAATGCATTTTGAATTGGCTGTGTGTTTTGTATTTGTGTTTTTGATTTGGGTGTGTGTTTTTATTTGGGGTATGTGTTTTTGATTTGGGGTGTGTGTTTTGGATTTGTGTTTTGCATTTGCGTGTGTGTTTTGGATTTGGGTGTGTGTTTTTGATTTGGGTGTGTGTTTTTTAATTGGGTGTGTGTTTTGGATTTGTGTTTTTCCACCGAACTAAGTCATAATTACAAAAACATCGTCTGTCATATTCAAGTATTTTGTTACTTTGTTAAGTAGCCAACCCACGGTACTGCACCTCTGAGCTTAGAAAAAAATCCACCATACCCACTATCCACATCCTCCATAGAACACCATAATAAAATTGCTCATGTTTGGCTGACCAAGATCTGCTGCTTTCAGAAAGGTCAGATTTTGAAAGGATTCTATTTTATATTTTGACATGAACTTTTTTTTGACATTTTAAAATCCTCAAAACATCTAAAAGTTCAGTGCATTGCAAGACTTAAGGTCAACAAACTAACTTCAACTGAAAGTCCCCAAGGCCAGACTGAAACATCAAACACTGGCCTTCTCTGTCGCTGGCCTCAGACTCTGGAAAAGATTGCCCCCGATATGTGCACCATCACAGACATGGGCTCTTTAAATATAGGCTCAAAACATATTTATTCAGACTGACTTTTTGATACTAAGAGTAAAATGCATTGTGGTTGCATAAAGTCCTCAAAATCTAGAAATACAATTATGTATTGGTCTCTGGGCCCCATCACCCAAGAGTAATGGCACTTAATCATTATTTTTTTATATAGTGAATGTGTTATATTATGGGTTTGTGCAGTTTAATGTGTATTTTTTGTATTTTATTTTAAAGCACTTTGGTCACCTTGAGTGTTGTAAAGGGCTCTATAAATAAACGTTGAATAAACATTGATTTACTTTAGCCTCATTCTCAGCCCTCGCTAGTTTTGCTCAAGCTGCCACGGCCGGAGCTGATCACGCGGTGGACATTCTGTCACTTCTGTCATCTGTCTGAGGAAGTAAATGCAGAAGAACAAATATTTTAAGCATCATGCGTCAATGAACACAGGCCACTGAACACAACACCGTCTTATACTCATATTCCAGATCTATGATACACTGTCTGACCAAAAAAAGGCACCGCTTGGATTGATTTCAATAGGTACAAGCCTCCTTTTGGACAATTGCTGGATGGGTGATTGTCTTTCAGTACTTAAAACCAGCTGACGCAGTGAGTGGTTTCTCATTCTTGGTCAAATCATTGGCATCAAGCAAAGAAAACAACTAAGGACAAACTAATCTACTCCAGATCTGTTGAGAATCTCTGGGATGTGTTGAAGAAGGTTTGAGAAGTTGTCACACTCTTCATCGTCAATATGGTGAAGAATGAATACAACGCTGCAATGAAACAAATCTTTTTGACATTGCAGAAGCTTCTTGTAACAATGGCACAGTGAACGTGTCTGTGATCAAAGCTAACGGCGGTTCAACCAAACTGTAGAGCGAGGGACTTTAATTTCTGTGGCGACTTTTTCAGGGTCAGCGTCAGACATTGTACATCCATGCGGGGTTCTGGTAAATCACTGCCTTAGATCACATACTTTGCATAATCGTTTGTGGCCCTGTACGAGTCTATAAAGGAATCGGAGATAAGCAGATGGTGAATCCTCCAGAAAAGTTATATTGTGCACTTTTAAGGAACATGTACCTATCATACTGGATCCCTTGAACATGAATTGTGTGTCCTATGAATAATTGACTGATATCCAAAGTGCATTACTCCATGTAGTTGTGTTGGACTTGACAGCAGTATCTCATCTAGACCTAAGACCGTTATCTGCATCTCACAGAAAACAGGATAAGTTTGGTGCATCTTTGCTATGACTTTCACAGCGCACAGCGAAAAGGTCCAAGGTTCAAGTCCCAGGTCCAGGTTTTCACTTAAATTCCCAAAGGAAGGAGAAAATGTACAGTATTTATTTGCCAAGATATTTTTTCGCAGGGCCTAGACACTGGAGGTGCTGAAGAAGAGGAGGATGGTAGTTCTGCTGCTGCAATAGAGCTGGGCAGGAGGGGTGTAACTTGCATAATCCACAAGTAAAGTGGCAAGTTGCATAGCTGAGGTACAATCTTCGTTATAAGATAAGATAAGATAAGAGATCCTTTATTTGTCCCACAATGGGGAAATTCCACTGTTGCAACACACAGTTTAGGACAGGAATGAAAGAAACAGGCGCATGCAATAAAAATAGGATAAATAAACATGGTAATAAAAATACAATATAAAGTATAAGGTATAAAGGGCACACTCTTATTTACAGTAAAATGGCAACTAAAGTGGCTTGAGTGTCTTGTTATAAACAGTAAGTGACTATGGTGAGGTAAAAGTGTATTAATAGTATGTTTAATTATATTGCACATGATTATCACAGGTGAATGACACATGTATACATTAAGGGTGTCAAATTTCCGGCCCGTGGACCATTTGTGGACTAATGCTTCATTGTTTATGGACTGTAATTGATGTAATTTTGTAATGTATGTATGTAATCTTTTGTAGTGCAATGTAATTTTAGTGACTAGTGAAGGTAGTGGTCTAAAAGTATATATATATTTTTAATGTTTTAGGTACTCATGAGTTGTTGCCATTTTGAGGCCGTCACATGATCTCCGCTGTTCTCCATGTCAAAAAAAGGTGTTTTCTCATCCACAACCTCTCCAACCACAACCACAAACCTCAACCTCCAAACAAGCCCTCACAGCATTCAGAGGACAGTTTTTGTGTCTAGGTGGGTGACTGTCTGATCCGAAAATACCTACACAGTGGGAAATTAGGCTCCAAGTCTGCAACTACGCTAATAACGTTTATTAGCATACCCACATCAACACGGTAGTTTAATCAGTAAGCCGTCTCTGTGAGTCCAGATGGGCGTTACTGTCAAGTGGATCAGCCAATCAAGAGCATGGTCTGACTTTATCAACTCATCATACTTACAAGTAAAAAAGAATATCACGGAGACTGAAGCGAAGAGCGAAGGACAAAACGTTGTTGATGATGAATGTGAGAAAAGTTTGATTCTAAACGATGGATGACCAATGAACTCATTTGTTTGACACGGACATGAATGCATCTGATTGCACGGGACGGTTGGACTCTGTCTCAAGGTGCGACGGAGGGCGGGAGGGAGGATAGACTCACTCTTTGTAAAGGACTGAAGAACTGTATATACTGGATCCCAGACAAGGTCTTTGGGATGTTATAGAAGAATAATCCTTTCTTCTGAGACCACGGTGCAGCAGCAGACGGCATTGCAGCTTCCATCCGCGAAATGACAATATTAACGAGTTTGTCGCGTCACTTCGGACCCATGAATAAGGCAATCTATGTTGTTTTCTTCTACAAACTTCTTTTAGATTATAATTAGGTGAATGTACTATACAAAAAACAATCCCACACATATTGTACAGTATCTGTCCCTGAATTCATCATCCACTCTGCAACATGGTAATATACCCGTTCCGCGCACAATGTCAACAACATGTCAAGTACAAATGAGGACTACATTACTGACCAAGGCCGAAACAAAGACACATAAAACAAAGCAGAACGTTATGAAATTTGATAAATACTGCGTGATGGGGCGTGATTGAACAATGGCTTTTGAAACTGTAGTGATTTCCAGTTGTTGGTATGATATTATGGTCTTATTTTATCATTGAGCTTTGCAATTTCAATCTTTCTGTACTTTACCTTTACCTCTCAACCAAGCCCCACATCTCATTCATTTATACACTCTCTCTTCATCCTTGTCTGAGCTGGTTGGACTGTTTTTTTATGGTGAACTTTCCAGTCAGCAACATTAAATTAATTTAGAGCAATTAAATACAAAACTAAACTAAAAAGCTATAGGTTCTCGTAGCCCTTTTGAACAAGGACTAGAAAACCTACATCGGTGTATAGCTCAAACTATAGTGCCTTATGAGTTTTCATGTTTTCTGAAATGCACATTATAACATAAACTCAGCTCTTACTTGCTGTTGCATTATGAATTTACCTTTCCTCGTGTCCTGCATGTGGAGCTTAATGCAGTTGTGAATCTGAATGCAGTTGTTATTAGAAGTTATTAACATTGTCGTCTTTAACTAAATTGTTGTATGTACTTTTGTGACAGGGATCATCAAGCATAGAACTGCTGTATTTTTTGCCAAGGGACAATGAAGTTTACCTTACCTTAGTTAGCTTACCTTTGAAATCTAAAATATTTCCCTTTTTTTCCCCACAGACTTGGGCGGATTTTTTAATTTTTTAAGCTGCTGAATTGTCAAAAATATAGCAATTTTTTTGTATACAAAATGTAATAATTTCACAAGACACAAAATGATGAATCCTGAATTTCAGTCAAAAATCCTCATATCCAAAGCCGTCCGCACTTTTGTTGAGCTTCTATTCAGAGACGTGGCACCAAATTCAGGGTCCCAGGGACAAACCTTCTTGGTGGACCTCTATTTATTCTCAAAAATGTGGTTGTTATTATTATTATTGTTATTTTTTCATTCACTATTGCTAGAATATATAGCATCAATAACATGCCATTTTATAGACATCCTATGTAACTACCGGCTTATATTATGATATGAAACTGTTTGTTTTTGGAATAACTACTAGACTAATTTCACCTCAAAGCGTGCTACTATATGAAAATAGTGCAAATATATAATATAATCGCTAGTTTTATTTGTTAACAACTTGGCGATTATGTGAACAAGGATTTTTCTCCTTTTTTAAAGTGTGATGGGGCCCTCAGAGCTCATGCGTAATTTGCAGGTTTTGTGCAGTTCTTCAGACACTCGTGCACAAGTTAAGTTTGGCCGCTGATCCATAGCAACCCTATGATCGCTTATCACTGGCAACTCAGTCAGTCAATCTGATTGGATTTGAAGGAGTCCAGTGCCAGCAGGGGGGTGGCACCATGTTATGGGCCCCAGGTACTTAATTTGTACATTTTATTGATCCGCACAAATTCAGTTGTTATTTTTTCATTCTCTATTGCAAGAAAATACACCATACTGTTTCTACATGCACCTAACAATAACTCGCAAATTTATGGACATCCTGTGTAATTACTGGCTTCTATTATGATAAAGTACCATTTGTTTTTGCCATACTACCAGACTAATTTTGCAAACATCTCAAAACATATTATTAAAACGTATTAAGAAAATATATTAACTACAAATCATAGTCACTAGTTTTACTTTTTAACAACTTGGCTAATATGTGACCAATGATTTTCCTCTTTTTTAAAGGTGATGAGGCCTGGAGACCGATGCATAATTGTTTTTCTAGTTTTTTGAGGACTTTACGCAACCATAATGCATTTTATTACAAGAAAAATAGATTAAAGAGTAGAAAAATGCAACTGAGAACAAAACCATGACGGGCTTTTGGGGGCCCTTCCCTGCTCTGGGCCCCGGAGAAACAAGTACCCTTTACCCCCCCCAGTCTGCCGCCCCTGAGTGCCTGTCCCCTGTATTTTTTTATAAAGTCCTCTTCAAGTTAAGAATAATAGAGGTGAAATGGGCTGATACCAAATAATTTCATATGAAAATACTTCTTGTAGAATCTGTGACACTACACACGTCCTCTTTTACTGGTGAGGAGACTAGATCAATTCCATAAATACACTTTTTGTAGTCTTTAAAATAAGGATAAGCTTTGCCATTCCTTTTTATGTGAAGAAATGTTCAATTTGACATAACCTGGTTAGCATCGACCAAGTGTAAGAGTTTTAACGAGCATGAGATAGAGAATTGGAATGCTGACTATTGCAATTATCTCTTAACACATTGCTAATTAGCTGTGCCATTAGACAGGATGTCATAGGATGTCATAAGAAGTGGACAGCAGGAGAGAAGCTAACACCCAATTTGAGCCTATTACTATTTCAAGTTATAAAATGTGAAATAGTGCAGAATAAACCTGTAAAAAAGCAAATTTATGAAACCTTTAAAACAATTAACCAGTGACCAATCTTCCCAAATGTCCTTACAGTGAGTGTAGCGCTACATTTGGTGTTGCTGAAACTGTCTTGTGGCTCGACTCTTTCCAAACGTCCAAATGTGTTCTGAGAGCGAGAAGCGTCTGTCGCGCTCCCGACAGCTTGAGGAAGCCTTCACACTCCTCTCTGCTGCGTATGAATATTAACGACTGCCAAAAGGCCAGCGTCATTACCATGTTTCAGAGACTATCCTCTAACAAACGCCCAGTCTTCCTTTTACATAATAAGAAGACAAAATAGAAAGTGGCATGGGTGGTATATTTTTGGAGTCTAATGTGTCATTTTCCCATTTTCTTCTCCAGTTGTATTAAGGTTGCCAGGTTCAAACAGTATCTGACTGCAAACTTGCTCAAAACCCATGGAAAATACAATAAATAATTCTATAAATATAACCAATATAGCCAGCCAACAGGGGCTGCCTATTCAACTTAAGGCCTGGGGGCTAAATCAGGCCCTCCAAGGGATGTGATCCTGTTATTACTTTAGTCCAGGTTTAGTCCTGCTGTAGACCTGAATTAGTCCTGGTTTAGTCCTGGTTTAGTCCTTAGTCTTGGTTTTGTCCCGGTTTAGATCTGGTTTATACTAGTTGGCGCGTTGGGCACGTTTCTGGGCCCGAGGAAAAAAACAACCAAAAAATCTGGCCCTCTGTAAAATAAAGTTGAATAGGCCTGTTCTACAAGCTTAACTGCAACAATAATATCAGTTCTGATACAGTGGCGGACTTATCATTAGACAACAAGTTCTGGAACAGTTCTCTTACAATAAACAACAACGTCACCCTATAATAAAAGGAAATCACTTTAGTATTTTATCCAAAATATATGGTCACACAATTTTTTTTAGATTGGAAGAATTGGACAGAGACATAAATATACAAAACATTTATTACATTTATGATGGTTCTGTATAAGATTACCAAGGTTGTTGCCCATCGCTGTAACCCAACAGATGAAGTTAGTTGTAATACTCTTCTCAAGTGCTGCATCACGGAAAACGTACCTAAATCTCGCTAGTTACTGATCGCGCCTTGCAACAAACGCAGTGTAAGCCCAGCTCCGAAATCTATGAATGTGGCGAACCGTTGATAAAAGGCATTTAACTACGAACGGAGTGAACCAGGGTGACGTCGAGAACACAAGCTACCAACAGAGCCAAAAACAGAGACGATTTAGGTCCTAATATACTACATAACATGAATAAGAAGTGCTGTCACGACTCACAGAAGAGTGCACAAAACTGCCGTCTGACGCCAAACAAGATGGCTGCTTGCATGCAGAGGTGAGAGGTCAGGCCATGTACTGGACCTTCTCTTAATAGCGCACTCTTTCACCTATTCAGCCACTAAAAGTACAGCACTGACCTGCTATGTTCATTAAATCCTCCAGCCAGGCACCAGACCAGATCTTAATGACATGTAATAAAAAAAAATTGACTTTGTTGTGTGTGACCATGTTATAACATTGTTCCTTCATCAGAATCATACCTTGAGTAGCTTTGTTCATACTTTTTTCAATAATCCTGGTTAGAAAGGCATCTCCCCCTCACATTCCATTGTGAATTTCTCCGAATTGTAATGTCACAGTCTATCTACATGGCTCCGAGGTCTTCCATGCTGTTTTTAACTTCATAAATTGTTGCCAGACTTGCATTTCTGGTTCAAATCACATTCATTCCAAATCAAATCAAAATTATTTATAGAGCACATTAAAAAACAGCCAGAGCTTACCAAGGTGCTGTACAGACAAAAGTACATTAGAACAATAAGAACATGCACACAAAAAATAGTAAAAGCTTATCTCACTTTATCTTGAATCAGTCGTCTTGAGTAGAACCTCAGCAACACTGTAAATACAGTGCTGCTGAGGTTCTACAATACAAACAATTACAACTGCGTGGCCACATTAGCATGCCTGGGCAAGCTAGCATTTGTTTATCTCACCAATGTAATTTCCTCTGCAGCCAGTAGATGGAGCCTAACGTAAATTTTTGACGGTTTATGTATATGTTTATATATATTTATTTTTTTGCTCTAAAACATAAGACGCCAAAGTAAAGGTACCCAAGGGCATGTTTAAAGACCATTAACAATATAACAATACAAATTATCCAGAGTATTTTTCCTTTAAAGTGCATATGACACGTTTTAACAATTTTCAAATTGAGATT
The DNA here is from genome assembly GCA_019453435.1 of Rhinogobius similis. NCBI lineage: Eukaryota > Metazoa > Chordata > Actinopteri > Gobiiformes > Gobiidae > Rhinogobius > Rhinogobius similis. The sequence goes on along the minus strand of CM033635.1, from coordinate 34,127,520 downwards.
TTAGTGTAGTTTGTAGAGAAAAGTTAAAATAAATCTGTTGAAAATTACAGGAAGTATAAAACTGATTACATCACACCAGGGAGAATTATTACATCCAAAGGTTGGGCATTATTTACCCAAAATAAACTTTCTTTAGTCATTAATTAAAAAAAAAATAAAGGTGTTCAAATGTATTTTGATTTGTCAGACTAAACAATCTTTGACATAAGCAGAGTTTTAGCCCAGCGTAAAAAGTAATTTCATACTGTGATGTCATCATTTACAACCAGGAAGTAATGTTATAAAACCAAACAAATTGCTAAATCGTGACAACATGTAAAAGAATTATTAGCAAAACTTTAAATATATTTATCTGACCCGTGTTTTAGTTACATGAGTAGTCCAACCTGTCATGGGCGCTTTAAGATCTGGAGATAAGTCCTCAGTTTTACATGGTGTTCTCCCAATGCTCATGACAGGTCGCCCCAGCAGCGTTGAAGGATGAGACAAAAGAGGAAGACAACTTTCCCTGCAGGGACAGTAAAATATTAGTCAAATGAAATTTTTTTTTTGCAAACACATGGCGCCTATAAATGTGGAAGATGTAGCCATTGCAATAATGTAAAAACCAGCACTTTCAAAGATGTGTTCACCAATAAGACTTATAAATGCAGAGGTTTTGCAACACGTGACACAACATTTGTTGTGTGCAGACAAAATTTAAAGAAAGACTCGCAGAGCATGAATATGCCATTCGTGTTCAGAACGACGACTATCCAATGGCTAAACACTGTCAACAGGCTGGACACAGCAACCCAGACTCACTGAAGGCCATACAACAAGTAACACATAACCCAAGAGGAGGGGACAGACTTAAGCACCTTTTACAACGTGAGACCTTTTGGATCCATGAACTTAGAGCAACTAGATACCCAGGATTAAATGAAGAAATGGACTACGTACCTTTTCCATAAGGTGTGCTGAGTGCGCTGAGTGGTTACCTATCTTTATGTACATTCGACGAACCACTAACGATAATTTTCCATGCAGATGTACTGAGATATTTGTAGTGAACGTGTACCACACTGGCTACATGCTATTGTAGTATATATGGCCTGCTTCCAGAATGATACATGCATTCTTTTGTCTCCTATTGTAAATAATGTCTAAGTTGATTGGGTTATCATGGGGTACCAGCGTATATATATATATATATATATATATATATATATATATGTATATATATATATATATATATATATATATATATATATATATATATATATATATACCTGAGTGCCTCAGATGTCTTCTTTTTTCATAAGAAATAGGTTAGAGAATGAGAGAATACCCTCCAGGAAGATCCCACGCAATCAGAGAGTTAAACCTTCCAATTTCGTTGCTGTGAAGTGACAGTTACATCCCAATCTTTGAGCCTGTAATAAAGATTGACAATAATACAAAAAAAAAAATTATAAAATAAAAAAATTCTGAAAGTACAATGAGCAATGCACGACCAGGCGATTTGGCATTCAACTACTTGCCGCCATCTCCCCAGACTTGCTGCGTGTTGGAGGGAGACCAGATGGTGCGGGCCCTCCAGCCTTCAGCGCCGGGATCTGTTTGTTGAATTATGTACACAAGAAACGAGGGAGATGTTAGCTGGTGTGGTCCCAGAAGGAGCGCACCATTAGCGGGTACAGGCGCCTGACGATGTGTTGAGGAAAGCTTATTATGGATGATTAGGTGCCGTTCACAGAGAAGGCGAAGTCTGTGGGGACAGGCCAATTTGCACAGGTTGCGCACAATGAGGAAACGATCGGTAGAGATTCATCGCCGCGTTATCTACGGCAAAGAATGGATGGTTAAATGGAAACAACACACACTGTATTGTTATTTTCATGGTGGACTTTGATAAAGATATTATTTTACTGTATTCTTGGGAGAAAATGAAAAGTGGTGAAAGATTGCTGGACTGTTTGTACTGTACAGTCAAATCAAATCAAATTATGTTTGTACGGCCCGAAATCAAAACAGCAGTTGTCTCGGAGGGTTTCCCAAAAATTGCTGATTTAACTAATGAAAGGTTGGAAAATCAACAATGATGGTGAAGGTGGGAGGAGGGAGAAGGGTAGAAGGAGGAGGAGAGGGGGACAAGTCAATATCACAGTGTACAGTGTGGTGCCGGGTTTGATTCCTGAGTGGGACCTTGCCGTGTGGCGTTTGCAGGTTTTCGGTCTGGCTTGCTTTGGCGTCCGTTAGCATGGGCGCCGCCATCCGTTGTAATCCTCCTTCCAGTTTTATTAGTTTACATAGGGCAGGCGATCTCAACAGGGAAATAAGTTCAACACGAACTACATCGCTGTTTTCAGGCCGCCCAAGAAACTGGTGCATTGTTGGCCTGTCGTTGTACAGTGTATTGAGCATTTTACACAAATCATTGGTAACAAAAAGAGGCAAAAGTGGGCAGGGCAGAATAAGATGAATACTTTAACAGCAAGATGAGTGGACAAGAGAAAATCCAGACTCGGGTGAAAACAAGAGGACAAAACAATTCTCTCCAAACCGGAAGTTACACTAGACTTTTTTTCTGCCGGTCACTCTGGCCGGCAGAGTCAGGAAATTCCAGCCATTTAGCAAAACATCCAGTCAAATATTTTAAGTATTAAAAATAAAAAATAAATGACCACATTTAAAATGAACAACGTTCAAAAAATGGTATCGCCTTTTAAGAGGGCTAATAGTAGACGTGATAATGATGATAATATTGTTAAAATAATCTTTGACAAAAACGTGAACGAAAGCGCATTACCATTGAGCGTGTTTATTTCATGTGGAGTTATGCACAAGCCATTTGGGACATGATCATCTGCGGCACGTTTTCATTGCACTGAAATGCTTTCCTGTCTCTGGAAAGTCAAACGTGTCCAGCTTGCAATCCTCATGAGCTGTGTTATTTTTTATTCGGTAAGGCGACTTCTTAGTGCAGTTTTGATGTGGTTTTGGAGCAAAAACCCCTGTTCTGCTGCCACCCTCGACACCGGGATGGTAAGTGCTATCTGGCCAAGTTTTGCCTAGTCAAGAAACATTTCCTGGGACTCGTGAAGGACTCCTCTACAGCCTGTGTTGAGTGTCAAACCCTGTATCCACGTAAAGCAGTCATTAGAGAAATGGCGTCTCGCTCCGCGTCATGTGATAAGATCTGATCATATCTGATAAGATATGTAAGAAATATATATGTATATTATTAGACCAGTGTTGTTCAGTAACACGTTACAGCTTTTATTAGACCATTATAGGCCTAATAAAAGATAAATGGATAAGAATACGATGCATTAGACTTTCCGTCATTTGGGTATCTGGTTAGATTGAACACCATGTCAAAACATCTGAGGAGGTCAACATCGTCACTGGGAACTCTCCTCTTAAGTGAATCGAGGAGGTGTGTGATGTACTGTTCTCTCATGCAGTCAATCCTAACACAGGTTTATGTCTTCTTTTTGAAAACACAAGTTTAACTTGTTCGTCACTGGGAGGATGTCCGAGAGCGCAGCAGTAAATGCAATAAATCTGTTTGTGTGGATGAGTTTTAACAATCTGTGTGCTTTACAGTTTCCATTTTCTGCCTCCTTGTTTAATTCCATTATAATGGCTGGCAGCCTTTCCCCAATGAATGCCATTTTACGGCACATTGATGTTTCAAACTGGTCATGTCTTCTCCATTGAGGGTTGTACTAAGTTTACGCAGTCGGTCGGTTGTAGGTGCAGAGTGTTTACAGAGGGTATACACAGTGTTCATTGTGCGCCTGCAGTCGGTGACAGTCTGGAACACTTTAGATGCATCAGTCGCATCAAGTGCCACTCAGTGCAATGCAGTGCACTTGAACACAGAATGGACTGTCTTTTTTAAAAAGTGCTCCGACTCCAGAGGGAACTTCCATCTTTACACTGGCTCCATCAGGCTCTACTCTTGTGACATGGCTTGCATCTATTTCTCTTTCTTTCAAGACATCCTTTAGTCTGTCATAGATGCACTGAGCTGTTCCAGAAATCACGTCATAATGTACCACGAAACATGTTTCTACAAGTCTGTCGTTTTCCAGTTTTAGATATATTATTAGTTGTTCATTTATTGTGATGTTCACAGTTTCATTGATGATCAGGCCTACAAAGTTACTACCCAATATCTTCATTAATTCCAAACCCTTTTACATGTCATTCATGGACTTGTTGTGGGTGTATAAACAGCTTGTTTGAAAATCAGGCAAATTTGCTCCACATTAACTGCACCAATCCACCAAACTCATAAGATGGTATGTTATTTTTCCCATATAACAAATGACCTTTAACTGTCAAATGAATGCGTTGTTGGATGATTCGAGAGCTTTGTGACGTTTCATGGCACTTTGTTGATGTGTTAGATGGCCAGCCAACATGTGGTCTGCGCTCTGGGTGTGCTCTGACAGGGCTGATTATTTAACGTTAATTGATCCTTTAGTGAAACCTTTCATTTTACCAGCCTTTTCTCAAATGTAGCAGAACATTTTATCTGCTCCGTCGACTTGTCATTTCCTGAGCCATTTAAACTCGTCCTGCCATTAGGTCTTAAAGCATCTTTGGGCTTTTTTCGCTCTGCCTTGATTACTCTGGTGATAGTTTTCATTTTTTAAGAGGATCCGTGACCGTGGTGTCTGTTGTTTCATCTGGAGTGCCTATACTTCTTGATGTTGTATTCATTTTAAAGAAGAGAGCGATGTTGGGTTGTTTTTATAACATTTTGCTAGCTTATGCCCTGGACAACTAGTGGGCAACAGGGTCGTCAACTCTGTGACACTGGACGTACTATGTGACATAAGAATGACCACAAACATTTAGCAAAAAATATATTTGTTTTCTTGAATAACCCATAATTAAGCTGGCATATGCCGGCTAATGTAACCTCTGCTTTAAACGCTTATTTAATATTGTGATAAACCACTGTATTTTCAGTGATTCTTACATGTTGAACCCACTTGTTTGGCAAAACAAAGCTAGCCCCTGTTAGCAACCTGTTTGCTGTTTATCGACGCGCAGCACTTGTGTCAAGACCCAAAATATTACAGTTCCAGTCGCACAACTTATGTGCGTGGCCCTCACACACATACACCTCGGACACATGTTTCTTTTTTTTTTTTTTAACCCTAACCTGTGCACTCTCCTCCTGCAGCAGCAGACCCATTGACTGTATATGAAGACCTGCTGGTGATCCCCCTGGTGTCACCCGATATCCCTCTGCCTCTTTCAGGCAATTTGCTGCTGCTAATGATTGGCATTTGGCTCTTAACTCACTAAAACTGGAGTTCATGATTTCTCTTTCTGCTTTTAAATGTAAATTTAGGGCTATTTTAAGGACTTGTGTAAATGTTTTACTAATGAATGATGTGTATTTTAGTTAAAGAGAGTGAAGAGGCATTATGAGCTCTCATATGCGCGCACTCATAATTATAGTCATTCTGAGATGGGGGAAAATTCACCTGGGTGCTCCGAGAAATTTAAGTGGGTGCTCTGGCCCTCCACTTAACCTATGGTCACATTTAGTCGTATACATATATATTATCATCTGACCCCTTTGGCTTGTGGCTCTCAGTGAAAGTGAGTCGCTGAATGGAGCGCCTCATTAGCTCTTGCTCAGTGTTGTTGGTGGATCCAGATATGGCACTTGTGTGGGCTGATCAGTCAAAGTGATCACAGCGGACGTGAATGTCATTAGGGCTGGAACGACTGGTGATCATACACTGATACAACAGATGCTCAGGTGAGAGCGTGCTGTAATCATGTTTTTATTACGACTGGGAATCATTGTCTTTCCCCGGACGCAAAAGTCACCATCAATATTTCACCAGAGCAGGAAGGACACATTCACAGAGGTGTAATCAGAGTTTATAACAGGATGTGGAGTCACAAAAATGAATACATTCCCAGCAATGACTAGCTATCACAAGGTGCTAATACATTTTCTCATTTCAGTCACTTTTTACAATGTAATTGTACTTCTAGCAGACGTGACAAAAGCTTTATGTTGACAATATAAACAATTTTGATCAAGGCATTTGCTCATTTTTATGGACTGGCTGCAACAAATGATCATTTTGCTAATCTTTCTACATTTTGCTATTAATCAACTAGTTATTTAGAACACAAACACCACATGAATTTGAGATTCTTATTATATTTGAGATGAAGCAGAAGTTTACCATTCACAGACAAAAGAGTGTTTCATCAAACATTAAGTTTACACATTTCCCGTGCCATTTTCATGTACTTACTGCTCAATCTGAGTCATAAAAAAATAATTAAAAAAATTGGAGCCTACAGGCCCATAGATCATGCATGGATTACTTCATTTGTTGATGATTACTTCAATAATTGTTTTGTTTCAATTAACTGATTAAGTTGTTGCAGTCTGTCTATCGTTTGAAAATATTGTGCCTAATTTCACAGTGCACAAGAGCAGGCTAGCTTAACAGATCTGTGGGCCAGCTCAGTCCTAGTTCTAATTCTGTCTTTATGGGTTTTTCACTGAGTCAGTATAAAAAGTCTAAACTCATTCTACTTCTACTCACTAGTCCGTTCAGACGAACAGTGAGTTGTGCTGGTTGTCTCTGACGACGTGTGAAAGACTTCAGAAAACAAGTGATTACTTCACCAAAGGACACTTGTGTATCACTTTCCTAATGCAGTCTCTGCATCTTAAATATTCACCGCATTGAGTTTATAAGTACTTTTCCAGAGTAAATTTTGCCGTCCCGGGTAAAGCTAACAAACATTAGCTAACAGCGCACTTCCTGCTTCATGGAGGATAAAACACTCTATAATTAGATGTACAGAAGGTGCATTTTCACTTAGATGCTTTTTCAGGTGATTTTATTTTATGATCTGGTTGTTTTTCACGTTTCAAAACTGTAAAAATCAGGTACAGCACCTTTAAAATATTCAGTCTTTACTTCAAAATGTAATTGGCAAACTGCTGCTGTGCACGGAGCCCATTACATCAATTACTTCAAAACATAAATCACATGTCAAGTTCAGACAGTTACAATTACTCTTACTTGATTAACAGTTTCCCCAAAGAATGCACTCTGCCATTTGCCTTAACCGCGCCGAACAACTTCAAGGTGAACCGGTTTGATAACCATTGCCAGCCGAAACGTGCCAGAGAGTGCATCCAAACTCCACAGAGAGAAACCTCACACACCTGGCACCCGAAGCCGACCCAGGACTGAAACGAACCCTAATGATATGATCGTTTGTTTTTATAATTCATGAAATGGCTTGTGTTGACTATAATTATGAACTGTGTTAGTATTCCGTGTTCGAGCATTCTTTAACATCCTGAACTATAAACAAACATAAACACTAAGTCCATCTGTGCGTTCCAGCTTGATCCATCACATGGATATCCACTTCCTGTCAGCGGCATATGGCACATTTCACAAACCATATGTGCTGCTCTGGTACACTGTATTTCACTTTTCTAATTTGTTTTACAGTGAGGGACATGTTGCCAGTGAAGAAACATTACACATTAGAGAAAGTCAACTTCCCGGCATATTTCTTCGTAAAGTATTTTTAAAGCTATTATAAACTCATATTATCATACTATCTGCTCCTTTCCAATCATTGAAATATGTACTGTATGTTACTGTATGATAATCATTGTGTGAACAATGGCATTGACAATTATTTTCATGAAGGGAATAAATAAATTGATTGATTGATTTATATTCAACAGATTTTTGGTCAACAATAGTGACTGATTAATATTGGAAAGTAATTTGTGTTTAGACCCAGTGGCGGACTCAGAAATTTGGGGGCCCGAGGCAAAATTAAGTCCGGGCCCCTCCTCCTGATTTTCTATAACTTTTTCTGTTGTGTCTCTTGGATTGTTCTTGTTGATTTTTTTGGTGGGTTTTTTAACCTGTTGTGGGTGGACAGATTCATAAATTTGGGGTAATTCGTGAAGTATTGGAAAATTCGGGGGGTTTGGGGGTCCTTCTCCAGAAAAATATTTAAGAAATTAGACCATATTTCACGCTTTTTATTGTTTTTTTCTTTTCTTTTTTGGTGTATTTTAACACGTTGATTTAAATACATGGTTTTGATTTGTAATTTTCTAATGTTATATTTTATTTATGCTTCTTGTTTAAATGTTCACTGCTCCACTTTACTGTGATATTGAGAGAATAGCAACTGTTTCCTTGCGTTTGTGATGATCGGGGGGCATCTAAAACATGAGATGTCGAAGTAAAGACTCAGGAGCATATTTAAAGGCCAATAACGATACAAATAATGAATAATATTTGTCTTTTAACACCGCAAGCCAACGCACACAATTAAACTTGCAGTCTTGCCACATTGATACCTATTTTTCATCCTTGCTTTGAACTGCCACTATGTAAACTGCATTAAGCACTACAATCACCATTCTTCTACCCTCTATACTCTTTTATTTCTCCTTATAAATTCTCTCACGCACGGCACATCTCCCCATCGTCATTACAATAGCTCGAGCTTCAGTAATGATAATAACTTCAAGGCTGGCATCGCAAGCGGAGTGTGAATATGATAGATCTCCCTGGTTCTGACTGAAAACTCCTCACCGGGGGAATTCATTGTTAAATAAAAGTGCTTTATGGAGTTGATCGTTATAATGCGAGGTTTGGGGTCATTAGTCAAAGGAAAGTGATTCATTATGCATGCATAAATTAGCTGTCGTCTCTCTCATCCTGACATTTCCCCAGTCACTGAGGAGAGAATCTGCTGGTGCTCGTGGTGGGATGTCCTACAACAGTTTATTAGAAATGTGTCGCCATCCTTGACCTCCATTCTTGACATGCTCTTATCTTGACAGAATGGTTTGACCTGTAACATAATACTGAAGGGCCTTTAAATGATGTGTGCTCCATCATTGTGAATGAAAATGTTGCGTGTAGAACAGGCCTATTCAACTTTATATTACAGAGGGCCAGATTTTTTGGATGGTTTTGTCCCAACGCACCAACACTTTTGAAATATGAAAAGCCCCCGGGCCTTAAAGGACAAATGCTAAATTGACTTTGTTGAGCTTTTATCCATGTTCTAACATTGTTCCGTCATCAAAAACATACCTGGAGTAGCATTTAGTTTGAGACACGGAGTCTGATGCTGGTTTGATCAATCCTCTCTGTCCAACACTGTGTTCTGAACTCCTTCATGTGTGACGTAGCTGATGCTGACGTCACTGATCCCAGAATCCCTTGCTGTTTTCTTAAATCATGGCCAGACTCGCTCTGAACATTTCTTCCGTCTAATCACTATAACTACAACTTTGTCAGATCCACTCTTTACAGCAAAGCATTGTGGGTATATATTTACCTGTGTGTAATTGCCTCTACAGCCAGTAGATGGAGCCACAGCTAAGTCAAAATGGCATCTCTCAACGCAGTGATAAATCATGTTTCTTTGTAAAACATTTTATTTTTAGTTCTAAAACATGACATGCCAAACTCAGGACACTCAAGAGCAGGTTTAAAGGCTAAAAACAATACAAATAATGCATAATATTTTTCCTTTAAATTGAATAGCCCTGATGTAGAAGATCTAAAAACCAAATGTATTGGATAATGACGTATCTAGTGCTAGTGTTTTGAGCATATTTCAGTTACTCTTTCATTTTGTGGTGTTCAAAACAGTACTGTAATTGGACCCTGTTACAGAATACATCAGAAAATACATCTTAAGGCAGGCATTTAGTATTCTGTAATTTAATACATTTTCAAATTATCATCAAAATCTATTGAAACTCACCTAAATGCATAATAACGCTGTGTACCTGGGCAAAATTCTATAGACCCTTCAGTACCAGGTTTTTGAGTTAATTTAAACACAACAGCAAATTAAAAAATGTATTTTGTTGTAGACAGCGCAGACACACAATTGTTATTTACATGGTTGTTAATGAGTAATAGCAATATCTAACTTCAACCTCTAGTCTCTAGAGTTCACGTATTACTGTATGTGTCACTTGGTGAAAAAAACACATACATTGTTAAACTGTTGTCACCCTCTATGTTTTTGGTACATTATGGTCCAGAATAATGTTCGATTTAAGATGTATGCTAATTTCGCCTTTAATCGGTAACTGTAACAATCTACACACTGCTACACATGGTAATATTTTCTAAGTCTGCTCCGGTTTTACTCAAGCCTGTTTGAGCTTTTTCAGTCGCCAAAGCAACCCTGGTTTTTCAGTTTGCGACATTCGTTTGTTCACACTAACTCCCCCGTTGAAAATGCATTAGTGCTAACACATGGAATGGTACCATGCTAATGGAACGCAGCGTTTTGTTTACAACCAAGGGTCTGGAGCTGGTTATAAATGGCACCCGTCACTGCTCCAGGTTGACCCAGCAGCTTTGAAGGATGAGTCAAATACAGAGGACAAATTTCCAACCTGTAAAACACAGAAAGTCAATGTGTAGTAACAAGAATTTTAACTTCAATATATGCAGAGATACAATATAAATGTATCAAATATAGCCACAACACTTCCAATTTATCAACGCAGTCTGTTTAAAAAAAAAAATCATTTTAACTTCAAATTCCTATGGGAGAATTGGGGCAATCAGAGCCATACCAAAAGAAATCCCATGTAGCCTGTATCAGCCTTAGGGTCTCCTCCAGCGGGATAAGGAGACGTCAGGATAGATATCTGAGACACCTCTCTGTGCAGGCTTATCTGGATGTGCCTGAGAAGTGGCTCTGCTCCAACTCCCACTATGCCACAATACCCAATCTCACTGGGGATAGAGACATTCTTTGCACTTCTTATAGTGTCATGTCCTCTCTGTGACCTTCTCTTGCAGTACATGGAAGTGTCCATCTATGTTACCGTGTCTTATTGTGTCACTGATGCCCTCCCAGTGTCACGGTGTCCGCCCTGTGTTGGTGTCCTCTCGTGTTACAGTGTCCTCTGACGTGTCCACCATGTGTTGCTCTGTTCTCCCTGTGTTATTGTGTCCCCCTGTGTCACAGTCCCCTCTAGTTACACCTCTTGTAACAAGTTACAATGTCTACCTATGTTACTGTGTGCTCTTGTGTTACAATATCTTCTCATGTCACAGTGTTCTCACAGTGTCCTCTTGTGTTACTGTGTCCTCTTGTGTTACTGTGTCCTCTCATGTTACAGTGTCCTCTTGTGATACTGTGTCCTCTCATGTTACTGTGTCCTCTTGTGTTACAGTGTCATCTCATGTTACAGTGTCCTCTTGTGTTACAGTGTCATCTCATGTTACAGTGTCCTCTTGTGTTACAGTGTCCTCTCATGTTACAGTGTCCTCTCGTGTTACAGTGTTTTCTCATGTCATTGTGTCCTCTTGTGTTACTGTGTCCTCTCATGTTACAGTGTCCTCTTGTCTTCTCATGTTACAGTGTCCTCTTGTGATACAGTGTCATCTCATGTTACAGTGTCCTCTTGTGATACAGTGTCATCTCATGTTACAGTGTCCTCTTGTGTTACTGTGTCCTCTTGTGTTACTGTGTCCTCTCATGTTACAGTGTCCTCTTGTGTTACAGTGTCTTCTCATGTTACAGTGTCCTCTTGTGTTACAGTGTCCTCTTGTGATACAGTGTCCTCTTGTGTTACAGTGTCCTCTCATGTTACAGTGTCCTCTTGTCTTCTCATGTTACAGTGTCCTCTTGTGTTACTGTGTCCTCTCATGTTACAGTGTCCTCTTGTGATACAGTGTCATCTCATGTTACAGTGTCCTCTTGTGTTACAGTGTCCTCTCATGTTACAGTGTTTTCTCATGTCACTGTGTCCTCTTGTGTTACAGTGTCCTCTCATGTTACTGTGTCCTCTTGTGTTACAGTGTCCTCTCATGTTACTGTGTCTTCTTGTGTTACAATGTCCCCTCTTGTCACTCTGTCTTCCCAGTGTTATTATGTCCTCCATGCATTTGCATTGCAGCGTCTTTTGAGTTACAGGGTCCTCTCATGTTACAGTGTCCTCTTGTGTTACAATGTCCTCTCTTGTCACTCTGTCCTCTTGTCTTATTGTGTCCTCTCATGTTACAGTGTCCTCTTGTGATACAGTGTCTCTTGATTTACAGTGTCCTCTCTTGTCACTATGCCCTTCTTGTGTTACCACGTCCTCCCGTGTTACAGTGTCCTCTCATTCTACAGTGTCCTCTTGTGTCACAATGTCCTCTCCTCTCATGTTACAGTGTCCTCTTGTGTCATAGTGTCCTCTCCTCTCATGTTACAGTGTCCTCTTGTGTCAAAGTGTCCTCTCCTCTCAATGTCACTGTGTCCTCTTGTGTTACAGTGTCTTCTCATGTCCTCCTCTTGTGTTACAGTGTTTTCTCATGTCACTGTGTCCTCTTGTGTTACAAGTGTCCTCTCCTCTCATGTTACAGTGTCTTCTCATGTTACAGTGTCCTCTTGTGTCACAGTGTCCTCTCCTCTCATGTTACAGTGTCCTCTTGTGTCACAGTGTCCTCTCCTCTCATGTTACAGCGTCCTCTTGTGTCACAGTGTCCTCTCCTCTCATGTTACAGTGTCCTCTTGTGATACAGTGTCCTCTTGTGTTACTGTGTCCTCTCATGTTACAGTGTCCTCTTGTGATACAGTGTCCTCTTGTGTTACTGTGTCCTCTCATGTTACAGTGTCCTCTTGTGATACAGTGTCTCCTCTCATGTTACAGTGTCCTCTTGTGATACAGTGTCCTCTCATGTTACAGTGTCCTCTTTTGTCACTGTGTCCTCTTGTGTTACAGTGTTTTCTCATGTCACTGTGTCCTCTTGTGTTACAGTGTCTTCTCATGTCACTGTGTCCTCTTGTGTTACAGTGTCTTCTCATGTCACTGTGTCCTCTTGTGTTACAGTGTCTTCTCATGTCACTGTGTCCTCTTGTGTTACAGTGTCCTCTCATGTTACTGTGTCTTCTTGTGTTACAATGTCCCCTCTTGTCGCTCTGTCTTCCCAGTGTTATTGTGTCCTCCATGCATTTGCATTGCAGCGTCTTTTGAGATACAGGGTCCTCTCATGTTACAGTGTCCTCTTGTGTTACAATGGCCTCTCTTGTCACTCTGCCCTGTCTTATTGTGTCCTCCATGCATTTGCATTACAGCATCTCTTGATTTACAGTCTCCTCTCTTGTCACTATGCCCTTCTTGTGTTACCACGTCCTCCTGTGTTACAGTGTCTTCTCAGATGACAATGTCCACCCATGTTACTGAGTGACTCTGTCCTCCCTGTGTTACTGTAGCCTCCCTGAAATACTGTATTAACCTCAGGATCGAATACCAAAATGCACCCGTTATTGACTAAACCAGCAATATTTTTTGGCAGCAGTGCAAAACGTCTACAGAGACCCATGAACCAAACATCAAAACGTAAACCCATTCTATAATGGCAGAAAAACTTTTCATTCGCCACTGTTATTTAGTATTTTAAATTTCTGTTGGTTCATATTTAGTGAAAATTCAAATAATAAATAATGACACACAATCCCAAACTCTACTATTGTTACCAAAGCTAGCTCCCATCATTCCAAGACATGCAGGTGTTGGTGAACCTGGGGATCGTCCCTGGTGATCCTGATTAACGTTTGTGAGCGCGTGTCTCAATAACGTGACTTCAGCGTGTACCCAGCATGAGGTCTGTACTAAAACAATAATTCCCCGTGAGATTTGCAGACAAGGCCCTTATATGTCAACAAACAAGCACATATTTAGCCTGTGCGCACATATGATCATACCCTCGGGCATTTCACAGCTGTCATATGTCACTGCACCACAGAAAGAATACCATTGCCATTTTCAACATCATTACAACAATTGTGTTTGACATTTCCAGTGATGCCTTGAGTGGACCTGAGCGGGGAGATCAAAGTGAATTACGCCAAGTATGATTAGTGATGGACGGGAGGGTCGCAGTAGTGAAGTAGTAGTGGTCAGAGCCAGGCGAGGGCTAATTTTAGAGCACCCATGATAGGCAGCTCTCCCCGCGGGACAGGGTGAGAGCGCCAAGAGAGCCTATCAAAGGGGATGCCTGCCCGCTGTTGCCATGGTGATCATAATTCAGCTTGGAAATCCTCTAATTAGGAGCAAGTGGCGTGACGGAGGAGAGCGAAACTGTATGGATGAAAGTTAGGATCATAAATGGGAATCAAGCAGGAATCCCCGAGGTGCTGGTGGAGTGGATTTATGTGTAATGTTAGCAGCAGGGAGGAAGCAGAGGCTGTGAGGAAGATTTGTTTGGTTCCAAAGTGTCTGGCTGCTATTGACTTACCACTCAAAAATGTCATAAACTACAAAATCAATATTTTCCCCACCAGAGTTTATTGTACTGTCATGGTGTGATCACTAAGATGACAAGGCAAAGCTGGCCTGTGCTAAATAAAGACTTTACAGACACATAGTTATAGCCTATGATAGCATGCTAAAGTCTGAATTGATTTATTGTAAATAATAGTGTTAATATTCTTAGATCTACAATAGGATTCATATGCAGTATACCCAACCCTGGATTAAAAAACCTGCATAAACCAGTTAAAAGTTCCAATTCAAAGGTCCATTATGGATGTATTATGTCTACTGCCTGTAGGTTTCCTTAAAGATTTGCCTTTGCCTTGAATGTTCCACAATATGGCATTAAACTATCTATTTAGCACCAGATCAAGTTGCAGGTCCATTTTGTGGAGAGGTTTGTGGAGAATTAAGCTTTTTCAAGGTGTTTTTGTGAAGTAAAAACACCTCAAATGGAATAAAAGCCTAATAGATACCTTGATATGATACTGTGGAATATTCCAGGCAAAGCATTAACATCGCCAAGAGACAAGCAGGTGACTGACCCTCCATCAGAAAAGCTGCATAAGGCATGTTTCGACTGGTGCACTTGAAGTGGATTCATATGGTCCAAAAGTGTCTGCACTGTCTTAATCCAATCATATTACCCCGTTTAAATGATCCAAGTAAGTCTAGCTTCCAAAGCAGTCTGGCTTGCGTTTGGCTCTTGGGATGCTTTAGTATGAGATGATTGATGATATAAGAGTGAACGCAGACAAAACTGCAGAAAGCAGATATAAACAGAAAGTAATCATTTCTCACTAAATGCTGACTTGATCTTATGATAAACCACAGTATTTCCACTGATGTTAACATGTATGTTGAGAGGACATGCTTGAAAAAAAAAACATAATGTCATATATTTCCAGTACATAATGCATCTAAAATCAGCCAAACCCAATGTATTACATAAAAAGACATTGAAAAGCAACGCAGAGGCGCAGGAAGTGAAATACAGAAAAGCTGACGATGAACCAGGAGTTGTTTCTAGCTTTAGCGACGTCTCACAGCTTGGAATTACTAAACGTCTTTTTGCTGAGACTGGCCTTATGATTAAAAACTGTAATTCAGGTAGGTAGATTTTATTCATTAAGAAAACATTTCTTATGTTTGGTTGACATCTGAGCATAGAGACGCATTTCGCCACAAAAGACACATTTTCTGCTACAGTGACTTTTTTGAGCTTTTAACCATGTTCTAACAATGTTCTGTCATCAAAAACATACCTGGAGTTACATCATTCACGCTTCATTCATGCTGTTTTAATGAATGCTGAGCAAATAGCAAATATTCTTCCCTCCGACCATCAAAAACACTCCCTGCTGAACTCTCCCTTGATCAATGACATTTTTTCCCAATTTTCTACATTAGTTATCCGAGAATCTTCTGCTGTTTCAAGTCCTTAAATCATCGCCAGACTCGTTCTAGGCATTTCTGCCATCTAAACACGATTGTTGCTGATACCCAGAAAGTGTCATAGTGCCGCTTAAAGTGGTAATTAATTACACTTAATTGTGTAAGTGCTAGGTGCCATCTACTGGCTGTATACACTCAGTAAGTGCCAGGGCAGATAGCAGAGAAACTTTTAGTTCATAATAAACAAAAAAAAAATGTTTCAAAACATCTGGTAAATTTAAGGTACTCAAGAACATGTTTAAAGAATAAAAACAATATGAAAAATGCATAATATTTTACCTTTAAAAACGTTCCAAAGCGTTCTTAAACGAGAGTGCACATTTAACCCAGGATTGATACATACATAAACCGCATCATCTTTGTGTACCATTAAAGCCAAAAGGCACGAATTGTAACCTCATGAGCCTAATTCTACTTACTTACATCATAGAAGTTAAAATAGAAGATTTAAAGGAAAAATATTCTGCATTTTTCATGTTGTTATTAGCCTTTAAACATACTTTCCCTTAAATTTGCCATCTCATTTGAAACAAAAAAAAAAAGTTTCTTATTTATTCTATGATCTGTGTTATCAGTCACTATGATATTGACACTTACTGAGTGCATCCAGCCAGCAGATGGCGCCAGCGCGATATACAATCTAGTGAAGTTAGCGCTGAAAAGACGTCATTGTGCGGATTTGCAGCAGCAGTGATCTGTTTAGAGGTAGAAATGGTCAGAACGAGTCCAGCGATGATTTAAGGACTTAAAACAGTGGAACATTCTTGGATAAATGACGCAGATGGTCTGAAAATACGTACGAAAATCAAGTTCAGCGGGAAGTGTGTTTGACGCTCGGAGGGGGTCGGATTTTCTGCTAAACATTCCTCAAAACAACGTGAATGCAACTGAATGCTACTCCAGGTATGTTTTTGATGACGGAACATTGTTAGAACACGGTTTAAAGCTCAAAAAAGTCACTGTAGCAGAACAAGTGTCCTTTGAAGGTCTCGTCTTGCATACAATATCCTTTAACTCCGCGCTTAGCCAGGCTTTCCCTTCTCTGTACAGATGAAAAGCACACTACACCAGCAACCTCTCATTCGTCTCTGTCAAATGATTTCATATTAAAAAAAGGAATGAATAATTGATTTATCCATTAGCCACATGTGACATCCAGAATAGTTAATAAAGTGCTCTCTAAAAATGGCGCGGTTAGATCTACCCTGGTCCGGTCATTTATCAAAGGGACTGGTGGCACATCGCGAGTACAAAACAGGCAGTCTATTCATCAGACGGACTACATGAGCCGGGCTGGCAAGAGCATCAAACACGGGCAAACAGGTGAGACGTGGTATTCGCTCGTCAACTACAAAATGTATGATCTGGGAATACACATATGGTAATCAGGAGGAAATGGTAGAAGTACAGGTGAAATGGTTTGATGGTGCACTCCGTAACTTCTCAGCGTAGTTCTCAATTAAAGAGGAGGATTAGTACGGATGTTAGTTTGCAGAGTCTTTTCAATCTCAGACCAATATTTGTCAATGTTCTGTAAATCCCGAAACGCAAACTTATGGTGTGTCAGCTGGAGTTGCAGTTTATCCAGCAACAAGTATTTCCGTGTGAATAGTGTGCACTTTGACGCGGTGTTGTGAAATAGCGTTTTACATTTCTCCACAACAGAACTTTCCAAACATAAGAATTTGAGATGTGCTTCTTCTTTCCGTGTGTTTTTAATAGATAGAGTGGCTCCTGATATCCAGTGTTTTATGCAATGGAGAGTTCTGATTTTAATAAAAGCCCCCAATACAAAACAAATATACTCAAATAAATGATTTTTTTATTATTTTTTATTGCACTGAAAAAACAAACAAACATACATACATACATGCATCCCTAGAATGAGTAGGCTTGCATTGCCACAAAACTGACCCTTACTTGGTCTGGAGTTGGACCTCTTTTGCTTGTTTCTGAGTTTCTTGGTCAAGTATTGTTCGTATGGGTATATAACCACTTTTACTTTTTTAACTTCTTGATTTAGTTTCTATGTTTTGATTAGCTCTAACAGAAAACACCCAAGAATTCTCAAAACCTCTCTTGCACAACCCCACAGTTTACCGCTTGCATGGTGTGTTTAGGGACCTCTGGTATCAAATTGCACTCAATATTTTTCCATTAAGCTGCATACAGTAATCTGAGGCAGCCACTCTGACTTTGTTTTGGTAAATGTCAGTGCTTACCAAACACCACAAAGTGCAACCAACTGTGGAGAGACTTTATGTCATTATGATTTGTTTGACAGCTGTATTAAACAGTCATAAAAGGACAGAAAATATGAAAACAACTTTTTGGAGCCTTTAATCTTGTTATAACATTGTTCCCTCACCAAAAATGTACCTCGAGTTGTATTAAACTTCAGTCGTGTTTGCTTGATAAATCCTGTTTAGTAAGTCTTCTCCCTTTGAGCCTTACAAAAACACTCGGTTTCAAATTTCCCATATTTATGATGTCATTGGTAGAAATCTGTTCTGGAATTAAATCTTGTACATTACATTATGTGCTTACATTGGCATGTCAGGGCAAGCTAGCTTTTGTTTATTTCACAATGATAACTCCCAATGGTAGACTTACCATTTGGCAACAGGCTACAATTGCCTAGGGCCCCCAACCTGAAAAGGGCCCCCAATAAGATGCCCCCGATTATCATAGACACAAGGCTCTGAAACAGTTGCCATTCTATCACAGCAATAGTCATAGTCCACTGCACTTTAGCAAGAAAAAGACCAACAAAATAGTCTAATGAAGCTAAATAGTAAATAAAATATAACATTATGAAATTAAAATTGAATATCATGTATTTCATTCAGCTGAACTTGTGTTAAAATGCACCAACACACGTGAAATATAGTCTGATTTCTTAAAAAAAAAAGGGAGGGGGGGGGGGGGGTCACCACATGTTAAAACAAAAAACTAAACAAAAAAACCCCAAAGCTTCTTTTCAAGAGCAATTCAAAAGACATGACTGAAAAAGATTGATGAGGAGGGGCCTATACTTAATTTTGCCTTGTGCGCCCAAATTCATAGGTCTGTCATTGATAATTCCCACTGCGAAGGTACTCAAGAGCAGGGGAGTAGATGGGAGGGACAAAGAGGTCTGTTGTCCTGGGCCTCAGGGTCTTAGGGGCCCAGAATTGGACCCTCTTCCAATTAATTCATATTAGAGTGGGGGACCATTTGAGGGCCCCCAAATTTCTGTTGACAGGCCTGCTCAAGAGTATATATAAATGCCAATAGCAATACAAATGATGCATAAAATGCGTCCTTCATGAAGTCAGTTCATGAACAGCAACTGACAATTGTGAAATGGACTTAAACCAAAAATAATTTCCTCGTGTCGTCTCTCCATTCTCTCCCAGCGCGCGTACACAGCCTGTCAGCTCACATTTGCAAA
Source organism: Rhinogobius similis (assembly GCA_019453435.1). Classification (NCBI taxonomy): domain Eukaryota; kingdom Metazoa; phylum Chordata; class Actinopteri; order Gobiiformes; family Gobiidae; genus Rhinogobius; species Rhinogobius similis. Next base: position 34,108,327 of record CM033635.1, on the reverse strand, counting down.
CATCATCCTTTTTTTTTCATTTCTCTGTCTGCTGTGCTGTCTCTTGCCCTTTTGTCCACTGGAATTGCATTACCGTCTGTTTAGTACCCTCAGTATCATGTTGTCCCCAAACAAGCTACAAAACTCCTTTTTAGAGAATAGCACAAAAGGCCAAACTGTTTGCGTACTTTCCATTAGCGCTCTGTTGAATCCACTCTGTTCACCTTTGCCACCGTCTGCCGCTTATCTTTTCACAGGCTCGCTCGTTTCACTTCCTGAAAAAAACAGAACAGCTTGCTTAATATGTGAGGTTATGCTTATTAACCTCTGTTATGGTTTCCTTGCGGTTGACGCTAATGCGCTTCATAGCCGAGCCTACTGTTTGTTTTCTGCATCAGCGCGCTACGAAAGTCAACTCGGGTCAACTCAGGCCTTAAAGAAGAGCAAATATGTCAGACCACTGTCCACATGGTCACTCCCAAAGCAAGGACTGGGCGTATTCTGTAGTTATCATGCTAATATACATAGACAGGGGTGTCAGACTGGGGGGGGTAAAGGGTGCTGGTTTATCGGGGCTCAAGGCAGGGAGGGGCCCTCAAAAGCATGCAATGGCTTTTTTCTCAGTTCCATTTTTCTATGCTTAATGTATTAGCAAATTTGTTTAAAAATAAAAGTGATTATAATATGCAGATAGTGTATTTTCTTAAAACAATAATACGTTTCGAGATCTTTGTGAAGTTGGTCTGGCAGTTACTGCAAGAACAAACAGTACTGTATCACATTATGAGCCGGTACAGGGTGTCCACTATTTAGCTAATTATTATTAATATGTAGAAATCAGAGGATGTATATTCAAGCAAAAGAAAAAGAAACATTTTCTGGGTTAAATACATCATTTACAAAGTATGTATTGGGGCCCCATCAAGTAGGTTTGAACCTGGGGCCCAGAATTTGGTGCTACGCCCCTGAATAAACATGCAAAAACAGGCCCTTTTCCGATAGGATTTGATGGGCTAGTTTTCTTGTTTCAATCAAATTATCTGCGTGCATGCAAGTTCTGACTTCTGATAAATGTAGGCCACAAAACAAACAGACAAATACATTTAAAAAAAATACAGGCAATACATTTTTAACAGATTGATCATAACAGAAACCACTCAAAATGTGGTCAAATCCAATACGTTTCTAAATCTAAACCATTCAGAACACCACACTTCTTAGATATAACTTACAGTGTTGGAGACTATCGATTAGCTGACCAGTGCCTGCACTCCTAATGAACACCGCACTTCATTAAGAGCATAGGTGTTGTAACCATGACGATAAACACTAGAAATCGACTTGAGTACTTAAACAGACTTAACAATTCAGAGGACAGAAGTGCACGATTATAAGTAAGCTACAGCAAGCTAGAGTGCAAGCGTGAGTGTCTTTCCTTTTACGATTGTTGCTAAACTGTATTGATGATTGACCACTGCACAAATAAAGATTCTCAATGGGGTTCAGATCTGGTACACAAAAACCTGGACTCATCAGGCCACATCACCTTCTTCCATTGAGTCCAGTCTTTATGCTCTTGAGCAAGTTGAAGCCTTTTTTGCGGTTGTTTTTAAGGCTTTTCAGTCCCAATCCCTTGAGTTCCTTCACATTGTTCTTGTGGAAATGCTCTTACTTTTAATAACTTTCAATTAAACATAGCCATGAGTCGTAGTAGTTTTGCATTGGACAGTTCTTGAGACAATTTGACTCTTCTCAAACACGCTGACATCTTTTCCACGACCACAGGATTTGTCTTTACACATTTGTTACAGACATGAAAAGCCACTTACTGAATCAGTTGGGTTTGAGTACCGTGTTGCAGCTGAAAGACAATCACCTGCAGCAATCATCCAACTGGAGGAGAGGACATGTTTGCTAAGTCAAATCTTTTTTATTTGGGCTGGCAGTGTATGATGTGACATTTAGAAACAAAAACGTTCAGAGGATTGAGCTATTTGAGATGAACAAACAAGTTCGAATTAATAAAGGATATATTATTGAACTATATCATAATTAGAACATAATTTTACATTTTGTTCATTGTAAACTGCAATATTGATCTAAAAGGGCTAAGTAACAAAAACAGATCAATTGACTTCCTATTCAAAACTGCAGAACTGATGAGCCCCGCCTCTTCATTGTGACATTTCAGTGAAACAAGCAGTGGATTGTCATTTACATGTTTGTATTTTTGAAAAGTGTCTGCGTGACATTTTAGAACTCTGCATGTGTCACTAGGAGTTTTATTTTTTCAAAAAATCACAACTAAGTACAGACGTGGGTGGGGATAGGGGATAGGTGAAAACAGGAATTTTCTGAGCAGTGGACACGGGGTCAAGCACTACCACTGTGAGTAAACTAATGATGAAGAAACACCATTGTAACCAGGTTTAAAGCTCATTTATTTCAGTTGATTTTGCACAATATGTCCCCTTTAAGAAAAAGACACTTTACGGCTTCATTCTGCTTTAATGTTTTGGAAAGATTCCATTGGTAAAGGTCTAGATTTTTGACAATACTACATATTTTACACATTTTTAAGAGGTATAGTGTGTTCTAGTCAGGACTTCAATTGTATTTTTTTCTGTCTAAGTTTCAAAAGGTTGTATTACATTATTAGGTTAAAATGATATTCACTAAACATGTGATATCAGATCATGCTAATGCGCGGTTGATAAGTTTGTATGTTTATTTCTATTACTTCATGTTGATTTCCTCTGCAATATTTAGAATCTAGGTGGATAAATCAATCATTGCTGTGCCATGGAGCAGCTCGATCTCCATCAGACTCTTGTGAGCCAGCACCACCTACTGGCAGAGGATGTGTATAAGCATGGTACATTTCCACATGTTTTTCCAACAATAATGTCTTCTTATTGAGAAGTGCAGTATGTTGTAAAGTGCAATACAATGTTATGGATTTTGTGGTTGATTGTGTAGTTGAATGGTTGATCATTTAATTAATTTTGTAAATGATAGTACTAAAGTGAAAAATTTAAGAGGAGAGATGCTTTTGTAATTTTTTTTTAATGTTTAAGTGAACAGTGAAGACATACTGCTACGACAAATAATATTATATTTACTCACTGATTCACTTATTTTCTATCTCATATTTAAAGTGCCACCGTGTAACTTTCTTGAGGTGGAAAGTCACCTGCATGTTTCCATGGAAATAGAAAATTAAAACCATACTTTATAACGTTCTCCATGGAGATAGATACATTTTATGCCATATTGTGGAATAATAGAGCTAAAGGAACAACATTTTCATGGAAACGAGCAGGAGGCCCCTCCAGGCCAAGTACGAGTCAGGTTTGTGGAAATAACAAGAACAAAGAAGAAGAACAACAACAAAAACATGCTAGTGCAATAAAAACATCAAAAATAGTTTCAATAATTTTTATTCTAGTCTATTTTTTGGATAAAATGTTACATGGTGGGGCTTTCATTTGCTGGCTATGTTCTAGATCAGTCTGAAGTACATGTTTCTGTCTTGTCCGCACACACTTTCAGGAGGAGGGTTCCAGTCGACCAAAAACCTCCATGAATCACTTCTGGAGACCTTTAGAAGTCAGTTAAGTCTTATGGTGAAAAAGGGCCCAAAAGCAACAACAAAGAGTTACCTGCATCACCACAAATGTCACCATGGGTTCCTAATTCTGCCAGTCTGGGTAAACATCCTCGCACATAGTCTCTTTTCACACACTGCCAAGACATAGCGACGCGTTGGTTCCTCCAAATCCAAAGGAATTCGTGAGTGCCACCCTCCTGCCCTCCGTCCTCCATGGCTGTGCGGCGCAGGGGACGTAGTTGAGGTCAAACTCGGGCTGGGCGCGGTCCAGGTTGAGGGTGGGGGGCAGGACGGCGTGGTGGCAGGCCAGAGCCGTGAAGGCCGCCTCGAGGGCCCCGGCCGCTCCCAGGAGGTGACCCGTGGCCCCTTTGGTGGACGACACGGCCAGGCTGGGAGCGTGCGTGGAGAAGAGCCTCTTGATGGCAGCGTTCTCGGCGGCGTCTCCCAGTGGCGTGGAGGTGGCGTGGGCGTTCACGTAGCTGACCTCCGCGGGCGAGATGGAGGCGTCTCTCAGGGCGGCGGACATACACCTGGCACACGGGCAAAACAACAGACCAACAGGTAAGTAAAGACTGATTTATTTATTTTTCAAATCAATTATCAATCAAAGTGTATCTCTAGAAAGTAGGAAAACAGTTTTGGGGAGTATGGGCTACAGTGTGCTGGACCAAAATACAAGAGTTTGAAAATAAAATATGAATTATGCCACTTTTAGGTAATTAATAGATGATTGGGTACTTGATGTCTGTGTGTGAAACATCTTTTTTCTGTCCTGTGGTGTGATGCGCCTTTGTAGCAAAAAAAAAAAAAAATTCTTAAAACAAATCACTTCTACCACACAAGAAAGGAAGGCTTACAAAACAAAAGTAAGGAATTTTGTGTGTAACACTTTTAATATGAGATGTCTTTTTTCTGTCCCATGGTGCGACGTGCCTTTGAAGCAAAAATACAAAAACTTTTTTTAATGGATTAAATAAAAATCTGTTCTACAACAAAAGGAAGGTTTTTCACTAGCATTCATAATTTCAAGATATGCCAACTCCTCTCACACACTGGACATTCAACAGATGGCACGTTTAAAAAATGACCCAATATGTCTATAGTGTTAGTTTAATAATTGTAAAACAATTCCATTCTAAAGGACTTTTTTTTTAAAAAACAATTATAATTGTAGTTTTCTAAGGAAATAAAGCTGTCACATCACAGGACATCAAACAAGGGCATGTTCAAAGTCTTTCAGAAAAGTTGGATTTTTAAAAGTACAAATATACTAATTATTTCTTTTGAGCTGGGCCTTAACCCTTGAAGCCCAGAGTTTGTCCTGCAGTATAAATGACACATGAACTCCTTCTGATCTTTTTAAATATGCAATTTTTCATTTCATACTACAGGACTCACTTTGGATTATAACCGCAGGGCAGTTTTGTTTTAAAATACAAAGAACACAACTTAATTCTAAATCTGTGCACTTTATAGAAGACATTTTTGTGCACTGTTGAGTTGCTTTCATTTAAAACCATTTGAAGTGCTGTGGGTAGCTCCAGTGTTAACAGAGATACTAACCATTAACATTAGCAGATAAAATGCAAATTATACCACACAGTTCTGACCCCTGAATTTAAAGGAGACAAATCATGGTTTTTAAAGTACTTAGTGATGAACTATAACATAAGTAGATCATCGTTTTACTTTTTGTTCAAAAGTATTGATAAAAAATGGCCTAGTAATAGAAACAGGTCTATTGACTTCTTGTTCAAAACTGCTAAATTGAAAGTTCAAAGTTCATAGAGACATTTCACTATAACAAGCAGTGGATTTTCATTTACGGTGTTTTTGAAAAGTGACATTTTAGAACAAAATTAAGTCTTAATTCTAGATTATAGGTGAAAGTATAGGTGAGTATAGGTGAAAACAGGAATTTTGCCTTGAATGTAGGACAATACAGAATTAATCAATTAAAATACAACTTTGAGTAAACTAGTAATGAGGAAACACTGTTGTAACAATGTTAAAAGCTCATTAATGGTGGATTTGCATCATATGTCCCTTTAACTCACCTAAAGGCTCCATCTCCGTCCGCGCTGGGTGCCGTTATGTGCGAGGCGTCCCCTGACAGTCCATACCCCAGCACCTCTGCATATATCCGCGCTCGTCTCTTCACGGCGTGCTCCATCTCCTCCAGCACCAGCACGGCCGCCCCTTCACCCATCACGAAGCCTTCCCTGTCCGGGTGGAACGGCCTGGACGCCTTCTTCGGCTCGTCGTTCCATTTGGTGGGGAGTGCCCTGGCTCTGGCAAACCCGGCCATAGACAGTGGGCATACGCAAGACTCTGTGCCCCCAGTTACCATGGCAACCGCATCCCCATGTGTTATGAACCTGGCAGCATCCCCGATGGCGTGTGCTCCCGTTGTGCAAGCCGTCGACACTGCATGGTTTGGGCCTATGAATAAACATAATTTAAGATTGAATTTTGTCACTCTTGATAACGCACCATGACTGCTAATGAAGTCACTTGGATAGTGCCAGGAAGTTGTTTTCCCATGAGTTTCTTCTCCTGCTCTGTGCAGTACAAACATGTCAATAAAGAGTGCAGTATTGCACACAGGAGGAGCGGGGGATGATGATGTGTCAGCACGTTGGCTTTTAACTCAAAGTGAACGCAGAAATAAGCAGAGTTCTACACACACTCGCCAGTATATGTTGATATAGTGAACCAAGTGTCCACAATCTAACGCACACCTTATATAAATATTGAAAACCACCCGTCTGAAGACCACCAGGTGTCCAGCATTTGAGCAGCCTGAAGACTGTCTGGATGAGCATTTGTAGCGGGCTTTAGAGGACAATGTGCCTGAATGACAAAAAGAGGTGACCCTGTCAGTAGCTTCAGTATTGGTTGATACCCACTTGCACTCTGAGGAAGGCTTGATTAAGCTGAAACGCGTTGGTGCGTTTTTTAATGAAATAAAAGCCATGTTCAAATAAAGGCTTTTTAACTAAAAAAAAAAAAAACGTTGGAGTGCCTTGGTTTTTTTGTCTGTTTTTTACATCCTTGGCAGACTACTATCCTTATTTCAGCACCAAAGGAATTCACCCGCCTCCAAAGAGCACCTGACTGGTTCCTATTTTTGACACTTTCACATCCATGAGGCGCTCCCCAATTTCATTATTTTTACCCAGGAAAACATTTTGTAAAACATAATGCTTGCTTTACTGTCTGAATGTATTACTTATTACTTTTACCACAAAATGTATGATGTAAAGAGCATTTATAAAATAAAATCCGGTATGAGCCCTAGAGTAAGGGTTAAAATTGTGTAGTCAAATACAAGTCAGCTTAATCCCTCATTCTTCCAGGGGTGATCCATCTGACCATCGAAATGTCTTGATTTTAAAACCTAAAAAAAAGTCTAGATGATTACCTTTGAAACTTTTTCTATGATGATTCTGATTCTGTATTTAACATGTTATTTGTCATTCATGCCATAACTTGACACCATCATCTCTCCTTTGTCTGGGTTAAAGTACAATTGTGCACTGCCCCTGTGCAGATAAAAGCATACCACACCATACCTTTCAGTTTGTGTCTGATGCTGATATGTCCCGCTGCCATGTTCACCAGGATGCGTGGCACAAAGAAGGGGCTGACTTTGTTGTAACCTCTCTCGTAGAAGGCGGTGGAAGTGCGAGCAATCTCCTCCAGTGACACCATCCCCATACCTACAGTAGTGGTGCAAAAGTAAAAGGACTACTTGAGTAAATTTTTAAGTATCTTTACTACAGTACATTTACACATGGATACCTTTTACTTCACTACATTTGAGAGCAGGTATGTGTACTTTCTACTCCACTACATTTTTAACAGGCCTAAAAAGTGAAAAGTACTTTTCTCTTCTGTTTGAGAGGTTTTTAGCGCATCCATAGTTTGAGTTAACGTTCCAACTTTGAGCAAAAACAGCTAAAAATCTGTAAATACAGTTTAAACTTGTACTTTAATACTTGGGAATACATTTTTTTCATGTCAAACTTAACAGGACATGTTATGCCAAATCAATCAAGTGTTTCCTTGATTTTATAAAATAAAAAAATATCTAATAGTGATTTTTCTGACCAGTGCGATTGCGATTAGAATTGTGATTTATGTTTTAAAATAGGATTCACATTTTAAACACAATTTTGTTGTTTTTGGTCAGACTTTTGTCACGGTCAGTTGTGTTTGTCATGTTTAAATGCATCATTGTCGTTTTTAGTCGCATTTTTGTTGCTTTTTTGGTGCATTGAGTTGCATTTATAGGCGTGTATGTCGCTTTTGGTGATGCATTTTTCCCTTGTTTCAGAACATCAAACAATCAAAGCAAGACATTTTGTTGTTTGTGGAAGAAATTATTGCACTTCAAACATTTCATCTTTTGCGATTTGCTAATTGCATCCATCAAATTTGTGATTTTGTGTCAATTTTGTTGAATTGTGCAACCCTGGCCTGTAAGAGGTAAATAAAGTCATCTGCTCAGGGGCTTCAGAGGCTAAACAACAGGAGAAAAAGTGTGCATTAAAGAGACGATTTCACAAAAATAGGGACGATCTCACGATTCGATTTTTATCACCATATCGCCCAGACCTACATGTAGACTTAAAAAAATATCACATAACTACTTTTCAAAGAATATAAATGTGTAAATGACAGTCTTCTACTTGTCACAGAGAAATGTCACTATGAAAAGCTTATCAGTTCTACAGTTTTGGCAATGTAAATCAATATGGCCGTTTACAATGACCAAAATGTGACATAATGATCTATTTATGTTATAGTTCAATACTAGGTACTTGAAAAAATGCATAATACGTCTCCTTTAAGTATAAAATTGCATACTTCTTCTTGTACTGACCTACAGCCACCCCAGTGTTCAGTTGCTCCTCTTCACTTGCAGGACACCATCCTGAATCCTCCAGGGCAAGCTGTGCAGCCCCTAGTGCCATCACAGCTGCGGGGGACATGCTGTTTATCTCCCCACGAGAGGCAAACATCTCCTCCTGGAACTGACCCTCTCCAGAGCCCCTAGGAACCAGAGCAGCCACTTTACAAGGCACATTCTTGTACTTTTCTGCGTCCAAAGCCACAATCCCACTGTGGCCCTGGATGAGACGAGTCCACGGATAAACTGTCCCGGTTCCTAGTGGACAAACCAAGCCAATTCCAGTCACTACAACACGTCTTCTGTGCGTCCCTGAGCTATAGAATCTTAAATGTTTTGGAAAGCACGGGTCATTTTGGGAAATAGCCTTGAATCTAAGTAGACTTTTGCGCCAAATGAATGGTAAAGATGACATTCTAGTAGTTAGATGACACGTTGAGCAAGTTTAGCGAGTGTCTTTAGAAATTAACGCATTTTTATGAATAGGAAATCATTTGAAAGTTGGATGTTATTGAAAAATACTTGCTACTACAAGAACATCCATGCTGTCAGACTTGCTTGAACTGGTTTGAGTCGGCTTCTTGAACGCCTGAACAAAAACATGTATTAAACTCACTTAAAATCTTCCAAAATACAATATGATAATCTAAATATGTAAAAACTAAAATATAAAGTTGTTAGAATATTTTAAAAAGTAAAAGATCAATGTAAACGTCACATTTGTAAGTTATATTTGTTTAGGCGCATGTTGGTCAGCTACTTTCGGCACTGGGAAGACCCAAACGTTACACTGCTCGTTTTGCTTCATGCTCAAAGTCTAACTGAATTATTAGCGTTTTTAGCTGCATAAAAGTGCACAATGGGTTTGTCTCCAGCCGTGACAACTCTGTGTGAGAATCCTAACGACGTTTTTATGGATGTAGCGAAATTGTTAATCACGTACGCGGACAATATTCTAAGGTAAGTTTGGTTAAGATGCAGCTGCAGTCTTTCAAAGAGCAGATATTTCCTGTACTAACGTCTTTTTACAAAAGACATTATTGATTATATTGCATTTTCCTGTAAAAACTAGTAATGGATGTTCCTGTAAGTAAATTTAGGTGGAACTGCGTCAGGATCTGTTTAGACTAAGTAGACTAATTATTATTATCTTACATTTTTGGTTCCGCATTCATTGTCCCATTATAATCTGTTTTCTTTTCATGTGTTTTTTCTTTTTCTTTTTTGAATAATCAGGGAAAGTGGTTGTATTTGGGCGTAACATGATCCTTTTTAAATTTGAAAGAAATCAAATAAAGCCTTTTTAATCTTAATAATGCCATTCAGACTCTAATGGTAACAATCTTTTTGCACAAATAAAAATGTATGAACATGTATACGTCTGTATGGTTTGTTGGTGTAATAATCATTTAATAATAATTATAATCTTGTTACAATAGTCTTTCCTCATCATTAGTCTATTCAAAGTTGTATTTTGATTACTGAGTTAATTGAGTTAATCCTTTATTGTCCTGCAACTGAGACTGAGTGCACAGAAAACTCTGTTTTCACCTACCCCCTATCTCCACTTGCATCTCTGTACTTAGTTGTGATTATTTGGAAAAAAAATGAAGATGATACATGTACATGTAACACGTAGGGTTGTAAAATGTCACAACAATGCCACTATTAAAAAAAACAAAACAAAAAAAACCTTTATTAAATTGGGGCTTTGTTCTGCAGTTTTGAACGAGAAGTTAATGGACCTGTTTCTATTATTAATACCTTTTAGATCAATATTGCAGTTTAGAATAAACAACATGTAAAATAATGATCTATTTATGTTACAGTTCAATACTAAGTACTTTAAAAACCATAAAACGTCTTCTTTTTAAAAATCTGTTTACGATTGACTAAAATGAGGGACAGATAACCCAAATATATGTTAGGGCTGAACGATCTGACAAGCATTGCGATTGTGATTAGATCTGCGAATTATGATTACATAGTGTTCAAAGGTCACATTTAAACAAGCATTAACGTTTGAGAAAAGACGAAAATCTGAACAGCTAAATTAAAACAAGAATAGGATTCTTGTATTAATTTTAGAACATGTTTGCAGATGTCTAAACTACAGGTTTAGCAGGTTTTATACATGATTAGACACAATATGTGTTTTGTTGAGGAAATTATGTTATTGAAATTGCTACAGTCTTTGCCATTTACTGATTGTAACCATTCAAACTGCGATTTCGATCAGATTGTGAGGTATATTGCAGATCGACTGTACAATATTTGCATTGAAAAACATAGCCTAAAATTAATGTATTTTTTCCTTTTTTTGAGGAACCCCAATGAGGAGAAGTACAGATCCATTCGTATTGGCAATCCCACATTTTCTACCAAACTGCTGCCAGTCAAAGGAGCAGTGGAATGTCTGTTTGAAATGGGATTTGAGGAGGTACCATGCTTGACTATTTAAGTTTAATCTTCAGCATAGTAAAGCTCTTTTGTCCAAGTTGTAATTGGTCTGTGTGTCCAGGCTGAGACGCACTTAGTGTTCCCGCAGACGGCCTCAGTGGAGCAGCTCAGGTTGATCCGGGAGTCCATAGCAGCAGAGAGGGACCAGAGACTGCGCGGAGGTCAACCTGCTGCTCAGGCTCAGGCTCAGGCTCAGGCTCAGGCTCAGGCTCAGGCTCAGGCTCCGGCTCCGGCTCCGGCTCCGGCTCCGGCTCAGGGTGGGGCTTGTGCTTCAGCTCCACTTAATCCTCCAGCAGGGACGAGTCAACCTGCAACTCCAGTCCAACAACCGCCGTCTTTGGTAAACTCTTAAAGAAATAATAAAATAAATACTGCTTGTTTTAGACTCCTTTGGGTTAGTCCTTGTTTAGAACAAGTGGAGCAATGGTCTAATGCTATTAAAGACATTTTTAAGGGCTAGTTTAGACCTGGAATAAGCACTTAGGGTGCACGTTGATGGGTGGGGAACCAGCTGCTCTCCCTGTACATTGCTCAGTGACACATGACACATGATCAGTGAACTTGACAAAAGTTTAAGGTTTTAGTGTTTCTGTCCACACAGCCGAGTGTCCAGCTCACAGACAGTTAGCACTGGAGCTGAAGAACAGGTTGAGAGCACAGAATGAAGGTAGAAGCAGGGGCTTTACTGAAAACCTCTGACAGGATTTGGACACAAGTGATCAGCAGTACGTTTACAACACAGGCTAACCTCAACAGTGTTATTCTAATAAATAATGGTCCAATGTGAATCTTTGAGAGCAGTAACCAACAATCACAATGTATAAATGACTGACATTTTATGTGATTTGTTGATAAAAAAAATTACAGAAAATTCCTGTGGGAGGATCCCCTGCTTTCAAAACTCCCTGTCACAGAATCGATTCAGAATTATGTTCAGGGAGGCTTCTTTATTGGACAGATTCATACTTTACAAAGCCTTTGGCAAAAATACCCAATACTAGAGCATGTGTTACTGCGGGTGGGGGCAGGGGAGCACCATGAGGAGGCTTGCCTAGAGCACCTAAAGCAACATTGAGACCTTGTTCACGTCTGGTGGAACTCAAACAGCAAAATGTTTTCTTGTACTGATGTTTTCAGGTGTGCAAAGCTGGAGAACCACTAATCTGTTGGTATTTGTATTTTACTCCAGGAGTCCAGCATGAGTTTCCTTGTGACCCTACAGTCAAACTTCCAACATGTAATGGTGTATGAAAACCTCGAGCTTCAGCAGAAAGCCAGGAGTGTCATTCCTCACCAGCAACTGTCTGCCACCGCTGAAGAAAAAATGAGGGAGGCCAAAGCAGCTGACCCAGGTTTTTAATGATAGTGCCCATTCTTAACCTTGTTTTCATAATAGTTATCCATGTTAAGTGTTTAAAGGCATTGGAATTAACTTATTTAAATTAAAAAGCGCAATAGTTGGGTTTCAAGTTACATCGTCAAATTGGACAAATAACTCCAACCCCCAAATGCCCTTTTAAATCAGATCCCTCAAACTGTGCTTTTGTAGAGTGTAAACTGTGTCAGGAGGACTTTGTGGTGCTGGAGCTGCTGCGCTGGTTCAAACAGGACTTCTTCTCCTGGGTGGACTGTCTGCCCTGCAGCCGCTGTGGAGGACAGACCCACAACTCCGGCTCACTCAGCCCCAGCACGGACGACCTGCGCTGGGGAGCACAGAGGGTGGAGAACCACTTCTGTCAGACGTGTCAGCTGTCAAACAGGTTTCCAAGGTTTGTGAACTAATAACTAACTAATAATTACTTTATTATATTCCATTTCCTGTTCCATATCAAATGTTGCAACACCGTATCGTCTACATCCATCTACCTTTATAATCTGCATTATAAACTTCAACTTCATGTTCTCTTTTATTATGTCCATTAACATCCTTATTGGACTAATTCTTTACCTGTCAGTATTTTATATTTGACCCTTTGTGTGCCTTAAAAAATGTTCTTGTTTAATATGCCATGTTTTTGACAGATATAACAATCCTGAGAAGCTGCTTGAAACCAGGAGGGGGCGCTGTGGAGAGTGGGCCAACTGTTTCACCCTGTGTTGCAGAGCTATGGGTCTGGAAGCCAGACATATTTGGGACAGCACAGGTACTACATGCACATACATGTACATGTTGCACTCCCTTGATTCTCAGCAAATGCCATGATTTAAAGTCTATGTTTGGTGGAAGGGCACCAGTGGCAATTATTTATTGTAGTTTTATATCTGTTGGAGTTTGAGAAGAATTTTTGAAAAATAAAAGTTAAAAAATACAGAAAACAGTGCTGAGTTCAAAAACAGAATCCCTCTGTGATGTGATCAAAAAGTGACATACCATTGAAAATACAGAAGCAATATACAGACAACTGACACAAGTTTTTGACAGTTTAAATTGTCATCTAACAAAATAAAGTTGTTATAAGGTATTATTATTTGTCAAATCTTAGCTATTGTATAATTTATATGGGTTTTGGCCCTCATTTTCAAAATGGTTGCTAGGTAACAGTTGTAGAATTACCTCTAACTATCATATCATATTTTCTGCCCATGTTCAACTAGGAAATAACATTTTAAACATTAAGAAAACTGTCAAACTGGGGACTAAAGGAAAAATGTTTAGTAAAATCTTAAATATAATCATGTTCACTATGTTTTAGTGAAACGTGTAGTCTAACTTGTCAAATAGACTTTAAGTGGTCATTAAAAAAAGCACTTTATTAAATAACTTAAAGGAAAAAAATAGAAACAAAATGTGTCCCAAATTTGTGTTAGGGTTAGAGTATTTACAATAAATAAAAATGACAAATGTACAGAATAAAACAAAATATAAAAAAATAAATATGCTAAAACATTCAAAAGTAACAGATCAAACAGCCTGGGGGAAGAGCCTTCTGTTATGCTGCTCCCACAGCTTGGAACTCTCTCCAAGCTTGTGTGAGCTGGTTTCACTGAGGGGTTTTCACTCTATTTAAAACAAAACGAGAGCCAGAATCCTACGTAAATAGCCCGTGCTTCTAAATGCAGTTCAGTTTTAATCTTTTAAATGTCTCTTGTTTAATGTAGCTCTTTAGATGTTTTTATGATTGTGTGCTGCACATGTTTCCCTTTGGCCCAGGTCACCCTTAAAAAAGAAGTTAGTTGAAGGGTATCAAATATCTGGAAAAACTCAAAGCTTGTGTATCGAAATTTGTATCAGGTCTACATAGTATTGTTTGAATATCGTTATCGAGATGTTCTTTTTTTTTTTTTCAATATCTTCCACCCTTACGCGTTCGAATGCGTTGTTTTCAGATCACGTGTGGACTGAGGTGTATTCGCCCTCTCAGCGTCGCTGGCTTCACTGCGACCCCTGTGAGAACACGTGCGATAAACCTCTGCTGTACGAGGTGGGCTGGGGGAAGAAGCTCTCCTACATCCTGGCCTTCTCCAAAGATCAGGTCAGTGCTAAAACAGTCAGCAGCCCAGAGTCCACGAGCGTACGGTCTAAACACTCCCGCGCGCCCGATGCAGGTGGTGGACGTGACCTGGAGATATTCCTGCAGACACCCCGAAGTGATGTCACGGCGGACCAGAGTTCAGGAGCCGTGGCTGCTTCACACCATCAGCAGCCTTAACAACACTGTAAGTCATTCGCTGTTATCGAGAGACCCTTTTAAAACCGTGTCATCAGAATGTTCAAAAGTAGACCGCAACACACTCGCAATGTTTAACTGATCAAAACACTATAGAGGTTATACCATGGATGTATTAAATGAACTGGATAAGGCACGCCCCCTCTGTCTGTGGTCCCAGATTGATTAGTGGCCGTGCGAGGTACTGCAGCCTCTTGGAAACAGCCTTTTTCTAAAATTGCACATTATAATTGCAAACGGTACTAAATTATTATCGGGATTTAAATAAAATAGAAGGAAATGTTCTTTTCTACCGTTTCTAAAATCACAGAAATTACCGTTTTTATATGAAGTGACGTCACCGCAAACATCTGTGAGTCACGTGAACGAGCGTCGGACGATACAAACAGAAGCACGTGGAAAAGGGTCGACTAGCCATAGCTGTAGGTTGTATTTTATTTCATTTCAGACGCTTTCACGTGTGTCTAACATGAAGAACACAATTACAATCACACAAGCTAACGTTAACACAAAAACTTGCAGCTGCGTGGTCGTTCATGTCGCTCAAATCATCATGGGGGATTGTCGTCACGTGGCGCTCTAAAGCAAAGATGGCAGCCTCCGTATCAGGAAGTAAAGCAAAGATGTCAGCCTCCGTATCAGGAAGTAAAGCAAAGATGGCAGCCTCCGTATCAGGAAGTAAAGCAAAGATGGCAGCCTCCGTATCAGGAAGTAAAGCAAAGATGTCAGCCTCCGTATCAGGAAGTAAAGCAAAGATGGCAGCCTCCGTATCAGGAAGTAAAGCAAAGATGGCAGCCTCCGTATCAGGAAGTAAAGCAAAGATGGCAGCCTCCGTATCAGGAAGTAAAGCAAAGATGTCAGCCTCCGTATCAGGAAGTAAAGCAAAGATGGCAGCCTCCGTATCAGGAAGTAAATGCGGAAGTAAGAAATTTTTTTGGGGTCATGCGCCAATGAGCTCACTCCATAGGGATAAACAGGGCGCCATTTTGGATTCATCTTCCAGGTTTTATTATAGTTCTATGGGTTATACAGACTACGTCACAACATTCTGAATTTTCGCAGTGAGTGGCAAAAATGCACGAGAGTCATCGATGAGTAATTTGACATTTTCTCCTGTAAAAGCTCAAAACACTGCTAAATTGTGAAAGAGCTGCGACAGTTCAACAACAATAGAAAATTCTACATCTCTACTAAATATTGAGTTTGAACCTACATCTAAAATAGGGATGTCATGTAAACCAGATAAACAACAGAAAACTGCAGCTACGCTCACATTTATCATTTGAGTTTGAGTTTGTGTTGAGCAAGATAATGTGTGGCAGTTGAAGTGTCTAAAATCTCCAACTGATGCTATCAAACAAGCTAGCCATAATCTGCCATATAAAGTTTATTTGAGCAAAACAATAGCTTAATGGATAAAAAAAAAAACCTCAAAGATAGACAGTTTACTAGTGGTGCTGTTCATTATTCTGCCACTCAGGAATGTTGAAGAGCAAAGAATTCCAGTGTATAATTATTGCACTATTGGTTTTAAAGGGTAAATAGTCTGCAAAATCCATGTTTAATGCACTTTTAACCTTTTAACAGTGTTCTCTAGTCATTAGTTTACTCAAAGTTATAATTTGATCGATTCCTGCATGTTTGAGTTAATTCTGTGTTGTCCTACATTCAGGGCTCACAAAATTCCTGTTTTTACCCACCCCCTATCCCCGCCCACATCCAGGTACTTGCGATTCAGACTGAGTGACACATGTAGAGTTTTAAAATGTCACGTATCACTTTTCCAAAATAAAAACACGCAAGTCACAATCTGCAGCTTATTACAGTGAAATGTCATAATGAAGAGCAGTTTTGAACAGGAAGTCAAGGGACCTGCTTCTTTTATTAAGCCGTTTTAGATTTGGTTTACAATGAACTAAATGTAACATTATGATCTGCCAATGTTATAGTTCAATATAAGAACATGGAAATAAAGTATAATATGTTTCCTTTAAGTCACTTGCTGGGTAGAAATATCATTTAGTTTGCTTTTTCTATTTCGAAGGATGTAAAGTAAATGAATGAAAAACAGAAAACATTTACGTAAGTAGTTGCCCGGTTAAAGAAAAAAAAGTTTTGCCATCATCAAAAATGCTAAGCGTCTCATAATCTCCTTAAATGAACAAATCATGTAAAACACAAAAGTAATTGTGCAACTCTGATCATGTGGACGCTTTTACTTTGACAAACCACCTTGATTTTTCATGTTTTGTGATATTCTGAGGTTAATCCCATTTCTCCAGTGAAATCACATTGTGTTCCACTTCACTTTTGTCTCCATTTTTGCTTATACTATACATTTTTTTGCCTATATTTTTCACAAATGTATGATCTGCATATTGTTCTTACATCTGTACGTGTTTTTAGTTTAGCAAGCACAATTCATGCTCTAGTGTCTGTAATCATATTGTTATTAAAGTTATAGTTATTCAATTTCAGGATGTTTGAAGCTATTGCATAATGTATATAGGCAAATATGTAACATTTGTTGTGGCATTGCAGAGACAACAGAGCTTGAGTCCACAGAGGAAGAAGGAGCTGACAGAGAGGCTGCTGGTTGAGCTGGTGGAGTTCATCTCGCCTAAAAAACCTAAACCCGGAGAACTGGGAGGACGCAACTCCGGCTCACTGGCCTGGAGGGTGGCCAGAGGGGAGACCAAGGCGCCTTCCACACGGGTATGGGACCTTTTTATGTACAGCGTTATTACAGTGGTTTATTTTGGATGTTTGTTTGAACTGAGTTGTTTAAAGTCGGCTGCTGTATCGACCGATGTGGAAAAAATGTCTGAGAGTTCTAAAAATGTGGCCATATGTTTATACAATAATGCAACAAATTATTTTATATCCCACATACAGTAAATATATTCTGTTATTATTTCTGTTATCTGTCATTATTTATAAGTGAAATGTTAATTTTCAAACTTTACCTAACTTAAAATAGATTTGTTGGCCTTGTTATAAATTTTGTATATAAAATCTAAATATCGGAATCGGCAAATATTGGTTATCGGCCACAGCAGTGAGACAAAAAAAAAGATATATATGTATATATGTGTATGAAAAAGACAAGCTTTATACAGCTTTATTACAAATTGAATTGAATCTAAACCTTGTTACTTGTAAGATAATGCTGCTTTCACTGTCTTTTCTTTTTTTTTTTTTTTTTTACAGTTTGACATAAATCTATTTTTCTTTAGACTTCAGGGTTTGTGTTCACTCCCACTGATGAAGAGAAGCGTGTCAAGCAGCTGCACATCCGCTACAATGCCTGCACAGACCATTACTGCAGAGTGTCCAACCAGTCTGAAGTCACTCCCGGCTGGGACCAGTGTGTGTGGCAGAGCGAGGCTGTCTTTAGGAAGGAGGAGACGGACTGGCAGATGGTAAGTCCAGCAAACACCTATCACTAGTAGGACTAAACTGAGATTAAACCAGAACTGAGCCTGGACAGGAGCATGACTAAACCAGGACTAAAAGAGGACTAAACCAGACCAAGTTTGTGTCAGGAATAAACCTAAGGTGTCTGTTATTTTGGGTATTTTGTGGCACCTAGTGGTGTGATTGAATTGTTACTTACAGTGTGTTACCTATGCATAAATTATGATGTAATACTATTAGGGTTAAGGTTAGTGAGAGTAGAAAAGAAACCACGGGAAGCCTTCACTCTTTAATGGAAAGTCTGAATATGCAGTATAAATATGCTTAAATGTCAGTAGTACATATAATGCACTGAACTGACTAATTTATTCAAATTATTAAACTTCATTCACAATTTGTCTACAAGCTAAATGCTCAGGAATGAATCCCGTTCATTTGAACTTTACACTTTGGTGAGTTCATTTTCATTGCATAGTCCTCCTATCGTTGACTTATATTCAGAGGTGGGTGTAATTACTGTAACGAAACAACAATTTTAAGGTACATACTGTGAAAACACATCTAATTAAATGCAGTTAGTAACAAAGTGTGTTTGTCACACAGTCTCACAGACATGACTTCTGCTGTTAGATAACACCTCAAAAAGCAGAGATGTGCAGCTTGTCGCAGCGTTATTGGTGCTATGTCATCTGAGACTGTTTAAACAGCTCAGTTGTTGTTCACCTCTATTTAAATGTTGTTTTAATAAAACATAAAAGCACATATTTATTAATTTATACAATATTATAAATAAAGTAATCCCCAAGTAATGTAACTAAGTTACTTTCAAGCGGAGGAACTAGTAATATCTAACTAATTACTTTTTCAAAGTGACCTCCCCAACACTGCTTATTGTACTAATGTAGTTTTATTTGAATTCAGTCACTGTCCAGGCGCTCATACTAAACTTTATTGCTTAGAAAAAAAGAGGTATACTTTAAATATACATCAAATTATTACAGTAGTTGCTTCTTTGTTGTTATTGTTGTAACATTGGTTTTCTATTTGTATGTCAACTTGTGTATTCTATGTCAACAATCTTCCTTATGTTGACTGGGTTACGTAGGTGTACCTCGCTCGAATGGAGGGCTTTTCTACAGGCAAAGTAAGCTGGAGATTTGACATTTCTCCAGTGGAAATGAAGATTAAATCTGTTACTGTGATGGCCAAGAGTCAGACATTTCAATCTGGAACTATCTGCTGGAAGGTGCAGTCAGGACAGACCACCACAGAATTCTCTGGCAGTAAGTTCTAGTTGAACTTCTTTAATCACACTAAAATCTCAATAGATGACCGGATTTCTCCATCACTCTATTTTCAACATTTTTAGACGGGACGACGCAACCGCTCTCAAGTCTGTCCGGCTCTTCTGAGTTCATCATTGTAGCAGAACTCTGTGGTGGAGATGGAGATGCAGCCTGGCAACATGCACAGCTTTTCAGACAGAGTTTGAAGGAGACGGATGAAGTTTCGTTTGAAATCCTGGTCGAACTTGAAACTGTCTAACATTGTCATGAGTAAGTGTCCTATATCTTCGAAATATGTGATTTGTGCAATAAGTTGATCATTTTCATCAAAAGGCCCAATATGTATGTATTTTTGTTTCATATCAAATGTTTATAAATGTTAAAATATTAATGAAATTAAGGACTATGGCTGTTGTCTGCAAATATTTGAGGTGTTTTGATTGAGGCTATATAAATTCTGTCCATATAAACAATGTGATGAAAGGGCTAAATATCCGTCATGTGTAATATTAAAACTTATTTTTCCAATCCTGTGTGCCTGTGGTTGAGTCTTTTAAAGGATTATAAACATCACCATAATTGTCAAACTGGAGAAAAATAAGCAATATTTTTGTAAAATGTAATCATGTTCTCTACGTTTTTGTGAAATGTTTAGTCTAACCTGTACCATGCTCTAAGTCAGTTTTTAAAATCATATGTCGCCTTTAAAAATCAGTGGCACAGTTTGTACTTTTTACAGTAGAACGTCTGTATCTTGAGTTATGTTTGTCTATCGTTGTATTTATCCCTCGGCGACTCTATGGTAAATGGCGCCATCTCGTGGTAGCAACTGCCAATAGCAAAGAGCAAAGCTGCATTTTCATTGGCCAGAACGCCGGTGCCTTGCGTTCTGATTGGTCAGCTTTGCAGATTCGCCGTCTTATCATGCAGATGGCGGAGAGCCGGAGAGTGGCTGCTAAAGCTAGCCAATATTAGCTTTTTATTCTGAGACAAAACTCTTTTACGCCGGAGAAACTGCTTGCGTAGCGGTTTATCTGGACTTACATGATATTTTGCGGCCATTTAATTCGCAATTGTAGCGCTGTATGCATTGCACGTTTAGAATAGTATTCATTTGTAGCACAGTAGCCCGGTTAGCATCTTTGTTGGAAGTTTAGGCCTTTACTCTGCCTCCGCTCGTCCATTTTAACAATAGCCGTGATACTGTCCTTCCTTCTCCAGTTGTTTTGGGACCTCTTCTTGGATTAACTTTTACAAAACAAGAACAAGAATATGGGGCAAAAGGCGGATCTGTTGAGTTTCATCATCTGAGGACGTTTCGGAACTCTGGTGGATTTGGGATTTGGCTGGAATTGAAGACATTTTTTTTTTAAACAAGCTCCATCACAGAAAACATTAGTGGTCACAAAGGAACATGTCCAACGGAGCAGCAGGCAGCGGTGCACTGGCCTGGCTGGTAAGTTGATCTCGGGTTATTATAGATTTGTGATTAATATTTACGTGTGGCGTGAATCGTGGTGCATTGCTTTGTTTACGGTGTTGTTTTAGTGTGTTGTTTAAAGGTCCCAGACTCCACACTGACTGGCTGCTAGGCTGTGTGTCCCATTCATTCCTCCGCTGCAGACCAAAACACTGGCCATTTAAACGATCTTGGTTTTGTACGGGCTCCAGGACTTTACTACTACATGATCTTATCTCTTACTAATGGCGTAGTAATGTATTTTGTGCCTTCAGTGTTAGCCGTAAATATCGAAAAATATATATAGATATATTAAAGGAGACATAATGAGACTTTAAAAGAGACTTGTTATGCTTTTCTTTAGTTACTTGGTACTGAAGTATAACATCGTTATTTTGCATTTTGTTAATTTTAAACAGCAATGTTGATCTAAAACAGCTTAGTAATAGAAACTGGTTAATCGACTTCCTTTTCAAAACTGCAGAACTGATAATACTGTGTTCCACTCGTTCTCGGAGTTTAGACTTCACCATAACAAGCAGTGGATTGTCATTTATGTGTTTTTATTGTTGAAAAGTGGCTATGTGACATTTTAGAAGCCTACATGTGTCACACAGTGTTTTATTTTTTTCAAATTTAATGGCACAAAGCACAGGTAGGTGAAAACAGGAATTTTCTGAGCACTGCAGGACAATACAGGGTCTAACTCAAATATGCAGGAATCAATCAAAATACAACTTTAAGTAAAATAATGTGGAAACACAGTTGTAAAAAGGTTATAAGCTCATTCTCAAGTACATTTTGAATAATATGTCCCCATTAAGTGTTTTTAAAACATTTATATAATGTAATCCATCATATCACCGTATTTATTTTGATATTTGAGGCCTGACATAATGATGAGTTTTGGTTTAATGTTTACTGGAAAAGATATGGTAAAACTGTGTACCTTTTTATCTTTCAGTGCAATGTGTGTACAATGGCCAATGTTTGACATCCCCTCTAACCCAAAGTTCTTCTGTTTCATCAAGGGGCTGAATCAATCAAACTGAGTCATGCAATTAACTGAGCTCTTCATTTATTCAAGATTTTTTGTGATTCTAATACAGACTATAAAGATACCGTTGTATGTTGTAGGGATGCCAAGGTATCAGTCTTTTGTGTTACAATTTAAGCGATTATCAACAGTTATTGAGCTCATGAGCAAACAACTCTGAAGTCTTTGATTTTCTATCATTTCCATTGTCTAACTAACATGTTACTATTCAAGTTTGTGACCAGCTTTCTGAATGAGAAAGTAAAGTTAATGGCAAAAAAGCCACTTAAAAAGGTTTCAAGTTCCTCCACAAACCACAAACTATCCTGTGTGGAACAAAATAAATTCTAATATTAATCTTATCCGCAGGACTCTAATAAAAATCTGGTTGGAAAAAACGCATCTGACTGCAACCCATCTCACGCCACTCAATACTTATTTGTTCTGCAGTATTTGGAACAGTAAATTCAAGATAATACAAGACGACATTAATAGCTGCAGCAAAGTTTAATTCTGCCAAGTTCATAATTTAATATTTGCTGCCCAACAGGAAGCAGCCAATGGCAGAGGGGACGGCGGCAAGATGGAGGCCCCCAAGAAGAGCAAGGCGGACAAACTGTCCGTGGAGCGAGTGTACCAGAAGAAGACCCAGTTGGAGCACATCCTCCTGCGTCCAGACACATATGTGGGCAGTGTGGAGCCCGTCACTCAGGTGAGGACGCCCAGAGCCTGCTGAAAACCCACCCAGAGCCTCTGCTGTGGACCAGAGTGCATCTAAGCAGTTTGACTGGATGTTTTTATGGGGAAAATATGGATGCACTTACTATATCCAAATATCAAACCTTGGCAAAGTATATCTGGCATTATATATATTCATTGATTCATATTTATTTGAGACTCCTAAATGCATTCACAATATTGGATATGTTTATAATGAAGAAATTTGGTCAGACCAAGGTTACCTGATTTTCGGAGCACAACAAGCAACCATGCTTTTGAAAAACAGCCCAATACAAGCGAACCAAATACACAATAAGACACACAAAAAACGTCTAGTTGAATGTTGTGCGTCACCGCTGGACAAGAGCTAATGCGAGGTTATGTTTGAGTGCATGTTTTACATATAATGTATAATGACTTTAAAACATTAACAGCCTGTATTTCTGTCATCATTGGGTCTATTAACGTGAAATAGCTGAAAAAGGCCTTAAAATGAACTGTATTGACCTTATTCTGCCCCGCCCACTTTTGCCGTTTTTTGCACTTTTGTTGTAAACGCACTCCCGTTTGACGAGAACTCCGTTAAAGCTAATGACGAACGAGGAAAATGTCTCGCCGCTAAAATGTTACATAAAGTAGGTTGATTTGTGTAAACTGTTTAATGAACACGAGCAACAACAAGTCAACAACGCTCCGATTTCCTGGTCAGTCTGAAAATGTCTTTTTAGTCCGCGTAGGACTTATTTTCTGTTGAGCTCGTCTGCTCCATGTAAACTAATACAACAGAAACAAGACGGCGGCGCGTAAGGCAACTTCCGGAATAAGGTGAATAGGAGCAAGCCCAAAAAACGCAACTGACTGTCCGAAAGAAAGCCTGAAGTCACAATAAAGAAGTGGACTTTGCATCTATGGGTCAGACTCATGGGCTGAAAAGAATGCTAGACAGTCGTCATTTGCATGTGAAGTGAGAGAATTGCGAGCCATTTGCGAGGAGAGTCCAGGTGTGAAAACTACAATCTGACCTGGCAGACAATGATTGATACTATTCAATATAGGCATTTTACATGAGTGCTCTAGTTACCATACATGCATGGCTTTGAGGGAGGGAGTGGGAGGAGGTTGCATTGTTTGAGGAGAAATCGTCCTGTAACGACAAACAATCTGTGTTATATATTGCTACAAAAATATTACGATGAACTATACTATTGAAGACTGCTTTATGTAACTGACACAATAACTCTAAAGCAGAATAATTCCAGTAACACTTTTATGAATTAACCACATATCATTTAAAACGGGCTTTTATTGTTTATTTTATTGTTTTAACAGTGTTGTTCCATACCAAAAACATACCTGGGGTTGTATTTTGCTCCAGTCATGCTTGTTGCAGTAATCCTATTAACAACTCCGAGCCTCAGAAAACACCCAGTTTCAATTTTTGTCAGATAGTTGCGCAACTGTTTGAATCCACAAACATTAAGTATATAAAGCATCACCTCACCGGATTGTGCTCAGTATTTTATCTTATTATTATTTATTTATTTATTTATTATATTTATATATATTTATTTATTATTTATCTTATTTACAGCAAATGTATGGCTCTGTTAGCATCGCTTAATTTTTTTCCCCCTCAATGTCTATATGCCAATTTTGGAAACAGAACGTAAAAGAGTAACGCTAAGGTAATCAAAATTATGTTTTAAAAGCTATATTTGTGCATAATGTCCACTTTCATGCAAAAAAATGCAAATTAAAGTAAATACTAGTACAAGATGTTGTTAATCTACCATTTTGTTGTTTATCTACCATTTAATTGACTGATAAATCTCTATATTGTAGTTACCAGGACAGGCCCAGACTATGCCGTTATCATGTGTTAAAAATACTATGTGTTTTTTTTCTTTTCCAGCAAATGTGGGTGTTCGACGAAGAAATCGGAATGAACCAGAGAGAGATCACCTATGTCCCCGGCTTGTATAAAATCTTTGATGAAATTCTGGGTAAGTGAGTGCATGGTCTTCATCTCCTGCGACCGCCTCATCCGCAGTCCATCCACAGCTCCATTTGTCATCTGAGCTCATTCCGGCGTAACTCCTGAGCTTATTATTCTGTTAGGAATGATAGCTTTAGCACTAACATGGCTCTGTGTTCACTCAAATCCATCCCTCTCCAAGCTACATTATTTATGTTTAATGGTTCACAGATGCAGCGTCAGCTTATACTGGTGGTTGAAGTGTAATTAAGTGGACTATCTGAACAGTATGGCTGTAGTTTAGATGAAATATGGAGTCTTGGAGTGTCAAATTGAAGAGAATGCTAACATCTGACCGAAAACATTACATTTCAGCGTTAGTTGTTTATTTTGGTAACAATCTACGTGTGATAATAAAGTTGAATCGCACTGGCTGTTCACACATTCACGTTTATCCAACATCTCCCAGTTTATGCTGTTGATTGTTTTGTTCTGTGACAACAAGACTCCTCGCTTTATTAGCTGGAGTCTGCTAGAACATCCTATTAATACACCATCTTCTAGGGTCACAGTATAAACCAATCAATTAGCGAATGTTCGCAAGGCAGCAAAACAAATGACCAATTGCCTGACTGGTATGAAGTTATGTATGCTTTTTTTTTTTTCTTCTAGTTTTTATTTTATTTTTTACAATTTTTCTGGCCCAAAGACTTAATTTGAAAGGACAGTCACAGCGGGGAGAGAGAGTGTATAGACATTCGGAAAATGGCTAGAGTCAACGCCACTGTGGTAGAAACTAGAAACACAAGTAGCACTGTTGACCAATTTTTTTAAGTCTTAAAAAAATTTGATACCAAAGCGGAGGTACTTAAGAGCAAGGCCAGTAAAAATACAAATAATACGTATAATATCTGTCCTTTAAAGTTGGGGTACCTGGTTTTTCAAACTGTGAAAGGAGAAAGTAGGTGTTTTAATTTGCCTTTCCAGTGCCTTGGTCTCACAAGCCCTTTGACAGTAGAATCCACGCTGGTTTCGTAATAAATATGGGGAGAAAAAACAAATTTACTCATTTACAGCAAAGAGAAAAGTTATGTAATGCAGCATGTAATAAATGTTCTTAAATTGTTCTATAGCGGGTCATAACAGTTTGACAAGGACATTCATGTTTTGTTTCACTGAGCGCCACATGATTTAGTGGACTTTTGAAAGTGGAGGTTGAAGTTGGATATTGACAGTTGTTTCTCGTTGTCAAATTTAATAAACCTACAAGCAACAACCACTTGTCTGCAGTGTCTCCGATGGTCAAAATTCATGTTTTCATTCTGCCGCCTCATTATAATGAATGGGATAGATCGTTTGACTGCACCAGACTGCACGTCACTTAAAAAAAAAGTATGTAGCTTGTGCAGATTGAACAAAAACGATTGACTGATACTAAAAATACCCTTGGTAATGGAAGGGAGGGAGCATCTTCCGTATCAGATGTAAGCTTCAGTTACCTGATCAAAAAGAAAAAGGGCTTCATTTATAGCAACAAAAGACACCTGCCTTTAAAGCTGTATCACACAAGACCTTTTCTGCCTGATTTTCCACGGCTTGTTTACTGATACTCACTCTGCATTCTGTTTGCAGTGAACGCGGCCGACAACAAACAGAGGGATAAGAACATGACGGCCATAAAGATCACCATAGACCCGTGAGTAAAGCAGCGGCGCTAAAACCTCTGACAGTGTGAAACGTGCACCGGACGGGCCCTCGTCTCACGCCGTTCACCTCCAGACTGTTTAACTCTCAGACAGCGGCGCGTCCTTCAGGCTCTGCTCCCAGCTCACATGTCCACTGATTCTGCACAGGCCATAGAAATGAGGCTGCGAGCACCACTGCATAAATTATAATAAAGGGATACGGGTTAGGCCTGATTGTTTTAATTTAACTGCGAAGAAGCAAGAAACCCAGCAATTGGTTAAATAAACCTTTTGTGGAAATTGTGCAGTGACTTCTAAACTGTAAAAAGCTGAGGCCATTTTACCTTACCTAGGTTAGATTTAACCTTGTTCCTTGTGCAATGTAGAAGGCTGCAACAATTAAATAGTCGACTATAAAAATAATTGTAGTCGTATCATCGTAATCGTTGAACTGTACAGACTCTAAAACACAAATTAAAATGGCTTTTTATAACAAAGACAGAATCACATTTGTCTTATAATTAAACCTCAACTAATATGTCTAAACACATTTCTGTAACGTAATATCGTCTGATTATTATCAAGATAAAATATCAATACATCGATATACATTTTTGTCAATATTGCCAAGGCTGACTAGTCCACTAACAAAATAATCGCTAATGACTGCCCTACAGTCTAGTAAATAAATTGATCATATGTAAATGTATTCAATATTTTTGTCTCCATTCGTGCAGCCCCATAACGTTAAATATAAAGTTGTACTATGTAACTTCTCCTGGAGACGAGCAGGTGCTTTGTCAGAATGTTCCTCTATATGGCATCAAACTTGATCAGATCAGATCAGATCTGTGAAGAGGCGAGCCCCCTTACAATGAGAGAGCTGTTTTTTTTAGCAATAAAAACCCATGCAATTGATTAAATACAAGATGGATAAGTTTAATGCAGTACTGTGGAACATTTCATCAAATCAAATCATCTTCATGTTGACAAGTGTCGGACCTCCATCAAAAAAGTTACATAGTGCACCTTTTACGAACTAATTCAAATATTGATTTTTAGAAACGATTGACTGGAGTTATTGAAGATTTAACACACCAACCATTTTGATGTTTTTTATCAAATTATGTTAGTCAGCTGGAAACCAAAAAGCAGTATGAAACCACTCCACTTAAAGATCTGTTAGCGTAGCACACTTCGCATTAGCAACCTTTAGCTTAAAAAGACATGATACAGATACAGAAAGATACTCTGAAGCGTGGCAGTTCTGTTTTATGGAGTGATCTTCCGCTAGACCTAGTTTTGGATGTGGCAATATCAAAATACTCGGATTCATAAACATCGTCAGGAGATCATAATTACTTGAAATAAATGGATCTCTGTTTCTTTTTCGTCTCAGTGAGTCCAACACCATTTCCATCTGGAACAACGGCAAAGGCATCCCCGTGGTGGAGCACAAAGACGAGAAGATGTACGTCCCCGCCCTCATCTTCGGACACCTCCTCACCTCCAGTAACTATGACGACGAGGAGAAAAAAGTCACAGGTATCGCAAAGAGTTCTTTTATACCGAGCTGTCCAAATAAGAATAACACTCAGTAAAATAATTTTTTTGTAGTTATTTTATGTTTATATATATTAGTTCTAATACAATAATGAAGACTGTACTTTAGGAATATAATACTTTAGGGAATGTCAAACTTTATTGTATGCACTGTATGTGATTTTGTCAATACTTGTTCAAATGAGTATCTAGTCTCAAGAATTACCGGTAGTTTGTCATTTTAGTTAGAAAAAATAATGCAATTTCTAGGCTATTAAATACACTAAAATGCACCTTAATCTTTACTCCTATTCATATCTTAATACAATCTTAATTTTATATCATTATGGCTTATAAGAGCTGTATAAAATCTTTCTCATTTTGACACAGGTGGACGAAACGGATACGGTGCCAAACTGTGCAACATCTTCAGCACCAAGTTCACAGTGGAAACGGCCTGCAAGGAGTACAGGCACAGCTTCAAACAGGTGAGGCCCTCCAACCATCCAACAAAATGGATTTATCTGTGAGACTGGGGGGGGGTTCCATTCCCCTCTGCTGCTTCGAGAACGCTCAGTGTGACATGCTGTTTCTCAGGGCTTTGACATACGCTGGTGAATAAGGTAGGCTGGTCACTGCTCCAGGGTGGAATGGGCACAGGGCTGCACATACTGGGTGAAATGTGCACAATGGAGGGGATATCTTCTTCACAAAGTCATTGGTCTTTACATGTTTCTTTGGGTTCAATTAGAACATGGTAAAATAATGTATTTTTAGTCTGCTGCCTTACAGTCAAAGTTCTATAAAATATGCGAGTATGTTGGATGTCCTTTCTATGTTTTTCTAAAGTTTACAGAAGGAGAAATCATTTGTTTTTGACGCCTCTATCGATGTTTAGTACTTAATAGTTCCATGATGCATTGCCAAGTAAGTGGTTCCAACATAAAAATCAAATGTTGAGTTGTGAGTGTTAAATTATGTTGCCAAACCCTTCTGTAAAAATAATAATTTAAAAAAATGTCAACTCTCTGCCAAAACGTATCTAGTTTAAAGTCTAGTACCCCTTGACATTTTTGTGTGTTTTGACCGACAAACCTTTTTTCATTGATTCTAATGCAAATAGCCCCCTCTATTGGACGCCTTATTCTGCAGTGTGTATATATGTATTATAGTGTCTGTCTGTCTTATACTAAGTGTAAACCCACTTTCTAATTAAATTAGATAAAATTATCTATTACTTCTGTAATAGCTGACAACCTCTGAAACTTTTCTACGAAGTATATAAAATATTTTAACTAAAACTAACATTTGTGTCTTTCCAACAAAGCTGAAACAACTTAAACTGATTGTGTGAGCAGTTAAAAAAATAAACTAGCAGGTGTTGCGAAATATCTCAAGTCACTATAGTTGTCGCGAACTGCTTTATTGTGTTAAAGGTTATGCCCATGACTGCTACATGTTTTAAAACCCAGCATGCCTAGGGTCACTGGTTAAAGTCTGGACTATGATATTTTCAGATTGTCCCATGCACAGCCATCGCACTATATCTAGATGGAAGATGATATCAGTATCGAAAATTACGACTGTAACTACAGTTCTATGAATCCTGGATGACTGCCAGGATTCATTTGCTTAAAGCACTGGATGATCATCAATGCACATACGCTGGGGGGATCATCCAGTGCTTTAAGCCCCGCCTCTGGTGGTCTGTAAGGATGAAATGGAACCAGGTGTGAAAATCATTTTAAGCCTCAGACTGTTTTGTAATGTGGTTCTGTTGTGTTGGTCCCAGACATGGCAAAACAACATGACCAAGACTGCCGATCCTAAGATCAAGTTCTTCGACGGGGAGGACTTCACCTGCGTGACCTTCCAGCCCGACCTGTCCAAGTTTAAGATGGAGAAGCTGGACAAGGACATAGTGGCCCTGCTCACACGCAGAGCTTACGACATCGCTGGCTCCTGCAAAGGCGTCAAAGTCTCACTCAACGGCAAAAAACTACCAGTGAGTGCAGCTACTATCCACATACTATACATTCTGAAACAACGTTAAACTCTTAAATGGATGGAAAATATCCAGTGTTACTCTAAAAAAATAATAATGGAATAAATATTTAAATCTGAAGTCCACAAAAGTTGAACTTAGTATTTAAGTTTATAGACTCTGTGTCAATTCTATATAACTTCATGCCTTCGAGTAACTATGAAGATTTGGATTAATATTTTTGCCTCTTTGGGGTGAAATATTCATTAATTGTTACATGTCAAACAGACTAGTAATTAACCATTAACCATAAACTAAATTTTACGCTTTATACTTGTTATGCTGTTCTGAATCAAACATCTATTAGTCAATATGTATTTCTTTTTTAATCAGGTGACCAGTTTCCGCAGCTACGTGGAATTGTACGTGAAAGACAAAGTGGATGAGACGGGCGTGGCTCTGAAGGTGGTGAACGAAGCCGTGAATGAACGCTGGGACGTCTGTCTCACCATGAGCGAGAAGGGCTTTCAGCAGATCAGCTTCGTCAACAGCATCGCCACCACAAAGGTACGGCACCTCACTGACAAAAGGACGGGCACTAAAAACAAAGTGAACTCCAACTATCCCTGAGGTTGTTGGTCCAAATCTGACTTCCAGTATTATTCGGTGCTGTTACTGACTGGATAACTGAATAATGCGTATAGATTCTATAGACTGTTTCAACTGCAATGTCAAATTTTAGAATGGAGGCAAAATTAAGTAAATTATACTCAGCTTCAATGACTAACTAATGCTGATGGTTAATAACGAGTATTTAAAACTATTAAAAATATTTATGTTAAATTTCCAGGGGAGAAATTGTTGGCTTCTGTTAAAACTACATGTAAAATTATATTCGAGATTATATTTGTGGTAAAGTATGTAATATCTGTAGGTAAAATGAAAAATGTAAAAGTATTTGTCCAGTAAAACCTAAAAATCAGTATTTCGTCTTCATAAGATGTGCTAATTGTCTGTCATAATCTCCTATTACAAATTATTTAGCATGATTTGTTTATTTAAAAGTGTAGAGTGTTTTTTGTTGGTCAAACCATCTTGATTTTTTTCTTATTTTGTGATATTCGGAGGTTAATCCCAGTTTCTCTATTGAAATCACATCTTCCACTTCAGTTTTGCCTCCATTCCGAAATTTACAAGGTTTTTGTTTAGAACTTTTAAAGGGTCAATAGGGAAAACGACAACCCTAAAGGCACAATTGGTTAAATTTAGGCTTTTTGACTAGATTTGAGTACATTTTGACTAAATGCCAATAGGATATGATTTGCAAATCTTATTTTTAGATTAGTCATAATGTAGTCAATTTAAGATGAGTTCACTTTTTAAAACATCTGAAGGAACTAATACATATAATAGTTTGAGAAAGATTGCCATTTTTGTATAATTAATGGAATTCTTGTGATTATTTTAGGGAGGCAGGCACATTGACTACGTGGTGGACCAGATCGTATCCAAACTTATTGAGGTGGTGAAGAAGAAGAACAAGGCAGGAGTATCTGTCAAACCGTTCCAGGTACGAAACGTTAACATTTACAGTATGGTAGAAAGGGGTTCAGAGGTTGTCATCCGGACGCCGTTTAAAGAACGAGACGTTTCGACTTTTATCCAAAAGTCATTGTCAATCAGAGAGCTGGTATGGGAACCTGGGCCTTATATGCTACTCTAAGTAGTGGGAGTCCAGCCCCCAGGGAGGAGTCACTGCACTCCTGTCTTTGTTATAAGATTGTTTGTTTGTCACCTGGGATTTAATTAATTGGTCTATCTTGTTGATTAATGGTTGGCCTCACCTAGTTTCACCTGTGTCTAAAGGTCTATTGTTATCTTGATAGCTGGCTGTTGCTCCCTCCTCACTACTGATTGCCTCATTAGCATTTGACTGGTCTATTGATCTGGACCAAGGTGTCAGGATGCTGTCATAAATTTTGGCTAAATTAAATCTTAAGCCCCCATTCCTGTTCAGGGAAGGATTTTCTCTTTTTACAAAAATGGCCTCCTTTACTCCTCTTTCAAACCAGTTCTTCTCTCTGCTCAAAATCTTCACCTCACTGTCCTCAAACGAGTGATTTGTAGCTTTTAGATGCAGATGGACTGCACTCTGCGGTCCGGTGGAGGAACATCTTCTGTGTTGGTACAGCCTTTTGTGCAATGGCTGTTTTGTTTCTCCTATGTAACGTTCTTTACAACTGTCCTCACTGCACTCTATCGAATAAACTACATTGCTCTGTTTCTCTGTCGACCTCTTTGTCTTCGGGTGGACCAGTTTCTGTTTAAAGCGTGTTGCCAGGTTTGTAA
Organism: Rhinogobius similis; assembly: GCA_019453435.1. Taxonomy (NCBI): domain Eukaryota; kingdom Metazoa; phylum Chordata; class Actinopteri; order Gobiiformes; family Gobiidae; genus Rhinogobius; species Rhinogobius similis. The sequence continues at coordinate 34,076,242 of CM033635.1, read as the reverse complement.
TAGACAGGATGTCGTGTTGTCTAAAAATCCTTTGAAACTTCTCAGACAGGCCCGAGACATAAGGGATAGAGACACCCCTCCTGCTGGGGTCTTTATCCTTTCTGTCCTGTTTCTTAGCTCTTCTGACTTTGTTAAAGGCCCAGTTAGGGTATCCACAAGCTGAGAGGGCACGATGGGACGTGTTCTTCCTCCTTCTTTCTCCCCTCAGAGCTGGTGGGTACTTCATGGGCTCTGTGTTGCAAGGTCCTAATCACTCCCAGCTTGTGCTGCAGTGGGTGGTTGGAATCGAACAGCAAGTACTGGTCTGTGTGGGTGGGGTTTCCTGTATACTTCTGTCTGAAGGCTGCCTTCCTCCTCTCTGATTGTGGAGCAATCAAGAAACGCCAACCGGTTGTCCTTAGCATCTTCTCGGGTGAACTTAATGTATACATCCAACCCATTGATATGCTCAGAGAAAGTTTCCAGCTCTTGTTTCTTGATTATCACAAACGTATCGATCCGCACTTAACGCAGCCAGAGGCTCGGAGGTGTGCCCAGGAAGGAGGTCAGAGCCTTCTTCTCAAGTGTTCCATATATAGGTTGGCTACGATCGGCGAGACCGGCGAGCCCATAGCACAGCCGTGGATCTGTCTGTAAAAATGTCCCTGAATTGGAAGTAAGTTGTGTTAAGGCAGATGTCCAATAATTGGCAGATGTATTCAGGTGTGAGTTTGGTCCTTTCCGGTAGGGTTGAGTCCTCCTGCAGTAGCAGACTCACTGCTGCCACTGCCTCCGAGGTAGGAATACAAGTGAAAAAGGGACACCACGTCGTGCGAGACCATAACGCGTCATCTGGGTCCATACGGAGGTGTCTCACTTTGCTCACAAAGTGCTGTGTGTTGTCCACATGATGTTCTGAGTTCCCCACTAATGGAGCCAAGATGGAGGTTAAGTGTTTAGCTACATTGTATGTGATGGAGTCCGTGCTACACACAATGGGTCTCAATGGGACATTCTCTTTGTGTATTTTGGGGAGGCCATAAATACATGGAATGGCTTCACCAGGATACAGTCTGTAGTACAGAGGCCTGTCAATCAACTCCTCCTTCTCAAGCTTCTGTAGACAGTCTATAACCTTCTTCTTGTAGCTACTTGTGGGGTCCCTTTTCAGTCTTTCATATGTGGAGGTGTCCTCAAGGAGACTGTTGACCTTGGACTCATAGTCCGCTGTGTTCAAGATCACTGTGCAGCGTCCTTTGTCAGCTGGTAAGATGTTTATGGTATGGTCCTTTTGTAAAGCTGAAAGTGCCTTCCTCTCTTCTGGTGTGATACAGTATGATAACTGCGTGTGTCCAGTTGTGTCCAAACTGACTGTGGTTCTCCTGCAGGTGAAGAACCACATCTGGGTGTTTGTGAACTGTCTGATCGAGAACCCCACATTCGACTCCCAGACCAAGGAGAACATGACCCTGCAGATGAAGAGCTTCGGATCCAAGTGCCTTCTCTCTGAAAAGTTTATTCGTGCTGTAAGGGCCTAATTTTTTTGCCTTTTTTCCCTTTACCAGAACAACATTGATTTAACAGTTCATTTCAAACTAAAAATCTCTGTACACAGTAGGAGGTTGTCCGGGTTTATCAATAAAATATTTAGTTGATTGAGTCAAGTTGGTCTAAATTTAGTCTTCAGATGTTGTCCAAAAGTAGGGCTTGCTTTTGCATCACCTTGAGAACAATATTTAAACGATTTTTTAACAATCCATCAGGAATGTCCCAGAACATAAAATGAACCATCAAAGGGCAGAAATATCAGTTTATACCCTTGTTTGGGAGACAACTAGCCATTTCTGTCTCCTTTTGTGCTAATTTTTAATAGTTTGAATTAGAGATAATACACTCGATGCTAATTTTGATGATTTTCAAAACAACAATTGCAATATTATTCATTTTTAGATATATCTCCCTCTTCTACCTCAGAGTGTTGTTGCTTCTAATAACTTGCCCGTGTTTGTGTCCTCCAGGCGACCAACTGTGGGATAGTGGAGAGCATTCTGAACTGGGTGAAGTTCAAAGCGCAGACGCAGCTCAACAAGAAGTGTTCATCAGTGAAGCACAGCAAGATCAAGGGGATCCCCAAACTGGACGACGCCAACGACGCCGGTGTGTTCTGCCCCCCAGTGTCCAGCTTTAGCTAGTGATGCAGTAGTCAAGACATTTGATTTCACTTTTAAAATAATTGATAATGATTATTAATTTGAATATCAATGATGCTTATCACGCTCTACCAGTAGACAATTATATAAATATTTTTATATAAGCATTCCATATTAAAACCTCCTGGAATGCTGTTTTTTTTGTACTGAAAACTTTCCAACAAGTTGTCAGTACAAAACAAGCCCAGCCACAACTCTCTCGCACAAACGCATACATACAAATTTATAAAACTTATACAAACTCAAAAACCTTGTAATAATGCCTCAAAGTTGCCTAACCTTAAGGGAGAGGGACGTTTTGTGTGACAGCGCAGATATTCAAAACGGTGGAAGCTGGAGACTTACCGCGATGCATTACATTCCTGTCCATTATATAATACAAAGCGGTCCTTGGTGGATATTTCCCTCTTGTTCTATAAAAAAGTACTCTGTTCTGCTCGGCTGCCTTAGGGTCTGGACAAACCTGATGTATAGTTTGTTTCTGGTTTAGTCCTGGTCCAGATTTGGTTCCAAGTCCAATCCCAGTTAAGAGCAGTAGCTGATGTTGAAGTGTGTACACCCTTTTAGTTTACGTCCCCCTTTTCATATGTCTTTTCAATAGCCTATACTTTATAATTTAAAAGACTGCTGCTGCTAACTAAACCTGATCGTGTCCTAATGATTGTGCTCTCTGTATTTTCAGGAGGAAAGCACTCGTCTGACTGCACCCTGATCCTGACTGAGGGAGACTCGGCCAAATCCCTGGCTGTGTCTGGACTGGCAGTGATCGGACGAGATCGATACGGAGTGTTCCCACTCCGAGGGAAGATCCTCAACGTCAGAGAAGCCACACACAAACAGGTGGGTTAGAAAGAACCGGACATGGACCAGTCATTTGTCCTACTATATGTTGTGACAGGTATTTCAAGTTGGTGTTTTGTCAGATTTTTGTTTAAAAAAAAAAAGTAAAATAATAACTTCATACTTAGATCGTAATTGAAATTGGGAACATTACATGGATCCTGTAATGTTTTATGAGTAAAACCGATGGGCAATGCCAGTAATTTCATTTTTTGGTCCAAAATAAGTCATACTATGGCTAGAATACCGATACCAAGGAGTTTTTTAATACAATGCAGTAAAAGTCCTAGCTTAAACTGATCTAAAATGTATTCTATATGTGCAGACAAACAAAAATATAAACAATTTATTTTTAAAAATTACTTAGCATTAGAATGGATACTTTTTAAATTTTATATCGATCCAGCTATTTAACAACTTTTGTTAATGACTGGAGCAATAACAGCAGTTTTATGTAGCTACAGAAGATATTTATCTGTTAAACAATGAAAAGTTTGATTTTTTCCAGCTGTTTCTTTACTCGCTCAGGGACATAGAGTAGTTTGGAGTCCCAGTAATTCCATTCTCCACACAGATTATGGAAAACGCTGAGATCAACAACATCATCAAAATCGTGGGTCTGCAGTACAAGAAGAGCTACGACGACGCGGAGTCTCTACGCTCTCTGCGCTACGGCAAGATCATGATCATGACCGATCAGGTGAGCCGAGGCTTTCTACAGTCTCTTTTTTCCTTCTTTTTTAATTTGAATTTCTGACAGTCGTCTTCTGCCCTTTGATCTCCCAGGACCAGGACGGCTCTCATATCAAAGGACTGCTCATCAACTTCTTCCATCACAACTGGCCGTCTCTGCTCAAGCACACATTCCTGGAGGAGTTCATCACGCCCATCGTCAAAGTAGGCAGCGTACGTTCAATAACTTCCACTAATATTGCTTTTATACTAAGCCTGAATGTCTCTGTGTGTTCCTAGGTGACCAAGAATAAGCAGGAGTTGTCCTTCTACAGCATCCCAGAGTTTGACGAGTGGAAGAAACACACAGAGAACTTCAAAACTTGGCATATAAAGTACTACAAAGGTCTGAGCAATAACATTCACGTAATTAGTCAAAAAATTGTATTAAAAAAATTGGATATGATAAACCACAGCTTTCACATTCTGTTGAATGAAATACTAGTTTTTAAACAACCAAAAATGTTAGCTTTGTGAAATATTCCAAAAGATATTCATGGCAATTAGGGCTGCAACATTTAAAGGTGCTGTATTTAATTTTCTTTAAAACCTGTAGAACTACTGCTTACTTACCTATTTCATTCTGAGCATCCTAATTATTCACTGCGATAAGTTTATAAATGCTTTTCATAACTTTCAGAGTGCAGAGCAGAGTTAACTGTCACAGTAACTCGAACAAAACATTAGCATGCTAACAGTGCATTTCCTGAACACGCAATAATTAGACACAGACAGCACACAGCCGTTTCATTTTGACCCCAAGAGCTGATTTTACAATATATCTGTACTGGGGCAATTATTACATGAAAAATAATAATTGTTTATTATTTTAATAAATGTTATCTGAACTTTACACACTGACTAGCAACTACTACACTGCATCACCTAATAACATGTCACCTGGGTGGCCGATAATTACAAAAATGAATATCTCAATATTTTCCAAGCCAACAGTAATGTGTTAAAACATGTATTTAAACTTATTAGTTGAAGTTTAATTATCAGACAAATGTGAAATGTCTGTAAATTTATCACAAACCGCAGAAATGTCACTTTATACCCTTATTTGAAAGTTTACAACATCATTTTTGTTTTTAATCAGCTCTTTTTGCGGTATTTCTTATTGTAAACAGTATACTCAATATTAAAACTTTGCATAACTTTAAAACAACATTAACAATACTATCTGCTATTGTCACCACATATCTCCTTTCATATTCTAAACATAAATGTATTTCTGTTTTAGGTTTGGGTACAAGTACAAGCAAGGAGGCAAAAGAATATTTCGCTGACATGGAGCGACACCGCATCTCATTCAAATACAGTGGAGCGGAGGACGACGCTGCCATTACTCTGGTCAGGACTGTTTAAGTGACTCATCTGTTGTAGTGAAATAATAAAAATGATGAACGTCAAATAACTCTTAATGTGTGACCCTGGCTGCAGGCCTTCAGTAAGAAGAAGACTGACGACCGAAAAGAATGGCTGACCAACTTCATGGAGGACAGGAGGCAGAGGAGGATGCACGGGCTGCCAGAGGTGACTATGTTCACAAACAACACACTTTTTCAGATACACATTTATACATCATTCATATTGAGCACAGTATTTGAGTACAGCCTTACTTTTCATGTGTCCAAAAAAGTATAATAAATGTATACCTTTTTATTTCTTAACTGTGGTAGTCAAAGTCACATAAGTTCATATGTTAGCATTGTTCCCAAATGTTGCATTCTTTTGTATTTTTTGCTCCGAAATATTGAAAAATAATCATTGCTTTCCTTTTTTTTTTTATTGTAGAAATACTTGTACGGAACCCAAACCAAACACCTGTCCTACAACGACTTCATCAACAAGGAGCTGATTTTGTTTTCCAATTCAGACAATGAAAGGTCCATCCCGTCGTTAGTTGATGGTGTGTATACATTTCCAAACCTCCATGTATTAATAACCTTGATTGATATGTGGATCACTCTGAACTGAGTTCTATACATTTATCAATCTGGAGAGTCTCTTGCCGAAAGCTTTCGGAGACAGGCGGTATGTCATGATGAACATTTGAAGCCGATTGAGCGAAGCGGCACGACAGTGGAACAAGCCGAGGAATCAAGCTGTTGTTTGTTACGGCTGTTGTTCTTCCCCATCCTCAAATGCACAAAGCGCATCTATTGCACGTTTTCACAACAAATTGTCCGTAACTCTGCTAAAATAGGCCTGTTCATTCATTTGACTTCCGCCCAAACCACAGTGTGGTTAGTCCGCCACACAGCGGCCGACTCAATCCCATCAGCAAGAGAGAGCGTCTACATGGATTCTCAAGAGTTTGTGAACTCACATATATTGTGAGAATGCATCTGGCTGGCCGGGTTAATGTGGTGAAACGACTTCTCTAAATTTACTTACCCACTTAGGCATCTGTGCTGTGGTTTCTTGCAGGTCTAAAGCCTGGACAGAGGAAAGTCCTGTTCACCTGTATGAAGAGGAACGACAAGCGAGAGGTCAAAGTGGCACAGCTGGCAGGTTCAGTGGCCGAGATGTCTGCCTATCATCATGGAGAGGTACGCTCTGCTCCAGATGTGTCACATTTTGGGCTCATATTGAGTCTCATATTATTTGAAAGCCAACAGTGAACTCGTATGCGGCCAAAAATTACTAATTACTATAATATTCAGTTGTTTTTTTACAATTATTGTTAAAAAATGATCAAAATTTGACTTAGCGTTTCATGCATTAGGATAATTCTATTTCTGTGGGAGTAGGGTATTTTCCTGCTTGCTGTATTTCCCGCTTCATCCATAACGGTTTGTTTCTTGTGTCCTGCAGCAAGCTCTCATGATGACCATTGTTAACTTGGCGCAGAACTTTGTGGGCAGTAACAACGTAAACATCCTGCAGCCTCTGGGTCAGTTTGGTACTCGCATCAACGGAGGAAAAGATGCTGCCAGCCCCCGTTATATCTTCACCATGCTCAGGTAATCAGAACAGGACATACTTACTTCACTTTTCAAGTGTATCTATCGGAAGGCTGCAACTAATGATTATTTAGGTAATCGATTTAGTCTTGCGATTATTCCATCAGTGAATCGATTAGTTGTTTAGAGCGCGAAAGACCTTTGAATAGGAGAATTTTACTCAATTTTACCCAAACAAAGCTGAAGGGAAGGTGTTTGATGACATCCTGGTGGAGAATATTTATAGATGAAAAAGGATTTTAATCAGAAACACAATTTGCATGTTTCTTGTGTGTTTTTTGTGTCATTCCAGCTCTGTCTATGTAATAAAACCTCTTCTTTCAGCACACACAATGTTTTGGAGTTTGTGTGTAGACCAGTTAATGATTACTTGATTATTTAATTAGTTGACAACCATTTCTATAATCGATTAGTTGCGATTAATCGATTAACTTTGCAGCCCTAGTCTATTGACCCTTGTGTACTGGTAGGAACTTTATGTACCACTGATCACTGATTGATTTTATTTTTGATCACTCATCAAAAAATACCTGGACTTGTATTTAGCTTCATTCAGGCTAGTTTGATGAATAGTAAGTCCTCTCTGAGTCTCAGAAAACACTCTATTCCATTCTACTCCCCTCCACTCCTCAGAGTTTCTGTGCTATTTTTAAGTCCATAAATCATCACTAAACTCATTCAGAGTTTGTGTAAGATCACTGCTTATGCTATAATTCAAATCAATCACAATGAATTCGTATGCCACAATGTCTACTAAAAGCAGTTCAAAGTGCCTCACAAATAAAATAAAAAGATGTGTGGATCACTGTCACCAAAATGATCATTTGAACAATAAATTATTCAAATGATATAAAATACTGTAGTTACTATGGCAAATATAAGCAGGAAAATGACCAAAAATGGTGTGAAAGGACTCAGAAGTACATATAGATGAACTTGCTTCCTAAATCTTTTTCCACAGTCCGTTGGCCAAGCTGTTGTTCCCAGCCGTGGACTCCAACCTGCTCAAGTTCCTGTTCGATGACAACCAGAAGGTGGAGCCAGAGTGGTACATTCCCATCCTGCCCCTGGTGCTGGTGAACGGAGCCGAGGGCATCGGCACCGGCTGGGCCTGCAGGCTCCCCAACTACGACCCCCGAGAGATCGTCAATAACATCAACAGGATGCTCAACCACCAAGATCCCCTGCCCATGGTAAATGTGACACTCAAGCGTCAGCTGTTTCCTGTTTGTCGACGCACAGCACTAGCATTAAAGTAGATAAGTACAAAATATTATATTTCCAGTGCATAATGCATCTAACAAGATCCAAAATGAAATAAATGTGTTCCGTTTATTCTAGTTTTAACCACGCCTCACAGTGACACAATCTTGAATTTTACTAATGTCAATAATGGCATCTCCATGGAGAATGTTCCAAATTATGGTTTTAACTGCATGTGAAATGACATACAGTTGCTTTTACATAAATACGTTATTTTCTTCATCGACACAAATAGTAAATGCCATCAAAACATAGGTCTAAATATCCATTGTTTTCCCACAGCTCCCAAGTTACAAAGGATTCAAAGGCGTTATCCATGAACTGGGTCCAAACCAGTACTTGGTGAGCGGAGAGGTGTCAGTCATCGACAAGAACACCATCGAGATCACCGAGCTGCCCATCCGCACGTGGACACAGGTACGTCATATCGTCAGTACATTCATCCAAACCATACACAGTTGTTTTGTACTTATTCTTCTTTTGGTTTTTTGTAGGCTTATAAAGAGTCTGTGCTCGAGCCCATGGTGCAAGGAACGGATAAAACGCCCGCACTCATCAATGACTACAAGGAGTACCACACGGACACCACCGTTAAGTTTGTGGTGCGAATGTCTGAGGAGAAACTAGCCCAAGCCGAGGCAGCCGGTCTGCACAAAGTCTTCAAACTCCAGTCCTCGCTCACCTGCAACTCAATGGTACAAAAACATGTCTATTTACCTAAGGGAGTCCTAAGCTAAATTGACTTTGGAGCTTTTAGTCCTGGTATATAAAATTGAGTCCACAAAACACTGGAAGACTTTTTAATATATTTTTAAAATTCATTCACACAATAGTTTTTTTGTGATAGATGTGTTCATTATTATTTTCAGTTTAGAACAAAACTGTCAATAGAAAGAAATGGTTAAGTAAAAATACTAGGTGAATCCACAAAAAATCACTGCAAAACCAAAATAAACCAACAAAAATAAATAACTTGACCAGCAAGAAACAAACAAATAAAGTAAAATAAAAACATAAGCTAAAAAACACACTAAAACAAAATAACAGACACAAAATAAAAAAAACCAAAAAAACCCAAGAACAAAACAAAAACCGATAAATGAGGAGACGACAAACCATGAAATTAATACAGAATCTACCCCTAAGGTAATAGGAGCAGAAAAGAGCTAAATAGTATATTATGAAAACATAGACTTAAGCTGACACATTGTTTAATTGCATTAAGTTGAAATATTTTTAATGTTCGTTGAAACAACCCTCAACTTGAAAAAGCCTACCAGGAAGTGCACATTTTACTCACTGTTCACATTTTACTCAAATGTCCTATCGTTTATCATGTAGACAATTGAACTGCTTCTACACTCCAAAAATACACATTTAACCATCACAGGTGGACTTGCAAAGATGACTATAAAGATGAAAATGTAAGAGTTCTCCTTTAACGGCTGTTTCTCCATGGATACTGCAGGTGCTGTTCGACCACATGGGCTGCCTGAAGAGGTACGAGTCGGTCAATGACATCCTGAAGGAGTTCTTTGAGCTGCGGCTGCATTATTACAAACTGCGGAAGGACTGGCAGCTGGGCAGTCTGGGGGCAGAGGCGGCCAAACTGTCCAACCAGGCCCGCTTTGTCCTGGAGAAGATCGAAGGGAAGCTTTCAATCGGTGAGATCAGGCTTGTCCAAACAGATCAGATTACACCCATGATCCTCATTTGTATATGCATACATGATACATTTTGCTAACTTCTCTTAACAGAAAACAAGACAAAGAGGGAGCTGATTCGCATGTTGGTGCAGAAAGGCTTCGAGTCTGATCCTGTGGCCGCGTGGGCCAAGGCGCAGGAAAAGGTATGACAAGATCTTACAAATACAGTATGAATGCTCAGTTTGGGTTTCTGGCTCATTTAACTTCAAACTGTATAATCTTTGCTGTAACTTTTCCTCTTTGTCACAGTTCCACGAGGAGGATGATGACAGCAGCGACAGTGACAGCTCCGTCGACTCAGGCTCCTCATCAGGACCAAACTTCAACTACATCCTCAACATGCCTCTGTGGTGTTTGACCAAGGAGAAGGTGGACGAGCTGCTCAAACAAAGGGACCAGAAGGTATACACGCACACGCAACCATCTCACATAAACACGCCCCTCCAGACAGACTTCAGCCTGCAACAATGTGGAGCGCCTCAGTCACACTAACCTTTCACACCCAGAGTTCATATTTCCTAGACTATAGTACAGTTTGCTGGTCGGCTCCAGAGGAGGAGAGGCTCCGTGTGCTGCTGCCTCTGGGGCCTATGAAGCACGCTTTGCGTAAAGCTCACTTTTCTTTATTTACACATGGTGAAAATGTCAGTGTGTATATTGCTGCTAGTACAAAGAACTCTGCTTGTTTCTCCACGTTAGCTTTGAGTTGTTCCTGACGCGCCAATAAGTGCCCACAGCCCACTCACTCCTTCTGTGGGAAGAAGAGATTACCCGTGTGTGCTGTTTGTAAAGGGCTATAATGAGTTAAGACCTGAATCTCAACTTAATCTTATGTCATGTGTCATACAGAGAGGGGAGCTGCACGAGTTACAGAAGAAGTCTCCAGAGGAGCTGTGGAAGGAGGACTTAGCAGTATTTGTTGAGGAGCTCACAGTAAGTCTAGGCAGTACACCATGTGTACTTCCCTTTTCAATATTTAAGTAGTTTACATGCAGCCTTATCATTACACTTTTCTTGCACATTATTCTTAAAATTTTTAGTTATTATTGTGTAAAATATTATGACATGAAGATTTTTAAATAATTTTAACTAAAGACCAACGCACAGTGACACGTTTTGACCTGTGGCACAAAAAGTGGCCTCCTATGTTTTGTAATATGCACACAACAAACACTTGTTAATGCCTTTTTAAGAGCTGCGATGTGTGGCATTCAGTGTGTGTTGAAATGTCGCAGTGGTGTGCTGCTTTCAATGTACAGTCGCCTTAACTGGGCCTCAAGTACAAATTGCCACAAAGGTGTCATCAAGCAGGGCAAAATTTTTAACATGCTCTCTGAAACTACTAAACAAACTAAAACAAAGTGCTTCTACAGTTCACCTGTTCTAAACATGAAACTGTATCCTTAGAATGTCGAAAACATGGAGCGCGACGAGCAGAGCGCGGGCCGAGGCATCAAACTGGTGAAAGGCAAAGTGGGCAAACCCAAAGTGAAGAAGATGAACCTGGAGGAGACCATGCCCTCGCCGTTCGGCCGCAGAGTGGACCCACCCACACAGCCAATCAAATCTGAGTCCACCAAGAAGGGCCTCGGCAGGAAGAAGAAGGTACCTTCTGCTACACCATTTCCCACATGTCATTAGTGTATACATATTATTATATGCTTTATAACATATAAAAAAACATAATAGTTTATCAAAACAGTATGTCTTACATCAACCAATTTTGGTGACTGCACGGGGTGCACGGTGGCAGAGCGGCTAGAGCTCCTGCCTCCCAATATTGTGGATTCAATTCCCGGGCGAGCCCAACATCACATGATCTCTCTGGGTGGAGTCTGCATGTTCTCCCCTGTTAGCGTGGGTTCTCTCTGGACTCTCCGGCTTCCTCCCACCGTCCAAACACATGCATGCGTTCAGGTTAATTGGTAACTCTAAATTGCCCCTAGTGTATGAATGTGAGAGTGAATGGTTGTCTGTCCATGTCCATGTCTCTGTGTCAGCTGCAACGAGTTGGCCACTGTCCAGAGTGTACCCCACCTAAGGCCCAAAGTCACTGGGCTAAGCTCTAGTCACCCACGACCCTAACGGGAACAAGCGGTAGAAAATGAATGAATGAATGATCTGACTTGTAATGATGCTGTTTTCTGCTCTTTCAGGGCGACACTGACCTGTCGTCGGTGAAGATGGAGCTGGATGAAGACGGGCTGGGTGCAGAGGGAGGAGGGGACGCTCCTACTCCTGCTGCCAAACCAAAGACTCCACGAGTCAAGAAGGAGAAGAAGGAACCAGGTCAGTATACTTCCCTTTTTAACCACATGTATAGCCACATTTCAACTGGCCCTGATCCCCCAGGTTCTCTTTAAAGCACTTTGGTATGGTTCAGTTCATGACTGAATACGTTTTATTGTTTTATTAGGATCCCCATTAGCTGGCCATCTAATGGCCGCTAGTCTTCCTGGGGTCCTCCCTTAAAAATTGCCATTACATCATTCAAATAAGCAGTACATTTCAATAGTATCAAAATCATATTGTCATAATAGTGGTAATGGTTACATAAGCTTCAATAAAAAAAGAAAAATGTAAATGTAAATTACAATGAAAAATAGTCTTTGTAGTGTTAATGTCTTCTTCAACAGCTCCTGCCGAGCTAGGGAGCTGATTCCAGTGTAATATGGCTCTATGCTCAGGGCCTGGCTCTGGGTGCAGACCAGTATGATTGATTTGGGACAATGGAGACATCATACCAATCTGCTCCAAAGTGAACACGTGCAAACATGACAGAGACAGAGATGACTGAGGTGCAGAGGTGTAGCTGAAGCTCATATCCTGTGTGTCGTTGATCCATTATTGAGCAGGCCTGTCCTCGACTCTGTGCAAACTGTCAGGCTGCTAATGTAGCTTGCTAATGTAGCCTGCTAATATAGCCTGCTAACCTCACACTTGTGCTGCAGGAACGCCCCGTGTGAGGAAACCAGCAGCACCCAAAGGCACACCCAACAAGAAGGTGAAAAAGAGGAACCCTTGGTCTGATGCTGAGTCCCAGTCTGATTCTGACCTGGAGGACAAGGAGCCGCTGGTCATCCCCCGAGAGACCAAGTCCCAGAGGCTATCAGGTATGAAGAGTAGTTGTGAGAACACAAACAGAAACAGAACACAATCATATTAAAAGAAAATTACTATTCAAAAATGGGTATATAATGTAGCAAATATTGTCCATGCTACTATGTTTTGCTTTATTTTGTTGGACCTGAAGTTCACTCCTGACACTCCAAAATAGCAAAACATTCTGTTAAATCCATGCGTGAGTCCGCTTATTCAAATTAGATTTTTGTTCCAAGCCAAAGGGTTAATCTATGGATCAGGAACAGGGCTTTGCTCTCGTCTCCCTCTTTACATTTGTTCTCTTCTTTCTTCTCTGCTTTGTGCAGATACCTCTGACTTCTGACAAAGTTATACTGGTCATTTTTAGGAAAAGATATGGCGTTTGTTGTTGAATTTTCTCCTGTATATTAAATGGGAAAACTGGTAAAAAAGTTTGACCTCACTTGTCAATAAAAAAATGAAAAAAAGATTGACAAAAAAGTGTCTGAAAGTGGTCCTCTGTATGGTTGAGTTTAAAGGGCCCAATATCCATACTTGAAACGATTATCTATTATCGATTGTAGTTTTAGTTTTATTTAGTTTTTGACAACCCTAGACCAATCTCATTCTTGGTGTAGTTTTTTCACACCTAATTACATCTGCAGTTTCACAAAAAAGAACTCCCCTTTGTCACCATCTCCACGTTTGTTGAAATATTTGAACCTAACTCACAGTGACAGGCAGCGTCTCAGCTCCATCGTCACAATAACTGCCTTTTCATGCCTGCCTTTTTCTATATTTGCATTTAGCCGCAGACTTACTGACGCAACCCTCAGAAACCAGGCCCCACCTCTCAGCTGTAATCGTCCTTCTCTTCTTCCCCGCAGCCTCCAAGCCCAAGTACACGTTTGACTTCTCTGAGGAGGAGGGGGACGAGGAGGACGAGGAGAACGGGGACGACAACATGGCCGCGTCTCCGGCCCGCTCCTACAAAGACGACTTCGCCTCCTCGGAGCCCAAAGACTCCTACAACGACCACAACGACGACTTCGAGGATGAAGATTCGTTCTCCACGCCAGTCTTCAAGTCCACGTAAGAAACAGGAGCTTTGGTTTAGTTTGAATTCAAGAAGTAAATCGTGTTTTCTTTTGGTCAACATAAGCTTTCCCAAAACCTACAACTGCAAAACTGTCCAATTTGAACATTTTATTTCATTTAATCCACTTGCATCCGCAGATTTCTTTGTGATATTGTAACTTTAAAAGCATTTTTTCTCCCACAAAATAGCTCCCACACGCACAAAACTTTGCAATCTTGTTCATACTCTATCTACTATTCTATTATGTCTAACCTTGATAAGACAGACTAAAGGTTTGACTCTAAAAAGTGAGGCAGATTTAGCCAAATTTCAGGAAGCTCCAGTTTACTCAAATACTGAATACTAAAAAATGAAAAGAAAGAAGAAATGAAAAATTCCCTTTGTGTTTTTTGTATCTAATATATCAATAAAATGAAGCAAGAAATTTAAACCTTGCTTTTTTTTAAGGCAGTACAAATGTGGTCCAGCACCTTTAAAGTTGGGGTACCTGACTCTTTTTGTAAATGAGTACATTTCGTGTTTTTGTGTTTTAAAAGCATTACTTTGTGACAAAAATGAGACTGCTGTGTGCTGTCTGCATCTAATAATAATAAGAAGTATTAAATTTTTTTATCAACGCAGATGAAAGAGCTGAAAGCAGTTCTCTGATTGGCTGTGCCTGGGCGGACCACCCCAGTTTCACTTTGCCGTCTAAAAAAGGCTGTTCTAAATCCTTCAAATGGATGCTTGTAGATATAGATGTGCCAAAGGTTTGTGAGAGCTAGGAACTAGTTTGGCAGAATTGAATACTTCTGCTGTGTGAAAAGGAGGTACCCCAGCTTTAAGTCTTTTACACATTCCACTGCAACTACACAGAGCACTTTCCTGAGCTCTGGTGTACGACTGGCACGATGATGAAATGAATGAAGATTTTTGAAATGACCATAATTTGATATTATTCCAAAGGCTTGTCAGCACATTTTAGGGGGCAATTTTAATATTTTATCTTGTCCCTGAAATAAAATGTCTGTCAAATGTACAAAACTTAAAGATGGCATCAAACATATCTAACACATACAGATTTGTTTTTTTCGTGATCTAAATATTCTCAGCATCTGACCCCTGACCTTGTGTGTCGTAGGCCTGCACCAGCGCCCAAGAAGAAGAAAGAATCCAGCAGCATCTTCTCCTCCTCCAAGGCGGCCTTTTCGGACAAGAGCAATGACAGCGGTGAGTACACACGTTTTATCGGATGTTTTTGTAAATGAGTTCTTGACGTTTGGCCGTGTAGCGCGTATATTTCTGTCCTGCAGTGTTCTACAATAAGCACAAAGAAGGTTTTTCTTTTCATTACAGCATTAAACTACTTCTCTTTTTTTATTTAAAGTAGAGATGAAGATGTAACTGTAGTAAATAATGTACTGTATCTTTACCCTAACAACTTTATTAACTGTATCTGAAGTTAAAAATTCTAGAATTTCTGAAGAAAATTGTTACTGTCACACTGCAGGATATTTTAATGTTGTTTTTTTTGTTAAAATACAAAGAAATGAAACACAAATTCATTCTAAAACTATGTGTACTTTATAGAAAACATTTGTGTGCACTGTTGAGTTGAATTTTGAAGGACGAAAAACCTTATTTATAAAGTATTTTAAAGTATTAACGGAAAAAATTGACATTGTTTTTTCAGTTCTGATATTTCTTGTGCGTGTCTTTGTAGATGGCTCTCGGTCGGACAGTGACGATGGCGACAGGGGAATCTTCTCCACTTACTCCAGTTATGTACTGGACAAGTCACCAGCAAAAAAAGGTAATCCACAAATGTTTGAACACAACTATACAGTACTCCAGTGTGTCCAATAGAGGGCAGAATATAACACACACTAGCAGCGTTTACAACAGACATTCACTACCTCTGACTTTCACTTGTTTTCTTAAAGCAACCAAGAAGCAGTCGGATACTCCTAAACCCAAGAAAACGCCAGCACCTAAAGCTAAGAAACCAGACAAGTCCATCTGGGACTCGGACTCGGACACAGGCGCCAAGAAGCCCAGCCCGGCACTGAAAGGTAACACCCGCCCCGAAGAAGTTAACCGTAGCCAGCTGGTCAAATGCTGGGAGATTTTCATTTTACCAACACATTTCATCACTAGTCGAGTTGAATTCTGTGGAAATCCTCCCAATCTTACCATAATCTAAGACATCGTTTTGTTAGATTTGATCCGTTCCCAGACATGGAAATACATTTTAACATATCTATATTTTAAAGCCGTAAGTGTATATTCAGCTGTATTATTTTGAAATGGAAAGTAATGTAGTTTACTCAATTTATTGCAATGGGAAAGGCTGCAAAGAGCATTACAGTGACACTCGAGTTCTGGTTCACAATCTGCTGTTGACCTTCATTTTAAAGCCACCAACCACTGGTCATTGAGGGTCAGGGAGAGGAGATTCTTTGAAAGGGGTGT
This sequence comes from Rhinogobius similis, assembly GCA_019453435.1. Lineage (NCBI taxonomy): Eukaryota > Metazoa > Chordata > Actinopteri > Gobiiformes > Gobiidae > Rhinogobius > Rhinogobius similis. Next base: position 34,059,909 of record CM033635.1, on the reverse strand, counting down.
GAATAAGTCATTGTTAAAAAATGATGAACAGAAATGGTGGTTTGAGGTATTACTTTCAGTGTATAACTCAAAACATTCAAAGGAACGGTGGAGATTCAGGTATAACTCGTCTTTTAGAGCTGGACTAACCTGGCTCAGGAATGGATTCATTTTCAGCCTCTCAGCCCAGTTACTTCAGATTGAAAATGACTTCAGGGTGTTCATTGTTAGCTGATTAACCGTGACCAAAACACTTAATCGAGTGAAGACATCTTGCACGTTTCAGTTTTTGCCTTCACTATATTGTAACACACAATTATGCAACACTGCATGCATCTGTGATGTCAGAGTGAAATCAGGTTTTCTGATTTATCTCATAAAGAGGGAGAAAACCTGAGTGACCCTGCAGTATTCATGAACTAATATTGATCTTACATGGTTTATTTAACTGAGCTTTTTTGCTCATACATTCATTCATTCATTCATTTTCTACCGCTGGTTCCTGTTAGAGGTCGCGGGTGACTTGAGCCTATCCCAGGGATCAATGGAAAACTATTGATCTTGTACCTGCACAATGTTAGCGGCTTTACAACGTGATTCTTAAAATAAAGAGTGCTTTATTCATAATCTCTATAGCAGTGTGTCAAAACAGCGTTTATATCAGCTTTGGTTCAGTCGAGTTGTGGACAGTTCAAAGACCTGTTCTGTGTTTACGACGTAATGCACTGAGGTCTAATACGTACAGTAAGCCAGTTAAACCATTATTGACCGCGAAGGGCTCCAACGATCGATTAAATTAAAATGTATCCAAAATGTGTCCAGATGACTACCCTTTGAAACTTTTCTCTATCGTTACGGTGGATAGTTTAAACCCTAATTGGCCAGTCTTCCTAGTGTGATGTCATCATATTTCGGGACTCTGCTTTACTTCCTGTCACTTTTCTCGACAAACTAGTACTTCATCGGTGTAAAACTATCATTTATATTTACAAAAGGTATTATCCCACTAAATAAAGTATACATAAAAACCTGCCATACGCACTTTAATATACTTAACTCCCCGCTCTCACCAGCAGAGGGCGACCGCCACTAATCCAAGCGCAGCGCTGCGAATCGTCTCTTTAAATCCATTCTCCGGTTTGGTTTTCAGCAGGCAAAGGCCGAGGGAAGAAGAGGAAGGGCTCCGGCTCCGAGGACGACGAGTACAATCCCATGAAGAAGGCGGCGGCCAGCAAACCAGCAGCGCGGGTCAGTACCACACTCCCATTCTAACCGCACATCTCACATTTCATTGTGTCAATCTCTCAACGTGTTTGGTTGTTTTGTGCTTGTCCAGAAAGGAAAAAAGGAGTCAAAGTAACCGTGGTAAGACTCAGAGTGGTGCTTTGTATTTGTCCTGCAGAGATTTTCAGAAAACTGCTTGGCCCTCCCTGTTTTTTGCTACTAGCTGAATCATACAGCCTACCTTTACTGATTAGTTTCCCTAAGTTTTCCTAGTAATTGTGACCTAAATCTCATCTGGGATCTTTAACCTGCCAACCCACTAATGGTGAAAACGTGCTCTTGTTTCGTAATGCCACTACTGCTCCCGTATTTTATGCCCGTTTATTGCAAAACTGTGTGGTGTTTTCCCCGTGTTGCTGTGGATTTAACCCTTTAGCCTCTTGGCCGTTGATTCTTAAGCGCCTTTGCCGTAGCTACAGTCAAACGCTCTGCCACGCGATCGTCTAAGTTTACATGACGTCACAACATTCTAAACAGCAAAGTCCAGGTTGATAGAGTTGTGCACTTTTAGCCGCAAGTGCTGACTTTTTTGCCATGGCGGTCTCATCAGATTGGTATGTGCAGCTCTGAATTGAGTTCTGCACATCTTTCTGGAGTAAAGAATACTTCAGACTAATTGGTCATAGCGTCACAACAGCAGAACTTGCAAAGAAATTTGACATTTGTTAAATCCAGTTGAGACAAAAACAGACAAAACCTTCCGCAAATGTACAAAGTGCTTCTATGTGCATATTAAAAAAAAAACAGGCAGTATTTCTACTGAAATAGGCCAAAGTACGTTTGTCGGTGCCTTCATGTTTGTTCTGGTTTGCTTGCTTTTCTTAAAACGCCTGACTAAAATGAGCCTCATTTCAAACTGAAGCTTCTTCTTGAACCCTTTGGAGCACAAACTATTGTCTGGACTCTTTGTGAAGCCAAGACTCTTTACTCTGATTAGCTCTGCAAAGCGTAATATCAGATTTTATTAAATTTGTTAAATATATGAAGGAGTAAAGCTGGTTTCTGTAGCAGGGCCTGACTGACACTAGTTTGGGTGTTTCATCTTTCAAAGGTGAACCTAATTTGACTTTTGGAGTACAAACTGACTCTAATTCATTCCAGAATGGTTGATTTTACTGTAAATAAGAGGGTTACAGCTTTATTTTCATATTTAACAGCATCTTGATGGTTTCCTTTAATCAGATGGTAGATAAAAATGAATAAATTAAGGAAAACTCCAACGCACAGTACAGCCCCTTTAAATGTTGTGACGTCATCTCAAACCCAGCGCTCAAACTTTGCCTTCTTAAAAGTCAACAAATCAAACCGAATCGCTTGTCTTCGCTGCTTCCTCTCTCCTGATAAAACCTCCCCCTGCCGCCCGAGCTCATCCTCGTTTCGTCCCACAGAAACCCCAGAAGCCCCCGTCTGACGATGACGACGACGACGACCTGGACAGCAACAACCTGAGCCTGCTCAACCTGTCCCGAGGGTCGGCCCGCGCCAAAAAAGAGGTCAAATATTTCGACTCGGACAACGAGGCGGAGGAGGACGACGACATGTTCGACTAAACACTCCCAAAAACACTCCCCGCTGTCCACAGACTTTTGTACATTTTTAATTTTTTTTTCCATTCCTGGTGAATTTTACTGTGTAGTGATTTTATTATTATATTATTATTCAACATTTACAGCTTTGTTTTTTAACGCTCATTGAAATGTTCCGTATTTGTCTGAAGCAGCTTTTAGAAGTTTAGCTCGCGGGCTTTGGCATATTTACTTGTTGAACTACGTAACTTTTTGAACACAGAAGTTGAACTAAGCGATAGTCTGTTGTCCGTCTTCAAATGTACTTTGTATAGTTTCATGAACTGGAAGAACAAATAGAAGTTGTGTAGTAAAATAAACACCCAACTATTTATACATCCATTCTCAGTGATTGTATTTTCTGTCAACGCCTCAACTGCTCAGAAAGTGATATGTAGATGATCTGGAAATAGTCAAATGATCTCACTTTACATCAAGGAAACGTTTACCTAATCAGCGACGCATGCAACGCCACTTTAACAGCTCTCAAAGATTAACATAATGTAGCTTTGGTATCCATTAAAGGGGACATATTAATGCAAAATCAACTTTAAGGAGCTTTAATCTTGTTCCAACAGTGGGTCCTCATCATTATTTTACTCAAAGTTGTACTTTCATTTATTCCTGCAAATTTGAGTTAATCCTGTATTGCAGTGATTCCCAACCAGCGGTACAGGGACCCCAAGGTTTACATGAGGAATTACCAGGGGGCACTTGGAATGGTTTCAGATTTTAAATGCAGATGAAATGTACTTTTATCTGATTTAAAAAGTAGTTGTTAAAAAAAAAAAAAATGAAGATATACATTTGTAAAAGAAAAATAATTCGACAGGGTTGAACGGGGCATGAACGTGATGACAATCTGAGGAGGGAGGGGTTTGGTTGTTTTTTTTTTCTTTAAAGTTTGGCTAGTGGGTGGTGGTAGGGGGCGTCCCTGACCTACATACCCAAGGAGCCACAGATCAAGTATTTAAAGTTATTAACACATCTCCATTAATTAAAAACTACTAATATTATTTTGTTCGTAGCTATCTCTCTCCCCTTTATTTATTTATCTATTTTTATTTATATATATATATAAAAAGTAGTTGTAAATTTAGCATCTTGGACCATAAACACAATTAAAACAAAAAATATAGTAAAAAGTATAGTAAAAGTAATAATTGACTGTATTCGACTAGTAAACCTATTTATTTGCCTGAAACTCGTGTTAAAGTGTGTATGATTTGACTGTTTGACTGTTGTAAATATAAATGGGTAGCAGGTAGCTATTTGTGGAGAAAACTTTAAAAAAATATGTTGAAAATTACAGGAAGTAATTAAAAGCTCTAACTGTACTTAATAGTTTGTAGTGGTTGGCGATACTGACAAAAATGAATATCTCAGTATGTTAAAACATGTCTTTAAACGTGTTTGTTGAGGTTTAATTATCAGACAAATGTGAAATGTCTGTAAAATGAATCACAAAGTGCAGAAATATCACCTATACCTCTTTTTTGAAGTTTACAACATAACTTTTTGCATTATAAAACTTTTTGTAGCATTTGTTCCCTATAAACGATATACTCAATATTCCATTTTTTCCAACAACACTCACAATATTATGTAAAATTTGATATATAAAAGCTAGTGGTTGTTTTAATTAAACTGTGTCCGGGTCCTCTCAGCCTGTTAAATAAAACATTAGTCTATAATAAATTAAAAGACTCAATAATATCCCAGACTTTTAAAATAAATATATTTTATTACTTTGCCAGGACAGGTCATGGTAAAGTTAACAACATAAAAAGCCAATGTTAATGTACAAACAGAGATGGTCTGACTCCGAGGCGGTGGCCTACAGTTGCCAGCAGGGGCCGCTCTCTCGCTCGTTCCTTGTGCCTCGTCAGTGTGAATGGACACGGGAACGACACACTTTTACAAACGTTTGAGAAGAAGCTGAAGATTAGAACATGATCAGGACGGAGCGAAACAAAGCCACTTCTGACCGAGGCCCGAAGCTCAAACGACACATTCGGTGAGAAAAGATGGGCTGCGCGTCACGTGTGTCATGTACGACGTGAACGCATTTACATTTTATTGCTTAGAGTTGAGTAAAAGCTTGTTCGCAAGATTACACGTGTAAATATGTCAAATGTACACACACAGGAGCAAAACTAGTAAAAGTATCCCATTGAAACATCTAACTAAGTAGAAGTATTATAGTACTCCTTTAAGGTGAGATGCTGCAGGCGAATAGGAAAAAAATCTTAAATTTAAAGATATCAATTGTAAACTTCTCCTGTAGTTTACTCACATAAATGTAAGAAAAGAATGTATTTTTTCATCATGTCATGTTTTTATGTAGAAATAAGGTATTTTATGTGTAAAAATTGCCAAAAATACACATATTTGGGACATATAAAACTGAAAAATAGACATAACCAGCTTTAAATTTCTTGATTCATTTTTTTACACATATTAGTTACAAAAAAATTTAGGGGATTTTGGGTCTTATTTAGTTTTTAAGTAAACTAGATTGGACTGAAAATTGTCCTAAACTCACATTTCGCCTCATTTTTTACTTAATGCTTCAATAAACAAGAATTAGATATTAAAAAGTTCTTCTTTTTCTTTTGTTTCGTCAAAATCTTGAGTCCAATATTGTTTCCATATGAAAACCCATATGTTAAGAGAGCAAAAAAAGTGAAAAAAGTACCCTGTAGTGCCACCGCAGACTAGGCCTATTTTCAAAAACCAGCAAACATCACATCACATATTTTTTGAGTACAGATTGTAGAAATATTGACATTTAACGTCTAAAATAAATAATTGTCAGTATATATTTCGTGGCGTACGGCTCCTGTCTCCATGCGTTTCCATTTTTTCATTCCATATCCTTAAAACAAACAGTAAAACGTTTCAAAAAACACGCACCAATCGCACCAAGTTTAAACTTTGAACCCTCTTCGCCAACAGCAGCCAGTTGATTGGAGCTGATTGATTCCTGACAGCTGATTGGCTGAAGAAGTGGCTTTGTTTCTTGCTCGATACATAAAGAACTTACACAATGCTAAGTGCCGAGGTGATTTTACGCTGCTGCAACTTCATTAAAGCCCTAACGCGTAACATTTCAGCCGCTAAATCGACAAAAATACACACGTTTATTGAATTAGTTGTGTTTTTATTGCTCGAAAACCTTGGAAAAAGCACATTTGTGGCTTAAAGCTCTACTGTGGAACGTTTCAGGCAAAGCAACGACGTCTCCGCGGCGACAAACTGGACAGATTACGAGTCAGGCCTGCGGAAAGGCGAGCCAGCTCAAAGTCATTGTGTTTTTCAAGGTGTTTTTGAGCAATAGAAAACACGTAACGAAAAAAAACACTTCATTTTAGTCTGAATTTTGGCTGAAATGTTACGCAGGGAGGCTTTAAGTATTATCCAGATATCCTTTTCCTCAAATCAGTTCCCGAGAATGTTGAAATTTTTGTGTTTTTATCCCCGAACAATCTAAATTCTGTTCTGTACGTGAGCTAGATGGCGTTAAAAACATTCAACAGAAACAAAAAACAAAGATTTTCAGCAAAGTTTCAGCTACGAGTAAGTCCCGGACGTTGCACGATCGAACGGGAATGGAGCGGGTGGACATTCTTCGGCTGCGTGAGGAGATTTCTTCCAGCTTTGAAAAAAAATTGAAAACAAAACTAACAAAACAAAAAAAGAGTCTCGATGTGCCGGCAAGTCTCACCAGGAGAGGGCGGCAGAGTGGAGCGCAGGTTCTACACAATGAGAACGCTGCATATTCCTGTCGTGTGGAAAGATTATTTACATTCTAAGGAAAAGAAAAACAGCTCTGGTTTCCCTAATGATATGTTTATCTGAGCACAAATGGAATGCATGTTTATTATTAGAATTTATCATAAGCTGAACCATGATATAAATCTCAACTTTTACAATTTTGATAAACAGACACATAGTCACTGGCCACATTACAAGAGACTTCTTATGGACAATGGAGATTGTTCTGATAGATTTACAGAAACAGTTGTCTGCAAGAGTTTTAGTCATTTCTTAAACCTTCTTTCAGGAAATGAAGAACAGTTTTGTTGTCGTGGTTAGCAGATGGTGAGTGCTGTCTCTGGTAAAGTGACCATTGAACATATGAAAACATGTCAGGTACCTCAGTACGGTGGCCCATGTGCCCCGGACTGAACACTGGTACACTTAGGAGCTGTTCTGATCCTGATACTGTAGGATTTGATGCAAATAACAAAACACTTTCATCTATTGTATTGTAAAGTACCTACACCATTTTATCTATTCGACAACTGTACTTTTCTTAAATGAGGACTGTGTGTTATTTCTACTGAGCCCCGCTAATGATGTGGTTAAGAAAACAATCAAATTCATGGCCTAAACTTATAATTTCTGGCACACAAAAAAAAATGAATTTGTACACATATATTAGCCAAATTGTACCAAAGATACACAAACAAATTAGCCATTATGTACAAAGGTACAGTACAGTGTAATATCTACTCGGCATACAAACTCCATAGATATTGTCGGCTAAATCTACTCCAGTGTGTTTACGCTGCATGTTGATGACGTAGCGCTCCTGAAACCTGCAGGTGGCAGTATATACTTCTATGGTGGCAGTAGCTTGCAACTTGCCATGGAATTCTGATCAAGACAAGGATTAGTTTGCTATCATGGACAGTGACGGTTTGATCGATTTATGATCATTAATCTAGTCTTAAAATACAAGGACGTTGTTAAAACTCTTGATTTGCAGAGTTGCTCCTGATGAATAAACGCTCACCAGATACATCTGACACCAGTTGTGTTTAACTGGTGGTTGATTTCTTAGTTCATGGGAACAAACTGGCTAATGTGTGGGTGCAAATTAAATAATGAATAATAAAATAATAGAAATATAATAAACTAATGAGCCCTGTGACGAGTTGGCCCCTGTCCAGGGTGTACCCCGCCTAAGGCCCAAAGTCAGTGGGTTAGGCTCCAGTCACCGGCGACCCCTAACGGGAACAAGCGGTAGAAAATGAATAAATGAATCAAGCGCTGAAAGAATATGAGGACAAAGATTTGGTTCTTTTCTTCCCCGTGTCATCAGAAGGGCTCAGTTTAGTTGAAATGCTACGTGTAAATTAGCCACAGGACACGGGAACAGCCCTACTGTTGGTACCTGCATGTTTCATTCATTTACATGACCTAAAAATATCATAAGCGCTGTATGCTAGCAATACCCATACTGTATGGAATGATCCTCACAATCACACATTGCCAGCCGACAAAAGATTCCAATTTACTGCAAAAATGATCAAACAGTAGCAGGTGAGATGGAGCGACGAGGGCGACTTTAGTTGCTATTTGACTCCTGTACTACAAATGTGGCTTTAGAGGTACCTGCCTTTATTGCTACAGTCTTGTTAAAATAATAGATATAATTAGCCTAAGTGCTTGAGTTATTTGATCCTTTGCGACCTCCACAACAAAATTTCAAAGTGCAAATTGATTTACAAATGTGTATGGTAAGTTTGGCTGTGAATCCACATTGGCACATCATCCAGATTTGAAAGCAAGGCCCAGATTTCTAAAAGGGGACATTTTAGTTTTTAGCCACTTCATATTTTTTCTTCTTCTCATTTACCCTCTCAAAGTTCTATTAAGAGTGATTTGAGCATGTTTGAGTTTATTTTTCTTCTGTTATCAAGTCACTTTTGCTCCGAAAATCCCAGTTTTCACACTCTTTACTTGCTGCTCCCATTTATTTCTTCTTAATTCAAATCAGACAAAAGCATAATATGTCTTCTGTACGAATCCGAACCAACACCTTTTCATGTTTTGGATTCCAACTTTGTAGCTGGCAATGTGTAGCTGCACTTTTACTTCATATTACAACCGGCAATGGGACCTAATATCCAAAGGCAACAACTACGTATCCTCCAAAAAAGAAGGTCTTACGTAGGATCCAACGTTTAAAATCTCCTTCTGCATCATTTGCTCGCAACGTATCATCAAACTAGCAAGACAAACATTCATCTCTGGCATCGTGTGCTTGTGACATTAGCGTACAATCGTCTGGACCCGTGCCGCGTGGTCGTCCGTCTGTGATATTGAGATTGCATTGCCCGTGTGTAGTAACCGGTTTAAAAACAAGACACTTCTGTAAAGGAAAGGTACACAGCTGAAGAGGCCCGACTTAAGGCAGTAACAGAGCCCAAATGCTTGAGGAGTGGATGCTGTTAGCGGTGGATTCTGGACGCGCGCATCAGACCGACGTCGAAGAGCGTATACCGTGCAAAGTTTGGGCGCTTCTAACCACGTTGCGGTGTTGAGTCGGCGTTAAAGACATACCTGTTTCATTTATGTTTCAATCATTTTGTTCGTTTCTAAATTTGCATGCCTCTGTTAACTAGCATAGTGAGTGTACAGTTAGCGGAAATAGTTGTTAGCTTGTTACAAACTGGTTCCTTATTCACCGCAAAAGCAGAAACAGGATATGAAGAATTTTAGGTATTTTCCATACAGGTTCATTATTTTACTATTTTTACTTGACAAAGTAGTTTAAACGCCCCAAAATATGCACGATATAGACCCTTTAAGATAGATAAAAGGCTGGGATTGCAACGAGGATGGAGCCTGGAAACTATTGCCAAAGTTTTTGAAATGTCTCTGATGGAGTCGTACTGGCTGATTGTCTGATTGCGTGTTTATTGCTCACAAAGATAGGCCAGCGTTATTAATGTATATTAGCATGTAATGGGAGTTTACTCAAATATACAATTTACAAAATCAAGTTTGAACTTGAATCTCCCCATTTCTTCTTTTATATTTGAGGCTAATTTTAACTGAATCTTGTACTCAAAGGCGCTGTACCTGATTTTACGTGAAAACATTAACTAAATCAACTGTTTACAGTCGTCCAAATGTATTGCTCACTTACCTATTGCATTCCTTGCATCCTAATTATTCACCGCCCTTTTCACAACTTTCAGAGACAAGAGCAGAGTTTACCGTGATGCTAAAGCTAACAAGTTACACTGTCATGGTAATGCGCACTTCCTTGTATGCAGATAATAAAATGCTCATAATAAGATGCAGTCTGAAGCTCAGTTTATGCCTGATGGACCACATTTTCTGCATCAGCGTCCAGGAAAAATGTCTCACTACGTAGACTGTCTGCACGGAAATTAATTCAAAACAGCTTCATAGCAGCTAGCTCTGATTTCAATAAATACTGCCAACATTTTCTCTGCTGCATTCTGTGACTCACTTTTCCGCGCTGAATTTACATGTGCGAAGCTGCTTTTACAATATACATGTACTGGGGCAAAACAGATTTTACTTTATGACATGAAAGAAATCAGGTACAGGCCCTTTAATATTGCTAAATGAAAGGGTGACAGGGATTGTATGGATGGTGTCGGCCAGCGCTGAACAATTTTCCTTTTCCTCCATTTTTTAGACAATACTGCAATCAGGAAATATTGGCTTATATCTTTAAATTATTGCAGCGTTTGCTATGTTTAAAATTGTGATATCAATTTGATTTTGATTTAAAAAGCAATTAAATAGTGGATCAGGCTTATTTCATCTACAGGACCAATGTGGCACTTCTTGTGACTGAATTTGCCTAGATTTGGTCAAAAATAAATAAATTTTAAAAAATAGCAGACAGAATTTTAAAACAAGTCATTTAGCGTTAGAGGTTCAACTTTCATTTTTGAAGAACCCATCCCACTCAGAACAAAGATTTCTCACTTCAGTAGGCCAACTTTTACTTAATTTCATGGCAGTAAAAGCTTGGAGTTTGAACTGTGGCTGAACTAAACTTTTTTTTTTTTTTTGCCTGTTAGTCATTTCGTTAACAACATAACCCCATACACTAATCCCTTGGTATGTTTCTTAATTTGAGCCAACCATTACTCAATATCAACTCGGTCACAACCCAACATTGGCGTCTCAGACTCGTCCACTGACCAGGAGAGGATAATAAAGTGCAAAGTAGTCAGGGAGGGTTCAAAGTTGAATGTTGATTACAATCCCAGCCGTTAGCTATCTCTGGCATGTGTGCGAAAGTAACGTCATTAGCCCCCACGCCGTCTACGCTAATTGGATTGGGGCTGGGTCCGACGGGTCCTGGTGGTCAGTGTGGGCTGTAGTAGTGCCATTGTGGGTCGGTCTGAAGGGTGCGTCGAAGGCTTCTGCTGGGCTTCTCTGAGAAAACTGTTGCGCAAGCTGCCAGTATGATGGACAGAAATATGGGGCTAAAACTGTAGCAAAAATGGTACGAGTTTGTGTTCAAGATTAATGTGCATTTGTACAGATGGACAAGCTGCTCACATGTCAGTAAGAAATATCAAATACAATAAATTGTATTTAGTATGCTGAGTTTAGTTTGGAAAAAAAACAAACTGTAAAACACCGCTTATTTGCAAGAGTCTTGAACCTGTGACTTTCTTTAAGGCTAACTAGCAATAGCTATTAGCAATAAGCCGTATAGATACAGTCGGGCAAGGTTAGAAAAGAAATAATTTGTTTCGATGTAGAAGAGCCGCTCTATCACCCTCTGTCCTACAACTGCAAGAGCAAATGCATTCTTTATGAGTTATAGTGTACCAAATGAAGATGCAAATGGTGCGTTCCAGTCATTCCCGGAGGATTTTCAAAGTTCCAACCTGTAAATTTACACAGGAACCAGCTTATGTGATAGTACTTAAATAAAAACCAGTTGTGCTAATGTTGCTAACTTCTACACGGAGCTAACATGAGGAAAAGCAAAGATTCATGCAATAAAAAGTAATAACAATGTCCGATTAAATAAATTAACTCGTTCTGACTGATTTTCGTTTTTTTTTTTTTTCTTTGTTACTGTACTGAGACTTTACTATACTTTACTAATATACAGGTAGCTCTTTTTCGACTTGAAAACTGGTTCACAGAAACTTTTTTTGATGGACGACTGGAATGCAGCAAAAGCTAGTCCTGCCTGCGGTATTTTAACATCTACTCTCATTTACGTTTCTGGTGTGCCTTGTTGAACCAACAACCGTGACTCGACAGATTAGTTGTACTGAAAATACACATAGTTTACCAAGAAACGTCCTCCCAGACCATGCCCTTCACTATGACATCGCTGACTGTATCTATAGGTAATGGTTGTAAATGAGCTAGCCTTTTTGTTTTGTAAAGCCCTAATGTCTCTGTTTAATTGTAAAAGTGATCTGATGCTGTTAGCCGCATCATCGTTGAGTTGTAGACAATATGCTTGTGGTTTCGGCTACGCTTGACATGTGAACAGCTTGTGCAAAACTTCTCTGATAATGCATGCAAATTACACATAATTATTAGCTAATAAAAATAAGTCTGCCTAAGTTGACGCAACATAAATCTATACACAACTTTACAGTTTTGCTACACTTTATCCCCAGAGAAGCTTAATGAATGTCCACTCATTCATGATGTGTTATAAAAGAGAAACTGCTTAAATATTCAAACAAATATAAAATATTAGACTTCCATAATGTCTATATGCAGTAACATTCTAGATAACTTTATGACGAACTTACAATTGGTCCTGCTTCGAATTCTGACGTCGCGCCTGCAGGATAATATTTAAGACAATGAGAAAGCACCACAAATCCATCATAGAAACGTATGTAAGCCATGTCCGATGGTATGTACAATGGAACAATACGAGATGAAGAGTCAAAAGCACTAAATCCGAATCCCGTCATGCAGGGAACATTTACAGGGGGACACCTGAGGAGAACCGTCTCACTCCCTGTCCCGAGACAAAACAAGAGCTCCAGTCCAAACGTATGCACAAGTCCTTTGAGGCCTCCGTGTTTGCTTTTCAAGAGGGAGGAAAGATATGGTAAAGGTCAGGAAAGGGACAAGTGCTGCACCAAAGTGACACAAGTTAAAATTACTTCAATTCGGAATATTTAACTTGTTTTGAAAAGTTTTGGCTGGAGCTGAACAATTTGGGAAAAATACAGGATTGCAATCTTTCTGACAAGAATTGCAGTTTTAATAATCAGGTTCTGTTCACATTATAAATTTGTCCAAGAGAACTGAGTAAAAGACTGAAAAATAAGCTGCAGCCTTTGTAATTTGCAAATTGCATCCAATTTGGATTCAATCGCGATTAATCTTGCAGCCCCAGTTTTGGCTTATCTTTGCTTTTTTCTTGCAATAAGTACTACTTACTTTTATATTTAATACTTTTTAAAAGCTTACAGTTTAAGTACACATAATTGTTGATTTTGTAAAATTGAACTGCCCTTTTCCAGTTAGTGTTATCACAATATTAAAATTTCAAATACTATTTTAATAAAAAGGATAAAGCTTGATATTTTATGCCAATTTTGATACTAAAAAGTAACATTAAAATGGTACTTTATTGTGGTCTTTTACTAGTTCTGATAAATTCAACACATTCTAAAACAGTCCAACTTTGTCCAGCTTATTTAATTTATTTTATAGCTAAAACGTTCAAAGAAGATAAATATTCTGAATTCAAGTTCCACTCTAACTAAGGTCTTCACTGCAGTGGGGAGGCTTGTAGTTCATATTGAGCCGGGAGTGGGCGGGGTCACAGGTCAGAGGGGGCGGGGTCAGATGGCGGAGGAGGCGGGGTCGGGGCGGGGTCGGGGGGAGATTGCGGCGGGGGCTCGTCCGGGGTGCGATCCTCCGTGCTTTGGGTGGGGCTGCCCTTACTGCTGCTGCTGGGACTGCTGGCCCCCGCCCTGTCCACCGAAGTGCTGCTGCTGCTGCTGCTGCTGGCCCCGTCCTGGCCCTCAGAGTTCTCCAGCATCTCCTGGATCAGGGGGGGCATGGAGCCGGGGATCTCCATCTTTAGAGAGATGACACGCTCTGCACCTGCAAGACAACAGGAAGAAAGACGGCATGATTTTGACTCTTGGCGGCGAAAGATTCCTCAATCCCCAATACGTGCACTGGGATAGGTTTGTGTAGTAAAAACAGTGCGAATTATGTAAACATTGTGGAATTATTGTACTTTTTGGACTTCTTTAAGTCTGTAGTTTTGTAATGTGTGCCCAAAGACTCTTTCTCAGAACACAATCTCCTCACCCCCATCACACCGAGTCACTCCACATCTCCTCACTCTTCCTTGTGTAAATGCTCTTTCCCTCTGCAGTGTCAAGTACGTACCAAAGACGCAATACCCTTCAGGCGGTAAAACTATGCGGAGTGAACTTTGTAAACCAAATAGCTAAAAACAAGCTTTTTATTTAGCCAGAAAAGTCCCATTTACTGAGGGCAGTCCTGGCCCTAGAGGGGAGGAGCCTATTGCTGTTTTTAATGAACCGGAGAACCAATGACACAGACACAGGGAGAACATGCAAACTCAAACCAAAAAGGCTGCACACCTCCCGGGAGTCGACCCCAGGGCCTTCTAGCTGTGAGGCAAGAGTGCTAACCACTGCGCTACCGAGTCACTTTAACAGCGTAGTTATCAGTTAACTCTAGTCCTGAACGTGTCATGAGTGCACGGATCACACACGGACCGAACGGACTGAATTGTTACAGCTTTTGATAAAAGAAGCAAGCAGTAATGTTTGGATTTACACAAGGCTAAAAGAAAGGTTAGCTAACTGCAGCGCATTAGAAGAAAGACACTTTTAGCTAACAAAAAAACAAACTTCAGTGATGACAGCTCTGTTGGGAAAACATCCAAGAACAACAAGAGCAAAACCTGGATAGATCAGGATCTGCAGTAAAACACAGATCAGGTCTCACTGCACGACAAAGGGAAGCTGCTGTGTCCACTGTGTCCTCTCTAACGTGACAGGAGCTGAACACAATCACAGTGCACTCATTTGATTCACTACGCTGCTTAAACTAGGAAACAAATATATAAGTTCATATTGAGTTGAGAGTCTTTAATATGAAAGAAAGTCTTGCCCTTGTAATTGTCCTGTACAAGCTGCAGGTCTAAGCAACTGTGTCCACAAATAACTACGAGGAAGCTGCTGATATTATGATATGATACGTTTTATGTTATGTTCGGCCCGCGACCCACCCTCAGCGTTGAAAATCGGTTCGCGACCCAAAATCAGTTTGACACCCCTGACTTAAATAGACCAGTAAACTCTTACAAATCTGCTCCAAACATGCCATAGACCTGTGTTTTTCAGCCTTTTTTGAGTCGCGGCACACTTATTTTGGTTGAAAAGATACCACGGCACACAACCTACTGAAACATTCCCAAATCAGACCTGTTAGTAAAAAAAATACATACATAATGTGTCAAATAATGTCCGTGCCACTGATGGTGAATGTTTTTGCTTTCTTTTTTGGTGCAGAAGTATGTTCAGGACATTTGTAAATCAAAATTGGACATTTTTTCAAAGGCACACCTGGCAATACCTGAGGGCGCACTAGTGTTCCCCGGCACACTGGTTGAAAATCAAGGCCATAGACCAGGCATGTCCAAATTCGGCCCTCAGACCAATGTTTCTTGGCCCTTAGGCTTCCTGGTGAACTGGCCCACATTGTCCTGATAAGTACTATTTACAGCACATTTCAGATTTTCTACAATTCCAACCTAAATAACTAACATTTTGGTGCAACACAGACCTGATATTAAGGCAATGAGACTGAATGTAGATGTGGTGGTGCTTAAAACATCAGATAAATGCAGCTTTTTTAAACGTTTCGCAATTGATTTGTGGCCCATTGTGGTCTATATTTCAATATGTGGCCCTCGATGGAAAAAGTTTGGACACCCCTGCCATAGACTATCCTGGACTGTGCTTTCTACCTCAGTACCGCTCCACCTGCTTCATTCCTCGGTGACGTATCGTTCTGTGTGCACATTTTACGGCGCAGACTTGTCGGGCCGAATGAAAGCGGGCGCACACTGCAGCGGCCCGTGTGTGCGTGCGTACCTTTGGCGCTGATGCTGCGCAGGTCGGTGATCTTCATGAGCGTCTTGGGGAACATGTGAGGTTTACTGGGCCTGCGCTTCCTCACATAGATCTTCAGCGCCTCCAGCAACGGCTCCTGCAGCTCGTCCACTTTCGAGGGCTCCTCCAGGTCCTGTCGGTCTGAAATTCACACGTAAATTTATGTAAGGAGGGGATGGAAACAGTGAAAGGATAATGCAGGTTACAATGTACTCGATAATGCCTGAAGGCTTTGTGTTTATTGACCCATCGTTGCGCGCTAGAAGTACAAGGCGAAATGTTTGAAGTGGGACCAGCGGTGGGACTCTGGAGCAATACGCAGCTCAAAAGTCCCACCCCCAAGAAAAAATCCAATTCATATTCAGTATAAATCCATTAACAGAGTCAATGTGCCAAATCAGCTTTTAACAACAGCGTTTCCTCATCATTAGTTCACTCAAATTTGTATTTTTGATTCCTGCATGTTTGAGTTAAGGCGAGACACTGCAGGTGAATAGGAAAAAATCTTAAATTTAAAGAGGTCAATTTGAAACTTCTTCTGTAGTTTACTCACATAAATGTAAGAAAAACATATATTATGTTATGTATTATGTTTTCATGTTGAAATTAGGCATTTTATGTGTAAACACTGTCAAAATTACACATTTAAATCTGAAAAATGGACAGAACCAGGTTTAAGTTTCTTTGTTAATTTTGTACACATGTTGGTTACAAAACTTTACAGATTCTTATTTAATTTTTGAGTAGACAAGATTGACCTAAAAATTCTAATTTCGCCTTAAAAATTAGATATAGAAAAATCGTTTGGTACGTTTTGTCAAAAATGTGTTGAGTCCAAGATTGTACAGTTTGGTGTAGGAGCTCCTTTAAGTGGTAAGTGGTGAATGCATTTTAAGAAAACTACCTCTGAAGTTCCAATGTCCCAGAGAAATCTATGGATGAAGTGGATTCAATGAAATAATAAAACATCTCCAGGAGCAGATTGGACAAGTTTGTTGTTTCCAGATGAAAGTCGATATGTTGAGAGAGCAAACTGAACAAAAAACAAAAAAAAGAGTGAGTGTGTGAGAGTGGAGTGTCTTGCCTTAATCCTGTATTGTTCTGCAACTTTGGCTCCAGTGCTCAGGAAATTCCTTTTTTCACCTACCCCCTATCCCCGCCCACATCCCTGCACTTCATTGGGATTATTTGAAAAATAAAAACTGAAGAAAAAGACTGACACACGCAGAGTATATAAAATGTATAAAATGTTATATAGCCACTTTTCACAAATAAAAACATGTAAATGACAATCTTCTGTGTATTTTTTATTTTACATCATTCATACATTTAATGGCTCCTGTTCGATTCTATTTCTGATCGCCCATAAAGTAATTACACATATTTACCTCTTGCAGTCAGTACACCGAGCCTACCGCACGTTACAGTTGCTTTTTATGGTGAAATGTCACTACAAAGAGGCGGGGCTTATCAGTTCTGCAGTTTTGAACCGGAAGTAAATTAACCTGTTTCTATTATTAAGCCGTTTTAGATCAAAATTGCAGTTTATAATGAACAAAATGTAAAATAATGATGTATTTATGATCTATTTATGATACTACGTACCTGAAAAAAACAAACATAATATTACTCTTTTAAAAAGTTTAAAAGCTCAATGGTGGCTTTGTGGTAACTAAAGAGCCAAAGACAAGCCATTTGACTTACAATATATTGTTTAAACTTTAGTTATCAAGACAATTTGCTGAATTTTACCATTTTTATAATCGTGACATGAACAGAAGTTAGAAGATAGACAAATGGATAAATACTGCCGCAAAGTAAATTCTAGTTCAGCTGCAGACACCATCACAGAGACACAAAGGTGACATGGTTAGTGCCTTCATATTTTATTATATTTTATTTGAAGTCTATAAGAAAATGGATGGGAAAGTTAAAAAGACCAGTTGTCTTATTCAGAAATAGATGCGATGAAAGCTAATGACTCAAGAGAGAGAAAACAAAGCCAACAAAGCTCAGCTAGAATGTAAGAATGGTTTATGCATCCCAAACGTACAACATCCACATCATTACTACAAAAAATGCTTACTTGTTGAAACTACGACCAAGTTCTACGCATAAAAGACCAAAAAATGTTGAGTTTAAAAACAAAACAAAAGATCAGAGTAGGAGCAGGATTTCATTATTGCCTGATTTACTGCTACAACTCTACTGACGTTTTCATTACCCTTGTTCAAATAAACTACATCGAGTGTTTTATCTCGAGCTAGAGTTTGCGCTGAGATACTACTCCAAATACTTGATAACGCAGCTATTCAGAGGTAATAAAATGCCTCGTCTAGCGCTGTACTGCTTTGTCCCACCAGGGGGCAGTGTTCTCCCTGGGATCAGACCTTTTGTCAGGAAGAGTCTGACAGGTCTCGCAGATTATGCAACAGTGAGTAAGATTTGGCCGGGCTCCTGTGCCGAAGGAAAAAAAAACCACACACAGCAGAGAGAAGAATGAAGTCCTCCAGTCAGAAAAGTGGATTTGAAATGAGACGGGTTTGCTGCTGCAATCCCTCCAGCAGAACAGTCAAAACCCGGGCTTGAAATACTCTAAAATCATAGCACTGAAAGATTCAATAGGTAACTTTTCGTCTTGTCTCCACTGAGAGGCTGTTGCGTTGCCGTCGATGTTCCACAGTATGGTATAAAGTGTATCTATCTCCATGGAGACAAGCAACCCGAGTGACAGGTCAGATCAGAGGAGAGGCAAGCCCGCGCACTCCGAGAATACATATTGTGCAACGGATTTTTAGCAAAAAGAAAGAAAAGTCAACAAAAATAAATGCAACATAGATGTAATATCACACATTCCAGGCAAAAAAAAACTCATCTAGACAAAAGAAGGCGGCATAACTAGACATTCTCAGACACAAAATTCACTGTTGCTCAAACTCAATCGTGTCAAATCCAACGTTCTTCCCATAAAAATGTAAGGTGAAGCCAATCCTTTTATTTGAATGTTTATTTCGTGATATTGATGTTACTTATCTGCACTCCTCACCAGTAACATGTAAAAGCACACCGCTGATTGGCCGGCTTGTGACTGTCTTTGCTGATTGGCCAGCCCAAAACCTTTTCCCTAACCATAGCCACTTCCACCCAATGCCTGACCTTAAACTGACACAGGCCGACAGCAAAGCATTAAGAAAGGCAGCCAATCAGAGGCTGCGCAGCACTTCCCCTGCCATCCTGTAAAAAATGAATCCGTCCAAAGCTATGGCACCGACAAATGCAGTACAGGACAAAACGATTACTAAGAAGAAGCATTTATTTTGTACAATTGTATTTAGTACAAACACACCAATTGTGTTTTTAAGTTCCCACTTTCCCAGTTCCTATTGCGTTTGAGATTTTAATTTGCAAAAATCCTTTCTTTTATGTCCCACAGCTTCAGAGGATAATCATAAAAAATCTGAAATTCTCCTCACCAAGGACAAGGCTCAACAGCTACAGAACAGCGAAAGTGACCAAGCGTGAAACATAAAAACGCACAACAAATAAAGGACTTTTACTTCCATCTAGCAGTGCCTCGGCCGTTTTTGACAGCGTTTTCACATTTGCCAAAGTACGCTTTTATATTTCAAGCTTGGTCACTTTCACAGCTCTCCATTATTAACACGACTCTGTCCTTTATTGCCGGTGCTGCGCCTCAAACCACTGCACCACAGACAGCGCGGCGGTCTTGTGGCCCGTCATGAGGGACCGTCCCGGAGCACTTCCCTCTCCCCGCTGCCCTTTACTGTACAGGTCAGCGTGCAGAGCTGCTGTTGACCTGACTCCCGCCGACACCGAGCTGCTTCCACTCCAAACCCGACCACAGCCGCTCAATATTTAACACAGAGATCGATGCGAGGGCCGAGGAGAGGAGTGCGGAGAGAAGAAATCCACTTCATGTACAGCGGCTCGCAGGTATTCACACTAGCGCTGCCAGAGAGGGAGAGGAATGAGAAACAGGCTGCGTGCAATTTACTGTTATTCATGGCTTTCGGTTTCCTGTTTTGCGCAACATTTTGAGTACTTTTTCCCATTCATATGACAAAATAGTTTGGTTTTAATAAGTTAATGGCAACCGTTGTAATTTCTCAACAATCATTTATATTCTAACGACGTTCTGAATTTTAGCAGTGAGTGGCAAAAACGCATGACAGTCAATGGTAAGCGTGGCATTTTTTTCTGTAAAAGTTCAAAACATGACGTAAATGTGAAAGAGCTGCTGCAGTCTATTAATCAGTATAAAGGGCTACAACTCTGCTAAATAATGAGTTTGTACCGGACATCTAATAAAAAGAAAATCATGTCAACAGTTGTAGAAAACCAGATAAACAACAGGAACGCTCCGCTCACATTTATCACTGATAAAGACTTTAGGATCACACACAGTTGAGTTAAAGTGTCCTAAATCTCCAAGTACCATTAGCAAACAAGCTCTGCACAGTCAGAGGAGTCACAGAGGAGCTGCTTTCAGTTTACAGTTTGCCGTGTTAATTAAGTTAACTTGAGCAAAACAACTGATCTATGGACCTAAAGTAAGCCAAATACAAGCAGAGACACACACTTTATCAGTTGTGCTGCCTGTAATTCTCAATCAGAATGTTCAAGAGCAAGAATGTTGATGCATAAGATTTATTGTTTTATAAATTAGTGAATAATCTGTAACCTAAAGACAGTAAATCAATAAGTCGCATGTAGTAAAATGTAAAACCCTAACCCTAATAATAAGACATTCAATTTATCGAGAGATGAAGATGGCCAGCCATCTTGGTTCTAGTCGCTAATGTAAACAAATGTAAAATCCAAAGAAAATCTGCAGTAACTGTCCTAATCTTTACCGTCAGCTGTGCTGCTGACTTTTATACAACTACAAATGACATCGTACAAAAGCACAAGCGCATTTTAAAACGCTAATTTGGCTTTGTTATAGCGAGTTATGCATAAAATGCTATACAAATGATGAGCATTTAAGATTAGCATGCAGGTCATGCATAACTGATTCCACCACATCTTTGAACAACTGAAACATGGCTTGTAAGTGTGTGATACTTTCCATGTGTTTGGTAAAAGTGCTACATTAAATATTACGTTGTATTATTAAGTGATTTTGACCCATTAGTGCTTACATTGATGAATGTCTGTGCCAGTTACAGTATAAGGCTGTGTAAAGTAGTTGAAAAGCCCTATTATTTGCGCTGACAGCCTTGCAGGACGTTAATTGGCAAAAACTGACACCTCTCAGGTTCCAATTGTGAACAGTTTTGGCATGTGTAAAAAGGCAAAGTACAAAGAGTAAACACTCGCTTCCCGTAGAAACAATATGTCTCTGACCAGCCACAACTGAAGTCTCTCAAAGAGATTTTTCTTCTTCATCAATCTGAAAGTGCACTGTTACCATGGTAATGTTTGTTAGTTACTGTGTCAGCAAAACTCACTCTGGCCTCTGAAAGTTACAAAAACACTTACAAACTTATCGCAGTGAATGATTAAGATGCTCAGGTCAATAGACATTGAACATTTTAAAATTGATTTGCTCTGTTTTTCCATGTTTTTAAGATAGTCAAAATCACCTTTGCATAGTCTGATTTAGTCCGAAACAAATGTTAGCCTTTATGCAAGAAAAAATGGTTACAGCCCCTTTCATTTTAGCAAACCATGGGCCTCCACACATCTCAAAATGTCCCAGATGGACTTTCAAACCATAGAACACTCTGACAAAGCTGTGTGGTTAGCCGGGCTAGCATCTCGTCCCCGTTTGCTCCATGTCATTTTCAAGCTGTCGCTCTTGGACCAGTGAGTGTGTGCTCGCGGTGGCAGCCTGTGCACTGAGAGCCTATAGTTCCGCCCCTAACCATAACAGTGCATGGTTCTCCTCGGCTGCTGTCAGCTCAATTGGCTTCACCTGCTCACTCAGTGTTTGGCCTGGAGGGGACATTTCTGCTACCTTTACATTTCCATTATGAGGTTTAAGGAACTATAGCTGAGGCCTAGCTGTTTTCTTACAATTATACATTGTTGAGGGTTTTTTAAACACCAATTTGGACACCTTTACATTAACTTAAAGGACAAATATAATGCAAAATGTACTTTTTTGTGCTTTTTAACCGTGTTCTAAGATTGTTCCGTCATCAAAAACATACTTGGAGTAGCATTTAGCTTGAATTATGTTTGTTTGAATTCTGGTTTGTAAATCTTCTCCCCTCGTGCCATCAAAAACACTCTGAATTCCTTGGGTCTTTTGCTGTTTTAAGTCCTTAAATCGTGGTCAGACTCGCTCTAAGAATTTCTGCCTCTAAAGACGATAACTACAACTGCGTCACATCTGTGGACTTATAAAACACTGGGGATATACAAATAATGTATGGATTGTGTAATTTCCTCTGCAGCCAGTAGATGGAGCCACAGCTAAGTTAACAAGGCGTCTCCCAAGGCTGATAAAGTTAGGCAAGGCACGGTTATTTGTGGAGCACAAGGCAATTCAAAGTGGTTTACATAACAGCATAAAATTGAATTAAAATCACAAAACAAAAATTTAAGACATATAAAATCATTCTAAAAAATACTTTAAAACAGAAGAATACAGATAGATAATTTTTCAGTCGTATGCACAGCTAAACAGAACTGTTTTTAGCCTGGATTTGAACATTGTTAGAGTGGAGTTTTTTTTTTGTAAAGATACTCAAGAACTGGTTTAAAGGCCAATAACAGTACAAATAAGGCATAATATTTGTCCTTTAAACATACATTAAAGAAGACATATTAAGCTTTTTCTGCTATGAATGAGTTTTTTCCCATTAAATAGTGCAACATGTTGTTTTAAATTGCTAATCGGTATGGCAACGGTCCTAATTTCTTATAATTCTGAAACACATGGATAGACCCGTGGATTATATATGTTGCGCATTTAAAATATGGATCTAAAACAACTTAAATAAAAGAAAACAAGTCTGTCAAGGCTGACTTCCAGACGGAAACTGCGACGCTGATTTGCGCCTGTCCCTTTATGGTACGTCAACGTAAACCTCATCACAAAGAAGCACCGCACTACGGAGAGCTGAGGATCACGGAAGCAAGCAGCGTATACTTTTTCTCTCGTGCCAAAATAGCTATATGGCAGGCTGTTGAATCCTACAAGAATCACAGAAAACAAAAAAAGTAGAGCGTTTGCATCAATGATTCGGATGACGACGGCAAACGAGATGAAGCGACACGGATGAATGAAACCTCAGATATGTTTTTGATGAAGAAATGACACTGAAACATGGTCTAAAACGTATGAAAAGGTCTGTATTAAATGTCTCCTTTGAAATCCTTTGAGGGGATTCAAAAAAGCGTACGATGACTGTGATTGTTTGGTAAGAGGTGGACCTGCAATGATCGCCCGAGCTGAGGTCAAAGGTCGTGGCTAATGCTAATCCCTGTATTATGGTTGATGAACGCGACCACATTTAGCCTCTTTGATAGACTCGGGGCGTTTATGGCTCATCAGGATTCATCGCTTAATGGAGAAGTCAAAGTCATTACTGTTCAGAAGTGTTAGTCGAGCCCAAAGCACGAATCGTAGAGAAATGTAATGAATAAACAAAATGAGATGATCCGAAAGCACTGCCAGCTTTTAAAGAGTGGTATCGGTTGGTTTCGGGTAGCAAGAGTAGGGAAGGCAGGGAAATGTATCAACTTGTCTGTGATAAAATTGATTTCAAGCTGCAATAATTGACCCTGCATACACACACAGAGTCCTTAAAGTGCCTCTAACAGGTTGGACTGCTCATTTAACTAAAATGGAGTTGAGATGAATATACAGTATTTCAAATTCAGCTAAAATATTTAAAATTTTTATCTGAGTTTTGCTAATATTTTAGGTTTTTAACTTTACTTCCTGGTTGTAAATGATGACATCACACTAGGAATGAAACCATCCTGTACAGTGCACCAAAACTCCTCTAATGGCACAGATTTTTTATTTGACAAAGAAATTATGTCCTTGAATCAATGTTTAAAGGGTTAAAAGTAGTTTATTTTATGTAAATTATGCATAACCTTAGTCTCCCCAGTGTGATGTCATCAATTGATTTACTTGTAAACTGTACTTTACTGTAATTTTCAACACATTTTTCATCTTTTCTCCACAAACAGTGACCTGATTGGTGTAAAACTTATATTTGAATAAATCTAAATTAGAAAATCATAAAAACCTGGTGTATGCACTTTAAGTCACATTTGTTGGTCAGAGTCAGACTAGATCTAGATAGCATCTGAAGAAAAGCCCACTAACAGACCTCTGTAGGGGAAGCAGTCCATTCATTTTAATGTAGAACAGCAGCTTTATCATGTACTGTTCAGCAATGGCAAGAGCATGTGCAATCAAATGGCGCAAATTTGTATACGAATGTTAATGGCAGCGACAGGCTAAATACCACTGTGTTGCTAGCGCCACCTGGTGGTTTTTAACATCTAGAGCACTCTGTTTAGTTTTCGGAGGTAACATCATGTCAACAACGTCTGTGCCGACTCAGTAGTGACTTGACTTGAATCAGTTAGCCAGAGAAAAAGATATTAGAGAGAAAAAGTTGTGTTTCCTATTGAATCAACAGAGAGTTTCCCACATGATTTTCCCACAGCAGACCACGCCCCCCAAATAGGATTTTTTTTGCCAATTGTCTCTACGGTTTACTCAATTTATTTAAAATCCTCAGTCACATCTCCACACCACCCTGGGTCTCTCCCCCCACACCCCTCGAGGCCCCCACCCCGCCTCCCAGAGCCCCCCCACACCCTGCCCAGGACAGACCTCCAGAGATGAGGCAGATGGCGCTGAGCAGACCCGTCTCCGTGTCGTCCATCTCGATGGGCAGCAGCTGGTTGGCGAAGGTGAAGACCAGGTCCGTGAGCGGGCCGAAGCCGGCGTTGTGCATCTGTGTGCGGTTCAGGGTCAGCCCGTCTGAGAAGGTCATGGTGTCCTGGTCCGGGGTGTAGCGTGTGCAGATACGCAGAATCTGGAAGTCACAACAGTCAAGCACAACAAGATTCTTTTACTGTGTTAAGTGGAAAACATAAAGCAGGCAAAGTAGACAACTCCTGAGGTAGAAACTATCTGGAGAGGGGTTACCAAGTGCAGAACTGTGATCCCACACTGATCCACGCAGGTTGTCTCAATGGTGTTGAAGGAGAAGTCAAATTCTAACAACGCTAGGGAGAATAAAGCGTTCCTTAACTTTAATCTTGTATCTTCATGCACAGTCTGTTTGGGGTTTCCAATGATGCTTTAGCTGGGGATGGGACAAAATCTTGTGCCACAAACAAGATCTTATGAGATAAACAATTGCGCACACATGACAAAATGATCTTGTGAGATTTTGTTTAATGTGTTTACGTTTGGCTTGGACTAAAAAAGGGTTAACGCTGGTGAGTTCATCCTCTTGAGACGCCGTAGTTGAAAAACACAGTGCTACAATCACAAAAAAGAATCTTAAAAATTCAGAAATTGTGAGGCCAAAATAACTAATTGAACCGCGCCATTTCTTTATAATAAAGTATGACCTTGTCTTGTGTCATTTTCTGGGCCCCGATCTCATGTCTCGTCTCGTCTTGTTGGAATTCGGTCCCGTCCCATCCATAACTAAACTATTCATGTTCTGCATTTGTATTGTCCTTTACGAGCTTTAGTCATCACTCTTTCACTCCTCCACAGTGACCATAAACTACTTTTGCTGCCACAACTGCCCTTGGGTAGATTGGTGAACACAAGGCTGCCAGCCTACATCATCATCCCCTGCATCTCACACCACATTCATTCACACAGCTTCAGTCTTTGGGTGGTGGACAGTCGCTCTAACCACTGAGCCTCCTCCTGTCATGGTGGAGACAGGGGTTTGCTTCAAGAGCCAAAACTCCAAAAGTCGAACGAACTGACACAATTATTAACTGCTTTCATAACGATACACACATTGTTTATCAGGAGTAGCCTATTTAAAATGTAATTAGACATAATACATTCCTATGCATGTCTATATTAGGGCTGCACAATACATCAAATAAATATCGTTAGCGCACTTGTTGTTATCGTGAAATGAGTGATAATTTCTGATGGTTAAATGCAGTGATCTTGCGTTTCTTGTGCGCCCGAGCTGGTTTTTACTTTACTTTTTTACAGTACTTTACTGTTTCTACCAATGTTCACTCCCAAAGTGCTGTTTTGCAAAGTACAGAAGTGAATATTTAAGTGTTCTTAGTTAAACCTCTTGCTTCAAAATCCTCATCACTTTTTCCACTCTTTCATACAAACATAAATGAAGGTGAATAAAATGTCTGAAATGTTTAAAATGCCCCAGTAATGTATTTTTATGGTTTGCAGAGTAATGGATGCAGGTTTTAACACTCCAAGGTCTCCTACATGTGTACATTTGTACCTGTTACTATATTTTAAAGTAAGAGTTGAGTTATCCTTCATACCTAAAAAAGAAAAATATATGCAAATGAGGAAAAAATATTGCGATAATATCATAATCACAACACATGACACCCATATCGCACTCATTTCCCACACCGTGCAGCCCTGTCTGTATCCCTTCAGAACAAACACTACCCAAGGCAAAAGACTATGGGCCTTTTGCTTCTTTCCACTTCCTCACTTTGTTTCATGACACATTCACCCTTCAAAAGTACATTCGGAATACGTGCTCCAAACAATGACCTGCAGCGGCGGTGAGAGAATCACCTTTAGCGCTGGCAGTAAGCTAACGGCTAATGAACGCCGAGGCTTTGAAGTGATGCGAGCGGGCGGCTCTGACAGTGAGTGGCAGCCTGTCTGCAACATGAAACAGAATAAAACATAGGCAGGGCGCACCGGCTGGACACCCCTAAACACCCCCCAGCCCCACCCCGCCCCATCACAACACACACACAGACCCCGCACGCCGCTGACACCGAGCGTTTGATGTGCTACCTCGCCCCGCCCCGCGCACCAAGAAGCAACAACAGCAGCACCTTCTTCGCAGCGCGGGCCTCGACGGGACTCCAGTGTTTATCGCCGTTGTGAGCCGACAAGAGGAAATGTTGCAAGGATGGAGTGCGTGTTGAATCAGCGTGGGAGCTTTGAAAACGCCTAGTATTAATATGCACGTCCGATTGTCCATGCATAAGTGATAGCGTACCGTTAGCGCCGCAGTCAGGAACAAACCTGGTGTTGTGTTTTGTTGTGTTAAGTGATCTCGCACTTAGGCCGTCTCCCTTTCGAGAAATCCAAATGCTCGGTGTCAGGCAGTGCTCCTCTGGGTTTTTGACCTTCACCTGAGACGTTGCAATCTTTAAAGCTTCCAAATGACCGTCCGTAATTGATAAGCGTAACAAAATAATCACAAAACCTACAAAATAACAATCGTGATAGTTTTAGAAGCAAAATGAGGTTATTTCAGTTCGTTCTAAACTCCAAGAAAGTGTATGTAAAGTGCTTTTCTTGTCTGGAAGTTTATCACATATCAGCTTTATTTTTTTGTTCCGAATGTTTGATTTCATAAAGCTGGTACATATTAGAGGAATGGTGTTCTTTTAGACAGTGTGAATGAAAGCAGCCTGGAAAAAGGGACCATCTTAAATAAGACAAATTAAAATAAGTGTTCAAAATAAGTAGTATTTATCTGGATTTGAGTATATTTGATGAGGTTGGAAGAAATATATGTAAATTAGTTATGAAGCTATAATCTGGAATATTATTTACATTTGTTCAATACAGATGTTTATTAATGTGCGTTGTCCTTATTACTTAAATGACAAATTAGTTTTTAGTTTGTAAAAAAAAAAAAAAAGCTTCACTTCGAGTAATATAGAGCCATTTCAGAAGGAACTGTAAAAATCACAAATGAAGAGGAAATCACAATTTTACAGTGTCACTGCAGAGCAATCAAAAAAGTGGTTATAATGAAAGTCAATGGGGAAAAAATATCTCCAACAGGACAAGTGGGAGAAAAAACATCAAAAAAAAATCATCAAAGCCAATATTGTCACTAATCTTTGACGTGCCCACAACTATCAACAAAGGTCAAAACAAATTCAGCCTATATTCATATTTTATATTAAAAATGAGCCATTTTGTATGATATTTTCAGCACCTCTGTGATTTTTCTTTTTCTAATGACACTGAAATCTAGGGATAACAATTAGATTTCTGTATTTTTAGTCAGAACGGAAGTAAATTAACAGATTTAACAAACAAACAAATGATCAACAATATCTTTACAGCTGTAAAAAAGTGCGCTAACAGGACAAACGGGTCGCATGTTTGAAAATCCTGTAACTATGGCCGATTCAGAATGAGAAAATATGGATCGAACTAAGGTTTGTGACAGAAAAGCAAATCCCTAACAGGTCATAGGGATTAAGGACACAGCAACATTGAGCGCATCGAAGGAGAAAGCACTGAGGATGTACTTCAGCTGGAACACATTTATAGTTCATCAAGTACTTTATATAAACCATCATTTATCATTAAGACTTTTTTAGGAGTTCTTCAACTTTTTAAGAAGCTCAAACGGGGTAAACACACTTTTCCGCTTGATGACTAATGTACTAAAACTAGGTCACTGTACTTTTTGGAGGCGGAAGAATTACTCACGATCCCCAAAGCTGAGAGTTTAGCCTAACAGAATGAAAAGAACCAAATTAATGGTGCCACTGCGGCGGATAAGAACGGAGATTATACCTCAATAATTTACTGTATCCTAAGTTTTAGCCGCGATAACAGGGGCATCTGGGGTATTCATTTGCAAACCGTACAAATCTACTTTTAGATTTCAGAACACGCCGTTCCCACAAGAACACACAAACTTTTAGAGAAGAAAAACTTAAGTTATTAATATACAATGAGAAAAGATCTAATTTCACAGCAGGGGCGAATTGTGCTTTATGAAAACAGTAATTCAAAGTTGCACTGTGTAACTTTACTGGTGGAGGGTAGGCCACCCGCTCGTCTCCATAGACATATTATAGCTTATCTCATTTGAAACAACTGTAGTTTACTGACATGAATGTGACAGAAAAATGTATTACAAGTTATGTCATGTTTTAATATAAAAACTGTGGTATTTTATGTGTAATTGCACATATTTAGGACATAAATCTCAAGTTTAAATTTCTTGTTTCATCTTGTTGAAGTCCTGCTGCTGAAACATGTCGGTTAAATGAGCTCAGAGCTTTTTTTTTCTGTCTGTCTTACTAGAAGGAAATCACATATGAATAGTAAAATACAGAGGGAATTTCAATTATCTAAAACTTGAGTAATCTAGATCTTATCAAAACTTGGCACCTCATATTTAAATGTCGCCTCATTGTTTCATTTTTTATTTTATTTTGCCAAGTAGAAAGAAATGTGCACCATCACAGACTTTGGCCTTTTTAATTCAAGACTTAAAATGTATTTATCCAGACTGGCTTTAACACTCAGTAATGTAGTGACACTTTATCTTGCACACTTCTTTTGAATAGTTTTATTGATTGCACTGTTGAATGCATTGTGTGATGGTTTTATGTTTTTCATTTCTGTGTATTGAAAGCAGTTTGGTCTCCTTAAGTGTTGTAAAGGGCTGTGTAAATAAAGGCTGATTGATTCTTTCAAACAGAGCAGTGCAGTTGAGGTGTTTGGGTTGAACTCTGCATCCTTCCTCAGCGGTCAGTGTCACATGATGTTACGGTCACGTTTCTCCTCACGCAGTCATAGAAGAACAGCGCTGTCTGCAGTCCGACTTCTCCAGGACAAAATCCCAGTCCTGGAGAACTTCTTGGAGAAGTCGGCCTGCAGATGGCGCCATTCTCCTACCAATGTGAGCGCCGTAACGCACCTGTGTGAAAGATGCAGCGCCACAGCAGCACCGACGTCATGTGACTCTCCTGAGGAAGGATGCAGAAGGCAGCCCCAACATGGCAGGGTATTTAAAGCAGAACCACAGAGCTCCCCCTGCAGGTCTCTTGTGAAAATACACTGCTAGTAAAAAAATGCCAAAGCTTGTTGTTTAATTTTTTTTTTCTTCTGTTTTTTCCCTTCTTTTTTATTGAAATAAGGAAGTACAATCACATAGAAAAAATAATCTCAAGTTCTCAGGAGAGTTGTCTTCGGGTCGGCGTCAGGAAAGTTGCAGAGATAGCAGGGGGCAACGACGGGGGCTTCAAACTCCCCGAAAATACATTTACAACCAGCAAACGGACTTATGAAGACGTTTAATAAGGTAAAAATAGTACTAAAACAGTACTTAGTTCTACTTTAAGGGACACATATTCTACTACAGTGACTTTTTTGAGCCTTTAACCATGTTCTAACAATGTCAAAACAATCCTCAAAAACATACTTGAAGTAACATTCAGCTGCATCCACTCTGTTTTGAGGAATGCTGGTTTGAAAATCCTCTCCTCTCTAAGTGTTAAAAACACTTCCTGCAGAACTACGTCACTTATTTAAGAATCTTTAAGAATCTGCTGTTTTAAGTCCTTAAATCATCGCCACACTGGTTCTGAGCATTTCTTCCGTTCACTGCTACTACTAGCTTAATAATAGCGTGCCATGTCGCACTTTCTTTTAAAGCGATAACATGACTAAAATGTGTATAGTGCTAGGCGTCATCTAGTGGCTGGATGCACTCAGTGTCATTCATTGGAGGCAGCTGAGAAAAACTTGAATTATTTCGTAATGAACCTTTTTTTTGTTTCAAATCATAAGATGGTAAATTTAAGGCACTTAAGAGCATGTTTAAAGGCTAATAACAATATGAAAAATGCATAATATTTTTCCTTTAACACTGCACTGGTCTGCTTGAAGAAACTGTATTTGATAATAATGTTGGAAAACCAAATGAACCCTTTTTAACATTTAATATTTCAGGCTTCGAAGTAGATATCAACAAATGCTTCTGTACGATCCGTCAAAAAAAAAAAAAAAAGTCCAAAATTGCTGGTTGATTGTTGGAAGTTTGGTGTGTGGGAGCTACTTTAAGACTTTATGTCTCTGTGGGAGAGAAATGCATTTGGAGGAAAGTCTTTGAAGTTACATGTCCCAGAGAAATCTATGGCTGCATGAACATGGATGATCTCCACGGAGACAAGCAGGTGTGCAACCAAGCCAGGTCAAATCTGCGGAGAGTCGATCCGAGCAACAAAACAGCAGAGGACTCCACCGATTGTCACACTGAGGATCGGAACAGCGCTAACAAAGCTAAAAACACTAGCTTCTATGTGCAAGATCGCTCAAATACGCAAAATGAAACAAAACACAAACTCTCTGCGCGTTTACGAAGCGAAAACAACATTTCAGCTGATCGGGACTAAACCAAGAGAGTGAAAGTACCAGGATGTCGAGGCAGGCGGCTTTGAGCAGGGTGATCTGGTCAGCGATGGTCAGTCCGGTGAACCCAGGCACTCGTTTGGCGAACTCCACAATCTTGATAATGCACTTAGTGGCCAACTCGCTGAACTTGTCCCACAGACCCAGGTCCAGCCTCACGCGATGGTCTGCGCTGGAGTTCTGCACGGACACACGGACACAGACGGGGTTAGGGCTGTCGAGAGGAAGACACATGGGAATTCAAACAGATCCACTTATGAATGCAGCTTACATCTACAGGCCGAGAGTTGGAATATGTACTTGTTAGCGTTTTGTGTTGGATAACATTAAACTCTTACAGGTTTTCATGTTTTTTCTATTATTGTTACTTTGTTTGGTGGGATAGAACCTGTGGTAAATATGTATCATCGTTTTACATCAGTTAAAGGGCCTGTACCCAATTTTTGCTGTTGTGAAACAGGAAAAACAAAGCAAGTTCCTAATTTTTTTTTTGCATGTAATAAAGTAAAATTTGTGTTGCCCCAGCACAGATATATTGTAAAAGTGTCTATTCGGGTGAAACTGAGACCACAGCTTTTACTCTGTATCTGTTTATAGAGCGTTTTATCCAACAAGAGAAGCAGGAAGTGCACTGAGACTTGTGAAAAGTGCTTCTAAACTCATGGAGGTGAATATTTAGGACACTGGGACTGCATTTGGAAAGTGAGAGATACATGTGACTGATGTAAAGACTTTAACATGACTTAGTTCTGTTTTTCATGTTTCAAAACAACAAAAATCAGGTACAAGGCCTTTAAGTACAATTTGTTTGCAGTAATTATGGGGATGCATTTTTTTCCTTTTAAGACCAAAACTTCAAGCAGCTTTTGGGCTCAGACATCTCGTCCTTCATCAGAAGTTCTGCTGCAGAACCACTCTATGCCCCGCCCCCCATGAACTCTAGGCTAGACCTATTTGAGAGCGGGGCATATATGGCAACAAGATGAGATAACCAGCTCCGTGTCACTTTGTATTGTTTGGATCGCAAAAGCAAAGGGCAAGCTAAAAGGAAACAAATAATGCTCATTAGTGAATGTCATGAGGCTGTTACAGAGAGGAGGAAGAGCTGTCAGCACAGGACCAACCCAGAACTAAACCAGGTCTAACTCAGGCAGGACTACTTTTCAGGACTCACCCAGAAAAAAAAATCCAATCTAAACCATGTTTTAAAAAGATCTAACCTAAACCAGGACTCACACAGGACTGAATCAGGTCTAAGCAGAGCCACATGAGGAGAAAATGTTTACTCACTTAATGAGTCAGTGCTGGATTTAATACACATTTATCTGATTTCCTAATCCTCTTTTAAACTGCTGTTTTGTTCTTATAACTGACTGGGTTTTCAAATTCAAAATTACATGATAAACACACAAATGCCCCACACATTAACCTTTAACAAATAGTTTCTTCTGGTTTAATAGCTTATATAATTTGGTTACAAATATAGTATGTATGCTCATTTAAATTTAGCCCTGGACCAACTGGGTGCTCTTGGTTTAGTGTAGAGCACGGCTATTCAATTTAAGGGCCCAAATCAGGCCCTCCAAGGGATATGATCCAGCCCTCAACCATCTGTCAAACACATAGAAACTATTTTATCTGTTGGTACTGGTTTAGATCTGGTTTAGTCCTGGTTTTAGACCTGGTTTAGATCTGGTTTAGTGATGGTTTAGTGATGGTTTAGTCCTGGTTTAGACCTGGTTTGGTCCTGGTTTAGTCCTGGTTTAGATCTCGTTTATTCCTGGTTTAGTCCTGGTTTAGACCTGGTTTAGTCCTGGTTTAGTCCTGGTTTAGACCTCATTTAGTGCTGGATTAGTCCTGGTTTATACCTCGTTTAGTTCTGGTTTAGACCTCGTTTAGTCCTGGTTTAGTCCTGGTTTAGACCTCGTTTAGTCCTGGTTTAGTCCTGGTTTAGACCTCGTTTAGTCCTGGTTTAGTCCTGGTTTAGACCTGGTTTAGTCCTGGTTTAGTCCTGGTTTAGACCTGGTTTAGTCCTGGTTTAGTCCTGGTTCAGTTGTTCAGTCGTTAAAAGCCTTTTGCATTACATGTTTTTCATATTTCAAAAGCGTTGGACACATTTCTGGTCCCTAAAGACAAAACCTCCCGAAAAATCTGGCCCTCAGTAAAATAAATTTGAATAACCCTGTGGTATCGTATAGTTCTCGTTCATTTTGTGCATCAGTATTTCGCATCTTTTGACCACATGAGAATCACATACATAAACATATTTGTAATTACGTCCACTATGTCACCTTGACATGTCGGTGAAATATGCAAGCCCGTGTCCACACTTCGTCGGGCTGCTGCTCCTAATAAAGGCGCGCCTCGTCTCCTCCATGTCAGACCTCCATACAGTAAACAGGCTGTGTATACGGTTGTCGCGGTGATGCCAGGATGCTTGTTGTTTTGGCCCGGCCCGAGATAATGAGGCGTCCGTGAGTCCCAGACACACACAGCACGCTGACAGATACACACCAGGCTCAGGAAACTCATAATATAGATACAATATGGGAGCCTATACGATGGTGTGGTGAGGGAGAATGAGAACAAAATTAGGGGAATGGTGGAAAAAAGTGACGTGGACGAGTGTGCAGGGCATTGTGGGTAATGGAGAAACGGGGAGTGCATCGCGGTATGACAGTTGTGGACAGTAACAAAGCACAAAAGTAAAAGTACTGCGCTAAAACTTGACTTAAAGGAAAAGTATTATTCATTTATCACCTTTAAACATACATTAAAGCTGGGGTATCTGATTTTCACACTGCGGAACCAGAAGAAGGTTTTTCTCACGAACCCTTTGGCGCATTGTTAAAATTCACATGCATTCATTTTCGGTCCTGTGCACAGCTTTACAACAGCTTTTTTCAGACGGTGAAGTGAAACTGAGGAGGACCACCCAAGCGCAGCCAATCAGGGCACTGCTTTATTATTAGATGCAAACAGAGGTCTCATTTTAGTTACAAATTGCTGTTTTCACAAGATACTTTTTGATGGAAAACACTAAATGTACTAGTTTACACCCAAAAAAAGTCAGATATCCCAGCTTTAAGTTTGGCATTTTGTGTTTTAGAACTAAAAAAAAAAAGTGCATGTGTGTACATCTGTATCTGGTTCTGTTTGTCCCGGCACTTACTGAGTTTAGGCACCATCTACTGGCTGCATAGCACTTACACAAGCTAAAAATGCATTTGTTAGGAAATGTGAGTGAGCTAGTTTGTTTGTAGTGATTGTGTTTAGACGGCAGAAAAGCTCTGAATGAGTCTGGCGATGATTTAAGGACTTAAATCAGCAGAAGATTCTTGGATAAATGGTCGTCTCAAAAACGTCATGATCGAGGGAGTCCAGCAGGGAATATTTTTGACAGTCAGAGGGAGAGGATTTTCTAACCAGCATGAATGAAGCTAAATGCAACTCCATATATTTTTGGATGATGGATCAAATTAATAATAAATAAATCAATAAAGCTTCATCAACAAACATGGATAAGATTCTTGTGCTTTGTCTAGTCTTGCAGTTAAAGGCGCGTTATGGATCTTTCCTGGTGGAGGGTGTGTCACCTGGGTGTGCCTTCTTTGAAAAATCTCAAATTTATTTTGAGATTGTTCAAATGTGGAACTAGCTAAATAGTTTTCATACATAGACTCTGATGACATTTTCACTGTATTGTCACTATATTTCAGTCTTATTCCAATAAGTTATAGGCCAAACTTTAAAGCTTCAGGCTTAATGTCCACGCATCATGGCTTTAAAAATTTATAATTTAGCTTTGATTTTACATACATAGATTACATATGTAGATTAAAGAGTGAAATAACTGCTATGATAAACAAGGTGATGCACATATGCAATATGTAATCACTATTATAGAAAGAGAAAAAGCATTTCTCCCATGTCCCAGTAAGACATATCAGAGGTACATGACACATTGTAACCATAGTTAAACTGGCCTGGACTAAACAATAATGCACACAATCGCAATGTCTGGGGTTCACGTCTCCAGTGCCTCCTCTTTCAGCTCTCGGGGTATTTCAATCTATCCTACAACAATTATGACATTGGCCAGGGGTTCTTAACCAATTTGAAACGCAAGACCAACTTTTGTCTACACAGTAACCTGAGGCCCAATTGCATATTAAATGTGTTATGGCCCAACTTTGGGCCCTGGACATATGGGTGAGAATCACTGGTATAGGTCACTAGTTCTAAAACATTTACACAAAATACCACCTTAGACAATATTTGGTTTTCCAAGTACCACCAGACCTAAACTAGGTCTGTACTGTAACAGGACTTTTGAAGGTCTAGGACTGAAGTTGAAGTTAGAGTTAAAACTTAAAGGCCCCATATTATGCTATTGTGATTTTTTTGAGCTTTTAACCATATTCTAACAATGTTCCGTCATCAAAAACACACCTAGACTTGCATTTAGCTTCATTTACGCTAGTTATTTTGATGACATTTTTTTCCCAGTTTTAGACGTCACTTATTCGAGAATCTTCAGCTCTTTTAAGTCCTTAACTCATCACTAGACTCACTCTGAGCATTTCTGCCTCCAAACACGATCACAGTAACTGCATGATAGCCTAGCATACCGACAGCTTATCAAGCCATTGTGTATATACAGTACAAATTTGTAATTGCCTCTGCAGCCAGTAGATGGCACTAATAAAGTTATATTGTTCTTTGTAAAAACACTTTAATTTTTTGTTCTAAAACATGAGATGTCAAAGTAAAGATACTCAAGAGCAGGTTTAAAGGCCAATAACAGCACAAATCATGCATAATATTTGTCCTTTAAAACCAAGATGACAAATAAATGTGGACAAAATTGATTCTAAATTGAGGACAGAACAGGCTACAAAAACAGCACAGACGATTGCATACCACCACAGATTCTTTGCTAGGGCTATACCTCTAAATGTCCTCCAACTCTAAAATCCCTTCTAGATCTAGGCTTCAATTATCTATTAGCACATGAATCCTTCCCACATTATAATTTGAATCCATCTCCAACGCAATATCAAAAGCCGAACCTCGTGTACCTCGCTAACACTAGAATCCAATATGTCCTCAATAAAACGCCACGCTCCCATCTATCCATCTAAATCTAGCCCAGAGTTATTTCTATGTTCTTGCAACTGCCCATTTAGGAGGCCCATCCATCGCCGCTGGCTGCTCACCGTTAGCCATTAGCATCTCCGCGGCTATCACGCACTGTCAGACCCAAACAATGGCACAGAAGATCCCATCTGGCTTTAAATAATATTTGGTTAAGTGAGACGCTCGCATAAATCCCCTGCAACGAGAAGACATCACCTGCGATTCGTTAGACGCACATTCCAGTGATCTACGGGGACGAGCGGACGTGATAAAATGTTAGCGCAGAACGTGGGCTAGCGGTGGCGGCTAATATTAAAGCAACTCATCTTGTTCTTCCCTCTGGCTGAACAGGAGAGCGAGCGCAGTGCCATGATTCTTGTGTTTTTTTTCCTCCCTTCTTTTCTTCCAAGTCCCCGTCTCGCAATTTCAGTCAATTACACAAGCCCCGTAATTCAATAAAGAGGAACAAGGAAGTTGCTGGGGAATTCTAATTTGATTGTTGAACATTTATCCGGATAAATGGGACGAGTTGTGGCGTTGGAAAATAAGATGGGGGTGGGGCAGATAAACATGAAAAGAGGCATAAGGATACGCCGACGTGAACCTGCTGACTTGGTTCACGCAACATTTGGAGGATTTTTTTGCATTCAGAACATTGTTTTAATTGTTAATTGCCATGGCCCTTATTTTGGCTCATTCTGGAACCATGATTTGTGGGTGGGGCTTTAATGTGGTCTAAGAATATCATGTTTTTCTTCTTCAAAATCATCGCCTGTACATGGTGTTGTGTTTGTGCCTCTCCTGTGTTGCTGTGATATTGTGGGAGACTAATCCATTGATTTTAGACCAGGGAACTAGTTTTTATTTTTGTTAATTCATATTGTAAATAAATATAACAAGACATTTTGGAGTGCCCTGAGCAAACCTCTGCAGTAGATAAAATGACCACTATTGCAAAAGCCAGACAGTGACAGACGGATTTACTGTTTTTTTTCTCCAGCCCTTGTCTCTCTTCGTTTGGGCTGAGCATTTGGTCAAAGAGCGGTATCATTTTCATATTAGGGAAAAATACTTTTAATACAAATTTTGCATAAATTGTATGTTGAGTGATGTTTGGGACCGCCCATGAAAGTGTCACAGTGAGGAAATAAAAACAAAAAAAATCTAGACAGGGTCAAAATGGCCCAAATGCAGCACAAGGGCTAAAATGAATCATTTGATATAAAACACTGAAAAACACAATACTGTTGCACTACTTTGTCTTTCACAACAGGTAAACTCCTCCAGCTAAGGTCCTGACCAAGACTACAGCTCAAAATGAAAGATGAAGAGAATGAATTTCCCTCATCATTGGGGATTAATAAAGTATGCCTTCCCATAACCTTACATCATTCTAAGAAGTGGATCTATATACAATAGGCAGCTGAACCATTGAAAGCCTGGCTCATAAAGGATCTGTAACATCAAGGAGAATTAAAAAGTAGTTCACAGGCTCACAGGTGCAATAATGTGAGGTCTTTTAGAACCAGGCAACAGCGGCAACAACACTCAAAAGTAAATCCTAACACATCTCAAATAAAATGGATAGAGCTATAACATGACATGCTACAAATAATGAGATGATATTTTTGTTAAAGAGTGATAAAGCAAAACTGGACTTTTTAAACCATGCTTTAACAATGTTCCGTGATCAAAAACATACCTGGAGTTGCATTTAACTTCATTCACGGCATTTTGAGGAATGATGGTTAGAAAATCCTCTCCCTCCGACT
Source organism: Rhinogobius similis (assembly GCA_019453435.1). Taxonomy (NCBI): domain Eukaryota; kingdom Metazoa; phylum Chordata; class Actinopteri; order Gobiiformes; family Gobiidae; genus Rhinogobius; species Rhinogobius similis. Next base: position 34,021,874 of record CM033635.1, on the reverse strand, counting down.
GTCAAAAACACTCTTTTCTGAATTCCATCGAATGTGTGACGTTTTTCATGTGTGATGTCACTTATCTTCTGCTGCTTTTAAAGTCCCTAAATCATCATCATCATCAACATTGTGTGCATACACATGTGCATCTGCAGCCAGTAGATGGAGCCACAGCTAAGTTAATATGGCATCTCCCAACACAGTGATAAAGTTATACTGTTACTGTTTTTATTTTATTTTATTTTCAGCTCTAAAACAGATGAGATGTCAAAGTAAAGTCACTCAAGAGCAGGTTTAAAGTCCAATAACAATACAAATAATGCATAATATTTGTCCTTTAAAATAATTTGAGCACTTCAATGATAACGTGACCACTTCATGACATCAGCTGGTGGATCAGAGCATTTTAAACTCTTGAAATAAGACAAACACAATATAATAAGTTTGTTGAAACCAGCCTAACAAGTAATAATGTCCCTTTAAGACCAAATCCCCTTGATATGGCGGCTGTAGGCCTTGCACGTGGCTCTAACCCCCAGTGCGTTGCTCAGTCCCCTCCTCGTTCCAGCCTTGTTTTTTCATCCCGTCACTGTCAGCATCCCTCCTCATTGTGGACCCATAAGCCCCTTCAAACACACTCTAACTGAACCCGCAAATCACCACTGACTCAGATTGGAATATTTCACACTATAATTGGAGCTTTAACCTAATCTCCGGGCGCGGGATCTCCTCTTGTGTTTCTGACGATTCCGGAATAATAAGGAATTTCTCACAGACTGTGGATGAGCATAATTACCAGTGATCCAGATTAAGCCACTCTGACAAACGGCAACAACAACAACGAAAAATCCTATCATAGCTGGTGCAATATTCAAGTTATTATTATTATGATGGGCTATTTTCAGAGGCATAGGATTTGGTCTCAGTAAAGGCTGTTTATTTGGTGGAATGGGGGAAGCGTCTCGGGAGAGGGAGGAGCGGAGAGGGCTTAGACTGATTAGGTGCTTTTGTGCGGGGATTGAAAAGAGCGAGTACAGTGCGGAGAGAGACGGAGAGGGGAGCTTACTGTACGCCGTAACAGAAGCTAAGTGCAGAAGCTATGAGCTAACGGGTGCGCGGTTAGCATTTGTAAAACTCAGCCCCGTTCTGTCCCGACTCGACCGCAGCAGCACACCAGCCTCCTCAACGGTATAATGCTACGTCCTGGCCAATCTAGATGTTTTTTGTTGTTTGAGCGAATTTGTCCATTACCACAGCAATGTTAAAAATAAAAAAAAGATTGATTAAAGCTGTGGTACCTGATTTTCACACTGTGGAACCAGAAGTAGGTTTTCAAATCTAACTCGTCCCTCGCTCTCACAAACCCTTTGGTGCATTGTTAAAATTCACATGCATTCAATTTCGGTCTTGTGCGCAGCTTTAAAACAGCTTTTTTCAGACAACAAAGTGAAAATGGGGAGGACCACCCAAGCGCAGCCAATCAGAGCGCTGCTTTATGCTCCTACTTTGAGACAAAATACTTTATTATTAGATGCAGACAGCACACAGACGTCTTATTTTTGTCACAAAGTGCTGCTTGTACAAGATACTCTTTGATGGAAAACACAAAACTTCATCATTTACGCCCAAAAAAGTCAGGTACCACAGCTTTAAATAAGCTTCTTCAATAAGCTTCTGCAGTGTCAATAGATTAAAGTCTATATGAGAGCTTAGACGTCACTTTTCACTAAAACATAGTGAACATGATTATATTTAAGATTTTACTAAACAGTCTATTTGTCCCCAGTTTGACAGTTTTTGTAATGTTTATAATTGTACTTCCTGGTTGAACATGAGCAGAAAATATGACATAGTTAGAGGTCATTCCACAACTGTTTCACAATTCGATTCTTTCACTCTAATTCTCAAGTAAAGCTGGAGTATCTAATTTTCAAGCCTTAAATCTAAAACTCCTGGGTCTCACCAACCCTTTGACACATCGTTAATGTTCACATTCATTCAGGAAAACACGCTTTAGAACTACTTTTTTTCAGGTGGCATAGTGAAAATGGGGTGGACCACCCAAGCACATCCAGTCACAGCGCTGCATTAAACTCTCAGGGTTGAGGAAGAAATTAAATACGTTATTATTATCTGCAGACAGTGCACAGCGGTCTTATTTGCTTATATGCTACCTATACAAGATGCTCTTAGGTGTAAAATTTACTAATTTATAAAAAAGAATAATCAAAGTGAATACATTTGTGCTTACCTACATCTACAAATGTGGGTATCTGGATCTTTTGTTAGCAAAAACTGCAGTTATAGCACTTATTAAGGATCAGGGATTTTGGAAAAATATCGAATTGCAAATATTTTTACAGCATAGTGATTGCAATTGGATTTGCAACTTTTTCTCATTTTTATAGAATATTACCTTCTGAGAGAAGACTGAAATAAGTTCATCTCACTTAATACAGAGTTACATACGATTCAAAACATGTTTGTAGAAGATTTAAATAATTGCAGTCTGCCGTTTGCTTATCACTACCATTCAATTGGTGATGATTTAGTGATTTGAATGATTTAGTTTTGATTGCGATACATTTTGCAGCCTTAGCACTAATGCTCATTTACAGTATTAGGTGGTTTTCTCTTCAATCGCTTCTATTCGACTTCATGACCTGCATGTAGACTGAGACAAGAGTCTGGTTTCTCTGGAGAAATGTGACAAAATGGTATAAAAGCCGCACTCTACTCATGACAGGCCTGTCATGATAACATACAGAAAATATCACAATAAATGATACTATTGAAACTACTTTATGCCACTGATAGCTGGAGAATCCCCGAAAAAACAGTGCAATTTTGTTAAAAAACATGAGTTGCAATGAACAAACACACGATAGAACACTTAATGGGTCATAAAGGTTGCTCTCTGCAGCTCAAGTTGCATCAAAAAAACGGTTCCTCGAAGTGCAAAGAAAATACACACGATAAATACTGAGCCCCGAATATATTCTTCTTTTGATTATATATTGCACTGGTGTTGTTTGAACCAGTTACACTTTGGTTGGCGTGTTTTACTTCACCGACAACACCATGAATAAAAATATCAACCTTAACATATGCTGTACGTACAAATTGGAACTTGAGTGTTGTTTGAGATCCAGACGACCACAGCTAGTTGTCATTTTACCTGTCAGCAAATGATCCTACCTCTACTTCTCCTCTCTGTGGATTAGTTTCTCTGTAAAAACATTACATTTCAGATGATTGACAGCTATCAGGAGACTCTACTCCCTACAGAAGTTCTGCAGCGGCGGCGTCAATCACTGGCCACTCCGCGGTCTGTAATGTATATGTAACTCCATCTACGGCGCTTTAAAAACCTGTCAGACCAAGTGTCAATCACAGCCGTCGTTACCAAGTCATGGAGCGGTGCGATGCAGAGAGACTGTCAAATGTACACTAAAAATGAGCATGCTGGGATTTCGTTTGTGACAGTTAAATGGGAGATTTGGAGTCGGGCCACCTGGAGGTCACTTGGTGTAATGACACACAAAGCGCTACGACATGGAGCAAGAGGGCTTTAGGGTGAGGTGGCGGTGTAGCATCAAATTCTGGGCCCCAGGTACTTCATTTTGTGTATAATTTATTCTACCCAGTAAATTATTTTTTTAAATTCACTTGTGATATGCTAATTTATGGCTACATCCTGTGTAGCTACCGGTTAATATTGTGATACAGGGGTGAAAGTAGTTTTATTCTTTTGCCAGTACTGTTAATTTTTTTAATTTAATTAAGTTAATTTTTTTTTAACAGAATCAGATGTATATACAGATATAATAATAGTATGCAGTACTACCAGAGTAATAACCAGAGTAATTATGCTATAATTTGGTTTAGGTAGATTTAAAAATAATACAAAATGTACATCATCACAATACAAAATCGTGTTCAAATCAGGGTCATGATGTTTTTCCCCTCAAACAGATAGTTTTGTGATGCATTTTAAGAAAGATCTGACACACCACCACACTGTGCAATATTCATTTAAGTCTACAACCTGCTTAAATTACCCATTGAAGCCTCTGGACAAAGTAATCAGTCTGTCATGTTTTAAATAAGGCCTAATGAGAATTCACACTCTTGAATAAGGATGTCATTTATTACACTTTGCTGTAGCTCTGACACAACAAGATAGTCTTCCTAAATAAACTCTCCGTCAGTGACCATTATTTTTCATTCTTCAGGTTTTCACTTGGCCATTAACCTGTGAAGGGGGACGCCTGTGGCTAATTTGCATATCAATACATGCAAAAACTGTCCGACGTGCTAAACTTTGTAGATGCACTGTAGCGTTTGCTCTGATCGGGTCCTTCTTCTTCATGGAGAGAGAGTCTGAAGTGTCTGCCCCGTGCTGCTCACGGCTCTCATGGCACTGACGCATGAAGACGAGACAGAGGGACGAGTCAGATCCAAAATGAATGAGCTCAAATCAGTTTGTCAAGGTGAGTGCTGAGAGTTGGGTCTATTAAATCTCAAAAAGTGCACAGTCTGATCCTGTGTTAAGTTTGTGTCTAATGTGATGGTTTGACTCGAGACAATCGTTCCAGTGAGACTACTTTTCCTTGCGTAAGGTGGAGGAGCACATTGCCTCGGTGCCTGCCGGTATGGCGTACCACCACCAACAGATCTTTTAGGGGTACGCCGTACCGGCCCGTACCGGCCTGTAGCGGCTTACTTTCACCCCTGGATACAGTACTATTTTGGTTATTCTTAATGGCAGTAAATTAGGAGATGTGTTTATCTTGTTGACATGGTTCTGCTGAAGTGCGAGCCATCTTCAGAACTGCCACTGGTGTTGGTGACTTATCAGCTGATGTTACTTCCTAAGGCGTCCTAAGGTCAGCCTGATGGACCAGGCCACGCCTCCTGTCGCCCAGTGGTCTCTGGAATAGTCCCAATAAGTAAGGCTCCATTGTCGCGGTTGATGCTGACATTGCCTAACTGTCTGATTTCAATGGCCTCCTTGATCCAGCATTTGAACTTGTCAGTCTCTGCTCCAACAACTCAAGCCCATCCTAGTCCATAACGTGGTTTGCAATGGTCGAATATGGCCGATTTTAGGTTCTCTTGTTCCGCTTTTTCTTTTTTTGTTCTTGTGAACCTCCCCGATGTCTCCTTCTCACATTCTTTCAGATGTTCTTTGTTTCTTATGTGGAATATCTTTCCTGTTTCTCCTATATATGATTTATTACATGATTTGCATTGAATTTCCTGTACTGTAAGACATAATGAATGCTGTTGGAATGATCCAGTACTATTAGTTTCTGTAATAACTAGACCAATTTCACAAACATCTCAAAATTATTACAACCAGAAAATACATTAACTGCAATTTAAAATCACTAGTTTTATTTTTAAACAAGTCGAAGTGAACAATGAATTTCCTCCTAAAGGGGTGATGGGGCCCTCAGATGTCTTGCATAATTGTATTTAGTCTCTCAAGGACTTTACTCAAACACAATACATTATTTTATTACAACAAAAATTGAAAGTGTAAAAAATTGCAACTGAGAAAAACCATCACATGAGGGCCCTTCACCGCCCTGGGCCCCCGGGAAATCATCAATACACAATATCCTTTACCCCCCCACTCTGACGCCCCTGGGGTTAAGACACATGCATTATCTGTTTTGTTATTGTCCTTTAAACAACCTCTCTAGAACTTCTGCTTTGGCATCTCATGTTTTATTACGACTTTTAAAAAAACTGTTCTACAAAAAGCACATGACATCATATCAGTCATGCGTTTCCAATGTCAGGAGGAGTTAGAACACCATCTACTGGCTGCAGAGTGAATTACATAGGGAACATAAACAAACCTAGTTTGTCCCAACATGCTAATGCAGGGAGAAATGCTCAGTACAAGTCTGGCCATGATTTAAAGGCTTAAAACAATAACGAAGATCTCGGAGCTCTAAGACGTCACAAAACTGTGTGTGTGTTTTTGAAGCTCAGAGGGAGAAGACTGAAGCTAAACACAACTCCAGGCATATTTTGGACAAGGGTTAAAAGCTCATTCTCATTCTACAGCTGTGAACCAATAGTATACCTGAGATTTGAGCTGAGAACCAATCAGAGAGCAGCAGTGCTCAGATGTTCTCACAACACAAACAAAGTCTGTTTGGCTGGAGATCACAATTGAATCAGCGCTTTGCAAGTGTTACAAGTAAACATTTCACAACAAAGCCGTCAAAGTAACGCCACATGGCTGAGGGTTTATATTCAGAAAGATTTGTAAAACTAACATAACCACACAAACTGTTAGTTATTCTTGAAAAAGTAAATAATGCTCTCTCTTCATTAGCATTGTTGTTGATGTCCTAAGTATTTTGCTTGCAACACAGTTAATTAGGTATTTTCACAGCAATGCATTAAATTGCTACATCCCTAAAAATGCAATATTGTAACAAAATATTAATATCTAAGTAACACTGGTCAAAATACTGAAAAGAATCAGACTAAATGAGTGCCACAAGCTGACAACACACCCTCACCTTGTCAGGGCAGTCAAAACAGTGTTTGTAGCATAAGAGAAATCTCAACTCAAGAAATCATTTTACTGAAGTGAATCCTGCCCTCTTCAAATTATTAATAAAAGATATAGCAGTCCCTAGTTCTTTTCTTTTTGACATTTGAATGACATTGACTTTCACATCGAGCAGCGTGGAGCCCCGCTGGGAACAAAAGCCTGTCTATGAGTGGGATGAGCATCTATAGGGTCCGGCCAAATCTGCTCCAAGGTCCCACATGTTCCCCTCCTATGGGCCCGTGGACATCCAATCGTTCCCCTGCTATGGCCCCGTGGACATCCGAGCGGTTCCTTCCCATGGCCCCGTGGACATCCAAGTGTTCCCCTCCTATGGGCCCGTGGACATCCGAGCGTTCCCCTCCTATGGCCCCATGGACATCCGAGCGTTCCCCTCCCATGGACCCGTGGACATCCAAGCGTTCCCCTCCCATGGCCCCGTGGACATCCAAGCGTTCCCTTGCCATGGCCCCGTGGACATCCGAGCGTTCCCCTTCCATGGCCCCATGGACATCCGAGTGTTCCCCTCCCATAGCCCCGTTGACATCCAAGCGTTTCCGTCCCATGGCCCCGTGGACATCCAAGCGTCCCCCTCCCATGGCCCCGTGGATATCCAAACGTTCCCCTCCTATGGGCCCGTGGACATCCGAGCGTTCCCCTCTTATGGGCCCATGGACATCCGAGCACTCCCCTCCTATGGCCCTGTGGACATCCAAGCGTCCCCCTCCCATGGCCCCGTGGATATCCAAACGTTCCCCTCCTATGGCCCCGTGGATATCCGAGCGTTCCCCTCCTATGGCCCCGTGGATATCCGAGCGTTCCCCTCCCGTGGCCCCGTGGACATCCGAGCGTCCCCCTGCCATGGCCCTGTGCACGTCCATGGGCCGTTAGTCTGAGGGACAGGATAGACGGGGGAGAGGGGGAATAAAGCCTTCAAAGTGACAGCTCTCATGACACAAAGCTGCAAATGTTACACTCCAGCGGCTAACAGCTAACGGCTAACTGACAGCTTAAGGCCGCCTTTGATAGCTGAATAAAGATGCTATAGTTGGATTGGCCGTGTTTGAGTTGCTCTTGACAGTTCAGCAGCGAGACAGGATACATGAGCAGAGTTTTAAATGTTGCATTGTTTGGTATTTACATTTTAGAATTGGGTTCTTTGGACAAACCCCCTTTTCCCCTCTCATCTTCTATAAAGCATTTGTTTTGTGTCAGTTTGTTTTCGTAACAACAAAACTACATTGAACTTTTGCTCCCAATTTTCATGAGCTGAACGAAGATATGAAACGTTTTTCTACATTTTCAAAAGACTCAAAAGAAGATCTCTCAAATATTGTTCACACATTTATCAAAATATGTTCTACTGAGCAGTTGATATTAATTTTAATAGTCCATCTCACCTCAAGATGCTGATTTGACAGCTTGAACATTGCTCAGATGTGCCTTAGACTGGACACTCTGAACGGTTTGGTTTTGCTTCATTGGGGGGTCTGGGGGGGTCAGAAATCCAGTCAGTATCTTGTGTAACCACCAAAATGAACCACTGAAGTTGCTGGATATCGGCAAGAACTGGAACACATTGTCATATATGTCGCTACAGAGCATCCCAAACATGCTCAGTGGATGACATGTCTGGTGAGTGTGCTGGCCATCCAAAAACTGGAATGTTTTTAGCTTCCAAGAAATGTGTACAGATCCTTACAAACATGGGGCCGTAAATTATTTGCTGCAACATGAGGTGATGGTTGTGGATGATGGACATGTATGTTTGGGATGCTCCAGACACAAATATATGACGCAAAAATGATTATGAGATGTTAATGAGAGTATTCAGCACATGAGCGTGCCTCTGCTCATTTAACCAGTTGCTATTCTGGAGTCCCACCGGCGGGACGCTAGAGTTTTAAAATTAAATTATTCAGTTTTATCCACCATCTGATATAAGGAGACTATCAAGCTGTGACCCACTTATTTTCAGTCTAACATTCTGGGATGAATCAGAGTTTTTACTCTAAAAGCACAAATTTAAAAATTACACAAAAAAAAAAAAAAAAAAATTGGACTTTTATATGGATTCCGCCTGGACATTTTTTTTTTTTACTTTATTACAAGTCCCTAAAACTATTTTTTTGTTAAATTAGCTTCAGCTTTGAAAGAGGAAGTGTCAAAACCAACAAAAGCCAAAAGTAGTGTCAATCAGGCAAAATCTAAAGACACAGCTTCACTTCTTCATAGATTTAACTAAGAAAATTTAGGCTGATTTTAAAGTCTGATATTCAGTGTAATCAAAGTGTAATCAGACTAAATCACCAAAGGACAAAACTACAGAGTCTCAGCTTCACAAAGAGTCCAACCAATAGTTTGTGCTCCAAAGGGTTCAGAAACAGCTTCAGTTTGAAATGAGGCTCATTTTAGTCAGACATTTTAGGAAAAACAGGTCTGAGCGGCATATTAAAGGCCACAAGTTCAGCGCATTCAGAGTCAAGTCTATACGTGGAGATTGGATTGAGGGGATCTGACAGGGACTCGAGTTGACTGTTCACGCCGATAGAGGAATTATTTTCCTTTTGTACTCTGATCACGCATCACAGCGATACGTACACAAAAACATGGACGCCTGTTGAATCAGAGCGGTGCAGGGTGTGAACTGGGTCTCATCATGATGGACCTCAGCGATACCGAACGCCCGTCCTGTGTGAGCCATCGTAAGCAGGCTGCAGCTGGTTCTTACCGTGGTGTACTTGCCCAGCTGGCACAGGGAGGGGAAGGTTTCTTGGTGGGCTTTGCGGATCTTCTCGATGATGGTCTCCAGCTCTGCACTCAGCTCATAGCTCTCTCCCAGCTCTGCTTTGGGGCTCTCCTTCTTCTTCTTGTTGCGGTCGTTCCTCACGGCTGAAACAGAACAGAGGGTTAGGATGAGACAGGGTGCTGGCTACTGACGGGTGAGTGATCCTATACTGGAGAAAATAGACACCTAAGCTTTATTTAAGAAGCAAAAAAAGATGGTAAATTGCTGCTTCAGTTGGGCAGTCAAAGCATAATGTAAAGCAGAGGCGGGCAAACTAAGGCCCGGGGGCCACATGCGGCCCTTTTGGCATTTTGATCCGGCCCGCAAAGCATTTAATAAAAAAATTGTATGAGTTAGGTGTGGTGCATTTGTCAATTTATAGTTTCCTGAGCAGCTGCTTGTTCATTAAAAATCAGTTTTGAGAACAGCCACCACTAGAATAACACCAAACTTTGATGCATTGGATAAAAGGAGTGACCAACCGCACTGTTCCCACTAAATAAAGATAATGATTTTTGCTATTCTGTAGTCATTTTTTGTGTATTTTAGGCATTAAGTCTATGTGTAGTAGTATGTGTGTAAAATGGTCCGGCCCCCAGGCAAGTGTAAAAATCCAATGTGGCCCTTGCGTCAAAATAATTGCCCACCCCTGATGTAAAGCAACCACGCGCTCACTCACGCCAATAGTGGAGATCAAACTGGTGACTTTCAAGTTTGTGAGTGAAGATCTTTTCTAAAGATGCAGGACTCAACAATAATTTATCCCACAACTTCCCAACTACTGATAAACACTGATCCAACCAGTGTGCAGGGGAAAGGGCGTGCCTTAAGGTATTTCCAGATGTGCCTTCAAAAATGTCCATTTAGGGTTAATGGATTCACACATGGGTTAACTGACTAATTTACACTCACCATTGCCAAATTTAAAGAACCAGACATTAGCACGGACATTATCCAGCACATTTTATTGACCAAAACTAATAATTTGGTAATGTTTTAGAGGATGACGTGCAAGAGAATGTTCTTATCCAAAAACATGTGCCAAATCTGAAAAAGACTGAAAAACACTGGTTTAAGGGCATTAATCAGCTCCCCTTTTGTAGTTCCAACTGTGTCAGACTGTGTTAAACGAAGCTCAGATTGAAGTCTATACTGAGTAACAAAGCTTGTGCATCCAGTTATTTTTTTTACTCCAAATAACATCTGTAATTGAATTGAATAAGTACAAGACAAATAAGATTCACGACACACTATGACCACATTCCAGTCAATGCAATCACATCTCACATCACAAAAGCTACAAATTACGCCGCTCTTAGAAAAGGTTTAAAAGGTGGTCATGTAGACACAATTTAAAAATCAAGATGTTTCGAGTTCCATCCAGAAGTCACTATCAATTAGACAGCATGGCATTCCTGTGTACTTTCCTGTGTACATTCCTGTGTACTTTCCTGTGTACTTTCCTGTGTACTTTCCTGTGTACTTTAAAACTGGTTCATCCCTCAAACTAGATGCCCACAGCAAAAAAGATGTAGTGTATTCGGTCCAGTGCAGTGAGTAGGACTGCAATGAGCGCTACATAGTGAGACTAAACAACACAGCATAAAAGACTGTCTCAACACAGAAGACACTCATCTCCATCTCAAAGCCACAAACCAGTTGTTTGAAGACAGAGATGGTTTGAAAGAGGAGAAGAAGGCCATATTTGTGAAAAAAGAGAATGCCTGCTTTAAACAGAAATGGTGGTTTGAGTGATCATTTGCTGTGAGAGTGCTTTCACTTCAGTCAAGTAAGAAAACAAGCAAAAACGTGCTAATCAGCTGCTTAACAGTGAAGAAGAAAAGGCATTCAGATTAGAACTGGACTGTAATGGCCCCAGACAGGTCAACAGGTAAACAAAGGGAAGTTAGCTAGTTTCTGGCTAAACAAAGACAAATTAGTTTTCCGAATAAACAAAAATAGGTTAGTTTTATGGTAAACAAAGACAGATTCTTTTCAGGATAAACAAATACAAGAACACCCAGGGTAAACAAATACAAGGTAGCTTCTGGGTTAATAAAGGTATGGTAAACAGAGACAGATTATTTTGTGGGTAAACAAACACAAGGGAGTCCCATAGTAAACAAATACAAGGTTGTCTGGGTTAACACTGGTATGGTAAACAAAGACAGCTTCTTTCTATGGTTAACAAATACAAGATAGTCCCAGAGTAAACAGATACAAGGTAGTTTCAGGGTTGTTTGGCAAACAAAACATATTATTTTCAGGGTAAACAAACATGGGAGTGTCCCATAGTAAACAAATATGAGGCAGTTTCAGTTAACAAAGGTATGTTTGTTTTAGAGTAAACAAAGTAAGAGTAGTTTTGGGGTAAACAGAGACAGAGTAGTTTAAGAGTAAACACAGACAGGTTAGTTTCAGGGTGAACAAAGTTAGGTTTGTTTTCAGGTAAATAAAGACCAGGTAGTTTCGGGGGAAACTCCTCCCAGAGGGCAGGTCATATTAGATAGGTATTACATAAAGTTTATCAGACAAGATCCTCCCTTGAAAATGACTTAAATCATTTTTTGACTTTTTGAAGTCAAAGTGTCTGCTACTACGTTTGAAACTTTGTCTAAGATGAATCACTCCTGGACAAATGAGGGACATAATGTACTTTTACAAATAAGAAGTACTTAATGTGCAGGATAATATAGATTTGTCAAACATGCATTGAATCACTCAAGATACCTGTTTTGCATAACATGTCAACTTTAAGTATATTTTATTTACGTTGAACTCACTATATTCCTTCTGAAACACCAACTTCGTCTATGTATCTCCCCACTTTTCCAAGCCGTTTCACCCCTATAGCTCCATATATAGTCCATGAAAAACAACAGAACCTTGAGAAGCGTGCCACTTTGTTCGAACTCGAAATCTTATCTCCTCTATGTGGAGCTTTCCTCTATTAGTTTTCTCTTTGAAGCGTCACAGCGGGGGGCTCCATACATGCACCAGCTTTATGACTCCACTCACACTGCAGTTAACCAGGCCACTGCAGCATTATATCACATGTATGCAGTCGCTTAGAAGGATCCCGAGCTTTGGAGGCCATCGTGAACCCCCAAAGAAAGCACCGCGCGGTCACATCCTCTGGCCTACTTTAGCTCGGCCTTTGTGTTCGGCGGACAAGGTTGGAAAGCACTAAACAGGCATTGTATGTGCGTGTACAGGCTGCGTAAATAGTGGCCTACTTGCACTAAAAAGAAGTGTGGAGGTGGTAAACATGTTTGTCGTAGGGAAGTGCACTTATTTTTCTGAGTGTAGTTCTTCAATTTGCAGTATTTATTTTCAAAGTGGGATAATAGACATTGTGAACTGCTGTATATATATATATATATATATATATATATATATATATACATATATATAGTATATAGAGTTTTTTACGGAATTCCTTTGTGGCTTTGTAGCTTGTTTAGAGAAAGGAACCTTGTTTATGAAAATACATTTGACATATTCACTGTTTTGATGATTAAAATGGGTATAATTTGTACAAACTTTGAGCAGTTCATGGTTTAACAAAGAAATACTATAGTGTTGTTGAAATGTATTTGGTTCTTTAAAAACAGAGACGTGTCACAGAAACATGCAATTTATCATTTATCGCATATATCGAAAAACACAATATTATCCAATATAATTCCAATTTAACTTCCCTGCTAATTAATGTAATAATTGACCATTTTGAAGTGTTTCTGAGCAAACTTCGTGAGCCAGAAAAACACCATAAAGACAACCAGAATCTCTAGTGCAAATATTTGACATGTGTAATTTGATAACATTTTAGTAGATGGAATCTTTTCAACATAAAGTGTTGCGCGACTCATAAAAGTTAGAAAAGCAATACATCTCGGAGTGTTATTTATTTGGTTTAATTCCAGTAATCCTTAAATTTTCAGCTAAAAAAAAAAAAAAAGAAAACTCGTGTCAGTGGAGCAGAGGAGATTTGCCAGTAGAGTGCGAAAGAACTTCTTTTTTGTACACTGAGAATTGTCATAACAATATAGAGAAATGTGTTAAAATGTGTCTTTAAATGTGTTGCAGATTTAAGAATTGAACAAATGTGAAATGACTGTAAAATTACCCACAAAGGGTCTGAAATATTTATCTCATTATTTAGAAGTAAAAGCACACATTAGTTTGTGTCTGTAAGTATTTCCTCATCAGGCTTGGTATTAGCACTAGGGCTGAATCAAGTTAATTGATGTATTGCAACTGATCGATTATTGAAATAATTGTCAACTAATTTAGTAATTGATTAATCATGGACTTTACACTGACTTCAACAGATGTCATGTGTCAGTCTGCAGCACTGGGATTTTATGAATATGCAAAACAGAGCAATTTTACCCCAACGTGCAAAACTGGAGGCGGAGACAATGTAAATGATAAAGTCTGATTTATCAAGAAGATGAGGAGCAAAACTGCGCAAATAGTAGCTTGTCCGAAAAGCAGGTATTAACCTTTTGCTCAGACCAGACTATTGCAGTTTACACGTCAATGTGGTGTTACAAATGTTTTAAATGGTTTTGTTTGGCTCATTTATAAGTACAAATAGGCCTACTACAAAAATAATAAACACACTTTACCTGCGACACTTTGACCTGGATTCTCATCTGTGTCGCTTTGAGCTGGAGCAGTCACAGAAACTGACCCTCAAATGGATTCATCGCAGATCCTTTCAATGTCCTTACACCGTGCAGTCTTTGAACGGAGTATTGATGACCAACACATTCCTGCGTGTCCAAAGCAGCGCCCCGTTATCCCTGGGCTGTTATGAAATCCTTGCCATCCGCGGTGCCAGATTCATCATGCAGCGCTGGTTAAAGGCAAACACCTGCAGGTTTTCCATCACACCCCTCTGTCCATGTGCAGTGCGCATCTGAACTCTGGATAAACGTGCAGAAGGACAGGCTTTTTCTGCCCAAACGTTCACAAACACCGCGTTATAGGTTCAAAGGTTTGATGCACTAATCACGGGCATTCTCCATAGCCAAAGATGAAGATCTCACAAAAAAAAACAATTAAAATTATGTATATCGTTTTTAATAAAGTTGTTGTCCTGCGACGCTAGTGAATGTCATCGATTATCATCATAACTTCTTCCGTGTGTCTGTTCTCCCAGAGGAGCAGCAGCAGAGGCACATTTGCTCTTCCCACAGTAAACTCATTTACATATCAGATTTGCACCACTGACAGTACGCACAGTCTCCGATGGTAAAAATGGTGCAACACACCCACAAAATAGCGCATGCACATTTTAAGTGTTTTGTGAGGCTCAGAGGAAGAGGACCTACTAAACAAGATCGTCAAACAAGCGTAAATGAAGCTAAATACAACTCCAGGTGTTTTTGATGAAAGATCACTTAATGAATATTTGCAGCTACTTTATTTAAAGGACACATATTCTGCTACATTGACCACGTTCTAACAATGTTCCATCATCAAAAACATACCTGAAGCTGTTTTGAGGAATGTTTATTAGACAATACTCCACCGTCCGAGTGTCAAACACACTTCCTGCTGAACTTCCTGGATTTTCTGATGCATTTTCAGACTTCATATGTCACTTATCAGAGAATCTTCTGCTGTTTCAAGTCCTTAAATCATTGCCAGACTCATTCTGAGCATTTCTGCCTCTAACCACGATAACTGCTGAAGCAAATCCGCACAATGACATCTTTTCAGTGCTAACTTCACTAGATAGTATATTGCGCTGGCTCCATCTGCTGGCTGGATGCACTCAGTAAGAGTCATTTCATAGTGACTGATAACACAGGTCATAGAATGAATGAGAAACTTTTTTTGGTTTGCTTTAAAACATGAGATGGCAAAGTTAAGGCACTCAAGAGCATGTTTAAAGGCTAACAGCAATATGAAAAATGAAGACTATTTTTCCTTTAAACTTCACCAATCCAGGTTAATAGTTGTTTGCCACACATATCTTCATGATGTAAACAATAAAACAAGAAATAAACAACCAGCGTGCCCGAATGTAGCTTATTTGAACAGTCGGAGTAATTCTTGATATTGGATCTTTGTGACAACCAGTAACGGTGATGAATAGAGAGCAGAGATGACTCACAAAGGTGTAAAGTCACACTCGAGAATCACAGTGTTTGATGGCCCGGGGCTCCGAGCTCACGAGTCCACGGTGGTGGTCACGGCTCGCTCAACATGTCAAGCTTACGCTGTTCGACTCATTTAAAAGGTGAAGTGCACACAAACTGACGTCAAACCCATTCATGTTCTCAGCCAAGGCTTGTTTGTGTCTTTCAAATAGCTATGTAGTCTTTACGGCGCATCTGCTGGACGTTCAAATCGATAAATCTAACTAAAAGGACAAATTTCAATTCACACAGCTGATGATAATGGTGGTTTTTCATCCACTTTTGTGTCAGACTCTAACCACTGCGGCTGACTCACAATGTGTCTCCATGTTTAGGTCGTGGCTCACAAATGTCTACAATGAGAGCAGCTGACGTCACCCAAAAACAGCAAATATTTGTCAAAGGACAAATTCTATGCATTATATGTATTGGTGTGTTTCAACATGTTCTTGAGTATTTTTTCTTTGATATCTCATGTTTTATAACACAAAATAACAATATAACTTCATCACAGCCTTGTTAACACGTTAACTTAGCTTTGGCTCCATCTACTGGCTGCAGAGGGAATTACACACATTTGTAGATCCACAAAGGTTTGTAATGCAGCTGTCCAGAGCTGTGACATCAGGCATCAAAAAACGTCACACATCAATGGAATATAGTGTTTTCAACAGTCGGAGGGAGAGGATTTTCTAACCAGGATTCAGCTTTTAACGATGTTCTAACAATGTTCCCTCATCAAAAACATACCTGGAGTTGTATTTAGCTTAATTCACGCCATTTTGAGGAATGTTGGCTTGACACGGTAGCGCAGCATTTAGCACTTTAGACTCCTGGGCGGCGTGGGGTCTTTCTGTGTGGAGTTTGGATGTTCTCCCTGTGTCTGCCTAAGTATACCCCCTACCACTAAAAAATATACAATAGTCTTCTCTCTTCTCTCTGGGGCCAGGTCTCCCCTGAAAAAGAGATTCTGAATCTCAGTGGCACTTACCTGCAGATCAATAATGAATCCTCCCCGATCATTAAAACCACCTCCTGCTGAACTCCTTCAATCGCTGATATTTTTCCTGATTTTTTACTTCACTTATCTGAGAATCTTCTGCTGTTTTAAGTCCTTAAATAATCACCAGACTCATTCTGAGGATTTCTGCTGTCTAAACATGATCACTGCTACTGCTAGCCTGATCATAGCGTCCGTTGAGTGCAAACTGTGCTAATTTCACTACATTGTGTAAGCGCAGGCGCCATCTGCTGGCTGGATGTACTCAGCAAGTGTCATTGCAGACAGGCTGATAAATCCTGTCATTTAGTCAATAATACACTTTTTTTTTTTGTTTCAAAACATGAGATGGCAAATTGAAGGTACTCCGTTTCAGCCTGATCATAGCATTTCACACAGTCTCTTATAGTAATAACATAACTAGGTTATGTAAGCGTTAGGTGCCTTCTGCTCAGGGCCGCTGCTTGTTTTTTTGGGGCCCTATGCAAAATGTCTTGATGGTGCCCCCCCCCCCCCCCCCCTACTTTCATTTCTTACCATGTTCATTTTATTATCTTAAATTAAATACACAATATATAGTACTATAAACACAAGATGGAAATGTAAGTTGCCAACAAAAAAATATTAATAAATATCTTAAATAACTAAATAAAACTTAAATATTCAAGTGTAAAACAAATACCACCCAATAAAAGTACAAATATGAATATAGATAGAATCATCCAACAAGTGAAGTGTAAACATTAACAGGCTCCTACAAATGTGCACGTCTACATTTTCTAGCTGCAAAGTTGTTTATCAAGTCATCATATGAGAGCTTCTGTGCCAATTGGTGGTGAGTTCAAGGGGTACAAGAAACGAAATATTCGTAACTGTAAATGATTACTACTACTACAATTTCTTTATTTATTTTTTGCAAAAAATGAATAAAAATAGTTTATTCAGCTTTAAGAAATGCACAGGAACTGTTGTCATTGTGAATGTATCATTGGCATCATATTTATTCACGGATTAAGTGCAATAAAAGCCCACGCACCAAATGTCCCCTAAGCGCCTCCAGAGTCAGACGTTAGCTGCAGAGTGGCAGGTAATAGGCTCCTCCGCTGACTCTCTCTCGTCTTCATCATTCTCTCAAACTTTGCCTGGGGTCTTGGCCATCCCTGTTCTCTGAGGGAGGAGCCGAGGAGGAAAGAGAGAGAGCCCTTGGCGTCGCGGTTTTATTAAATTACGTGCATGCGCTTCACTTTGGCGAGCGCCGGAATGCGGTGCGGCGCCGGAACGGAACGCGGCGCCGGAACGAACCGCTCGTTTTCGCCACAGGCGGCCACGGCACAGCCGATGTGGTGCCCCCTCAGAGCACTTGGTGCCCTACGCGCTGTGCGTTACGTGCTTTATGGAAGCGGCGGCCCTGCTTCTGCTGGCTGCATACACTCAGTGTCAGGGCACACAGCAGAGAAACATGTTCAGTAGTGCATAATAAACTTTTTTGTTTGTTTGTTTCAAAACATGAGATGGCAAATGTCAGGTACTCAAGAGCATGTTTCAAGGAGAATGCATAATATTTTCCCTGTAATGAATAAAAACTAAATCGTACCTAAATCGATGCTCTGTGAGCGACTGAAGCACAGCTAAAAACTTTGAGAAGGAGGAGAGCTGCAGCAGAGAGCTCCTACTCCTCTCCTGCTTTTCTCCTACACAGAAACCTCATCTCTCACTAAACTCACTGATGACCTGCTCAAACCACCTTCTTTGGTCTCCTCACACAGCCTCGCGCTCTGTCTCTCCGTTTGACAGTCCCTGCACATTAAACTAATATGTAAAGTGCCCCAGGTGTTTTAAGGCTTTTTTAAGAGCCGTGACACACAGCTCAGTGTGTGTGGACGTGTGTGCTTGACGCATGTCAGATAACGCCCCGCGGCGAGCCTCGTTTATCATTATTAATTATTCTATTTGTTTTTTATACTTTCTATATAAAGCCAACCCACATACACAGTTACACTTTGGCTGTACTGAATCCCCACCATTTTAATAAATCTACAATATTGCAAAATCTGTATGGGATTAATATAACTCCTCACACAAAAGCATGATTACAGACACTCCTCCATAGTTCATTATCACCTGCTGAATTTCAGAGCAGACAAAAGGCAGTGTCTAAGACTGTGTGATCTGTTGGCCATGGTTTGTGGGCATGTATTTTTACAAAGTTTAGTTTTAGTATAGAATTAGTTAAATAATTGATTTCAGTTTTAGTCGACAAAAATGACACGTTAATGTAGTCTTCTAAATCCATCATAGCTAAATCTATATTTTATTTGAACTATGTACACACAGATGTGTTTCTTGAACGTAGTTTGTTTCTGCTCTGGTTTGAGGCTCTGGGACTTAAAAGTGGTCTTGGACTTTGTCTCCACTTATTCATTTATGTTTAGTTTTTATTATCTGATGAAAATATTGTTGCTTAAGCTAACAAAAATATTATTGTTATTAGTTATACTTAGTAGACGTAAATGCAAGTCATTAGTCCTAGTTGATTTTATTTGGTCAGCGAGTATATCCCTCCCTGGTAAGTCCGTGGTCCCTAAAGCTCCGTACGTGTGACCTACATGTGCGACCTGCTCGTGCACAACATGACGCCACACACAAGGGCACCTTCCACACCAGCGGCTTCCATAAGGGCCCGAGCGGCGGTGACCTCTGACCCCGGTGCGGTTAATAGAGTCACTCGGAGACGGTAAAGGAGTGATGTCAGTGCGTCGAAGCATGAGCTGTTCAGTGGTAGAGTTGAATCTTGTGATATTTGCTGTATTTTATTGTAATGTAATGCTGTTTCGAAGTGTTTGAAGCATGAAACAACGGCGCCCTCAGGACAGCTTACAGGTCAGATCTGTGGACGGGTGGCTCAGTTCAAAGTAAGAATGCAGGTTTTTCAAAGTATTCAACAGGTTTGGGTTTAAGTTGCATTTTTGTTTCTCCTTTCAGTTTTGATTTCCCAGTGTGTACATGTTTTTTTACTTTGTCATGACATTTCTTTGATAAGCAAATTTCGATTTGTATGTTTTAATTGTACAATTCTGTTCAGAGCTTATTATTTTGTCCAAAGACCTTAATGTTTTAGAGGAGGTCAAACTATGAACTGCTACACTAATCCTCTAATCTAGTATAAAACATTTAAAAAATCCACTTAGGCCCATGTTAATCTTGAAGCCCTATGCACTAAAGAAAAATTTCAAGGGCAGCTGTGGAGTTTAAAGAGATTCAAGAAACCTCAAAGATATAAGTACTTAGACATGAACACTAAGAAGTCTGAAGTGCATTTCAGAATCAGAATTACTTTTATTCATCCACAAGGGGAGAATTCTCAGCTAAAAATCCCGGTAAAACAAAGTACATTTACATTTAAGAGAATGATTATTTAACGAATATTCATGATTACTGAGAGTATGACCAAACAAAAGTGAAATCTTAAATACTCTTAAAACAATCATATTCCTCAAGCAGCTTTATGAAATGGCTCTTTCTCGATGGACAAAATTTAAAGGTCCCATAACATGCAAAATCGACTTTTCAGAGGTTTTAACCTTCCTACAGTGCTATTTGGGCCTCGTATGTTGTGCCCAAAGTGGTTTTTTGATTGACTCCCGCATGTTTTCGCTAGAGAACTGTCTTTTTTGTCCCCCTCGGCTGAGCAGGCAGACGGGGGCTCATCCCATGGATGACGCGGCTTCCCATGGATGACGCGGTGTTTAAGCCACGCCTCCGGGAAGCGCGCAGCCGCAGAATAAAAACAGCTAATGCTAATGCTACACAGTAATTACACGATGGATACGACAGATCGAAGAGTTAGCTTGTTATTTACCAAACGGCAACGTCCGTCGTCGAGGTACTGGAGCACGTCAAACTCCAGGTCAGATCCAGGACGTAGGACTCAGCACGACGCACCGTCAGGACGGATAAAAGGTTTATTCCCGTGTTTGTGTATCGCTGTTTACCGGAGCACACGGCGCATGCGCACTATCTCCGCTCTAGGCTTCGGCACGAGTTGGGCGGGGGAGGCGCGCGAGTTGGGCGGGGGAGGCAGTCTGCTCTCTGTTCGGGGGGGTCAGATCTCAGAGTGAGCCGTTTGCTTTTGCAAGGAGGGGGGCCAGTCCAAGAAATGGGTGTTTTTTGGAAACTGTTATGTTATGGATATTACACAACGCAAAAATGTATCAACAAAGCCCTTAGGATAGACTGTGTAAAGGGCAAAATAGCAGAATATGGGACCTTTAATGTGACAAAACCAGCCAGATAACAGCAGTTTACATTTAATTTTTGGACTTGGATATTGAAGTAAAAACTAAAACGACTTAATTTTTCTGCTAAAATTGTCTCGATTATTACATTTATGATTATACTGTGACCTGAATAATCATGATCATGCCCTTATGAGAACCTAATAATCATGACATCCCAACAATATAAATCAAACAATCAACAAAACGACTTTATAATTGCAAAAAAAATGTTTCTTTCCCGTTGTGACAGTCGGAGCAGTGAAAGTGTTGGTTTGCACAGCTGATGTTTAAAAATGCAGGTGGAAAGATGAGCCGGAGACCTGATCTGACCCTGCGGTGTACAGTGTCGAGGAGAGGGGGCGGGGCAGGGGGCGGGCTCACGGAGGACCGGCGTGGAGGACCTGGTTATGGTAAACGCCAAGAAAACAAGCGCACGGAATTTCAACGGGGATTATACGTAAACGCAGGTGGAAAATACTACTTTCTATTGACCTTATTCCGCCCACTGTTGCCTCTTTTTGCCACAGATCCGTGATACCGTAGTAAAGGCACTTCCTGTTAGACGAGAATCCCTTTCACGCAAATGGCGGATGAGGGAAAAGTTTGATAATTAGATTGAGTTGTGAAAAATGTATAAACACTGCATCAATTTTCTGAGCAGCCTGAAAACGGCTTTTAATCCATGTAGAACAGTAAAAAAGATGGCGGCGCCCACGGCAATGTCAGGAATAAGGTGAATATGAAGTTAATCATTTCTGAACGTATTAGTTTAAAACAAAAATGTTATCAAAAGTGAAGTAATCAAAACACATGTAGCCATTACATACGGGAACGCTTTGATTCTGATTCACAAGATGATTGGATTAGACTGAAAACAAAACTAAAAAAGCCGATAGAAACTGAAAAAATATTCCTTTCTCACTAAATGCTGTTTTGATTGTGATAAACCGCTGAATTTGCAGGGATGATAACATTATTTGTTGAACTGACAGACTGACAGAAAAACAAAACTAGCACACGTTAGCATCAGCTGTTTCCTGTTTATCGACACACAGCACTCAAGTCAAGACGCAATAGTATGATACTTCCACTGCATTATGAGTCGAACATTATACAAACCCAATGCATTAAGAGAGATTAAAGATTAATGATGTAGAGGTTTTGCAGAGAAGAGAAACCGGAATTAGTTTCTTGTTTGCAGAACGGCCTATTACAGTTGAATTGTTATTTTCAATTAAAAAAAAAAAAAAAAAGTGCTCAAACTTTTGTTTTTGTCTCACACTCATATTGAAGCTCTACTTGGAGCTGTTAAGATCCAAACATGAAAATGTGACTGTTGTCCATTTTTCAGCTGGTCTTTTGATCAGGACTTTCCAGGCAGGTCCATCGTGGCTTATGAGTGAGTGAAGGGGGAGTCACTAACAATTACAGTTTATACAGGACCATCATCTTGAGGCGCAGTTTGAACTTTTGCCTTCGGGCCGGCGAGTTCCTAGTTGAAATACTCAAAGGTTAGGAACTACATATATTCCAACAGGCTGTGAAGCGCCTGAATCACACTTCACACTTTGTAGATCTGCACACAGGACATTTGCATGTTTCCGATTTAAGTTGCTATTTTGCACTTTCAGGGAAGTGTGCTCTTTAGGTCTCTATTATTTTCTGGATCTGTATGTTTACATTGTTCTTCCATTGTCCTTTTATGTTGAGTTTTGCTGCAAAACTAATTTCCCCTTGGGGGACAATAAAGACACCTTGACCTTGACCTTGACACTTACAGGGGCGTCAGACTGGGGGGGTAAAGGGTACTGGTTTCCCCGGGGCCCAGAGCAGGGAAGAGCCCTCAAAAGCATGTTCTTTCTTTCTTAGTTGCATTTTCGTTTTAATGTATTTTTGTTGTAATAAAATACATTATGTTTGAGTAAAGTCATTGAGAGACTAAAAATACAATTATGCATGAGATCTGAAGGCCCCATCACCCTTTAAAAAACAAAAAAAACATATTAGCCTTGTTTACTAATAAAACTATTTTCATCAGCAGTTTGTGTATTTTCCTATTGTAATAATATGCTTTGAGATGTTTTGAAATACATCTGGTAGTTATTGCAAAATCAAACAGTGCTGTTTCACAATATTAGCCGATAACTACACAGAATGTCTATAAATTATAGTAAAGTTATTGTATGTAGAAACCACAGGATGTATAGTCTAGCAATAGTAAATGACGAAATAATAACAATAGTCACAATAATACAACAACAATAATAAATCATACACAAAATATGTTTATACAAAATATTACCTGGGGCCCAGAATTTGATGCTACGGCCCTGTACACTTACAATTCTATACATTCTATACAATTATAACCTGAAAGTAGAACTATTTGCACTAAAATGGTATTGCTACAACTATAACACATATGGGACGACTATGGTGTAGTGAGTTGCCCTTGAACCAGAGGGTTGTGTTTTGAAACCTCTGTTGTTTTGTCCCAGAGCAGCATCTCTCCAGTCACAAAAACATGCCATTTGCAACTGCCTTTTCACACGGGCCAACTGCATCCTCTAAATAAAATAAGTTTTCTTGAGTGTAGGTAAGTAAACAACATAAAACATTGAATTAAAAGTATTGAGCTTTTGAAATATTTTTAAAAGCAAAGCCTCTTCCGCTGCATGATATGAACATGATACGTGCAGAGTACATCATGTTCACGATCACAGCATCAGACCCACAAGAACAACAAGCAGCTGTTTGAGTGTCACACAATCACATGCTCATTCACAACTGTTTGTATGAAATGTGAAAAGGCCACATGAACCCTCCAGGCCAATCCCACCTACGCACAAACTATTCAGCTCACAAAAGGAGAAAAGACATGTAATATTAAATGTCAATGATGAATAACAAGACATTGAAAAGATGTCAAACGTCTTGAATATTTAAAATACCTGAACATTTTACCACACAAAATAAAGGTCATATGCTCTAATATTTGGCTGGACTGCCTTTAGCTTTGATTACAGACACATTCTCTGTGCCATTGTTTCTGTAACGTTAAAGATTAATTTCTACAGTGTTGTATTCATTTTTCACCAAGATCTTGTATTAATGATAGAGAGTGACCACTGCATAAAGCCTTCTTCAGCACATCCCAAAGATCCTCAGCGGAGTTCAGATCTGGACCACCTTCTTTCAATCCTCCAGAGTCCAATCTTTATGCTCCTGAGGAAATGTGAGCCCTTTATGTGGTTAGTTTCACTGATCAGTAGATTTCTAAGTAGAACTAAGTAACTTCAGCGACAGAGCTCCCCCTGCAGCTCTCTTGTGAAAATACACAATTGATTTTTTTCCCCCTTCCTTTTTATTGAAATAAGGAAGAACAATCACATCCAAAAACATGTCATGTTGCCAAATATAAAAAAAGAGAGCCATGGTTTCTCAGGGGAGTTGTCTTAGGGTCGGAGTACGGAAATGAGACGACAGGGGCTTCAACGCCCCAAAAATACATTAACAACCACCGCACGGACTTAAAAACATGATTAATAAGGTAAAAATGTTATTTAGTTCTACTTTAAGGCAATAGAGGCTAATAGTCATAGCAGCTAAAGTGGAGCCAGAGCCTGTATCATGGCAACCACACGGACCAATGAGAAGCGAGGTTGGTAACGTTTCCGCCCCTCTGTGGGAGGTGACGGCAGCAACGAGCCGCACTAGCTGTCAATCAGATCTGTTGCTAATGCGATTGTGTTCGATTGAGTCAAATGTTTAAGTGATGATTCAGAACTTTTTTCTGACCACGGTTCGGCCTTGAAGACGATGGTTCCCCTCTGTCCTTACCAATGTTTAATAATGTGTTGGACAGTTCTTGAGCCAGTTTTAGTAGTTTGTCCTTCTCCTCAGATGATGAGATCATTTCCACGACCACGGGATTTGTCTTTCCACATTTTTTACAGAAATGAGAAGCCACTCACTGCATCAGATGGGTTTAAGTACTGTGTTCCAGCTGAAAGGAGCAATTAGTAAATAGGCTGATACCTATTTACTTAGTTGAATCCAGGTGGGCAGGAAGAGTATTTATTTGTAATTTTCATTGTGCATCAGCTATTTCTACAATAAAATGAATTGCACTCATCAAAATTGTATGTGAAGTCTTCTCAAAAAAAAAAAAAAAAAAAAACCTCACTTAGTCCTTCTTTTGTCCCCATAGCACTACCCTACATCATATTAAAATAGTGTCAAAAATACATGCTCCTCTGACTAATAGAATAAAGCACTTACACTGTCTATTTTGATAGCTTTTAGCCGCACATGGATGTGTAAGGACTCTTAGAAGACGTTGTGCATTTATATGGAGAATAGATTGATGGTTACATGTGCCATCATCACGACCATATCTGCAAAACTGGGCCAATCCATAACATGCTTTTAGTGCCGTTCAACAAAGCCATGACGTCACAGTCCATCTGATGATTTAGGCCATTTACTTCTCATTCATCCAATTTTTCCTTTTCTTTTCAAATTCTACAAGGCCGGGTTATATAAAGCAGCTAATTGACCCATTCTCCCCCATTAAAATTAAAAGCACTCCAAAAAACACCGTGATTAAAAAGATGTGCTTTGATATTGATAAAAATATTGATAAATAAATGCAGCGGTCATAATACTGGTAATACACTGTAGTAAAAATCCAAGTATAATCCAACTATATGTTGGTTCATTATCATGCATTAACATTACCTTTTCTACTATATTTTACCTCAAATGTATTTATTTAGAAACTTTATTTGAATATGCCCTGAAAAACCTGAAATATTGTTCGAAAAAATGTATTATGTCATATATTTTCCCATTTCTGTTGAGTTTAAGTTGAATCTACCAAAAATGTATACGGAAGCCCTGAGAGGCAAGTGAAAAAAAAAAAAAAAAAGCCGCTCCATTTTCAAAGCCTCATATTTTTTATCCTCCAGGCTCACAAAACTTATGCTCTGTTTGTGCACCATTTTTTCCCCCTCCAGTTTCAGCTGTGTGAAAAAATATTTGTTCCTCCTCTGTTTCTGATTGAAACGAAAGTATGTATTTATTTATTCAAACTTAACCAGCAAGATAAATTCTCGTTCTAAATCTTTTGTTTGGGCAGAAGCCAAAACAACCAAACCAAAAACAAACATATCGACGCTAGCAAACGAACTTCAGACTATTTTAGCATAAATACGGACTATTTTGTTTTTCATGACATAGAAGTGCACAACGCATTTGTGGAGGGAAAAATTGATTTAACACAATTTGGATTTTTCAGCTTCTTCTGCAGTTGTGACACTTCAACCAATCAGCGTGAAGTATTTTTTTTAACGTTCCGACATCTTTTAGTGAGAGCCTTTCCAGATTGATTCATGTATAGAACTCAATTCAGAGTGATGCTACATATATCAATCTAGCATGGCTTTGGTTAGATTTTTTTTTTTTTGTCAGCCCCACCAACATGCTACAAAAACATTACACATTGTTACAGGTATTACGTTTTGAATGATCAGTCGATATAGTTATTGTTGTGACCGTTTATCCTTCTAAATTGTAAAACACAACAAAATGCTTTTAATAAAGCATTAAAGGGCCTGTACCGGATTTTTCTTTCCTGCCGTTAAGCTAAATTTTCTTTACATCACACATTGTTTGATAGAAGCAGCTCCATGGAAAGACACTGGGTTTGTAATGTATAATCTGTGCATATAATAAATGCATTATGTTTGGAAAGAACTTGTGCAGAAGCGTTTGCCAGGGTCACCTCTTTTCGACCAATCAGGGAAATCATGGGAAAATAACTGCTCGACACTATCCCAGACATCTCGGAAACGGAAACAATGGCGTAAGACTATTCCCGGCAGTCGTTTCGGAGTCATGGTGCAATATTGAGAGAAAGGAAGGACTCTGTGGCCGGGGCTAACGGTTCAAACAAAAACATGTTCCTGTCTCATGGTTCAAAATCAGATACAGGCCCTTTAACAAAGAAAACGCCCCCCGTACTCCGACACGAACAGACAAAAACAACTGTAAACACATCAAAACGGCATGATTAACTCTACAATCCAACGCCCCGTCCTGTGCTTTCACTGCGTACGCCCAACGCAGGGTAAAGAATCGTGATCGTATAGATTTTCGCCGCGCTAAATCTGCGGCTAACAAAGAGACGGGACACGACGACATGTGACGGTATGGTACGGGGACTGGAGAGGGGGTTTAACGGGGTCTATATGCCGTTTGTCTGCAGCTGACATCGCGCGTCTGGTGTGGGAGGAGGGGGGGGGGGGGTTGATGTGATTTAGGGAGACATTCAAGTGGCACCCGGCGAGGACCATCACTCAGCCTCACCCACTTTGAGTAAATGACCCGCGGCACGAGAGCGGACACACTGCGGCGTCGCGGTGGACACGGGCCGAGCTAATGTATGGCTTTATAATGAGCTCTGAGCGGACGGTGCGCAGATAGGGGAGGGGGTGGGCGAGGGGGAGGGGGGCGCACGGCTTAAGCCTTATTCGGACGGGATTTTACCGAGGGAGCTACCGTACACTGCAAAAAATGAATTTGTAGATGAGTTGAAATGTCTCGATTTAAGGATATTAATCTTTATTTCAGACGTTTTGACTCGTTCAGAATAGTCAAGACTATTTATTTGATAGATTTTTTTACTTGTTACATTACTTCTTTCTTCAAGCCAAATTATCTGACCCTTTGGCAAATTTATTTTCTTATTTTAAGCTAAATTATCGCACGATCAATCAGAAATATCTTCACATCACATCAGCAATTATGTCATTGAGTCAAAACTACTCAAATACAGATAAAAATGATAAATTCAAGTAATTTTAAGCTAAAATATAAATCTTTTGCAGTGAAATAATTATGAATGTCGTCTGTGTTTCTGAACGTCGTCTGTGTGTTTCTTTTGTGCTCATCATCATGTTATGATTTCTTTCTTCACGCTTGGTTAAGGCTAAGGTGTACTTATTATAAAGTGGTAATGATTTTTAAAACATGAAAAAAAGAGCTGCTTTATTTAAAGCAGAACTAAGTCACTTCAGTAACAGAGCTCCCCCTGCAGGCCTCTTATGAAAACACTGCCAGTAAAAAGACACAAAAGCTTTTTTTTCCTTAATTTTTTTGTCCCTTCCTTTTTATTGAAATAAGGCAGTAAAGTCACATACAAAACCATTTCATGTCGCCAAATGTAAAAAAAGAGAGCCAGTGTTTCTGAGGAGAGTTGTCTTCAGGTCGGCATGAGGAAAGTTAAGGCTGGCTTTCTGTGCAGAGACAGCAGAGGGCGACAACGGGGGCTTCAAATGTCCAGAAAATTCATTTACAACCACAACATGGACTTACAACGACGTTTAATGAGGTAAAATGTCACTTAGCTCTACTTTAAACTGTTTGCATCTGTCCAAATGGACCTAATGTATTCCATTGAGTTTATACAACTTTCACAGAAAGCGAGCAAGCAGGTTTTACCGTCACAGTTAAGCTAGCAAACATTAGCATGCTAACAGCGCACTTCCTGCTTTGCGAAAAATAAAAGGGTTTATATATAGATGCAGACAGCTCATATTGGACTGATTTTCCCCTGACAGTATAGATATATCTGTGCTGAGGCAAACCAGATCTGACCATAGTGCAGGGGTCAGCAAACCTAGGCAAGCACAGAAAAATGGTCAAAATAAATATTATGTCCAGATCATCGACGCATCATATGTTCATAACTGCGGCGCTCTCACTCCCACAGCTCGGAGCGAGTGTTTCTGTCCACTGTGACTGTCCGTGCTCATTCAGCCTCGGTGCACACTGGAGCTTTGCGGTCTTTACCCCGGTGTGCGCGCTAGAACCATGAGCTGAGCTTTAACGTAGCGCGCTGTGCTTTTTCGCGGCGGAGGAGCTGTGTGCCTCATGTGACCGAGCGTGCCTTTGGAGCTCCAAGTCTCGCTTTCTGGACTCTTATAATGAATCATGTGTGCAAAATGTGCCGTAGTTATGACGTTATCCTGGACATGTCCACAGTCGGTAGACGTGTGGTGCTGTGTGTCTATTGCTAACAGCAGCCAAACTCTTCATTGGATCCTTTCAAAATAAATAATTGTTCGTATTCTAACTGCTAAACGAGTCTTATTGTGAAAAGGCTACACAAATACATTGACAGGAGAAGAAAGATAAGACCCATCTGATAATAGTAAGTTCAAACTAAAATGGAATAAAATAATTACATTCTTAAGTAATGAAGTAAGTCATTTAAAGATTATATGTTTTAGGAATAGATTATGTACACTATATTATGGGGAGCAAGCCTGCAGCTGAGAACATAAAATATAAGTAAAATAGCTCTAGAATGCAGGGATTTACTTCCATTTACTTCAAAATTTCTTGGAGGAAAATCCCCCAAACCCTTTTTTGCCCCTGCTTTACTGCATGAAAACTAATCGTTTACAAGCGCTTTAATAACAGATCAAACACTATATTATTATTATGACTATACACATTTGATCAGACTGACTGAATGTTCTACTTCCAGCGCCCCCCAGTGGCTGCCCTTCATCACCAAAACGGCCCTGACAACAACACATCAACGCTTCCTTCCTGCCCCTCCATTTTCCTTGCTAATATCCTCGCCCCAGCCTTCTGTTCCTCCCTTAGATCCATCTGCCGGGCCTTTTCCTGCGTGCCTTTGAGCAAACAGATGCGGGCCTAAATAAACACCATTTATCTGCTCGACACATGGTGCATTGTGGGGAATCTGCCAGTGCCATGCCCCTCAACATGGCAGCTCCGAGGTAGGCGTAGAACCAACAATGCCGCTTTTCCTTTGTAGACAGGAGGAGTGAAGGGGCCTCACGGTGCAGAGATGTCAGATGCGAAAATGACCTTGTAATGTGAAGTTATGTAAATTTGTGCGGGTATTTACCGAATGACATGAATAAAATTAGAAGTAGCATCTGGTTGTAAAGACTGGAGATGGTTCACCTTGTCACGGTAGTTTGAATGATAATAGAACTTTTTTGGAGCTTTTGACCATGTTATAATGTTGTTCCTTTGTCACAAACCCGAGCTAAATACAACACAAACGCTGTATTTAGCTTCATTCACGTGTTTATTGAACCTCGTTTAGTGATGCTTCGCTTAGGCAACTGGGAAGTGGGTTATTTCCGATTTGAAAGATACGAGTTCCGACTTCAGAGAGTTCCAGCTGAATGAACTTGTATGTCAACAATTTGGCTAATGATAACTGTAAGCTAACAAATGTGGATTTTTTTTTTTTATATGTATATATTTATTTTTTTGTTTTTTGTCCAATCTTCTCATAAAAATGTTTTATTCTTTCACTGAATCCACTTCATCCATAGATTTCTCTGGGACATTGTAAATTTAAAGGCCGTTTTCTTAAAATGCATTTTTTCTTACCTTGGGACATAAACATCAGCCTTAAAGTAGATCCCACAACAACTGTACAATCTTTTGACGAAACGTGCAGAAGGATTTTTTGATATCTAATTCTAAAACTGATTTATTGAAGTTTTAAGTTTTAAAAAAATTTGGAGAAATTTGAATTTTAGGACAATTTTCAGTAAACTCTAGTTCACTAATACGTGTACAAAATAAACCAAGACATTTAAAACTGGTTCTGTCTATTTTTCAGTTTTATACGTCCCAAATATGTGTAATTTTACAATTTTTACACATAAACTGCCTTATTTTTTACATGAAAATTACATGAAAAAACATTTACATGAGACACTACAGGAGAAGTTTTAAATTGATATCTTTAAATTTAAGATTTTTCCTATTCACCTGCAGAGTCTCACCTTAAAAAAATATCTCAAACATGTTAAACAACGGCTTTTTCGTATAACAAATGTTTCCATGGTGTATGTGGTTGCTCAGGTCCACTTCTTGTTATGATTATTACGGCTGTAACACGTCACAGCTGATCTCGTGTGTGAAGTGGGAGTCGCTCGACCTGCTCCCAGTTCACAAGGAGGATTTACCAGTTCCAGCGGCGTTCCAGGGCATTTTTTCAAGTCGGAGGTGGGAAATGTCACAGTTACCAGTTGCCTCAGAAAACACATTTTTTGTGTGTTTTAAGACATGAAAGGTAGAGCTCTGAGTCCGTTTTAAATATATAAAGCATATCACAAAAACAGAACACAACCAGAGAGACACCAACAACAACAAACAAAGACAACAAAAGACATCCCATAACGGCACATATCCTCCAATTTAAATTTCCCACTTAGTTCAAAGTCTGTCAAATTTGCTCATTTGTCCGACTGTAATTTTAAATTTTACAAATCAATGATCAGTTATAATGTCAGTCCAGTCTTTAATAGTTGGTGCAGTTTGTGTCATCCATTTTTTTGTGACGGACTTCTTCCCCATCGCTAAAAGCATGCTCCATGGGGTATCCATTCATTGTGTCCATGTCGGGAGTTTAGAGGCCCAGATACATAGTTCTGGAATCAATGGCGATGTCAAACACAATCTGCAGTGCTTTGTTAATCTCAGGCCAATATTTCAGAGCAGTGGTACAGTCCCAACACATGGTAATGGTGGGCCACTTGGTAACCACAGTTTCTGATATTTTGGTTTTTACCAGACACGTTCTGAGCATTTTTGTCGCCAAATCATTACATTTGCATGCTGACCTTAGCATGTAAAGTGTAAGCTAGGTTTGTTTATCTCCCATTTATAATTCCCTCTGCAGCCAGTAGATGGAGCTCTAACTCAATTCCTAATATGAAGCGGCTAACCTGTATGAAGTCTTGTGTGCTTTTTATTTTGTTGATGTTCGATAAAAGTACGTAAGAGCATGTTTAAAGACCAATAACTACAAAAGTGCATAATATTTCTCCTTTGAAATTAATTAATGATATTGATAATTGTTCTACTAGATATATAAAAAGTAAGTTAGAAAAAGAAGGAGAATTTGTTATAACAGATGAAGAATGAGAACACAAAATATCAGGTTTGGAAAGATGCTCCAACAATGTACTGCAATATTTTATAATATTATGTCAAAGTGCACACTATTCATAGGTAAATACTTGTTGATGGAGTTGCCAATCATTATCATGTGTTATTCGCCTCATATTGGACTGAGATTAGTCGAGCACTTCAAAATATCTTATACAAACATCCCACTGGACTTACAATGTATCTGGGACACAAAACCTCTGTGATGGAAACAATAGATGGATACCTTTGGAATATACTGCTATATTAAAGAAATATTTAGTCTGAACTCAACAAATATGGACATTAAATCATTTGAGAGACTCACATTACATAAACTGACAAATGTGACAAACGCTGGGACAAATGGGACAACTATAACAAAAGACATACCCTATGTCTTAATTTAATTTCTATTGTACGAGCTACTTTTGTTTTATAGTTTTCCTTTGTGTGTTCTGGTCTTTTTGTGTCTTGTTTGTTTGCTTTAATATATAAAATAAAAGCGATGGAATGGAAAATCAATAATTGCCCATTGAGATAAAAGCTCTGATATCTTGCTTGTATAATTGGAAAAAGCTAACATTGACTCTACGATGCTTGCAGGTCTTATGACATAACATAGCACAACTCATTGCGATCCTAAAATATATACAATTTTGCAGTGACTCGATCTGGACAAAGACGCTTGTGTTGTTGAGCGTGCTGTTTGTCAGTGGAGCACATGACACCACGAGTGAGCAGGCCATGTGGGCAGACGCTCAAGAGCAACAACAATACTAGCTCAGCACATATAACAGAGCTGTTTTTACAACATCTATTGTAGTACACGAAGGACACTGCATGTAGAATATCTATGGCTAAAATATTCCAAG
The DNA here is from genome assembly GCA_019453435.1 of Rhinogobius similis. Classification (NCBI taxonomy): domain Eukaryota; kingdom Metazoa; phylum Chordata; class Actinopteri; order Gobiiformes; family Gobiidae; genus Rhinogobius; species Rhinogobius similis. The sequence goes on along the minus strand of CM033635.1, from coordinate 33,989,231 downwards.
GCTCTCACATGTTTGAGTGCTCCCTGGAGCAGCCTCAGTGTGCACTAGATTTAGTTCTGTTTTCTTCACTTTTGGTTCACACGCTCATCCTCTCAAGCATGAGAGGCATCAGCTGACCAAATAACTTATTTCCATGGCAACTGGTTTCAGAACAGAGCCCTGTTGATGAGCACACGCTCCGCTACATACTGGTCTTTTCTTTCACCTGTGTCTAAATATACCATGAGGACAATGCTCGCCGGTGACAGCTTCTCTGAGCGGCACAGACACACCAGGGCTCTGTTCACAGTGTTCTCTGAGCGGCACAGACACACCAGAGCTCTGTTCACAGTGTTCTCTGAGCTCTGAGCGGCACAGACACACCAGAGCTCTGTTTAGTGTTCTCTGAGCGGCACAGACACACCAGAGCTCTGTTCACAGTGTTCTCTGAGCGGCACAGACACACCATAGCTCTGTTTAGTGTTCTCTGAGCGGCACAGACACACCAGAGCTCTGTTCACAGTGTTCTCTGAGCGGCACAGACACACCATAGCTCTGTTTAGTGTTCTCTGAGCGGCACAGACACACCAGAGCTCTGTTCACAGTGTTCTCTGAGCGGCACAGACACACCAGAGCTCTGTTCACAGTGTTCTCTGAGCGGCACAGATACACCGGGGCTCTGTTCAGTGTTCTCTGAGCGGCACAGACACACCAGAGCTCTGTTCACAGTGTTCTCTGAGCGGCACAGACACACCAGAGCTCTGTTCACAGTGTTCTCTGAGCGGCACAGACACACCAGAGCTCTGTTCACAGTGTTCTCTGAGCGGCACAGACACACCAGAGCTCTGTTCACAGTGTTCTCTGAGCGGCACAGACACACCAGAGCTCTGTTCACAGTGTTCTCTGAGCGGCACAGACACACCAGAGCTCTGTTCACAGTGTTCTCTGAGCGGCACAGATACACCGGGGCTCTGTTCAGTGTTCTCTGAGCGGCACAGACACACTAGAGCTCTGTTTAGTGTTCTCTGAGCGGCACAGACACACCAGAGCTCTGTTCACAGTGTTCTCTGAGCGGCACAGACACACCAGAGCTCTGTTCACAGTGTTCTCTGAGCGGCACAGACACACCAGAGCTCTGTTCACAGTGTTCTCTGAGCGGCACAGACACACCAGAGCTCTGTTCACAGTGTTCTCTGAGCGGCACAGACACACCAGAGCTCTGTTTAGTGTTCTCTGAGCGGCACAGACACACCAGAGCTCCGTTCACAGTGTTCTCTGAGCGGCACAGACACACCAGGGCTCCGTTCACGGTGTTCTCTGAGCGGCACAGACACACCAGAGCTCCGTTCACGGTGTTCTCTGAGCGGCACAGACACACCAGAGCTCCGTTCACGGTGTTCTCTGAGCGGCACAGACACACCAGAGCTCCGTTCACGGTGTTCTCTGAGCGGCACAGACACACCAGAGCTCTGTTCACGGTGTTCTCTGAGCGGCACAGACACACCAGAGCTCTGTTCACGGTGTTCTCTGAGCGGCACAGACACACCAGAGCTCCGTTCACGGTGTTCTCTGAGCGGCACAGACACACCAGAGCTCCGTTCACAGTGTTCTCTGAGCGGCACAGACACACCAGAGCTCTGTTCACAGTGTTCTCTGAGCGGCACAGACACACCAGAGCTCTGTTCACAGTGTTCTCTGAGCGGCACAGACACACCAGAGCTCTGATCAGTGTTCTCTGAGCGGCACAGACACACCAGAGCTCTGTTCACAGTGTTCTCTGAGCGGCACAGACACACCAGAGCTCTGTTCACAGTGTTCTCTGAGCGCCCATTTGCTGTCGTGTTCACACTGGTCCACATGCACCGCTCCAAGAGCAAAAGCTCTAAAAAGACCCAAAATGTTTGAAGGACTGCTTTTCCACAGATCTGACCTGTAACTTGGGCTGGTGGCACCACCTGCTTGGCTCTATGGAGATAGATACATTTAATGCCATACTGTGAAACATTACAGGCAAAACAATAACATCTCCATGTCCATTTCAGCTTCCCACATGTGTATTAAATATTACCAGAGGTGGACAGGAACTAATTGCAAACAGTGTAACTGAGAAGGTAGTTTGGGTAGTTGTAGTTTTTTGTAGATTTTTAAACATACACTTGTTCTTATAATTGAGTCTATTTCCAACCATGTAATACAAGCTCCGTTTGACCCAATACATCACTGTCTCACTGCTGTCTCTGCTCTGTTCTACACTGACAAACTCACATAACAGCACTGCACCGCCTGCTCTGACTGGCCAGAGCTCAAAGAACATGAGATTAAAAACAACTTAATTCAGCTTGAAACCGTTTAACCAACCATGTTTTGTACAAAAGAATACTCTACAATTCTGGTAACTTGCACTTTCAATAGTAAACTACCGCAGACTTGCATGTGTTGTTTTGTTTCGGTCCGCTGCATTAAAGTGAAAGTAAAAACTATCAGAGCTTCAAAGCATTTTTTTGCACTGTGGTTGTGGTGCTACGGTTTAACGCTAAATCTACCTGCTTTAGACTGGGATAAGAGTGGTCTGACAGGGGGCAAAGATGAATTGAGGTCAGTTGTTTGGCGTTCTCTGTGCACGTAAACGCAGTGACTGACACAGTTGCCCCACAATAGAGGTGCTTGGGGGCAGGGGGCAGTGTCGTCTGGGCCAAGCGGAGGGGCCTCCTTCTCATCGGCTGCACCACAGGGGTCTTTACTCACACTGCTGCAGTCAAAGCCCATACGAACAGACTAATGGCGTGAGGAGCGGACCTGTGCCATCAACGCCCGCGCTGTCAACAAGCGCCAATAACCTGTGAAATTACAACAGCAAAAACTTTATAGAAAACACACAGAACGAGTCGCTGAAAGACCATATGAGTCTCGGGTTTGTTTAGTACTTTTTTTTTTGGTATCAATATAAGGGTGCGCTCACACTTGGAACTAAAGACCGGGGAAGATCATAATCAAACCAAGTCTACGTCTGGCTCAAAACAGGACCAAATCATGGCATGTGAAAACACAGCCTTTGAAGGAAGTGAAAGTTACCGTAAACAATGCTGCGCTACATTAAATTGGAAGGGAATGAAACCTAACCTAAGCAGGAGGAATAAGCAGTAGAATTTACATTGCAGTAATGGGGCTATATTTAGATTCGCAATTGCAGTCTAACTCCATGTTCCCTCAATAGCTCTCATTTGCATTAATCTCCGCTCATTGACTGCGGGAAACAGTTCATTGTTTGTACTGTAAACAATGCACCGGCGCAGAGCAAAAACATGAAACTGAAGAAACATAATATAACCTAACACAATAATAATAATAACATAACCAAAAACAACCAGCTTTCTTGAAGATGTAGAACCGGATGTTTTAGGTCTGATTTTGTCCTTATTTAAAGTAAGGCTTGTCGTCTTGAAAGCTAAGCAAGTGGGTCCTAGTTAGTACTCGGACGGGAGACGGCTGGGACCACAGTGGGGCGCTGGAGCGAAACCCTTTGTGTGACCTACATGGGCTGGTATGAGCTGGGTTTATGCAGGTTTCAGTAAATCAAATTGAATGCTTTTTAATGCTGCATATCAAGATTTAATGCCGTAATCAACGTCAAAACAAGACAATTACGATGTTATCATGTCAAAACTGGCTCATAACCGTTCCACTGGGCAGCAGAATGACCACCACATAACACACTACTTCATACTTCATCAAAAAGATCATTTACATGGATGTTAAATGTGGAAATGTATGTTTTGAACTCTATCTTTTACTTGTTAGATGATTTGATCTCAGCGTTCAACATCTCTATTCAATCAATTCAGTGCATCTGGGATTTTTCTCTCAACTGGATTTCTTGATTTCTCGCCTTGTTCCACTTTTGCGACGCTGTGACCATCAGTTTAAATGTTCGTCATGACGTTGCGCTTTTCCCCGAACGACATCAACGGGGCCTGTCCTGATTGATAATGTGTAGAACTAATTCAGAGTGATATACAGACCAATCTGACATGAGCCAGGTTAGGTCAGAGGGGTTATGTCACAGATTGGCAGCCTTTACAAGCAAGACTTATAATACCTACGTGTTAATAAGCCACTGACAAATACATGTGTGCATTATTAAACCATGTACAGAATGTTTAAAATAGCATTAATACTGTACATTGCTTACGTTGCTTATTAAACTATTTCCAAAAACCAAGTGATGTATTCTTGTAAATGCATTATAAGTGATAAGTGCTATTAAATAGTTTACCTAACCTATTTGTTCATTTTGAAATTATGAAAGTCTTTATCTGTGCTTTCCAACCACTCTTCTCCCAGTCAAAAGCAGGTCAAGAGCCGAAAAGTAGCTGTGAGCGAGGGCTGATTATAACATTAGCATTTGAGGATGTTATTTGCTCTCCACAGCATAAATAATCACAATGAATCGCGAACTGTTTTTTACTTTCACTTTAACGCAGCAGACCAAAACAAGAAAACCATCCAGTTTACCTGACACGCGTGATATACATGAAGTAACCGCTAAAACAAACGATTTCGGCCTCACAAAGACAACACGTAATAACCACCGCTGCTAATGACCATGTTGCTCATTTCTATCCGACCTCTGACCCCACACAAAGGCGTAGATTGTGCTTGCGGGACTCACACTCTTTGGACATGCCGACGCCGAAGCACTTCTGCAGCCGACAGTACTGGCAGCGGTTCCTCGTCACCTTGTTGATGATGCAGTTCTTATCGCGGTGACACGTGTACACCATGTTCTTCTGGATACTGCGCCGGAAGAAGCCCTGGAGGAGCACAACACATGACGAGAGGTTAGACATTCAGAGAGGACCGAAGGGATGTGAAGAGAGATCAGTGGAGGGTTCTTAGTATTGAACTATAACATGAGTGGATCAGCATTTTGTTCATTGTAAACAGAAAATTGTTCTAGGATTTTTTTACAACTAATACTGTAATCTTAACTTTAAAGTGCTGGTATCTGCAATGAACCTCGATGTTAAAATAATGTTGATGACGATGAAGTGTGAGTGAATGATTGAGTGTCAGAGACTGTATGAAAACTGTTGCACTGTAAATAATGCACGTTGTACTCCCCCCGTCCCTGATCCAGGACTGCAGATGGAAATTAGCTTGCATAGCTATAATAAGATAAGATAAGATAAGATAAGAGATCCTTTATTTGTCCCACAATGGGGAAATTCCACTGTTGCAACACACAGTTTAGGACAGGAATGAAAGAAATAGGCGCATGCAATAAAATAGGATAAATAAACATGGTCATAAAAAATACAATATAAAGTATAAAGTGCACACTCTCATTTACAGTAAAAATGGTAACTAAAGTGGCTTAAGTGTATTGTTAAGTGACTATAGTGAGGTAAAAGTGTATTAATAGTATGATAAATTATATTGCACATGATTGTAGCGGGTGAATGACACATGTTCAGGGCTAACAGTGTTCATTGTAAAGTCTGACAGCAGCAGGAAGGAAAGACCTGCGAAACCTCTCCTTCACACAGCGAGGGTGAATCAGTCTGTCACTGAAGCTGCTCTCCAGGGCAGACAGAGCGTCCTGCAGGGGGTGGGACTCATGGTCCAGCATAGACGTGAGTTTAGCCAGGACCCTTCTGTCCCCCACCTCACGCACTGAGTCCAGAGCACAGCCCAGGACGGAGCTGGACTTCTTGATGACCTTGTCCAGCTTCTTCCTCTCCCTCTCTGTGATGCGGCTGCTCCAGCAGACCACACTGGCCAGGACGGCTGCTGCCACCACAGAGTCGTAGAAGGTCCGCAGGAGAGGGCCTGACACTCCAATAGTCCTGTGTCTCCTCAGGTGGTAGCGCCGACTCTGACTCTTCCTGTACAGTGCGCCTGTGTGATGAGTCCAGTCTATATTGTGTTTAAGATGAACACCCAGGTAATTGTATGAGTCCACTCTCTCAATGTCCCTTCCTGGATGTTCACTGGTGAGGGGGCAGTGGAGTGGCGTCTGCGAAGTCCACCAGCATCTCCTTGGTCTTTCCCGCTGATGAGGAGGTGGTTCTGCTGACACCAGTCCACAAAGTCCTGCGTTATTTCCTCTGTACTCTGCGCCATCGCCGTCCGTGATGAGTCCGATGATGGCAGAGTCGCCAGAGAACTTCTGCAGAACACAGCTGTCCGTGTTGTGTCTGAAGTCCGAGGTGTAGAGGGTGAAGAGGAAGGGCGCGAGGACAGTGCCCTGCGGCGCCCCACACTGCAGGTCAGAGTGTCAGACACACAATCCCGGCTCTCACAAACTGGGGTCTGTTCGTGAGGTAGTCCAGGATCCACTCTGCCAGGTCACAGTCCACACCAGCCGACTCCAGCTTGTCCCTCAGCAGCAGTGGCTGGATGGTGTTGAAGGCGCTGGAGAAATCAAAGAACAGAATTCTCACAGCGCTGCCAGGGTTCTCGAGGTGAGAGAGAGAGCGGTGCAGCAGGAAGATGACGGCATCCTCCACTCCAATGCCAGGCCGGTACGCAAACTGCAGCGGATCCATGGCTGAGCTCACGGCGGAGCGGAGGTGGTCCAGGACCAGCCTCTCCAGTGTCTTCATCAGATGGGACGTGAGAGCCACCGGCCTGAAGCTGCTGAGGTCTTTAGCGCCAAGGGTGTCTTTGGCACTGGTACCACACAGGAGGTCTTCCAAATCTGTGGTACCACCCTCAGCTTTAGGCTCATGTTGAAGACATGCTCCATAACTCCACACAGTTCATCTGGCGCAGGACTTAAGGAGCCTGGAGCTGATGCCGCCTGGTCCTGCTGCCTTCCTGGTTTTAATCCTCCTCAGCTCTCTCTCCTCACCTGTGGTGCTGTGAAGGACAGGGGTGGGTGGGGTGACTGTGCGCGGGGGGGATGAATGGTGAGCTGATGGACCGAAGCAGAGGTGTGAAGAGGATCGGGTGTGGGCCATTGTCCAGCCGTGGGGGTGTGGGTTTGCAGCTGTGCGGGGGAGGGGTGGGTGATTGATCAAATCTCAGAAAGTGAGAATTCAGATCGTTAACCCACTGAAGGTCCCCTCTGCCTGGACAGGGGGCTTGAAACCTGAGATGGTTTTCAGGCTCCTCCACACTCCCTGGATGTTCTGCTGCTGCAGCTGCTCCTCCATCTTCCTCCTGTAGCTGGCTTCCCTTGCCTGATCTTCCTCCTCAGCTTCTTCTGCACAGTCCTCAGCTCCTCCTTGTTCCCTAACCTGAACGCTTCTCTTCTTCTCCTTCAGCAGAGCCTTAATGTCACGGTTAATCCACGGCTTGTTGTTTGGAAAACACCGCACCGCGCGGAGGGTACAGTGTTTTCATAACAGAAGTTGATGTAGTCCGTGATGCACTCTGTGATGGAGTTGATGTCCTCCCCATGTGGGTCATAAAGTTCTGCCCACACAGTGGTGCTGAAGCAGTCCCTCAGAGCCTCCTCGCTCTCAGCAGACCACCGCCTCACCACACGTGGCCCCACTGGCTGCCTGTGCACGATGGGTTCATACACAGGCCGCAGATGTACAAGGTTGTGGTCCGATTTGCCCAGGGGGGGAAGAGGAGAAGAAGAATAAGCGTCCTTGGTGTTTGCAAAGAACAAGTCCAGGGTTTTCTTGTCTCTGGTGGGGCAGGTGACATACTGGGTGTATGTTGGCAGAACAGATGAGGGAGAAGCGTGGTTGAAGTCACCAGAGATGAGGAAGAGAGCCTGTGGGTGCTGTGTTTGTAACCTGCTGGTGCAGGAGAGCAGAGCTTCACAAGCATTGTCAGCATTAGCAGAGGGGGCCACATACACTGCTATCACAATAATATGTGAAAACTCCCGGGGCAGATAATATGGCCTCATGCTAACAGCCAACAGTTCAATGTCTTTGTTACACAGCTGCTGTTTCACTGTACAGTGTCCAGACTTGCACCACTTTTCATTCACAAACACAGCCAGGCCTCCTCCTCTCTTCTTACCGCTCTCCTCTGTTCTGTCCGCACGCAGCAGATGAAAATGGTCCAGAGTGACAGTTGAGTCCGGGATTTCGGGGGTTAACCACGTCTCCGTGAAAAGCATGATGCTGCTGTCTCTGTACTCCCGCTGGTACCGCGTAGATCCCGCCAGCTCGTCCATCCCGTTGCGGAGAGATCTCACGTTTCCCGTGATGATGACGGGGAGAACAGGTCGGAAGCATCTCTTCTTTTCCCGGAGTTTACGTCCCGCGCGCCGGCCTCTGCGTGTCTTCCGCAGCACCTCCGCTGGGATCTCGTGCCGGTCCCGGGGGAGACACACCGCGCTCCGCAGCTCCAGCAGCGTCTCCCTGGAGTAAACACGCGGGGGCCGGGGGGGAGGGGGGCCAACACACATCGCGGCAAAAACACGCAATAAAACAACGAAAATAAAGTTGTATCAACGCGGAGTCAACGCGTGTGTGTTAACCCTCACTTCACAGAAAAGGTGTGCAAAAGTTAAAGTATTTACAATAGAAAGAAAGCGAAAAAAGTTGGAAAAAGACGGAGCGTGTTGCAACCAGCAGCCGGCTCTCACCAGCGCCGGAAGTAGTGCAATCATCTTTGCCGTCGAGCATAATGTCATTGTACATGGTCCTGTTCAAATAAAAAAAAAAAAAAAAAAAAAGACAATACTGATCTAAAACGGCTTGATAATAGAAACTGGCCCATTGACTTCTGTTATAAACTGAAAAGCTCCGCGTCTTCATAGTAGCGTTTAACTGTAATAAGGAACGGATTGTCATGCTTGCTACATATGGTTAGGGTTAGGTTTTTTTTTTGGCAATGGGACATTTTAGAATGTATTTTCAAATAATCACAACTAAGTACAGGATGTGGGCGGGGATGGGGGGTAGGTGAACCCAGGTGTTTTCTGAGCACTCGAGCCTCAGTTGCAGGATTAACTCAAACATACAGCAATCAATCAAAATACAACTCTGAGTAAATTAAAAATAGGTCAATTTGACTCTTCTTCTCTTGACAACTCTGAAATCCTGAACTTTCAGTCTGTTTGGTCTGGTGGCATTTTTCTGTTTTGTTAACGTTGGGATCTGTATACAGCTACACACTGCCTGCATCTAATAATAAACTATTTTGTCACCTTGGAAGTATAAGAGCTGAAACTAGCATTGTGATTGGCTGTGATAGGCCCAGTATCACTTTGCTGTTTCAAAAAAGATGTTCCAGAGCCATGCACCAGCCCAAAAATGAATGCATGTGAACATTAAGAATGTGACCCAGGGTTTGTGAGAGCGAGGAACAATACATACCCCAGCTTTAATTGAACAGTTTGCCAGATATTTAGATAAATATTCTTACTCCACTGAAATAAATTTAGAGTGGCAAAGCACATCACTAGTCTATTTGACTAAATTCAATTTTTATTTTGCTTCAAAAAAAAAAAAAAAGATCCTTGAAGGTGCACTATCCTGTATATGTTTTCTGGTGGAGGGTTATCGCTTTGCCTGGAATGTTCCACAATATCCAAACTATCCATCTTTTCAATCTTTCAATCCATCATTTATTCAATTACAGGTGTTTTTATTGGAAATAAAAATTGTTTGGTGGAGTCACTGGCTTCTCTCAATGGAGATTTCTAATTTTGTTGCCTTACTTTGGAACATTTTAGGGAAAACAATAGCTTAACTGAAGAAAATGTTCCGTACACAAATTTTTTGAATAGCACATTCAAAAAAATGTTTAATAACTGATTGCTCTAAGTGAAATATGTTTAGCAAAGTATCATGTTCAGGCCCATTTTTGTATTCTTTACTGTTAAAAAGTATTATAGCGTAACAACCTGACATGACACCCCAAAATTAAATTATACCAAAAGTAACCACAAGCTTGTGTCACTTTGAGATGTGGCTAAAACTAAAGTAAAAAAGAAACTACTTCCTGTTTATCGTCAGCTTTTCTGCATTTATTTCTCTTCTCTGTAAAACCTCTACAACAGCTTTGTTTTTCTACGCGTGTGGACTCACATCACTGAAGATATGGTGGTTTATCACAAGATCAAGGCAGCGTTTGGTGGAAATCATTCTTTTCTGTTTACGTCTGCTTTTTGCCGTCTTGTTTTCAGCTGAGTCTCCTTCTCTCTTATCCAATCATCTCGTTCTGGTGTGTAGCTTCTCCTTAGCTAAAGCTTTTTGAGAACCAGACCATTTTGGAATCTAGACTTCGCAGGGTCCACGTTGAACCGCTTAAACTGGCCAAGTATGGTTCACTTAAAGCACACATATTCTGCTACAGTGACTTTTAACCATGTTCTAACAATGTTCCGTCGTCAAAAACACACCTGAAGTAGCATTCAGTTGCATTCACGCTGTTTTGACAAATCATCAAAAAATCCTCCCCCCTCCGAGCGTCAAACACACTTCCTGAGAACTCCTTCTATCCAGGACATATTTTCAGATCATCAACGTCACGAATATTCCGCTGTTTTAAGTCCTTAAATCATCGCTAAACTGAGCATTTCTGCCTCTAAACACGATAACTGCTGCAGCAAATCCACATCATAACGTCTTTTGAGCGCTAACTTCACTAGATCTGGCTCGATGCACTCAAGTGCCATTTCATACTGGCTGATAAAAAAGTCATTGGATGAATAAGACTTTTTTTTTAACATGAGGTAGCAAATTTAAGGTACTCAAGAGCATGTTTAACGGCTAATAACAATATGAAAAATGCAGAATATCTTTCCTTTAAGACACATTTGGATGCATACTAATCTACTCCAAAGTGAACCAGTGGAAACATGCAAACTTATCATGTTCTCGACTCATGGTTCCAAATCGTGTACAGCAGCGAAACTGTTGTAGGATATTGAAACGTCACGCTGCAGTAATGCCTTCTCTTCTCGTTTTCCGTTCTAAGGCCGGGGACTGCTGAGAGCTACACGACTTCAAATGCTGGATTACAAAGCACGAGTGTAGGCGCTCCGGGAACAGAGCGTGAGGAGCTCGGGGTATCAAACTCTGCAGAAGGAATAACTTTGGTTGGTCACGTCTGAACAAGGTGACATTGACAGAGAGAGAGAGGAAGACCAGCGCTTTCTCCCGTCAAGTTCTGTACTCATTAGTCTAAAGTCAATGCATGAATTCAACCAGGAAGAGTGTGTTTCTTGTCAGGTTACTGTCAGCCAATCACAGCCTGTTAGGTTTGCTATTCCTTACTGCAGCTGCACAATCACTGTCCTCCGCAGCCCCTCAATCTTCACCACCAGCAGTTTCTAAAGGAACCAGAAAGATATTTTGCCATGATCACATTTTCTCTTATGAAAATGTAATGACATTTAAAATCCATCAAGTTGGCAAGTGTTGTGTTTTTTGTTTCTTCTAAATTGCACTAATTAAACATTAAAATCATCAAATGCAAAGGTTTAAACAGTCCTGAAGGCGAGACACTACAGGCAAAGCTCATTTTTTTGTTTTTTTTTGTCAGTTTGCTCTCTCAACATATCGGTTTTCATGTGGAAACAACAAACTTGTCCAATCTGCTCCTAAAGATGTTTTATTATTTCATTTAATCCACTTCATCCATAGATTTCTCTGGGACATTGGAACTTTAAATGCATTTTTCTCCCTCGGGACATAAAGATCAGCCGTAAAGTAGATCCTACACCAAACTGTACAATCTGGACTCAACAAGATTTTGACAAAATGTAATGAAGCATTTTTAATATCTAATTTTAAAACTGATTTATTAAAGTTTTATGTTAAAAAAGAGGACAATTTTGAATTTTTAGGTGAATTTTCAACCCATCTGGTTTCAGTCCATTCAGTCCATCTAATTTATTCAAAAACGAAATAAGAAATTAGAAGAAGACATTTACATGAGTAAACTACAGGAGAAGTTTCATTTTTTTTTTTCATATAATAGAAAGAAACAAACAGAACAAGACAAAGAGAGTGAAAAGATAGTCCCAATTATTTCAATGTCCGATTAATTTGTCAGTTATCAAATTTTAATGTATTGTTAAATATTTAATGTTAACTATTTGTAATACAATGTTAAATATTTATAATATATTTGTAAATTATACATTATTTCAGTCCAATTCTTGACAGTCGGCTTTTTTTTTTGGCCCGAAAACATTGTTTGACAAAACTGTAGCATGTGCATGAAAAAGAGAGAAAGAGAGAGGGGGAGAGACGGGGGCTATCAAGGGCTGCAGCATGTGCAACTCCCCTAACCACTGCGCCACTAGTATGCATCGATTGTTTAAATTGTAGGAGTTTTCTTCCAAAGAGTTATTAGTCTTCGAGTAAAATGGAACGTAGATGTTGAGGACAGTTTGCCTCAAAAACGAAAATTTTTCTTCGTGGGCTGCAACTAATCAACTATTTTAAATAATTGTAAATGTTTTAAATTATTGCTAATCTTTTTCTGAACAATACAGATTATTCCGGATGACAACCCCTGTAACCTTTTCGACGACGAATACAGATTATGTTACATTAAGTTACATGAAAGAAACATTTATGACCAACGAAATGGCTTTAATTAAATTTAAAAGGCAAAAAAAGAATGATCACATTGCACTGATATCACACTTCAGTCATGAGTATTCTCCACCTTAAAGCTTTCAGTCAGCATTTGTTTTTCCCTTCATCTGGTTAAAAAAGGATTTAACAAATCTCAATGCAAAAATATAGATAGAAATAATTGTTTGACTTGTCCACTAATAAAAAAAAATTGCTGACTAATCTAGTACTAAAATAACCGTCAGTTAAAGTGCTAATTTCCTCCCACAATAACGTCTGACACTGTAACATCTCTGGTATAGATTCCGTCCTGTTGCCGAGCAGACTGACACGAGAGCTTCTCCAAGTCTCCCCGGGCCCCCGCGCAATGATCGTCCATCATCGGGCCCTTCACGCTCGCGGCCCTTCACTGCCTCGGCCAAATGGAGGGGGTTAAAATTCCATTTACACAGGCGCGCTGACGGATGGGACCTTGGCTTTTCATTAGCGGCGCAGGATGCATGATGGCAAACAGATTAGATCAGCGCACTCAAACCGATGACTTCAGAGCGCCGTCTCGGAGCGCACGGCGACGCCCGGCCCCGCCCCCCCCGCGCCCCGCCGGCCAATCGTGGACGCATAAGCCGAGGACATGTGACACACCTCAGGTCACCTCTTGCTGTGTGCACTGCAAAAAAAAACTAATATCTGTGAGTTGCAATGACTTGAATTTGTTATATCTATTGATTTGAATGTCGCGGTGTCACTTTCAGGGCCATGTCTGACCTGAAGTGCACGGGCAAGACCACAGGATCACAGGCTCGTGCAATTACAGATACGCGCAAAAAGAATGACATTGCGCATTTATCCGCAATTCATTCAGATGAGTTTAAAGTGCGTATGACAGGTTTTGGGATTTTCTAATTTTGACTTTATTCAGTGTATTAATACCTCTTGTAAATATAAATGATAGTTTTGCACCAGTCAGGTCACTGTTTGTGGAGAAATGTTGAAAAATATGTTGAAAATTACAGGAAGTAAAGCAACTGATGACATCACACTAGGGAAGATTAGATTAGATTATGCACAATTGACACAAAAGAAACTTTTTTTGACCCTTTAAACATTGATTCAACTAAATAAAGGCCTTCACATGTATTTTTCTGTGACATTAGATGAGTTCTGGCCCAGTGTACAGCGCGGTTGCGTCTTAATTTCCTACTGTGATGTCATAATTTACAACCAGGAAGTAAAATTAAAAACCTAAAAGTAGCTAAACAGGGTTCAAATTTGTAAAGATTTTAGAAGAATTTGAAATATATTTATCTTAACTATATTTTAGTTTAGTATAGGCACTGTAATGCCACACTGTGTAACATTTAGGCAAAGCAATAATCTCCATGGAGAAAAGCAAAGAAAAGCTACTCAGTGCACCTTGATTAGTTTAGATGTATTTACCACACATCAAAATTTAAACTATAATTAAAGACTGAACATGGAACTACACCAGGACTAAACCAGGACTAAACCAGGACTAGAACAGGACTAGAACCAAACCAAGTCCACAACAGGACTAATCTGGGCTCAAATTAAGACAGAACCAATGCAATGCAGCCTTTTAGTTACACTGAAAAAAAGGTTTTGTTGAACTAACCTAATAAAATTGTGTATTCGTAACACGCAATTTATTCAATTTTATTTATATGAATAAAATAATTCATATAAGTAAATTTTCAATACAATTTAATTGAAATAATAGTATGTTCCAAAGTAATTATTTAGTATTGAAACCAAAAATTTTCCATTAGTGCAACATTAACGTATTAAGTTGTTCCAAAGTATTTCTTAACAGTAATGCAACCTAATTTTTTCATTCAAGTTTATTTGAAATTTTAGGTTGTTGCCTAATATTTTCTAGTAGCACAACCTAAAAAGTTCTCAGTATTGTTTAGATATCGATACTCACACATGTAGTATCAGTACTTACACATTTTAAGTTAAATACAACTTCTTTAATGTCCAATTCTCAACATTGACATTGACAAAGCAAACAGCTGAAGATACATTTTTGTTCATGTCGAAGTACCAAACAAAACAGCTTCGCAACACCATCAGTGGGCCATATTTGTTGGGAAATCTGTAATTGTTTCACGTGATTAAAGATTGGTTTCAGGAATGAGTCTCAAATCTGACTTTTCTAGGACTTAAAAACATTGAAACCAGTGCAAAAACGTTCAAAACAAGTTCAAAATTTCAGACTTAATAACTAAATAATTCAAAAATGTTCAAACATACATTTTTACAGTGAGTATCAGTCAGTTCCCCAACAGAGCTCTTTATCCGCGCTGATGTAAGCCTGCAGGTGTATTGGACATTACCAGTGGGCCCTGACTGACAGATGAGTCATGAGACAGCGATCGGGTTGGGCGCGGGACCCCAAGGCTACGCTGGTGCTCATGTCATTCCGAGGCGGGGAGCATGCAGGTCACTTAGCCTTGGAAAGCGGCGCCGTGAGCCGAGACGGATCTGCATTTTGAGGCTTTGCGCTGGGTTGGTTGACGGTTCAAGGCCCGAGATGTGATGTGCTCATTTAAAGCCATGCATTATGGATACAATCTGGGCCGAATGTGCGCTGGAAAAGTTACCGCGCGGGCTAAACTTTAGTTCTAGTTTCGTTCAGAGGCAGATAATTAGCTCGCTGCCGAATGCAAGCTGTTGAAGACACTGGAAAAGATGGCAAGTTGTCAAAGCTGTTATTGTATTGCCAGTCTAACTTTGCCGTGGAAAAGAGTGGTGTATTGAAATTGAAACGTTGAAATTCTTCTTCAATATGTTTTCAGAAACTCAAGAAAATCCAGTATTACTATTATTAACTATTATATTTAATTATATTTACAAGTACAAGACTGTGGTGGACCTAGGCCTGTGACGATAATGACTATATCGACTTCAATATTTGATAGCTCTAGCAATATTTTTGGGTCTTAATATTTATCGTGGCTACAGATCCTGCATTTGTGGAACATTTTTTCCAATTTTTTTTGTAGTACGACAGTATTTGAGCTGTGGAGAGTCAAATAAGTTACTTCAATGACTCGATATCGACAAACTAAACACTTGTAGGTTCTAATGTGCAATTTATTTACTGCAGTTCATGTTTTCTTTTTAATATAGTTCTTAGGAAAGGGTCTACGGGTATTATCCTGCTTTTGTGCCAGTGGTATAAAGTTGATCCAATATCTGTAGCAATATATCGTTCTTCAAATTTTGTTAGGTGGACCACTTTGTCACCTGGAGCCAGAGAAACTACCTTTATCTCAATGTGATGAAGACCAAGGAACCTGTGGTGGATCTGAGGAGGGCCAAAGCTGCTGTGACCTCCACCTCCATCCAGGGGTCATTGCGTACGTGGTGTGTGACCTCTACTTCCATCCAGGGGTCATTGCGGACGTGGTGGAAGAGTTTACGTACTTGGAGTTGTATTTGGACATTCACTCCATTAATCCTGTATGAAAAATCGTCGAGCTTTGAGCCTCACAAAACACTTGGTTTCAAATTTCCGACAATTGTGACGTGAAGGTAAATCCGAAAAGCTTCTGTGCCGTTTCTAATCCGTCAATCATCACTGGACTTGTTCTGAGCATTTCTGCCTTAAATCACGGTAAATTGTGGGGCAAGCTAGCTTTTGTTCCCCATGGCAATTATCTCAGTAGATGGCATGTTAACACAAAATCTTGAGAGAAGTCATTGGTGGATTTCAACACTAACATTATTTTAATAGATCCATTATTTTAACTTCTAAAACGTGAGATGCCAAAGCAGAGGTACTCAGAGGCGTGTTTAACGGTCAATAACAGCACAAATAATAATATCCTTTAATTGTAGCAGATAAACCCACAGCCAAAAGCATCAATACTCAACGGTATCAGACAAGTGCACATTTCTAGCTACTACCAGAAAAAGTGCTGTGATATTTCTCCCTCCTTTGTGCTTCCTGGGGGTTTCCTCATTTGAAGTGTACAAATGTCCCACCAAAGGAGCCTCCCTCGAGCCCCTACAGCCGCTCTGAAGTGTTTACCTGATCCCTGGCAACGACAGAGAGCGCGCCACAGGGCTAAATAAAAGACAACATCAACATCAGGCCACCGCTAAAGTTCAGTCACGCCGCAGCGCTAGCCTGATTTATTGATGCGCTGAAGATGCTACGAAACGCTAACGGCTCAACTCACCAGGAGCTAATATCAGTCAAACAACAGGAAAACGAAAACAGGACCAGCACAAGGCAAAATTCTATTTACTAAAGAGAATACAGGCTAGGTTAAGTTAGCAATCGTAGCTGTTGCTGAATGATCAGGTTTGATATTTTTTGTCCTGGCCTCACTGTTTGTAGACAATAATTCAGATACAGAGGTAGCTAAACACTCTCCCATCTGTCCATTCCAAGCACTTCATTTGGTTCTTTAGCAGGTTTTAATGAGATACATGTAAAACTGTAACACACAAAGTACAGCAAAACAATTATAAGTCAAGAAAATTAGATAGTATTTACAGATGATGCAATTTAAAGCAAAGAAGCAACACAATGACGTCTAGCTAAGCACAAATTCATAGCGACTTTCCCAGTAAACAAAGTGGAGTGATAGCATTTACCACAAGAAGACATCAGTGAGTTTAACAGAGGATTAAAGGCCAATTCATACTTCATAAGAAGTACGAACTTTGTTCGTGCGCCTCGGGCTGTAAGAACAAAATTACGTCATTTTGTTCTTACAGCCTCTGTTCGGCTGTTCTCGCAGCCTGTTCTTGACACATCAGCTGAGCAGAACTTTGTTCGGCAGAGCTGTGCGTCAACTAGGCTCTGATTGGCCAGTTTTTCAAAAGGGGCGGGGTAAATTGCCTTGGGCGCATGTTGGAGAAATAGTGTTATCCTAAGGACAAGGTGGTCAAACCGACGGGCTGACATCCGGAAGTACGAAAAGTGCCTCTCCTCATCTATCTCCCGCATTTGTTGAACGAGCAGACTGTATTCGCCCTGTACTACCCGCGTCGTATTTAGCGGCCGAACATGCCATCTTCGCTCATTTCGTTCTGTCTCCTCGGCCAGCGCATGTAAAAAAAAAAAAAGTCGTCATCCTCTTCATCTTCAAACATCATCCTCTCTTCTTCCTCCTCCTCTCTCATCCACTCAAAAACTACATCTGTCATTGCTAAAACGATATCAACTGAGCTGTCAGCGATGGTAATCTCCATAGAAACAGCGTGGACACAGTTGTTGGGGATCACGGGGGCGGGGTCTGAAGGAGTTCCGCTGCGGCGCTTGAGCTGAAGTATGAATGCCAGAGCCGAAACGAACTTTGTTCTTGTTCTTACAGCCTGAGGCGCACGAACAAAGTTCGTGCTTCTTATGAAGTATGAATTGGCCTTAACTCACTAGTTGGCTGTAGATTAAAAGAAAGAGCTAGAACTATATGGCTTACAATAAACTGGTTCCATTACATTATTTAGGTGGTTTGTTCAAATTAATAAATGATAAGGTGACAAATAATAAATAAGTATTGTTGTAGTTGCGTTTTGGTAAATACAAAGACATTGCTAAAGTTCAGCCATGCATTGTGCTAGCCT
The DNA here is from genome assembly GCA_019453435.1 of Rhinogobius similis. Classification (NCBI taxonomy): domain Eukaryota; kingdom Metazoa; phylum Chordata; class Actinopteri; order Gobiiformes; family Gobiidae; genus Rhinogobius; species Rhinogobius similis. The sequence continues at coordinate 33,971,148 of CM033635.1, read as the reverse complement.
GATTTATTGTTGTGCTAAAGACGCTACAAAACGCTAACGGCACAACTGAAACAAAAGTAGCACAAAAATACAAGCGAGGTGAAGTCAACAATCGTACTGAATAATAATATTTGATTTATTATTTTTTAAATAAAGGTTGTTCAAATTGATAAATGAGGAAGTGACACATTGTAAATGATTTAACTTTGGAGTTGCAGGTTGGTAAATACAAAGACCATTGCTACAGTTCAGTTACTAAAATACATATATATATATATATATATATATATATATATATATATATATATATATATATATATACACAAATCGCTAATGGCTCAACTCACCGGAGGCTAATATCATTCAAACTATAGAAAGTTGCATCTGTTGCTGCATGATACTGTTTGGTATTTTTGTTTTATGAGGTTTGTTCACATAAATAAATGATAAAGTGACAAATTATAAATAATGAATAGTTAGAATTGTAGTCTGGTAAATAAATATGGGTTAAGGTTCAAGATGAGCAAAGCTGTTGTAACTTGTTGATGTTGGTTTTAAATCTATGATAATTTATTGATAATGTTCTTCCGCAAAAATATCTCTGGAGTTGTTCTTATAAAGCTTTTGTCACTTGTAGACTTACTCACAGTGGGAAAAGAAACCCCAAATTTAATTAAAGTAAGATGCCTAATGTTACACTGTCAAAAATATTACTCAAGACGGAGTAAAAGTATTGTCAGAAAAATCTCTTAAAGGTGCTGTACCTGATTTTTATGTCTGAAAACATGAAAAACAAAACTAGCTCATTCAAAACTTTTTGCAGACCACATTTATTGCTCACTTCCCTAATGCAATTCCAGCATCCTTATATTGTATGATAATTTTCCGTCACGGTAAAGCTAACAAACATTAGCAAGATATAAAATGTTTGACTTTTTCATATTTTAAGTAGTAGTAAGATATCGCTTGCTTGTTCCATTGACAATCTTATTTTAAAACAAAATATACTCATACCACTAATTTCAACATCAATCTTTTTCTTTTTTTCTACCAAATGCAGCTTGAGACGATCTTAGACGGTCTGAAAACTCAAGAAAAAATACTTAATGGATTTAAGCAACACATTTTCAGGAGTGTGTGATCAAACCAAGCATTCACAGTCCTATTTTTGTGTTTGATTTTCAATAAAAAGAGTGAAACAAACTAAAAAACTGTTTGCTAATGCTGGACAGCTTTAAACTACAATGTTACATGAAAGACTTTTTAAACAGCACAAAGTGATTAACCTTTTGCAGTTTCAACCAAGTCCGCTCTTTATGGTCAGATTGTGTTAAAACAAAGCTCAGATTAAAGTCTAATTGAGTAACAGAGCTTCACACAGAGCCGTGCATCCATTTAGCTTCACATCCCGGGCTAATGTTGATGACATCTTTAGCCTTTTCTATTTGTCTTGTCAAACATATGCACCACGAGGCGAAAGTGCTCTACCGAGATAAGCCATGAAAAGATGTACTGCCGGGGCCGCTGGGGGACACAGGGGCCAACCACCTGGGGGCCGAGGTCACCCCCCCACTCCCCCGTCCCACGCACACACTCACACACCTGTTAAACCCACATCATTATCCAATATCTTGTTATCTTAATGGCCCTGCAGTGGAGTGTCTCGCTTACAGATTAAAAAACGAAAGTAGTGGCGCGCCGTTAATTATTCAGCTACAATCCTAGCCCTTGTCCACCTGGCTCACCCCCCTCCCCTCCCTCACACACCGCCGCTAGCTTGTATGCGTTTTGTGCCCGTCCGAAAGGGAGATTAGCTTTCGTTTTTTGTTAATCGTGTGGATATCGTATCGTACCCGTGGAAAGTGGAGAGGACACCGGAGAGCCTTGTGGGGGTTTTGCATGGCAGGAGGGGGGAAGAGGGGGGGTGTATTTATGCGGGTTGGGGCTATTACTTACACCTGCACAGTTCAGCGAAAGGACTCGGGACAGGTTTAGAAGTACTAGACAAAAGTATTAGCAATTTAAAACAGCAGTGAAGAATGTGAACAAGCGCAAGGGGAAACGTAGGAAGGAGAATACATGTATTATGGAATGTTATTGTCCTTTGAACATGCTCTTGATCACCTTTGCTTTGGCATCTCATGTTTTAGAACTTAAAATAATGTATACTGAGAAAAGCATATTACTTTCTAACTGTGAGGCATTCTCTCATCCGTGGAGATTGACAAATCTAGCTTGCCCCCAACATGCTAACGCAGCACACAGTTGTAATGAACATGATTCGAGGCAGAGTTGCTCAGAATAAGCCTGGAGATAATTTATGAACTGTGCAAAATATCACAGTTCTATCTAGGACATACAAAAAACAGAAACCGAATGTTTTTTGAGGCCCATAGGGAGAGGAATTACTAAACTAAATACAGTTCCAGCTATGTTTTTGACGATGGAACAACGTTAGAATTTTGTTAAAAGCTCAAAAAAAGTCGATTGCACCTTAATAAACGAAAGGGTTCCCATGACTTCCAACTGAAAACTGTATCGCTGATTCTCGCCTGACCCTTTAAACCGCGTATCATCCCAGCAAAGCTCCACTCTGCTGGAACCGTGCTGACGGCTCGACGGAGAGCTGCAGTTCACATAGTGAGCTGTATCACTATTTTTGAGAAGAAAGAAGAAAGTTTTAAGAGTAACGTAAGAGCAGTGGCAGGTCGGGGAAAACGGATTTTCAGAGCAATGGCATCTTGAATGTAGGAGAAAAAAAGATTACTCAGACATGCACGAAGAAGGAAAACAAGAGACTAGGTTTAAAACTCTTTAAAACCATTTTTGCATGACATGTCTACTTTAAATCTTGGTTTTTAATGATATGAGTCAGGTTTCGGCAATTGTGTTATAAACAAACCTCTACTGACTATCTTGTTGAGTATGCAATGGCAGAATCTTTTACCTCCTGTTGCCCTTCCCTTCTTGTTACAACCAACTACATAAGACCTAAAGGTTTGAACAGTTCAAATTCTTGATATACAACACAGTTTAAGATGTACTATGAAGAAGCTTTCCAAGGTTACGATGTAATTAGTTGCATTAAAAAAGTTTCTCTGAGCAAGGGCAAACACTCAAAAGCCTTAAAAATTTAAAGGGTTGTCAAAAAGATCAACAAAAAGGTGCATTTCTCGTGCTTGGAATTTCTGTTCAAGAATCGGGACATAATGTATTCACGGTTTTCAGGTTACATTTTGATTACTTTTACGCATTCACAAGAAATACTATTTAGTTTAAAATTCTTAATGGCAATGGCCTCCCAAAAAAGACACATTCAGACTCATTGTGTGTAGAATTACGGCTAAAACCTCGCACAAAGCAGCCCGTCTGATGGACTTTCCCCTGCTCATCCATTACTAATAGAACAACATTACAAGAAACAGCCTGTACTTGACAAAGCCTTACATTGTCAGTACATTCTCTCCCTTTGACGCCGGCGCTTTCGGAAACCCAAGCGCCGCTATCTGCCCCGCCGGTCCGCAGATGGGCCAGCGATACTCGGGACGGCCTGAAAGAGTCTGCGGAGGAGACAGTGGAGTCCTGTAAGGCACCTGGACGGGGACTCAATGGGGAAGACTGAACCCGCCGTGCCCCCGGAGGTTTCGGATCGCACGCCTGTATACAGCTATTCTTCTTAACTAAACAATGGCAGACAGCAGACAGCGGACGCTAACAGCATGCTAACGCTAACATGAATTATTTACCAGTCACAAGTGAAAGTACTGTACCGTGTACGCTGCGGAATGGTTAAAAAGGAGGGCAAAAAATTGACAAAAAAGCGTAGTCAGTGCAACCAAAATTATTGATACTGTACTTTATAAGAGTTGTTTGTATTGTAGTATTTTTTATAGTTCATATAGTTATAATTTAGCTCATAAATTATTGGTGAAAAGAGGTAATTGCTCTATAATTAGAGAACCAACCCCCTCCAACGGAATTATTTTTGCTAGCTTTTTCTTATTTTCATTAGTATATACCTTGGGCATTACAAGTTAAAGTCTTTTTTGAGCCAAACCTGACGGAATTTTGTGCGTGAGTAAAGCGCTGCTATAGCCACACACAGTGACACAGAATTGAAATTTGGAATAAGGAATACTAACATGATAAGGGCCGATGCTAACCATTTGGGAGCCCAAAGTAGAAATACTAAACCCTTTCAAATGTGTTAAAAATTCATAGAGTTTGGTCAGAATCAGAATTACTTTTATTATTGATGTCTGTAACACAACCTTATTGTGACTGTTACTGAAGGTATTTTTAGTTTTACGTATATTGCATGAATCACAATCCTGGGAGTCCTCAGTAAGTTTTCAATCGCTGCCTTTCACAGGTTTTAACTGAATACGAGGCCAGTTTTCATCAACTAAAGATCATTTTGTTCCACATGGATGGTAGAACACGTGTGCAGAGTCAAAAGAAGAAGAAGAAACAGTGAGTGAGAGTCTGTCATTCAATCCAAACTGCCTGGTCACGCTGGTACCCTTTGGAGTGCTTGATGCTCTAAGTACCGCAAATTTTTAACGTAATGCGCTGGTCATGATGACGAATACAGCAATACAGCATCACAAGAGTTTATGCATATCGCTTTCCATCCATGATATGTCTCCTTTAAAGGACAGATATTCTGCTACAGTGCCTTTTGTAAGCTTTAAACCATGTTCTAACAATGTTCTGTCATCAAAAACATACCTGGAGTCGCATTTTGCTTCATTTACGCTAGTTTAAGGAATGCTGGTTAGAAAATCCTTTCCGTTCCAACTGTGAAAAACCTGCTGAATCTCCGCGGCCAATTATATTTTTCCAATTTTAGACGTCACTTATCCAAGAATCTTTGGCTGTGTCAAGTTCTTAAATCATCGCCAGACTCGTTCTGAGAATTTCTCCGTCTAAAACCAATCACTGCAACTGCTAGCTTAACTCGCTCACTTCACAAAGGCTCAAATAATAACATGTTTAACTTGTGTAAAGCGATATGCAGTCGTTAGATGGTGCCTAAACTCACCAGAGACATATGTTCATTTTGTTTTTTAGACACTTTTTTGTAGCTCTAAAACACTCTAAAACTTAAGGTACTCAAGAGCATGTTTAAAGGCTAATAACAATATGAAAAATGCATAATATTTTATTTAGTTAATATCAGTCATTAGTATAATACTGTCTACTAATTATTATTTAACACTCTATAGCTGAAATTTGAATATATTACCAAAAAAAAATACCGAAATGTTATTATTATACAGTATTGACTCATACGTAATGCTTGACAGCTGCTTCTCCTACCGGCAAGTCATTTCCGGTCCAGTTTGAAATCCGCTGATGCGCTGCGTTTGGCTTCAAAATCTCAATCATCTGTCAGACTTTTCAAGATGCCTCCAGGACCTGTCCATCGACTTGTGGATTCCCTCTCTCCTGCTCTCTTGAGTAAGCTAGAAAAGCGATTTAAATAGCACATTTCCAGCTACATCCACAACTATGTGGCTATGTAGGCTATGCTAATAAGCAGTGCTAGCGTCAATAACACTGTAACATGCAACCATGGATGTATTAATCAAATCAAATTAAATCAATTTATTTTTATAATGCCCAAAATCACAACAACAGTTGCCTTGATGGGCTAGAGGTAAAAGCAGTTCAGATAACTGTCCCAGAATGCCCGTATCCTTTGACCCTCCTTCGTGGCGAGGAAAAACTACAAAAAAAAACACATGGGAAAAAGTAGAAACCTTGGGGAGAACCACAGTGAAGGAGAGATCCTACTCCCACGGACGGACAGGCTGCAGCTGAACTAGGACTGACGCATCCACTTGGACTGTGGAGCCAGAACCACTCAAGAGGGAAGGTGGCTGTGAAAGAGTTCCCCCAGGCAGACGAGGAACAGTTCACCCAGTGTAGAGAGAGCTCCTCCAGCAGGAGATGAGGAACAGTTCATCTAAAGTAGATGGAGTTGGTCCATTATTAAATGAACTGGATAAGGCACGCCCTTCTGTCCGTGTCCAAGATTGATTTGTGGTCGTGCGAGGTACTGCAGCCTCTTGGGCCCAACCTTTTTCTATAATTGCACTTTATAATTGCAGACAGTACAGTACAAAGATGGCCGCCTCCATAACGCAAAGATGGCAGCTTTCGTATCAGGAAGTAACGCGGAAGTAAAGAACCTTTTTGGGGTCATGGGCCAGTGAGCACACTCCACAGGGATAAACAGGGCGCCATTTTGGGTTCATCTTCCAGTTTTAATTATAGTTCTATGCATGCTTGTGACGGCGTAAAGGATTGGTCCCTCTCATTTCCTATGTGCTTATGTTTACGGCGCCATGTTTTTTTAATATGTGCGCCTTACTGGTGACTAGTCTGACTTTTTTTTTTTTTAGAAGTTTTCAAATCCTGGTGAATGATGAGCTTGATAAGTTGTCCCGTTGCGTTCTGGACCGGAACTTGCTTGCTTGTTCCAGCTTTGATTTATTGAACGATTAGTCAATAAATTACAGTGACATCCAGGATTCCACCCCAGCAACCGAACCTTTAGCCTCCACAGCCTCTCCTTGTCTGCTTTATTTACCAACGTCAAAGCCCCAGAGTAGATATTTCCCCAAACAAATCCATCTTCTCTTCCCATTCCATCCAAAAAATATGCAAAAAACATGAAATTGAGGTGAGTAAACAGCACCCAGAGGAGGCCGTGCTGGTGAATAGCTGCAGACTGGAGTATCTGAAGCGTGGGTTTCAGATCACAGTCCTCAGATGCCCCACTGTTAGCCCATTCTTCAGGTGCTGCTCACTATTCAGCGCTGGTGTATGGGCCCCGGAGCCTCTGAGGGCCCCCTGCAGCGATCACAAGCCATCCTCATTCAGACGGGGACACAGTGTACTGAGCAGACCTGTGCGTGACCTGCCCATCCCAGGACGCCTCCTCTGGGCTCGGACGGGGCTTAGAAGGAGATTCCACCCAGAGAGCAGGGTTTTTTGAGGAACGTTCACATCTAAGAGCATATCCGAGTGTGTTCTGGTGACTGAAGTGGACTGGGTACTCTGTATTCAGAGTGCACAGTCGGCAAAGTGATTTTATGAGAGGTATTAGCTGCTCAAATTGACGTCTTATCTGTTCAGTACAAATATCTTGTGTGCACGTTCCAGTCAAGTACTTTGTCTGAATTGCGTCTGTTTCTAGACATCCAACTTTGCTTAATGAATACGTATTCCACAGTATTTGTAATGTATCCTGGTTTATTTATCTCCTTTCTATCTTTAAATGTCTTATTACACGTGTTTTAAGGATGATTTCACTCGGGTTAATTCAGTAAGATGACAAAGGCATGTTTTAAGACAAAACATCTTGAATATCTAGCAGTAAAAATATTTTACTTTGTGTGTGAAATAATATCTTTTAACCTACTATCATCATTTTATATATCCATTATGTCCATTATGATTGATCAAAGCACATGGTTTTGATCAACATAATGGATTTGCAATGTTACACTGTAAAGCCAAATAGTATTTCTTACTAGGCAAAAAGTTCATCAAAATGCAGTGTTTACAGAATATTGTTGAGCAATATGGTGTTTTATTTGAATAAAGTGAAAAACAAAGCATGAATCAAAGTTTCTTTTTCTCAGGCTAGTCATTTTCAAATCTCTGGGATCAATAAAGTTTTCTGAATCTATTTTGAGTCATAATGTAATCTTATTTCAAGCAAAAAGGTTGTCTTTATGTATGATAAATATGAAGATCTTCAAGTAAGTTGAAATATACAAGAAATGAGCAATAGCTAAAGTTTTAGGTCAACACAGATGTGTTGAGTTTGACAAACTAGTGCTGAATATGAGGCCTTTTCTTGTCTTATTCCAAACCTAAAGGACCTGGTGTAAAAAGCTTTTAGGAATGTTAATCAAGAATTGTGTGTTGTTTTTTTTTTATATTGGCTTATATTAAGTATGTTTTTACAGTGCTCTCATGTTTTAGAACTTAAAATAATGCATATATTGAAACACACATTGTTTTGTACTTATAAAGTGTTCTGTCATCATGATTGGATGATCCACTGTACACTGTAAACGTGATTTGAGTCAGAACTTGAGTCTGGTGAAGGGACTTCAAACCACCTCAGATAATCTCTGAGCTCTACCTTTGGCGTCATGACACAAATGTCAACACAACTCCAGGCATGTTCTTGATGAGTAAACATGTTATAACATGGTTAAAAGGTCAAAAAGTCTACTTTGAACAGGATGTGTCCTTTAAACCTGCTCCTGCAGCTGTTAGGGCCACGTAAATCCTTTAGAATCAACACAACACTAACTTCCTTAAAGACGAGACTAATCGAATTCTGGAGGACCAATCAGATCACCAAGTGGTCTGTAATTCACGGGTGTCGGCCAATGAGACGAGACGAGCCTATGGATGTTGTGGCGGAAGGGATTAACGGGTAAATAGTGTATGTTCCCAACTGCCAGGGTGTAAACAGCCTTAAACATCTGTCAATCAGCTTAGACATGGTAATCTGATGTGTTTTAGAGCACTTTGTTCAAAAGCAACTCGTTTATTTGGGATTTATTTGTGAAGTGTGTTTATAGGAACAGTAATTATAGACAGGATTGGTCAGGGGATTGTTGTTGTAGGAACAAGACAGGAAATAACTTCAAGCTTCATTAGCAGATGTTGTGTCAATGTGAGATAGGATTAAATGTCAAATCTCTGTCAAAACGGGAAAGTAAAAGGTAAACTTTTTCTTGTCCGTGTTCGTGTGGACGGAACAATGTTAGAACAAAGTCAGTTTTGCATAATGTTTGTCCTTTAACATGTCATGCAGGATGATGTCACCTGCAGGACATTCACTAAAAATGTGTTACGTTAAAATAATAAATCATCAAAAATCATAAATTACCTAATGTATCTATAGTGTTGGTTTATTTAACAGGTAACTGTTCTTTTACATTTTTATAACAATTGGAAAGTTTTTTTTGTTTTTTTTTTCCAGAAATGAAGCCGTCACACTGCATGACATCAAACTGGTGCATGTTCAAAGTTTGTCAGAAAAGTAGGATGTTATAAAAGAATATAAGAGTGACTTCTTTGACCTGTGACTTAAACCCTGAAGTCCAAAGTTTGTCCCGGAGCATAAAAAACAGATGGGCTTCTTCTGGTTTTTGTGTAACTATCTTTTTAAACGTGATTTTTCATGTCACATCACAGGACACACTTTGGATTACAGCATTAAACTTATTACATCTTTAAAAAATATTTTTTTTAAGTGTAGTTTTTGTAGAGACATACTTATATATCTTAATTCCAACACCTTTATTAACTGTCTCTGACACAAGTGACTCATTGTGGAAAGCGTTTAGCGTTCACAGCAAAAAATGAATTTCTAGATAAGTTAAAATGTCTTGATCTAAGTATATTCATCTTAATTTCAGACGATTTGACTAGTTAAGATAAGTTAAAACGATTTATTTGATGGAACTAGATTATTTGACTTGTTTCCTGTTTCTGGCTTGTTTTAAAACATTACTTCTTACTTGCCTAATTGGATTAAGATCATTTTACTTACCCCATTGGCAAATGTATTTTCTTACTTTAGGATAAATTTCATGTCAAAAATACCGTGAAACCAGTCAAATATTCCTCATCACATCAGCAATTAAATCTCACAGAGTCTGAAATCCAGATAAAAATGATGAATTCAAGTCATGTTAAGTCAGGTCAGACAAACATTTTTTGCAGTGTACTGTGTGGTCGCTGCAGCATTGTGGGTTCAAATCCCAACCGTAACCATTTGCCGAATGTCTCTGTCAATCCTTTGTCTCCTCATGCCATTCTACAAGTGTCAAATAAAGCCTTTGTGCCAGAAAAAAAAACTTAATTCTAAAACTTTGCCTACTTTATTCACCTTATTCCGGAAGTTGCCGTATGCGCCGCCGTCTTGTTTCCGTTGTATTAGTTTACATGGAGCAGACGAGCTCAACAGAAAATAAGTTCTACACGAACTAAAAAGCCGTTTTCAGACTGACCAGGAAAGCTCGTGTTCATCATTTTACACAAATCAACCTACTTTATGTAACATTTTAGCGGCAAGACTTTTCCCTCGTTCGTCATTAACTTTAACGGAGTTCTCGTCAAACGGAAGTGCGTTTACAACAAAAGTGCGTATCTGTAGCAAAAAGCGGCAAAAGTGGGCGGGGCAGAATAAGGTGAATATCTCTATAAAAAGTTTAATTAGTTGTAAATTTAGCGTCTTTTTGGAGCCTTTTGCACCACAATTAGAATTAAAACAAAAAAACAATAGTAATAATATTCCATTTATTTGCCGGAAACTCAAGTTAAAGGGTACTCTGTGTGTGCTCCGTTGTGTTTAAAGAAAGTAATTTAAAAAGATAACGCAAAAAATACCCATTGCATGAATACAGTTGAACACAAGCAGCTCCTGCAAACTCTCCCGTCCCTTTTGCATCGAGGATAATGACAAAAACGGAACATTTCTTGTCGTTTTTCAACTTCATAAACACTCCCAGTTTAAAGCCTATCGCTCTGCACTGAATGAGACATAAGAGTGCTTTTGTGTGTCATAAGTAACACTGCACTTCCAATATACGCCTGTTGATATCGCGCTAACAATACAAGTTCAATATAATACGCAGCTATAACACTTAAGGACATATTTGATTTCCTCATAACGTTCAAGTGCGTCTAGATGTCGGCGTGTCTTACATTTTATGCTCGTGAATCAGGGTGGGTTTGTTATTAGAACGTTAGAATATCAGCCGTATACTGTATATTTGAAAACATGTTATTTTTGTACCAAGAATCAAATTACTTAGATCTACGAAGCGCATTGTATTTTGTGTCTTTGAATGTCATCTCTTTTGGCTTTATGTGGATGGATTTGGAAACGTGCTCGCTTTTCTGTCTAACATTTATTCCATTAAAGGTGTTTTTATTGCCGTTGTCAAGATACATATACAGTACATAGATATATTTCATACGTGATACTTTGGAGAAAACTATCATTTGAAAATGCTCTGTTTTATATCAAGGTTTTAGACCAGGGCTATTCAACTTAATTTTTCCAAAGGCCAGATCTTGGCCTGAGCTGTGGCTCTGGGCTGGAGTCACATGATGCGCTAACACTTACAAAACCACACAAAAAAGTCGCAAAAAATATCCACGACTCTAGATCTGTTTCAATAATGACTAAATAACTACTGCTATATTAGATTTTTGTGGTTTCTTTTATGGTTCTTCCTTTACAAAATGCCAACTGAACTAGAATTAAACTAGGACTAGATACCGACCAGGTCTGAACCAGGACTAACACAGAATCAAACCAGGTCTAAAGGTCTAAACCAGGACCCAAAAGGTATAAACTATAAAAATATTTAAACTAGTACTAACCCAGAATTAAACCCGTCAACAAGAGAATATTTATTTTTTAATATTCGGAGGCTGCAGGTCTTGGGCCGAATCAGATCGTTTGGAGGGCCAGATCTAGCCCCCGGGCCGCAACTTACATGGCCCTGTTTTAGACAATAGACTGACATTTTCAACACAAACATAATTGGTATTAAATGTTGTGATCTCATAATCGGTCTGATAAAGCTCAAGATCATTCTATAACTGTTTGGGATTTTTTTGTATTGATAATTGCTCAAATCAGTATCTAGTCTAAGGAGCTATGTTTTAATGTCGATTAGTATCTGATTTTTATTATTTTTGACAAACCTTAGAGTATATGGTTGTTTGTCTAATTATGACTTTGTCTGGTGGGATAGAACTTGTGGCATATTTTTATTTTAGTTTTACATCAGTCATGTGGCAGATCGTGAAAAAAAATATGTATAAACGTTTTAAATTATAGGAGGTGGTGCTAAAACAGAATCCCTCTGTGATGTCATCAATAAACAACATTCTGTCCAAAATGCAGATACAAGGACACTCTTTTCTACAACTCTTGTGTAATTTATATGGACTTATAGGCAACACTGATAAAATGTGTTTTGTTTTTTGTTTTGTTTTTTGTTTTTTCTTTATTGCAGTTTTTTTTTGGGCTTAATTTTGTCCATGGAGCTATTGTTTTGTTCAAATTCACTTTATATATCAAAGTGGAACAGAAAGTAGTTTCTCCATTGTTGCTCCAATTGTTCAGAGCTTAGCTAGCTTGTTTTCTAATTGTAGTTGGAGATTTAGGACACTTGAACAAAACAAAAGATGAAACAGAGATGATTCATTTTTTCCCCAACCCACTTATGCCACGCAACTTTGCATTGGTGGCAATGCTTTTTTTTTTTTTTTTTTTTAACATATTTTTTCACAATTAGAGAAAGGTTAGGATTAGGGTTAGATTTAGGAAGAAATAATTTATAACCGTTTACTTAATTTTCTTTTTTTTAGTCAGGTACAAACAAAATACTTAGACTTTAGTAGCTTTTTCACATTTTTGTTGTGTTTTAAGCTTTTATAGGAGAAAATGTCATCCCTCACCATTAACTCTAATGTGTTTTTGCCGCTCACAGCTACAATTCAGAATGCTGTGATGTCGTCTGCTGAACCTCTGTACAGAATGGTTATAACATCTCCCCATTTGTGACATAAAGAACTCATCGTTAAAACTACGCTAACTCCCCCTCATCTAAAACAACACACGACACACACGCTTAGCTTCATTTCCCCCTTTAACCCCCTCTCTCCAGGACACAAACAGGACTTTTGGCGTCGACATATTGTCCCATAACGTCTGCGCTGGTAGACCATTATCACGGCGGGGGTCCAATCAGATTCATTGTCTGTCACACACCAGCGCTCGGAGCGGGGCTGACCCTCCGCCTTTGATTTTCACTGTGTTAGCGCCGCGGCCCTTTTATGTACTACAGCGTTGACAAATCACATTATGGATCGACTGTTAGCGGCGCCGCGAGCTTCATGGATTATGGTGACTAAAGCCGGCGCACTGGTGGAGAGACCTGGTGATAGAGCTAACGGCAATCCTATAAATATCTCGGACTGGGAAAAAAAGTTAAAGGTGCTGTGCCTGATTTTTACCGTTTTGAAATGTGAGAAACAACTAGTTTGTTTTAAAGTCTTTAAACTCTTTAAATATTTACCGCCTTGAGTTTTGGAAGCATTTTTTCACGAGTTTTCCCGTCCTGAGTAAAGATAATGAACACTAGCATGCTAACGGTGCACTTCCTGCTTCTCGTAGGATAAAAGGCTCTATAAATTGACCCTTTGCGCTCTCTGTGCACATAAAATTATTGAAACCGGCCCAATGATCAGCAGATTTTATTGATTAAAAGTAAAAAGGGGATCTCCTGTTGTGTGGTTGGCTGCACTAACGAGCAGAGTGTAAACTTAATGAAGACAGAAGACTGCGATGATTAGCGATGATAAAACAGAAGAACTGGAAACTCAAAATACTCACGGATTTACACTGAGCACTTTTTGCGTTACAACACTTTTACGCTCTATGAATATGTCCCACTTCCACCGACAACTGCATTAGAAGTAGCATCACCGAATTGACAAAAAATTGCAATCAGTGTGAGTTTGCAATGCCGTGTTAATGCCTTTCTGCGTCCGATATGGTGCACCCACGTGATCATGTGACCTAGGGGGCAAAAGGTCAATAGAGTCATTTTCACCCGAATAGATGCTTTTACAATATATCTGTACTCGGGCAACAAAGATTTGACTTTATTACATGTTTATCGAACGTTAAATGTTCTGAGGAGGAAGTGCGCCGTTAGCAGGCTAGTGTTTTTTTAGCCTAACATTGTTGGCAAAACTGGTTCATGGCTCAGAGACTCGTGAAAAGTGCTTATAAACTTATGGCGTGAATATTTAGGAAGCCAGGACTGCATTAGAAAAATGAAGGAAGACTTTAAAATAATAATAATTCAGTTTTCCAGTTTCAAAACAGTAAAAATCAGATACACCACCTTTAAGTGCCTTGTCAAAGCTCAAAGGGTAGGACAACATTACGTTCAAATTAGGAGTTCACATTTTTCAGCATCAACGAAGCGTCTCCAAGATTTTTAGTGGGAAAAGCTCAGGAAAGAGGTGTATATTGTCCAAATTTACTGATGATGCTCGAAAATATGTTCTCAAAAAATACAAGTGCATCACATCCAAGACACTGGGGAATGATTCATGATGGACAAGGACGAGTTGATTGTCAAATTGCAAAACTATAGGATGTTTTACTACATCAAACATCAATTTAAAAAGACAACTTAAGACAGGACATGAAATAACTGACACTTTGAAGCTAAGAAGCCGGATTAATGCGAACACGGCAGCTAGCGCGTGTTTTGTGCTCTGTGCAAAGTGCCGTCCTCTTATCAACGTTCGTGAAGCTGTGTAACCTACTTCATCCAACCAGCATTTAATATGTAAGCAATATAAAACATTTGGTGTCTAAACATTGCGTAGATGCACAGACTCGTGCAGCAGGGGGAGCTTTTACGTCTCTGGTGTGGATATGTGTCAAATACGCTGTAGCTCCTGAGATAGAAAACATTACCACGTGCAGCCAGGTTTAGTTTAGTTTATTGGCGTAGCAATTAGCGCTGAAATTAGCAATAAAGCACCAAAAACATTACAGACCACAACAGCTTGAATACGACATTTCTGTTTAGTTATTTCAAGCGCCACAATTCCTGCACAAATTAGTGAACTTTAGAAAATGGAGCTAGAAGTTAGATATTAGCTCGTTAGCAAGAGTAACAAACAGAAACAACAACTATTTGCCTGAGCCGTCCACAAACTTCCAAATCCATGCTTTTAATTTGTAATTTTTAATCTACCTCATTAAAAATACATTATGCAGACAGTTGGGCGCTTGAAATATGATTCATAAAGTCATAAATACAAAAAAACAGCATTGAGTTGCGCGGAGAGCCTAAAGCTTGTCACACCAGTTGCGTTTGAGTCCCAGTGTTAGCGCCCGAGGACCCGACTGCATCCTGGGTGAGTGGGAGGGCATCTGCATCAGTCGCATACGGCTCAAAACTCACGCCAAACAACACTCGCCAAAATGTAAGCCGTTTAGTTTCGTGTCCAGGTTACAGATTTAGCCTGCCTGATCTGTACGTGGGCAGCTCATTCAAAACAACTTTATTTAAACAAGACAGAGCAAGCTGCGGGTGCTTCTTTGCTTTTATTTTTTTGTCAGCCTTTTTTGAGGATGTAATTTCTTCGAGCCAAAACATCAAGCCAGAGTTGTCTGCTTTCTTATATGAAACAATAATAAAATACAATATAATCTATCTATTTGGAATGGAGTAAGATCTTGAGCTACAAGATCTTGCGAGATAAAATTGCCATAAGATTATGTGTAAATCTGACCCCGTGCACGCTTCGCAAGCACAAGGGCCACTGGAACCATCTTCATGGAGAAACTTTCTACATCCACTGATCGTAATTTCAAATAGCTTAAGTTTATTTAGCCGTCTATGCCCAACATATGGTATAAATGGTAAATGTTAAAGTGTATGGAAACCTGAAATGTGAAGAACAGATTGTTTGTTTTAAAGTCTTCACTCACTTTCCTAATGCAGTCCCAGCATCCTAAATATGCACTGCCATAAGTTTATGAGCACTTTTCACAAGAGCCAGTTAAGCCATCATGGTAAAGCTAACAAAGATTAGCATTTTAACGGCGCATTTCCTCCTCCACCTCCTTCTAAATCGATGAAAGAGCTGTTTTGCTTTTATAATATATCTGTACTGGGGCAACACAGATTTGACTTTATTACATGCAAAAAAAGATGAACTAGTTCTGGTTTTCATGTTTCAAAACAGTAAAAATCAGGTGCGGCCCCTTTAAGTGATCACATTTATATATTTCTTTTCTGTCTTCGAGGAACTCAACATCACCCATTCACACTCACACACACACACGCACACGCACACGCACACGCACGCACGCACGCACACACACACACGCGCGCGCGTGCACACACTCACGCACGTACACACACACACACACACACACACACACACACACACACACACATTCACACAGTGTATGGAGACACTGGGCAAGGGGTGCTGAGTGCGTTGCCCAAGGACACAGCAACTGTCAGTGAATCAGACGCGGTTCATGTTGGGAGAGGGACAGCTACTGTTTTAAGCTCGAAATTCTGACTTTCAAACTTAATATTCTGACTTTTTAACAGAAATGTTGTACTTTTAACCTCAAAATGATGACTTAATTTTTTGGATTTACTGGCAGAAATGCGCTTCCGTAGTTATATCGCTTTAGAAGCTGTTGTTCCAAAACGCACATATACACACTACATACAATGAAAAAAGAATAATATTAAATCCAAAATTGTGTGGCTACAATGAATTATGTCAAAATCTGGTCTCAGTCTGGCTTTCGTGTTTTTGGATAAGTTTCTATTCGGTTTCTAATCGGAGCTCGGTCCAAAGTAACCTCACAATCTCTTCGGTCCACTCCATCTCGACCTTTAGCTGCTGACGCTTCAACGTTCAAAGTTCAGCAACAACAATTTTGATTTCCAGTGTTCTTCAAATAAGAGTTTCCAAATGACCAGACAGATTATTGACAACTGCAGACAACTTTGTCGGCATAAAACAAACAAATAAGCTCCCAAGGATAGAGTTTCACAAGGCATTAAAAGGCCTTAAAAATACTAAAAGCATTATATACAATCCCCACTGGCATTAAATCAAAAAAGAAAAGCATTTTGACAAAAAAGTTGTATCCATCAGAGCAATAAATGTAAATGTAAGAAACATACAAGAGCAAATCATTATTGCATTCTGTGTCTCCCAAAGCTGCAGTTTCAGCCAATCAGAAGTGTGCGTCCATGACAGTAGTTCATGGATGTGACCATACTATTCGTCCCGAAATAAGATTGTCCGGAAGTCCAATAGCAAGCATGCGCAGTACTAAATAAAGTATAAAATATTTTTTTACGGTGGTGTTCTTTTTATATTATGTAAAGTTCCAATCTTTGTATTTATTCTATACAAGGAAATACCGTTTTTATATTTATTTATCATTTTTGAAGTGTTAAACCGCGGGCGTTCGCTACGCAGTTGTGTAGTGACGCATTCAAGGAAATGGAAAGATATACGAATATAAAAACTGACTTAGATTGTTCAGATTTGTTTAGATACTTTAAGGAAAAATATTAGAAAAATGTATTAAGATAAGGACCACGTTTTCTGCTTTCTATTTATATGGAATAAGATTTATATAACGACCTGTAATGAAAAGCTGCAGCTCTGAGCATCGATGACGTCAAAGTCAGAGGGAGATTTACATTTGAATCGCCTCTGATTTTGTTTCGCACAGGTCGTTATATAAATCTTATTCCATATAAATAGAGCAGAAAAACGTGGTCCTTATCTTAATACATTACATACAAGTATCTAAACAAATCTGAACAATCAAAATATTTTTTTATATTCGTATATCTTTCCATTTCCTTGAATGCGTCACTACACAACTGCGTAGCGAACACCTGCGGTTTAATGCTTCAAAAGTGATAAATAAATATAAAAACGGTATTTCCTTGTATAGAATAAATACAAAGATTGGAACTTTACATAATATAAAAAGAACACCACCGTAAAAAAATATTTTATACTTTATTTCGTACTGCGCATGCTTGCAATTGGACTTCCGGACGAATCGTATTTCCGGGACGAATAGTGTGGTCACAATGGACGCACAGATTCTTCGAAACTTGAGGTTAGCTTAGGTTTAATTTAATTTAAAGTAGCTTTTTCAATATTGTAAAGTTTATTATATTCTCGACATCCTGCTGTCCAGTGAAATGGTTACAAGCCTGTAGTTTGAGAGAAAAGAGAAATCTATGGATGACGTAGATTGAAGTAATAAAGTAACAAAACAGTCTGCCACAGAGACATAAAGATCAACCTTCTACACACACCAAACTCACAGTCTTGTACTTAACAAGATTTTGACAGAATGTGCTGAAGGATCTACTTCTTAAACTGATTTATTAGAGTTTTGAGTCAAAAATATGTGGTGAAATTTGAATATTTAGGACAATTTTCAGTCAGATCTAGTTTGCTTAAAAACTAAAAAAGAAATCCAAAATCCTCTTTGTGAGTATTTGTACAAAATGAACCAAGAAATTGAAATGTGGTTCAGTCCATTTTTCAGATTTAAATGTCCCAAATATGTTTAATTTGGGTTGTTGTTTTTTCCTATTCACCTGCAGTGTTTTACCTTAATATCTGTTATAAAGCGCTACACTGTACAAATGTCTGAGGTGAAATCCATCCTCCCATCCCACGCTCCTCGGTGTTTGAAGGGCGTGGTGAAAGTGGAGCTCAGAGGTGACAGGGTGACTTTGGTGCTGTGGACGTGGCGTGTCAGATCACAGGGAGCTGGTGAATATGCATGTGCGTCTGGAGGAGCATATGTGTATAATGAGATGTGTCCGGACACACGTGACCCCAGCCTGGGACACACTCACTAACCTGTCCAGTCTGCCACACGGAGAGCGTCACCAAGCAAAGAACAAACTGCATGTCTGTCCACAGTGGGCTGAGTGTTTCCAGGTCTACTGGGCTGCATTAGAGTGAGTTCAACCTCATTTAAAAGTGTTTGCGTCCTCTTTGGAGGAAATAAATAATCACAAGACACATTTGGACTGGCCCTGGTCCCACACCAGTTTTAGAACACTTTGTGTTCTTTTAATGTCTTGTGTCTCAGGTCTCGGCTCACAGAGCTCTGCTACATGAGAAACTGACGTAACACAAACATGACATATGTCTTCTAACAATTAAAATCTTATTTGTAACTGAATTGTAAACTCAATCTTAGCACACAAATTATTGTCAGTTTTTCTGCATTTAATTCACTTCTCTGCCTCTACACCACATTTAACCTCTCTTAATGCATTACGTTTGGATTATATTACATGCATTATCCACTGGAAATCAAACATTTTGAGTTTTGAACAGCTCAAATGCAGTAAGATTATGTCCAAATAAAGACTATAGGCTCATTGGCGCGTATAACCAGTTCAACATTTAGCCCCAAGCCACATCCAGTGGCTGTACGACCCACCGACCCACTTTTATGCTCCAAAAGTTAAGAAACAACTTCAGTTTGAATTGAGGCTCATTTTTTATCAGATGTGTTTGAAAAAAATCTGCTGAAATAATGACGGGTTTCAATATGCCAAAGACATTATGTGTTGGGTCATTCATTTGGAACTAATAATTCTATTCATATATTTAATTCACTTATTTTCATATTAATGATGTCATATGTTATATTAACTTGGGTGTGCATTTGTAACATTTTTGTAAAAATATCTTTGTGAATCCAAAGCAGCTTTTGCTTGCTAAATGAATTTAATATTTTATACTTTATAAAAATTATTCCACAACCGAGAACATTCTTGCTAAATTCATCCACTGATATGACAAATTAGAGTGTGACGACCAAACTTAAAGTGCTGTGCTTAAAGTCTAGGTTCTCAGGTTTTTCTAATTCTGACTTAGTTTGGTGGGAGGGCACCTGTGGTAAATATTTATCATCATTTTGGATCAGTCAAGATGCAATTTTTGCAGAAATTTTGAAAAATAAAAGTTTCAATTTACAGGAAGTGGTGCTGAGGTCTAAAACAGAATCCCTCTGTGATGTCATCAAAAAGCGACCTGTCATTGTAAATACAAAGACAATTTTCAGGCAACTGGCACGATGAAACATTCAAAAAGAAAATAAAAAGTTGTTATCATTATTATTTGTCAAATCACAATTATTGTGTCATTTATATGGATTTTGGCCCTTGTTTTCAAATTGGTTGCTAAGTAACAGTTGTAAAATTACCTCTAACTATGTCATATTTCCTTTTAATGTCCAACCAGGAAGTACAATTATAAACTTTACAAAATTGTCAAACTGGAGACAAAAAGGCAAAATGTTTAGTAAAATCTTAAATCTTTACTATGTTTTGGTGAAACGTGCTGTCAAACCTGTCATACAGACTTTAAAGCTGTGATACCCAATTTGTTTGTTTTCAACCTAAGAGTATCTTATAAAAACAACACTTTGTGACAAAGTAGACAACAATGCATTGTCTGGAAATAATAATAAAGAACTTAAACCCAGATGCCAGTGCCGAAAGCAGCGCTCTTATTGGTTGTACTTGAGCGGACCACCCCAGTTTCACTCATCCATCTAAACAAGCTTCTAAAGCCATGCATACGCCTTAAAAAGAACGCACGTGAATATGAGGATGTTCCAAAGAGGTTTAAAGGACAGATATTATGCAAAATTGACTTTGTTGAGCTTTTATCCATGTTTTAAGATTGTTCCATCATCAAAAACATACCTGGAGTAGCATTTAGCTTGATTCATGTTTGTTTGATGAATACTGGTTTGTAAATCCTCTCCAACTCTATGTCCTGAACTCCTTCATGTGTGACGCAGATGATGCTGACGTCATTTAACCCAGAATCCTTTGCTGTTTTAAGTCCTTAAATCATGGCCAGACTCACTCTGAACATTTCTTCCGTCTAATCACAATAACTACAACTTCGTCAGATCCACTCTTTACTGCAAAACATTGTGGGTATATATTTACATGTGTGTAATTGTCTCTACAGCCAGTAGATGGAGCCACAGCTAAGTCAAAATGGCATCTCCCAATGTAGTGATAAAGCTATATTTTATATATATATAAAGCATTTTATTTTTAGTTGTAGAATATGACATGCCGAACTGAAGACACTCAAGAGCAGGTTTAAAGGCTAAAAACCATACAAATAATGCAGAATATTTGTCCTTTAAGCAAACAAAAATATGAGCAGAAAAAGCAAGTCATGGATTCAGTCACCTCTGTTGACAATTATCAAGATGACTACATTTGATAGTGCTTACAGTCATTTTTTTGCTTCTGTATCTCGACTTTCACTTAAAGCAGCACTATGTAACTTTCTAAAGGAGTTTGCCTGTACATAAACACGTCTGAATGGCCCATTTAAACCTTCGGCGGCGCATTGGTCCGTGTCTATAATTGGTCGAGGGGTGAAAAACCTAAAGCCCGTATGTACAGCACGATCCCTGCACCTCGACAGTGCAATGGACCAAAGCCTGCAGCAGCCACAGAAAACAATACAGTCGTCATGGAAGCGCAAAAAAAAATCCTAATCCCGAGCCTAATCCCCATGGAGTCAGGGTGTCACACAACTCGCTCTGCCATGAACAATTCTATTTTTACAGTGTGCATGAAGGATCAGGGCGGGTTTTTGATTCAGACCCAAAATCCCTCTGTCATGGAACAAAACTTACAATATATTAC